>OY728153.1:2052149210-2053378576 GCA_963277665.1 Viscum album | reverse complement strand
TCAGGATTTGGTGGCTCCTCCGGTACGTAATATTTGAGCTGCGGGTAGGCAGCACAGTCACAATTGGAAAAAGAAAAGTATTTTTTATAGTCTTCCGTATTGGAAAACTAACATGCTGAGGCATAATTTGGATGTTATGCACATTGAAAAAAAATGTTTGTGATAACATATTGTGGACCATTTTAGGTGTCAGTGGGAAATCAAAGGACCATGTTAATGCACGTCGTGATTTGGAAGAAATTGGTTTAAGGAAACAGTTGAATTTACAGTTATCTGAGGGAAACAAGGCATATATGTCTGCTGCACAGTATACGATGACTACAAATGAGAAAGAGACATTTCATTCCATTTTGAAGATGCTCAAGGTGCCTGATGGTTACTCTTCTAATATTTCAAAGTGTGTGAATTTGACGAGAAAGACATTGCAAGGGATGAAGAGTCATGAAAATCACATACTACTTCAGCAGTTGATTCCAATCGCAATTTGTGATTGTTTATCCCCCAATTTTGTTCAGCTGTTGATTGAGATGAGTAATTTTTTTAGACAGCTTTGTTTAAGAAATCAACGAATGAGTGATTTAAAAATTTTACAGGACCGAATTTTACTTACGCTTTGTCACTTTGAGAAACTATTTCCCCCCTCATTTTTCGATGTTATGGTCCATTTGACAGTGCACCTAACTGATGAAGTAATGGCTGCTGGTCCAGTGCAATTCAGGTGGATGTATCCTATTGAGTGGTATTTGAGTACATTGAAACGATTTGTACGCAACAGAGCTCGTCCGGAGGCATCAATAGCCAATGGTTATTTGATGGATGAGTGTACTACTTTTTGTGCAGAATATCTTATGGATGTTGAAACAAAATTATATAATCCCTCTCGGATTCAGGATGGTCCAGTTGGAGAAGGAACCACATATGATATGGACAACGTCGAGTGGATACAAGCGCATCGATATATCTTGTTCAATACTCTATCAGTTGCACCATTAATGAAAACGTGATCCGAATAACCTGAACCACACGAAAATATTAGGAATATTATTCATGACGTGTAGGAGGAGACGGCGCACCCATCAGATGTGCGGTGCGCGCGTTACGTCCGAGTGTGTCCTTTTTAGCAGCTCGGCCCACGCTAAAACGGCGCGTTGGGGGGTCAAAACCACCCGAACGACCTCGGAATGCCATGAAATCATACAAAAATAGACTTTGTGTGATTTTTGAAATGGTCAGGCAGACGGTACGTCAATCGGAGGTGTCGTTTGACCGCGGTGACCGGAAACGCGTTTCCGATGTCATAAAACACCAAAAACGGCGCAAGACGGTCGAATTCGGAGCAAACGTGCTCCGAATGACCTGAAACTACACGAAAACATTAGGAATATTATTTGTGATGTGTAGGAGGAGACAGTGCTCCCATCAGACGTGCAGCGCGCGCGTTACGTTCGAGTGTGTCGTTTTCAGCAGCTCGGTGCGCGCTAAAACGGCGCGTTGGGGGGTCAAAACCACCCGAACGACCTCTGAATTCCATTAAACCGTACGAAAACATCCGTTGTGCGATTTGTGAAATGGTCGGGTAGACTTCATGTCAATCGGAGGTGTCGTTTGACCGCGGTGACCGGAAACGCGTTTCCGGTGTCATAAAACACCAAAAACAGCGTGAGACGGTCGAATTCTGAGAAAACGTGCTCCAATTGACCTGAAACCACATGAAAACATTAGAAATATTATTCTTGATGTGTACGAGCAGACGGCGCGCCCATCGGATGTGCGGTGCGCGCGTTACGTCCGAGTGTGTCGTTTTCAGCTGCTCGGCGCGCGCTAAAACGGCGCGTTGGGGGGTCAAAACCACCCGAACGACCTCGGAATACCATGAAACCATACGACAACAGCCTTTGTGCGCTTTTTGAAATGTTCGGGTAGACGGCACGTCAATCGGATGTTCCGTTTGATCGCGGTGACCGGAAACGCGTTTCCGGTGTCATAAAACACCAAAAACGGCGTGAGACGGTCGAATTCGGAGCAAACGTGCTCCAAATGACCTGAAACCACACGAAAACATTAGGAATATTATTAGTGACGTGTAGGAGGAGACAGAACGCCCATCGGACGTGCGGTGCGCACGTTACGTCCCAGTGTGTCATTTTCACCAGCTCGGCGTG
Source organism: Viscum album (assembly GCA_963277665.1). Taxonomy (NCBI): domain Eukaryota; kingdom Viridiplantae; phylum Streptophyta; class Magnoliopsida; order Santalales; family Viscaceae; genus Viscum; species Viscum album. The sequence continues at coordinate 2,053,376,414 of OY728153.1, read as the reverse complement.
CGCTAAAATGGCGCGTTGGGGGGTCAAAACCACCCGAATGACCTCGGAATTCCATGAAACCGTATGAAAATAGCCGTTGTGCGAGTTTTGAAATTTTCAGGCAGACGACATGTCAATCGGAGGTTCCGTTTGACCGTGGTGACCGGAAACGCGTTTCCGGTGTCATAAAACACCAAAAACGGCACGAGACGATCGAATTCGGAGAAAACGTGCTCCGAATGACCTGAAACCACACGAAAACATTATAAATATTATTCGTGACGTGTAGGAGGAGACGACGCGCCCATCGTCCATGCGGTGCACGCGTTACATCCGAGTGTGTCGTTTTCAGCAGCTCGGTGCGCGCTAAAACGGCGCGTTGGGGGTTCAAAACCACACGAACGACCTCGGAATCCCATGAAACTGTACGAAAACAGCCGTTGTGCGATTTTTGAAATGTTCGGGCAAACGACACATCAATCGGAGGTTCCGTTTGACCGCGGTGATCGGAAACGCATTTCCGGTGTCATAAAACACCAAAAACGGTGCGAGACGGTCGAATTCGGAGCAAACGTGCTCCGAATGACCTGAAACCACACGAAAACATTAAGAATATTATTATTGACCTGTAGGAGGAGACGGAGTGCCAATCGAACATGCGGTGCGCGCGTTACGTCCGAGTGTGTCGTTTTCAGCAGCTCGGCGCGCAATAAAACGACGCGTTGGGGGGTCAAAATGACCCGAACGACCTCGGAATGCCATAAAACCATACGACAACAGCCGTTGAGCGATTTTTGAAATTCTTAGGCAGAGAGAATGTCAATAGGAGGTGATGTTTGACCGTGGTGACCGAAAACGCGTTTCTGGTGTCATAAAACACCAAAAACGGCGCGAGACGGTCGAATTCGGAGCAAATGTGCTCCAAATGACCTGAAACCACACGAAAACATTAGGAATATTATTCGTGACATGTAGGAGGAGACTGCGTGCCCATCGGACGTGTGGTGCGCGCGTTACGTCCGAGTGTGTCGTTTTCAGCAGCTCGGCGCGCGCTAAAACGGCGCGTTGGGGGTCAAAACCACCCGAACGAACTCAGAATTCCATGAAACCATACGACAACAACCATTGTGCGATTTTTGAAGTTCTCGGGTAGACGACACGTCAATCGGAGGTGCCGTTTGACCGCGGTGACTGGAAACGCGTTTTCGGTGTCATAAAACACCAAAAACGGCGCAAGATGGTCGAATTCGGATCAAACGTGCTCCGAATGACCTGAAACCACACGAAAACCTTAGAAATATTATTCTTGACGTGTAGGAGGAGACAGCGCGCCCATCAGACGTGCGGTGCGCGCGTTACGTCCGAGCGTGTCGTTTTCAGCAGCTCACCGCGCGCTAAAACGACGCGTTGGGGGGTCAAAACCACCCGAACGACCTCAGAATGCCATGAAACCGTACGAAAATTGCCTTTGTGCGATTTTTGAAATGGTCGGATAGACGGCATGACAATCGGAGGTGTCGTTTGACCGCGGTGACCGGAAATGCGTTTCTGGTGTCATAAAACACCAAAAACGGCGCGAGACAATCGAATTCGGAGAAAACGTGCTCCAAATGACCTGAAACCACATGAAAACATTAGGAATATTATTCGTGACGTGTAGGAGGAGACGGCGTGCCCATAGGACGTACGGTGCGCGCGTTACGTCCGAGTGTGTCGTTTTCAGCAGCTCGGTGGGCGCTAAAACGGCGCGTTGGGGGGTCAAAACCCCCCGAACGACCTCGGAATGCCATGAAACCTTACGAAAACAGCCGCTGTGTGATTTGTGAAATGGTCGGGCAGACGACATGTCAATCGGAGGTGCCGTTTGACCGCGGTGACCAGTAACGCGTTTCCGGTGTCATAAAACACCCAAAACGGCGCGAGACGGTCGAATTCGGAGCAATCATGCTCTGAATGACCTGAAACCACATGAAAACATTAGGAATATTATTTTTGATGTGTAGGAGGAGGCGGCACGCCCATCGGACGTGCGGTGCGCGCGTTACGTCCGAGTGTGTCGTTTTCAGCAGCTCGGCGCGCGCTAAAACGGCGCGTTGGGGGGTCAAAACCACCCGAACAACCTCGGAATTCCATAAAACCGTATGACAACAGCCGTTTTGCGCTTTGTGAAATTTTCACGTAGACGGCACGTCAATCGGAGGTGCCATTTGACCGCGGTGACCGGAAACGCGTTTCTGGTGTCATAAAACACCAAAAACGGCACAAGACGGTCGAATTCGGAGAAAACGTGCTTCGAATGACCTGAAACCACATGAAAACATTAGGAATATTATTCGTGGCGTGTAGGAGGAGACAGTGTGCACTTCAGACATGTGGTGCGCGCGTTAAGTCTGAGTGTGTCGTTTTCAGCAGCTCTGCGCGCGCTAAAACGGCGCGTTGGGGGGTCAAAACCACCCGAACGACCTCAGAATGCCATGAAACCGTACGAAAATAGCCGTTGTGCGATTTATGAAATGGTCAGGTAGACGGCACATCAATCGAAGGTGCTGTTTGACCACGGTGACTGGAAACGCGTTTCCGGTGTCATAAAACACCAAAAATGGGGCGAGACGGTCGAATTCGGAGCAAACATGCTCCGAATGACCTGAAACCACACGAAAACATTAGGAATATTATTCTTGACGTGTAGGAGGAGACGGCGTGCCCATCGGACATGTGGTGCGTGCGTTACGTCCGAGTGTGTCGTTTTCAGCAGCTCGGCGCGCGCTAAAATGGCACGTTGGGGTGTCAAAACCACCCGAATGACTTCGGAATACCATGAAACCGTACGACAATAGCCGTTGTGCGATTTTTGAAATGGTCGGGCAGACGGAACATCAATCGGAGGTGTCTTTTGACCGCGGTGACCAGAAATGCATTTCTGGTGTCATAAAACACCAAAAACGGCGCGAGACAGTCGAATTCGGAGCAAGAGTGCTCTGAATGACCTGAAACCTCACGGAAACATTAGGAATATTATTTGTGACATGTAGGAGTAGACGATGCCCCCATCGGACGTGCGGTGCGCGCGTTACGTCCGAGTGTGTCGTTTTCAACAACTCGGAGCGCGCTAAAACGACGCGTTGGGAGGTCAAAACCACCCGACCGACCTAGGATTTCCATGAAACCGTACGACAACAGCCGTTGTGAGATTTTTGAATTTTTCGGGCAGACGGCACGTCAATCGGAGGTTCCGTTTGACCGCGGTGACCGGAAACGCGTTTCTAGTGTCATAAAACACCAAAAACGGCGCGAGACGGTGGAATTCGAAGCAAACGTGCTCCGAATGACCTGAAACCACACCAAAACATTAGGAATATTATTCTTGACGTGTAGGAGGAGACGGAGTGCCCATCTTACGTGCGGTGCACGCGTTACGTCCGAGTGTGTCGTTTTTAGCAGCTCGGCGCGCGCTAAAACGGCGCGTTGGGGGGTCAAAACCACCCGAACGACCTCGATATGTCATGAAACCGTATTAAAACATCCGTTGTGCGATTTTTGAAATGGTTGAGCAGACAGCACGTCAATCGGAGGTGTCGTTTGACCGCGGTGACCAGAAACGCGTTTCCGGTGTCATAAAACACCAAAAACAGTGTTAGACGGTCGAATTCGGAGCAGATATGCTCTAAATGACCTGAAACCACACGAAAACATTAGTAATATTATTCATGACGTGTAGGAGGAGACATCGCACCCATCGGACGTGTGGTGCACACGTTACGTCTGAGTGTGTCGTTTTCAGCAGCTCGGCGCGCGCTAAAACGGCGCGTTGGGGGGTCAAAACCACCCGAATGACCTCGGAATGCCATGAAACCGTACGACAACAGCCATTTTTCTATTTGTGAAATTTTCGGGCAGACGGCACGTCAATCGGAGGTGTCGTTTGACCGCGGTGATTGGAAACGCGTTTTCGGTGTCATAAAACACCAAAAACGGCCGAATGACCTGAAATGATAACATTTCTTAAATTGGGGGTTTTAAATTATTATAGCACCATGATTTGATGTTAGATTTAAGTTTATTATATGTATATAATAACTGAATAATTATTTTTAATTTACATTTGTTTTGTTTTGTTGTTTTTTTGTCTTATTGTAGGTTTATTGAAGTAGAAGATTGAAATAGAGGGGCCTGCACGGATCGTTGAAGCACATTTATCGTTTATGATGATCTTTATGTTTATGATGTTTGAAATTGTTTTCCATTTTTTATGATTTTTATCTTGTTTTATCTCTGATTTTGCACCGTGAAGAAAAAAACAGAATTCATACATTTCATTAAAAAAATGAAAAATATTTTATTTAATATTATATATATATATGTTAAAATATTTTATTTAATATATATATATATATATATTATTTAATAAATATATATATATAAATGAAAAATAGTTTATTGAATATTATATATATATTTCATTAATATATATATATATATTAAAATATTTTATTTAATATTTTATATATAAATATTTTATTTAATATATATATATATATTTTATTTAATAAATATATATATATATTTCTTTTGGTATGAATTTTTTTTTAAAAAAATTCCCATGTAGCGACCGCCAATACCCTTATTTTTAGTAGTGTGGATGATGCTATAACTTTTTATCATGGATGGTTACAAAAAAATTAATTAATGTTAAGACATGATATTATTATGTAAATAATAATATATTTATTTTTCTTGAGTATTAATATTAATATTTTATTCATTATTAATATACCACCTTTTTTGTTAAAACCCATTGAAACAAGTGTGTTGCGTATTTCATCTCGGATAATTTTACCCAAAACTCTCATGGAATGAAAAAGTAACTTACTAAATCATTATGGAAATTATATTCCAGTAGATTTAATATTATATATATTATGAACTCATGAACATTTAATTATTACTGACAGATTTATACAAAAATAAACAATGAATGGTTGAATATTAACAATTGATGATCGATATTAACAAAAAATAAGTATTAACAATGTAATAGTTGAGTATAAAATATTAAAAAATGTAATTAATATGAATAAAGACTTGAAATATAAGATTAATTAGTCTAAGTTTATTATTAAGGAAGTTGGAGTTAATCCAACTAAGAAGGAATCTAAGGTATGGGTTTCACATCTCAATTTATCCTTCATTAAGACTTGTTCCATAATCACCACTTAGCTTATTTTGTGTGTTGTAAATACTAACCGATGGATATGTTTCATCATAATTTTCATGAAATTAAAATGATTTATAAGTTAATATTAGTCTTTCAATTTCAATGTATTTTGATTCAAAAGTCACCAAAGTTGTAAGTGTTTATTTTCCAATCACACTTTGAAATCCAAATTGTTTATGTATAAAATTACATTAAGAGTAATTAAATGTTAATTTTCTCTAAAACCATATATATTAAATTAAAATTTGTTTATTTATAGTTTTTAAATTCCTTATTACTATTTTACCTCCATTTAGATCATTATTCATTCAAAAGGATAATTTAGGTGGAGACAACCTTATCACTTCTTTTTAGTCCTAAATATTTATCCTCAATGTTCATATTATATAAATGGATTTATAAATGTTTTTATATTGACATCACTTATTGATTAAGATATTTCTCAAATTAATTTAATTTATTTAAAAAAATACTTTTTGTATCATTATTTTCTTTTAACATTAAACTTCTTTTCAAAAGTGCTAAAGGATTATATCTTTTAAACCTTTTTCGTACAAAAACAATTTTCCATCATCCTTATCAATTTTATTTAAAGAACATACTCAATAAGTTTTTATTATTTTCCAAATATATTTCCATTACCATTATTTTGTAAATAATTGTTTTAAATAAATATTAATAAATAAAAATATATTTCTAATTATTTTTAAAATTAATTTTTTAATGAAATAATAAAGTTTTTTTCATCTATTTAAAAATATTTTAATTTTTATTATACTTCACTAAAGATATTATCTAACACCATTAATATTATTTCTATTAATAGAATATGATAATATATTATAGAAGTTTTCTTTAACACCATTTATTTCTCATGGGCTATATCATGGGATTAAATATTAACATTTTTAAATTTCATATATATATATGTCTGTGTGTGTGTGTGTGTGTTTGGTTTATCTATATATGGATATTGGTTCCATTATAGCCCTCTAATGCACTGGGTAAAGATTTATGTCTCATGAGATAAGATTGTTAAGTTTTTACCTTATTGAAATGTTTACAAGGTTATTGGTGGACTTTACTGAAATATTCACAATGTTAGGTATGTGCCTTATTGAAATGTTTTCAATGTTAAGTGTGAACTATATTGAAATGTTCATAATGTTAAGAGTGGATATTTTTAGAATCTTAGATGAGTTTGGATATGAATATTGGAAACTCCATTGAATTTTATTTTAAAAATGGTAGTATAGAAATTGGGGGAGAAATAAGGTGGGGAAAGTAAGTAGGGGAAATAATGGGATGAATAAAACCATGGGAATGTGACGGAATTGAAAAAGAATAAAAAAGGGGAAACCTTAGAACCAGATCTTTTATTTTTTAATATTTTTTGTTAATTAAGATTTTTAATTAGAGGAATTCATGTATAATGTGAATTTTTTGAGTATTGGATTATACCTGAATGTGTAGAAGACAATGGAAATTTTATAAAGGTCATTTGGTGACATCAAAATATTTGTCATATATTTCATAATAATTATTTAGAGAAATAATAAGATTCATTGGATGTTCTATAAGGTTCATCAGGGCTGGTTTGAGATGAAGAAAATAATAAAGTCCAAAAACCATAATGGTCATAGCTAAAGGCAGATGAAAAATATCAAAGTCATAAAAGAATAAGGTTTATTCTAGAAACCATAAGGGTCATCCAAAAAACTATAAGGGTAATTTTTTTGTGAAATCTACTGAAGTGCCCATTCTATAAGTTCCATTTCATAACCCGTATGGGATATATAAAAATTCATAAGGGTTATTTCATTTGTGAAATATATTAAAGTACACATTCTAAAAGGTTCGGTTTACAAGTGTATAAGAGTTGTTTATATGGAAATACACATAGTCTAAGGGTCATTTTGTGACTAAAGATAATAATGTATGGGGCATTCTCTTAGTTTTTTGAGGTAAAGATCTAACCCTAAAGGTAGTTTATTTATATAAATAAAAATATGATTTCATAAAGACATGTATATTATATTGGATATCATTAATCCTAACATATGATTAATATCTTGGTAAATAAAGAAGAATGAAACTAATAGATTTATTTTAAAAGTTAAGAAAATGATTTATGACAATGAATATAAATATTATGGAACTCTAAAAGGAAGGATTACCCTATTTTGAATTCACAAAATTTCTATATTCAAAAATATGGAAATTATCATAAATAGAATATGAAAGAGAATATTGTTTCAGACTTTATAGATCTTTCCATGTCAAAAATATAGGAAATATTTTTGGAAGAAAACTTGAGGTATAAAAAGGGGAGGATGGAGAAGAGAGATTTGATCATCAACGTTACTATCAAAAACATCTATATGTGAAGAATAAGTTCATATTTAAAAGGAAAAAATGGAAAACACTTAGAGATATGGAGTTGAATAATAATAAATAATGAGATTGATAATATCCTTACTAAATTGGTGTTCATTTTATGTTCTTGAAATTATTATAAGAAATTTGTGTGTTTCATCCTTTATTCATATTCCTTGGACCAAAGTAGTGTCTGGGTGGTCATGAGGAGAAATTATTCATGGGATTAGTAGTGCATGATTCCTATCCTTTTGTAATACCAACAGTGGATAGTATTACCACCTGTTGCATTGACACAATATTAGTGTATGATCCTTGGATTATCCATTTATAGAGAACCAAGTAAAATACAAGTTTCCTTAAATTTAAATGTGTTTCTGATTATAATCAATAACAAAATCAACATTTTATATCTAATAATAGGTTAGGATTCTATGAAAATTAATAGAACTTAAACACCAAAATTCACCTATCATCTTAGAGTGTATTAGGACAACTAGTTCCTACAGAAATAAACAAACTATGATTAATTATTTCTGGTAACTTTTTTTCTAAAAAAAATATAATAAATATTTCAAAAGAAAATATGAGGGTTATAGGTTGGAATTTAGGAGAATTTTATAATCATTTATAAAATTTTCATGTATATAATTCTATTGGAAAGTGAGTAAATAACTATTTGTAAACCTCATAGGATAGTTAACCCAAAAATGATAGTAATGGTTAAAAAGAAATTGAATAGTTATTTGAAGAATAACTCATTTACCTAATTTTTGATTCACAATGGGTTAGTCCAATTCATATTCTACCAAACAAAATATGGGCTATACATTATGAAGAATGAATAAAATGGATTAATTTCTATGAGAGTCTAAAACTGTTAGAGAGTTTTCATAGACTACAGAAATATAAATTATATCACAAGAAAATATCATTTTATTATGCAATTTATTAACTAAATTCTTGAAATATAAGTAGTAAAAACCCACTATTTCTTATTATATGAGTTTTTAAGATATTTATAGCTTCTCATTGTACCTAAGGACCAGGAAAAACAACCTTCACCTATCCTTATGAAACTTTTTATTATAGAAAAAATTTATTTCAATTATGAAATACACCGTGTACATAAAAAATATAAATGGTAGGAATTTTATATGATTCAATTAATGATTTACATGAAGTTTTTTTTTTAATATCTCACCATGTTTAATAATTCCATTTATCACTATATGGAAAATATGGATGAGATCTTGAAAACTTATATTTAAAATAATATTCTATTAAATTTTAAAAAGTATCATTTTAAGGTTAATATAGGCATTGTTCTTGGACAATTAATTTCATAAAATCAGATTGAGGTTGAAAAATATAAAATTGAGATTATAAATGCATTACCTTGACCAACAAATGTTAAACTTATTAGATAATTTTTAGGAAATACATGGTTTTCAGGAGTATTCACTAAAGATTTTAATAGGACTCCTTTGATACTTTCTCGATTACTTTTAAAATATTCTAAATTTATTTTTCATTATCATATTAGGAAAGATTTTGATGAGCTGAATTGCAGAATTAACACACCACCAATCATAAAAAACTATTTAGGACTACCCATTTGAACTTTGTATGATGCTTCAAACAATTTTTTTATAGTATTTTATTTACAATTAAGGGATTCCACCATGTCATTACACATGTTTCTAGAACATTGTGTATAGCTCAAAACCATTACACATCCACTGAAAGAGGATTTTTTTTAATATTTTTGACTTAGATAAATTCATATCATATCTTCTTGATACTAAAACGATTATTTACGATTGCTATCAAACCATTAGGTACTTGATGAAGAAAGGAGAAGTAAATCCAAGGCTAGTAAAATGTATTTTGATGCTGTAAATGTTTGATTTATAGACAAAAGACAAAAGAGGATCTAAAACCAAGTAGTGGATCGATTGAGCGGTTTGACCAATATAGTCATGGTATAAATTCTATATTAATGCCCAATTAATTAATTTATTCTAGGAGATTAGTGTTATTTTATTAAATCGGATGTAGTGTAGTATACTGACATGGTAAATTTTCTAGTAACTTCACAAGTTCCATCACATCTTAATGCACAATAGATTATTAGACTCAAAAATTTTATGTTTAGGATGATCCATATATTTGTAAGATTTATAATAATAAAAATATTAGAAAATGTTTCCCTGAAATTGAATTATATTCTATATAATATTTTTTCATTAATTAGATTTTAGAGGCCACTTTAGACCTCAAAGAAATACTATGAAAGTCTTGGGGTCTATCATATATTAGACAACAATATTTAAATATGATCATGAATTTTGTAAAAAATATGAGAAATGTTAATTCACTGGAGATATATTAAATAGAAAAGAAATGACTCATAAACCAATTTTTGAAATCTTTAAATCAAGGGGTACAGATTTTACAAGACTCGTTCTCATGTCATCTATATATTATTACGTCTTAAATCTATGAATTATGTTTCAAAATGTTCAAAGAAAATTTCCACCAAAACTGATGATTCCACTATTTTTTATTATCACTTTTAGTAATAATATCTTTCATAAATTTGGAATCCAAAGATCAATCATCAGTGACCACATAACCCACTTTTGTAATAGGAGTATGGAACCTTTAAGAAGAGATATATAGTGACCAAAAAAATAAAACCCTTACCATCCCCAAAAAAATGTACTAGATATAGTTTCAAATAAAAATATTAATGGAATCATAGAAAATAATATTAATCCAAAAATAAAATATTAGATCCAAAGGTTGAAAGATACCTTGTGGGCTTAGAGAATAGCTTACAATACCCCAATTGGAATAATCCCAAAATTGTTGATCTATAAGAAAATTTATCATCTACCTGTAGAGATAGAACAAAAATCTTATTAGCTATTCAAGGAGATGAATATAGATCTAGAAATTTTGGATTGTAAATGGGACTTCAGATTCAAGAATTGAAAGAAATAAGGAGAGAATATTTGAAAAATACATAATTCATAAAGAAACAAAAAGTGTGTTAGGTGAAACATTGATTCGATAGAGAGACTTCTATCTAGGAGAACAAGTAATTATTTAAAACTCAAGACTAAAATTAATTCAAGTTAAAATTCATTCTATATAGGAATGTTATAGGAAAAACAAGCACTATCAGTAGGTATTTTTTGAATTTCTAGGAAATTATAATCACCTCCAATAGGTTTTGTGGTTATTTTTTTAAACCACCGTGGAATAAATATTCATTAAATATACAAGGCAGGTTTGTTATTTCTCATAATGATTTTATTTTTTTATGTTGAACTAATATTTTATAGTCTCTTTTATTCAAATTAGTGGTGGTTTTTATTAGTGAAAAATCTAGAGGTAGTTTTATAAATTAGTGGTAGTTTTTTTGTAGTATAAAAATTTAGCAGTGGTTAAAACTGCTACTTAATTTTAAAAATTACCTCATGTTGTGATGATTTTAAGTGTTGTTATTTTATTCATGGTGGCTAAAACTTCCTCTAGAAAATTACGTGAAAATCACCTCTAGTCATATGATTTTAAAAAATAAAAAACCGCTTGTTCCACTAAAAACTAATATACAAATAATATATATATATATATAACTATTAATTATTATAATATAATAAAAATAATAACATCCATTCATAAATAAACATTACAATACATATAATATAACATAAATTACATCACATTTTACCAAATTTAATGTTTCACAAAATGAAAATAGAAACATTATTCATGGATACTCCATTATGATGTATACACCTCACCCTTCATTAATCAATAATGCTACAACCCATCACCTCCTTCCCCACTTCCTACCTCAGGTGACTTCATTTAAAGTTGTTAGATTTACATTAGTAATGAGTGTATACAATGAATAATAAATGAAATAAACTTAAAATGATATATGATTTGATGAAAAATTGGTTTATGTAATGGTAAAATAATGAAATTAATAATTATTAGTCCTGTACATACCCATACTTATCATAATATATGATAGCCACAGTTGATTTATAAGATACATGACATGGTATGGTATAAAAAAATAGTATTGTATTATCTTACAACATATTATTTGTCTAAACATCTATAATTCATTAATTATAATATCTTACTTTATAATTAGATATAAAATATCTTCAAACAATAATTCAACCCTTCTCATCCATTTTATGTTATATTATCTATCTCAACCAAAAATTATAGTCATAATGATAATTAGATTAATGACTGAACTCTATTAAAAAAATAGGAAATTTATAAACTCAAACTGGATTTTGATTATAATTAATTAATTTAAATGTTCAATGGATATAATTCCTTAAATTATGTTTAAATTAAAAACACTACACAACATAGACATATTATTAATTAAAATCATTTTCTCATACATGATTGTAGGTGTAAACATCATCCCAGTAGGGGATTTCAAACCTATAAATCATTTTCTCAAACTTTTTCAATTTCATATCCTCTAAAAATAATCCTAAATAGAAATTTTGATATCATTGAAAAATAATATAATGTTATCAAAATTTATCACACTTTTAATGACAGAAAAGTTTCTCTAGATAAATTATTTTCTTTGGAACCACTAGCTCATGTACTAATTGTTTTTATCTGAACAATGATTTATACTCGAGAATTTAATGAATTATCATAAGATTAAAATTTTTATTATTAAAATAATTGAATCCTTATTTTTATGATAGATATAAAATAAATATTTAAATTCACTTGAATTAAAAAATTTACTAAACAAAAAAATAAATCCTAAATTGAAAAAATAAGTGTAAATTTATGAAATTTACCGATCATATTGTGTCCTGTCTAATTCCTCAATATTATAAGTATAATTAATACATGTGTATGAAATAATATTAGGATAAGATAAAATGGTATCAAATTTTTTTGAAAGGTATGTGATGAAATTTTTTCTTGTATTGTATAAGAAGAATGATAACCTTGTGATGTAGAGCAGTTACTGATACAAAATATCTTATGGTGCGAAATACCTACAAAAAAATATTACTTATATTTATTAATATAAAAAACATTAATTTAATTTTTTATTATAAAAAACAACTTAAAAATTCTATTCTTGTTTGGTCATATTTTCATCATATTCCATTATTAACATTATTTGTTCTTATTCTGTTCATTCATCTTCTTCTTCACTATATCTCACAAGAATAATAATTTCAATATCATTAGGTATATATAATTAAATATTTTGTTATTTATGGGGTTCTCTAACATAAATTACTTCAAATTAATCAATCATATCATACATGACTCTCAATTTCATGTGGACAACAATACTACAGCCATCATCCACTATATTATCAACAAAGTATACAATTTTTTCATGGGAAGCCATAATATATGGATTGTGTTATTCCTAATCACCAATATCGATCAAACAAGAGAAGTTTACATAATTAAATTGTAATGAATCTTTATACACATATTAATATTGATTTGTTTTCATTTAAATTTCAAAACTGAAAATTTTCTGGATAATTAAACATAATAATATCAACCAACTTTTCATAGTAACCTATATTTACAACTATGAATATAATACTATTTTGTGTTTTCAAACCTTCCTTGATATTAATTGTATGAAACTTTAAACCACCAATATTATAAGAATTAAATCTCCTAGCATGATTCAAAGGACCTCAAGTTAAAAACTTCAAATTTTCTGATAGTTTAGTTTGATTAACATCATTAATTACCTATAAAATTTAATATAAAAAATTATTAAATAATTTAGATAAATTTAAACACATTCAAAATATGTATTAGATTAAGAAAGTACATGATGTGAAAACAAGTCAATAATTTCTTTGGTAACAATTATTCTTATCTCTATCTTATTATGAGTCCATCACCTGAGAAATCTTCTTGTTTTTTTCCTTAATTATTCAGCATCAGGATTAACAATATCAGTATTGAGTAATAAATATTTGTGTTCTAGTCTTAACTATATATTTTTCAATGAGAATGAATATATTTTTTAAACTTCTTGACCAAAATATGGAAATGTTTATGACTCATTATTATCCCACAATTGAATTGGACTATCATCAACATGTCCCACTCGATTGAATATTTTATTTATCAAATTTAAATACCTTGAAGAAAAGGTTAAATACCCTTCAGTAAGGTAACCTTCCATAATAAAACCATTTGGATGAGATTTATTTTTTGCATAAGACTTCAAATAAACAAGATACCAAATGATAAATGGTAAGAAATTAACAAATAAATTTTACAAATATTAGCTAAAAAATATATTTTTTGATGAAAATAATATTAAAATAAAATACCACTCAATGGGATACATCCATCAATAATGCACGGCCCCTCTAATTTTAGATTCTTCTAAAAAATACACCATTAGATGAATCATCACAATAAAAAATGATGAAGGGAAGAACACATCCAAATTACATAGCATCTATAAAATTGTTTCCTAAATTTTATCCAATTCATTGGGTTTTACAATCTTCTCAAAATGTTTGATTAAAATGGTGATTATTTTATCTAGAAAAAAATTATGGATTACCAAAGGCAGAAACTGAAGGACCCCGGGACACCCTGAGAGGGGAGGGGTGAATCAGGGTGACCACTTTTTCTTTTAATGTGATGGATCTTGTTACCACGTTGGTAGGAACTTGTTGAACCTGTATGAGAATTATGATCAGAAAGCAAACATTCACATGCACAGAGAAGACACAGCCCTTTTTACTTGGTTCACCACTAAGGGCTACGTCCAAGGAGCATACGCCGACAGGTTGTCGGTCGTACCAAAATCCACTATGCTTCACTAGCAGTAGATTACAAAAGTTCGGGTACAGTTACTCTGTCCCAGGCTCACTGCCTTTACAAAGGTTCAGGGATAGCCCACTGCTCCCCTCGGGTCACTCCCATTGACTCCCACTGGCTCACTGTCGTTGGTGAAGTCTCACTCAGTTTATAGACGTGAAGGTATCTTCATCATTTTCATAAGAATTCATCCTCTGTTTTATCTAGATGCTCTATTAAAGTCTGATTCTTACCAGAACCAGAATATCACTTTTCCTCTAATGTATCAGGTAGTCTCCTGGATTTCGTGCAGCTCCAAACAGGCCGGTGGGCTTTAGCAAAACCTGGCGCACTTCTCCAAGCCGGACGCGCAAGTCCCAATACGGCGCGCAAGTCTACACTGGCGCACAAGTGTCACCAACGCACCGACGCGACGCTTCCTTCCCTGACAAAAAACTTGCGCGGTTCACTTCATTTCTCTCCCAAACTGCCTTGGGCACACAGCAGACAACCGGCGCGCAAGCTCTACTTGCGCGACCAAACTACCAACTGCGCGGCTCAACCACCTGCGTGACGAGAGCTCGAACAATCTCTCAGTCTTGAACACCGTTGAAAATGAGGAGGGGTGGTCCAGTATTTATAGGCAAACTGGACCCCCTGCGCGGAGGCGTGGAAGTCCATCATTGGCGCGTAAGTCTCGTTTCCCTCAACCTCTATCGTGCAACTCACTTGCGTGACCCAACCAATACTTGCGCGACCTTCTTTCCTTAGCCAAATTTTGAAGTTCTGATCCTCAAAAACATATGGCGCGCAAGTATTTTATCCTCCAAGACCTCGGCACGCAAGTAACTTTGCCAAAAACACTTTACTTTATTGGCCGATTTTCAGGCCCAAAAATTTGGAAAACACTGGGAAACGGCGCCACCTTCACTACTATTCTCTACTTGAACGGTATGATCTATTTGTTGGTACACATCCTGAACTTCCACTGAGGATTGACAACAAACACAAACCATACGCCAAATCATGCTTTGAAGACCCTGGTTCCAACAGAAACTGCTCCATAAATACATGTGATTCATGAATTTTTAATCCATTTATCTTATGGAGATTCAAATAAACACATATTGGAATATTACTAGAATATCCATCAGGCACTTTCATATTTTATAATCTTCAAATTAAAATATCATTTTGATGTTTTTTCATTACAAATATAGTTTTTGGATACTTCCCATTCTCATTTGGACATAGGTCGTGTTTCATATTGATTACTTATAAATCCTTATGATCATATAAATTATCCTTTGAATTTCATTACTCATTAAGATATGAAAACAAAACATTATCACACACATACGTCTTAATGTACATAGCATCAAGATTATGACATATAAAATTAAATTCCCAATATATAACTTCAAAAAATATACTCTTTTTATTCTATTTTTGAGCTCCAATTATAACTGGTGGTTTTCTAACTCATTTTACCCTTTCATTCATCTGAATATATTTTCCAAATCATATACTAACATTTGATAATTGTGTCAAGATATATAACCCCAATAATAATTTTGGTGAAAGTCTCAAATAAATTTTTCAATTGAAATGTGACTTATTAAACCTAAATTTATCGGATATATAAAGGAAGTGATGATGACACGTGAAACACCACTTTCTACTATAAGGTATCCATTGAGAACCAAAATCAAAATTACAATCTAGAGAAGCCAAACCAGTGTGTATGTTCTGATGAGAAAATATTCCTAGTTCAGGAAAGTCACTAATGGTCTATATAAGGGTAGAATGAATTTTAAATATTTTCACAGTAGATGCATCATATATTCCTACACCATCATTTTGTAACTCTCGTAATTATTCAATAAGAGTCTAAATGTATACTTCAATTCCATTTCCATGCATTTGTATTCTAGTAATAATCATCAATATGATTAATGAAGTTTGTTCCATACATATACAAGGAGGTAGAATATAAGGGATCAAAACAACTGTATAAATGTTATAACTACTACTTAAAGCCCAAAAAGGATTGAATCCATCGAATACCAGTACCAAATGTACATTTATAGTATTATAAGAGAAATATCTAGGTAATTAATTAAGGGTATTATATACTTTTGAATTTCATGGATTTCAGATCATCTCGTCGTTATTATTATACAAAGAATTACTCTTCATATGCTCGGTAGTTTTATATTGCACAAACAATCTTTTAAACTATGGTTTTAATGGGAAGTGATGTAAAACCTTCATATAAAGTTTATTTTTCTATTTCTTTTTGGTAGTATTCAGATTCAAACCGATATCATTATTTGTTGATTTCTATCTAGAATTGTAGTATTTTTTCACATTTCTCTATTCAAATACTCTTTACAATTAATCATACAATAATTGAAAAAGGAATGTATCTTAATATAATTGAGTCCAGAAATTTTATTAATCTTCTTCATCTAATAAAATTATATAGGGATCTTATCTTCAGAAAATACATAACACAAAAATTCTAATAACAAAGATATTTATTTATTTATAATTCCACATAAACATTAATGCGGTAAAACATCAATAGAAAATTAAATTTTGAATATTTGAAAAATTATTCATACAATTCCTGATTTCCATATTCAACTAATTCAGAAAACTCTGTTATTTTCTCAGTTGAGTTGACCCCTATATGGGTTTTCTTATCATCATCCACTAATATGTTATCATCTTGATCAGGTTGTCTCGTAATTCTAAAAACATTATTAATATCAATAATATCATCAACTTATGTGATACATTATTGATGTATTTTCCCTAATATACTAAAAACAACATTTATCAAGTTTTGTATTTCATTATGCACTATCCGAGCTTTTTATTTTTCATTTTGAATATATACAAAATTGCTCAATTTTTCTATAATGTATAATTCTCCATACCAAATCCAACAAAAATAATGAGGAGGAAATTGTTTCAGTATCAAGTTCTCAAATACTTTATCTCTCTTTAACCATAATATAAATTTTCAATTAGGACATGGACCTTTGATTCTTCAATCAATGGATCAATTTTCAAATGAAAAATCCAAAAACATGTTCAAACCCATAACATGTTGAGATGTATTTTGATAAAAGGTCATAAAGCATTTATCCATATGTTCTGGACTTCATAAACTATAAAACATAAAATATAATTATATTATTATATATATATATATATATATAATTTCAAAAAGGAATAATCAACCTCAAACTACCCCTAAAACATAAATATTTCAGAAATATACTAAATTTCATGGATTGAAGGAGAATTAGAATAGGTAAATAATTAAACCTAATTTAATTTCATAATTATTCCCTAAAATAGAGAATATAAAAAACTACCTATGTTTAGGGGAAAATATGATAAACATATTCCCAAATCATAGTGATGTACCAGTGGTATAGAGGCGGAGAGGGAATCTAAGAGGGAGATCTAACTTCAAGTCTGAGTGGGCAGTCGGTCTAGAATTGAGATACATTGAAGGGTTCTGCGGTCAAGAGAGGGTCTAATATTGAGATCCTCTAAGGGTAAAGTTCAAAGGATTTAGGAATTGATTAGTTGTGAGTGGGGATATGAGGTTGAGGCTGATCAGTGATGTCAAGTAGTGGGGTAAGGGAGGTCATCAATTGGCACTGAGGAGGAGGCTAATCTCAATAGGCATGGTGAGCATAAGCATGAGGGAGGATGAGAGGGAGTGGGGGGAGGTTAAAAATTTAGTGATGGTTTTAAAAAACCACCCCAAATTTACTTTTAAATTTATTTAGTATCATTTTTTTAATCACTACAAAATACATATATTTTGAAAACATCACTAAAAAACATAAAGTATTTAGTCGTGGTTTTATAAACTGTGGATACAAACCCACTATTATTTACTACATATCATGTAGTGTAAATCTCATTGACCATTACTAATTTCTATCCATTTGTAACTACATATATAGTAAAATATAAATATAAAAACTAACTCACCACCAATAAATAATGTTTGATGAAATTTATTGGAAATCTACCACGAGAACCAGTGGATGAGATCCCACTCCTCTGGCCCGTCTACTAGTAAAACCCCTAGATTTTACTTTTCTTTAACCATGTTGATTGTTTTCCTTATATTAAATTTGTTAAAACTACCATTTATTTTATAATTTATAAGGGGAATTGCATTATTTATTTTTTGGGAAGAGAAGACATTTTTAACTTTGAGAAATTTCAAATTTTTTAGTATTTATGTTTTTTTAAGTGTTATTATTATTATTATTTGTGTTTTTGAAACCTTTTGAGATCAAATTGAATGACATAAAAAGTTTTTAACATATTCCAATTGTGATAAAATAATATAACCTAGGTAAATTAACTTATATGAATGCTGAAATGAACTTATTTTCATATTCAAAATTGGGGAAATTCATGAAATGGACACCAATTTTTGAATCTCATGCCATGAAATACTATCCTATTTTGAAATCACCTTTTAGTAAGGATTCTAAAAAAATTTTAAATCTTCTTCAAAATTCCATAATTACTTTAGTGAAACAATCCATTCTTGAAAAACAATAATTTCTTATGTATTATTTCTAAAACCGTGAATCATAAAGAAAATTTTATTGGAAATGATGAAATATTTATTCTGTTTGAAAAACAAATTTTAAAATTAACTTTTATCCAAGAGTAACATGATATATAAACCTTATTTTACCCATAGAATACATGAATATTATAAAAGTTATTTATATTACTAGATTATTATCCCTACCTACCCTATTATTGAGTAATATGAATGATTTAATCAAAAGAAAGTGTAGAGTAGGGGTTATTTCATTAGATTTATAGAGTATAGTTTCCTTTTTAGGAATATTATTGGGATATGCCATTATTTATTTATGTTGGATATTTTGGATTATTTATTGTAAAACATTGATACCCTATTTCTGTCTATTAAAAAAATTAGTGCATAAAAATAGTTTTATAAAAAAATTAAAAAAAGAGATATAGTGAAGAAGAAGAAACGATAATTATAGTTACACTATTTTTTGGACCTCCATCCTAAAATGGAAAGTTGGGGTGGAAATTCTATTTAAGTTAATGGGTGAGGAATGTTACATTGAGTTGCCCACTTGTATATCATGTATAGTTATTTGAAGATTCAAAATCTTTCTTGTACCTCATAATTATTAACACTGTAACCTACCAACCCTTAGCCACATAACATACCTAAAAATTTATCATGATAACCATAAGTACATAACTCATTGGGTGAAGTTATAGAAAATTATTAATCCTATGTTTAACCCTTCATGAGTTTTAAATGATAAAAAATCTCAAAATTAATACTTTTTTATGAGATAAATGCTTGAGTTTATTGGGTATAAATGAATATGATAGGAGGAAATAAGTGAAAATTAATTGTATGTGCCTTATGAAGAAATTTTAATTTAGAACATATTGGAGGCATGATAATCTTGAGTTACATGGCCATTAGAAAAGGAAATCACATTGTCTAGTGTTTTGAATTTTACATGGATAATATTTTTGATGTACACTTGTCTATGAGTCTAAGTTTTAAGTGTAGGGTAATTAAAAGAAGAAATTAACTCATTATATTTTTTTGATATTTAATTATTTTTATTCCCTAAAATTTATTAATTGATTTGTTTTTTAAGTTTTTTTAGTATTAAATGATCATTTCATTAAAAAATAGTATTTCTTAAAATGGATGAAATTATGAATTTAATTTATTTATTTAATTTTTAGAATAATATGAATGGATAGTTATTGAAAATCCTTTGATTTATTATTTTAAAGTAGAAGAATTGGTTTAGGTGGTTGAAGGGAGAAATTTGATGTTTATTATTCTCTGAATCCTTGAAGAGAATACATAAGAGATTTACCCTGATACATAAGGAAGTTTCCTTTGGGGATAAAGATAAATTAAAAAAATGGAAAATTACTAGGATACTTAACATCCTTAGAAATATGTAAGATTTTCTATATCTTATAAAATAAACCTAAACAAGTGTGTAAGATGTTTTCCTTTGCCAATGTAGTGACTTGATTTATCCATAAGATATCCCAAATGATATGTAAGAAACTCTATGTAGATGAAGAGATATATAAGATAATTTCTATATCCATGGAATAGAAATAGATAATATGTAAGATTTTATGCATGATGTGTAAGATATTTTAGCTAGTATATAAGAAATTTTTCATTTTCTTCTTGATTTAAAGGGTCGTGATTCCCTAAGACACACATAAGGATTATTCCAAGACACATTATTAAAATGTAATATCTTGTAGATATTATGTAAGGTTTTATACTAAGATTAATTTCTTCAAAAATGTGAAAAATATTTTGAGGATCTTACATAATAATTTTATAATTTCTCATACCAATTGCATAATATTTTTTCCTTGGTGAATATCATGTTTTACTTGAGAAAATAATGTTATATAAGAATAAATGTTTTCAAAACACTCAGGAAAAACAGTTTTCATGGTGATTATCTTGATGCTACATGAAGTTTGTTCATGATAAGGAAACATACAGAATATATTTATATATAAATTATTAACTAAATACAGAAATAATGTGGATCATAGTCTAGTTTTCATCCGACCTAGGGAAAATAGCATTCAATGTTTGAATTTATAGGGAACCTAAATCTAATGGGAAATATTAAAAATCTGCATGGAGGAATTCTTGTGAACCCATCTATACATGGAATCATCACTAAAACTAAGGAAGTAAGGTAGAATCTACTTAATAAGATACAGAGGTTGTATAGAGGAGATTAAGGGTTTTTAGAGTTTTAGAGTTTGTTTTTGTTTTAAAAAACATTTGTTGCATATTCATTCTTCCATGTCTATAACCCTACACATTGAGGGTAAAAAACCTTTCCATGATTTGGAAAATAGATATGGGAACCTTTCAGTAATTTTTTAGTCTTAATATCAATAGTAACTTCTTATGACATTATTAGATCTTTGTTTTTGTAGTTAAGGTGATTAAATTAATGAGATAGTATTTGGTTTATATTTTATTCATTTTTCATTAATTAGGGTGATAAATTAATTTCTCCCTCCACTTTATCATTCCTATATACATTGGAATGGGTATAGTTTTTTAGTGACGTTTTGAAAAATTATTGATACAATTTTGGATGGTAGTGTATCCCTCTAGATTGCACAAGAGTGTCGTCACTTAATTGGGATTTTCTTGAGTAATTTTTGGATAGCCTATTATTTAGATTTAGATGATTTCCTAATATATTCCCATAGTCATAGGTATGAGGATCAGTAAGTAGTGATCACTACCAATTTAAAAGTCTCACTTGATACTACTCCTTAGTGAGAAGGAATTGATTGTGGATTCTATCACCGATTTAATCTCAGCAAGAGGATTAATAAATTTATTACCAAGACAGAAAAGAAACTAGTAATACACCCCCTGAACAAATCACTAATTATATCACTTGATCAAACACCCTTAATATATTTTTAATTTTTTTTAATTTTCTCAAATTAAATAAACTCCGACCCTTCATTTCACTAATTATGACAAAATAAATTTGCAAACCTCCTTGTAAAAAACCAATAATCTCTATTATACTATATTTTATCCCTATGAAATTAATATTTATTTCACCACCTCATGATAGGTGTGTCAAATAGGATGGGTATTTTTATGATCTTTTCATTGGTTGAGGTTTAACCAAGATGTGATTTATCCTATCATATGATGGTTATGATATTTTAACCCTTGATTGGGATAGACTAAAGGAGTGTATGGTCATACTTAGATAAGGGACATGTTATATTCTTATCTATTAGGTGATGTTCATATAATTTTCTCATTCATCAATATTAATGGCATGCAATGTGTTTGTCCATCTAGTTAATCTATAATAGGAGAATTGAGAACGTATTGTTATTTTGAGGACCCAAATTATAAAAGTCCTTCTGAAACCACACTTTCAGAACATGGTCAAAATTTCCATAGTTTTGAAGGAGCTAATTTCAATGTCCAGAAGAAGGAACCTTGCTCCAATGCCTTACACCAAATCACATTAATCACTAGAAGACATTCTGAAATATACACAAGTAGAAGAATTAAAACAATAATTATTGGTTTTAGAATGTATGAATATAGAACTACAAGAGGTGGGGTGAATTGTATTACAAAAAAACATACAATTTCCATCCTATTAAAATTGTAAATTGACTGGATGATATAATATTTTGATCATATTACAGTATAAAAGAATTTAAATATAAAAGAATACCAATCTGTCAACAGTTAAAATATTTTCTGACAAATACAAAAGTCATAGAATAAATTAAAAATATAATTCAATACAAACAAATTAATCAAGTTATGAGTAACAATTCAAATACCCCTAAAAAGAAATTTTATTTACCAAAACACTTCCAATCAATGGAAGTCTTCACCTTTATCAAAATTGATAATTGGATCTTTAACCAGATCCTAGTTATCCTTATTCCTAGCTAAAAAATACTCAACTAAAAACCATTTATGTTATTAGAATTAAATCCATGGATACTCTATCATCCTATCCTTAAAATCACTCGATCAAGAAGATCAGATAAGATCAATCTTCCATACCATGGAATCCTTAAATCAAAAAAGATCATAAAAAGTAGCTTCCATCCCAGAAGCTATTAGATATCAATAATTGTAAAATTAATGGTTATAATAAGAAAAAATTATGGAATTTATAATTAAAACTTTATATGGATGATCTACGAAAATATCTCTAAAGAAAATACAATCAAATTAACTCTAGGTAGTAAGTTGTTACAAACTTCAAAACATTTGAAAAAACTTCAGCTCACTTGTGTAACTTCTTAACAATCTTATGATCCTCAAATCCTTCGGTTATATTTATATATGTCTATGAAACTAAATTCTATGGTTGGATTTTGAGTCCTTTTGTTTCAGTTTAAATGGAATCGAACATTGTAATTTGTTTCCTATTGGATTTATCTCATCTTTTTTCATCTTATATGTTCAACACCATCATAGAGATTGTATCATATGTGGAAAATAATTTATTTCATTTCATCTTATGATATTATGAGTACAAAAAATATCAAAATAGGATAATATTACCTACAAATAAAAACATTAAAACACAAAATTAATTCTATTTAATCATGTGTTTATTGTTATTTTTAAAATAAGACAATGAATGTGATTTATGACCTGAAAATCTATAAATTTTGATAATAAAAATACATGAATGAATCTAGGTAATTTGGATATAAATAAAATAGAAATACTCCCTATAATTTCTAATTATCAATTCATATTTTCTTCAAACTATCCCCCTTTTAAAGATTAATAACTGAGATACTTAAAATAAACTTACTGACAAAACTCCCCCTCTTTATGATAGTGAAAACTCTTCTCAAAATTACCACAAGAGACATTATCAAAATGGAAAAGTATTTAAAATTAAAAGTAAGATAGTTAACTCTATTAAATTGTCTATGGTGTAAAACAACCCTTTTGATTTTTATCATTTATAGGATTTTTTCTTCAAAATGTACCCTAACAACACACTTTTCATCCTTAATAAATACTTTTCAATTAATTATATTAGTGGTTCAAACTTGTAAAAAAACATAAAATTTTAAAATTTTAAATTTTAAAAAAATATTCCTATTCATATAAGGTATAAAATTAAATATAAGGAAATGAAGAACTCATTTTTCTACTTGGTAGTCCTATAAACTCAAGGCATATAAAAATATCTCATTTTTTATTCATTATTCTATCACAAGGAAGATATCAAAAAATAAATAAAAAATTATTTTTTCAAATAAACTAATATAAAGAAAGATTTTATCTCTAAATGAAATAAAAATATAAAATTACTTTTATTTTTTGATACTTGTAGTTTCAATTAATTTAATTTTTGGGTATATCACCTACCTAATTAAATTGTCCCTTTGAAACATAACTTAAAAAAACATTGATAATGGGAACCAATATATTATCCTACAAAGAAAAGAAATAAGATATGAAATGAATATTCTTAGTGGTGTATTTATCCTTTTAATTAAAAACTCTTTCCTGTTTTTATATAATGAATTTCATACAAGATTTCAAAAAAAGGATATATACATTGTGGTATATAGAATGATATTATGAAAATTAAAAGAACCACACCTTCGATGCCTAACAAAATGATTTTATAATATTTAAAATTGATATTGTAATATTTGACAAAGATAATAAAGTTAAGAATAAAAGACTCTATGAAAATAAATTGAATTTATTAGGATTTACTATGAATCACATGGTTAAAATATTGAGTATTGATGTCTCAAATATGAAAAATAAATTAGAAAAGTGAATGTAAATACTTTAATCATAATGGATTTATTAGAAAATAAAGAAATAGTGTTTATAATACAAAGAATCAATTTAAAGTAAATTATGAAAAATAAGGTTAAAGAAAATAAATCTCTAAAATTTATTTAAAAAAATATTAATATGGTCTTCTTATTTCTAATATGATTCCATAAATATAATTTGAATAGTTTCTTATGGTCTATTAAAGGTAACAAAAAAATAAAATAATTACATAACACTAAAATGTTATCTAAATAAAATAACTCCCCACCCCAAATAAAAGGAGTTATACATATAAAAAACTTGGAAATTCAATGATTTACAAAAAAATGATGAAGATGTCAAATTCTAATAAAATAAACTGAAGTTATAAAGTACGAGATATAAAATTTTATCTATTGATACACAGTGAATTAACTTCATTGCAAATTACATATTTCAAATCCAGACCTAGTTTGATCCATGGGTATTAGAGAAGATAACCTTTAAAACTGTAACACCCCAAGTTTTTTTAAAAATAAATAGAAATTCATGGAACTTTTTTTAAGTAGATATTTATAACAAGCCTTTAAAACATAATATTTCCACTTCTATGTTTTTAATTTCAAGAAATTGTCATCTACAATTGTGTTCAGTATGTTATTTGGAGTCTATTGGAACCAAATTGTTTTTTTGGTGAATAGTGACATACCCTTATGAATAGTAATATGAATAGTAATATGACCCTAATGAATATTAAATTTTATTATTATTTTATTTTCTTAAGGATTTAAGATAATAACATCTTGGTTAATTTATCATCGTGATATAGAAGTAGTTATAGAATTAGAATTGTTAATTTTTGAATTAAGTATGCTTTTATTTAAAAGT
This sequence comes from Viscum album, assembly GCA_963277665.1. Classification (NCBI taxonomy): domain Eukaryota; kingdom Viridiplantae; phylum Streptophyta; class Magnoliopsida; order Santalales; family Viscaceae; genus Viscum; species Viscum album. Next base: position 2,053,350,684 of record OY728153.1, on the reverse strand, counting down.
TAAATTAATAATATTTAGAAAATTATTTTCAAAAAAATGGATTTCATTTTTGAATTCTACATGTCAAAAAATGGTTAGGGTAAATTTTTGGGATTTTTCTAAAATTCTTTAATTTTTGATGAATAGTGAAATACGATAAAATACCGTATAATCAAATTATCAATAACATTCACTATTTATGACATCATAAGTGATGCAAGGCCACTTGGTTCGAAATCACATTCCATTATTAATATTTGAGGTCACATGAACTAAGACTATTCATATTCTTGGGTAAAAATATTATAATAATGATTAAAATAATGAAAAATACCCCCTCCGCTCCACTATAAATACCACCCTCACTCCCCTCTTCTTCCCACGCCTATAAAGCCTTGTGACATGCCTAATTTCTTCCCAATACTCCTTCCAAGGCTCTTCCCCATGTCCTAGAGCTTATGGTCTTACCAAAAGACTAAAACCAAAGCCCTTAAGAAGGATCTCAAGGAGAAGAGATGAAGTGGTAAACATCCTCTTTTATTTTCTTTCTTTTCATTCATTTCATGTTATTCTCTTCCTTTACTTTGGCTTATGTTGGGATATTTCATTCCATATCCCCCATTATTTTCCATATTATGTAAGAGTGATGATATATCCTCTTTCTCTCATCAAACTATTTTTATGAAATTTTAAAGAGACGTCGTTAGGCTGCCGAATTTCCGTGAGAAATTTCTCAAGTTTTCTTTTATTTCAAGATTCCTTTATTTTCTTATTCTTTCCTCACATACTCTTAACCAAGAGTCATGAAAGCTCCAGAATCTTTTATATTATGTATTTTCTCATGTTCATGGTAAATTCATCATCAATATGTTTCTCTTCCCCCACTTTTTCAAGGAATTAAAAACATTGTCTGTGATGTGTCGAATTACTGACATCGTGGACGATGTGATTTCAAATTGATTTAATTCCTTCAAGTATGGTCATGAAACCATTTTTATGTTTGAACCAGGTTATAATATATGTATTATGTCTCATCAATGGTTCTGGAATTATTTTTTACAATTTTTTTTAATTTATAAAACAAAATTAGGTCGTTATTATCAAAGAACCAATAAAATGATCTAAACGAACATCATTAATGTTTTAACTTATCAATCATCCTCATGTAATATTTAAAAATGATAAATTGTATAATTTATTTTATTGGATATATGTAAATAATACTCCATTCCAATTTTGGATTTTCACTTCCAATCGACAAGAACATCCACCATGAACCAATCATGGAAATCATGTAAAGAACTCACCCAAAAACAGTGCAAGGAGAAAAATACTAACAATTAAAGGGTGAAATGATGTTATGAAATGATCAGATAAGATTTTATAAACATGAAAATATTTTTTTAAAATACTAATAACAATTTTTTAACCATTATACATTATTTTTAAACAAGTTTGAAGTTAGAAAAACCTGAGGTAAGGGAATTCTTAACCTGATTTCCATTCTTTGGGTTAACCTTCTACTTCATTATTTATGTTTCATTAAAATTGATTGTGTGATGTTTTTTTTCTTATATTATGTTTAATTATGTCTAAGTATAGTATATATATACATATTTCATCCACTATTTTAAGTCTCTCTTCAATTGTATGATATTTGTAATGGGTTTTTCTTTCGAAATCCTCTTTTAAAATTATGTTTTACAAAATTCAAAAGAAATGTTTTTTTATTATTATTAATGTTGTATGATTAATTTATAGTTCATGGGAATTGTTTATGATGAAGTTTGGGACCTATATTTCCCTCTAATTAATTGTTTATGTGTATGTTGTAGGTCATCCATATGGTTACTCCAAGTGTAACTGCGATGGTTACACAAATAGTAAGGTAGTCGTGAGGGTTACAAATTATAAGTTAGCTGAGAGGTTTACAAGATTATTTAAGTAATGCCCTAAGATACCTTAATGATTATATTTATGTTCTCAAGTTTTGTTTGGATCTTTTTTAAATCTCATGTTACACGAATTAAGTATATATGTGGGTGACAAGCATGTTTTTTGAAAATGCTTTCATACGTTACGAGTATTCATGGACTAATGTACTTTTTCCATATTTTTCATCCCTTACTGAGATTTTCATCCCATACCAAGTTTTTAAATTATTTTCACATGTTAATGGATGTGTAATACAATGAACTAAGCAATGTTAAATGTTGAATAATTTTCACGGAGTCATGTTTAAGTTTTAATGTTTTATATTTTAAATAAAATGGAAACTGTTTTTATAGTATCCATTCTATAATAATGTGTAATGTTATTAATGTATTTTCCCAATTCTCTAAAGCGTTGAACCTAAAAATATCATCAATATAAAAGGAAGTGTATTCTTGAAGAAATTCAAGATTATGTGTGTAATAATTTCGAGTCTTTATAGTTAGTATCAAGTGGAGGTTTAGATAAATTTAGGGGTTATGGTGATATTAATAGGATACCATAAATGATTTTCACTCTATGATTAATTTTAAATGTTATAGCATTTAAATATTTCCATGTTTCTTCATCTAAGATATTTTTTTTGGAATGGTTGTCCGTAGAAGGAATAGGGATGCTGAAGAAGAGAGGCACCAACAGAATGACATCCTTCCAGATCTACAGCCCGGAATGGTAGGGATTAGAACTGAGTAGTTTGTGACAGTAATGGATAAACTAACGTAGGCAATAAATGGTGGTGTAATCCATGCAAGAGAACAAATAGAGTTACTAAAACAAAATATGACAGTAGTGGAACATTTTATGAGACAACACCCTCATTCTTTCAAAGGATCTTCTGACCCAGTAGCAGTTGAAGGATGGATCAAATCCCTTGAAAAGATATTCGACGTTATAGGATGTTCAGACAATCAAAAGGTAAGTCTTTCTATTTATTATTTTGAAGGGGAATCTGGTTAGTGGTGGTCAATGGTAAGGAATATCAGGGGTAGGGAGGATTTTTATGCCTTAGAGTGGAATTAATTTAAAATTCTTTTCCTTGAAAAATATTTTCCTAAGGTGGTGAGACTTAGGATGGAGAAGAAATTCCTTGAATTGAAATAGAAGGAGGAAGATTCAGTGGTCGTGTATGAAGCAAACTTTACTCGACTGGAAACATATGATCCAAATCTTATTCTGGATCTTGATAACAAAATTAACCGCTTTTACTCAGGACTAAATCCAAGGTATCGAAGGGAATTGGCCTCCCGTGAATTCAAAAGTTATGAGAAACTTGTCTGATGTGCTAAGAGGGTAGAGATGGAGTTTACTGATGATCATATGCATTTTGAAAGTAAGGAGAAGAAGATGTTTAGATGGGAAGCGATGGGTAAGAATCAACCAAATAAATATGATGGTAAGAAAATCCAATTTCGAGTTTTGAAAAGTGTGGCAATAAATACCATGGCGAATGTCTTAGAAAAACTGGGAAGTGTTTTAAATGTGGTAAGTTTGGACATATGGCCCGAGATTACAATGAAAATGATCATAAGATTAATCATGATAAGCATACTATAAAGTTTTTTAAATGTGGTGAGATGGGTCATTATGCAATTGTCTTCCCAAAGAGATATCTGAATGATGCAAAGAATCCATACTAAAAGTATAAAGGTGTAGTGAGATCCTTTTCAACTACGTCAGCAGATGTCAGGCCATCCAATGAAGTTGTATCAGGTACTTTGTTTGTTCACTTAGATTTTGCTAAAGTTTTGTTTGATACGGGGTCTACACATTCCTTCATCTATGAGAAATTTTCTAATAAATTGGAAATATCACTTCAAAAAATGAGACCCGAACTTGTTGTTAAAATACCTAGGGGAAATATTATTGCAAATAGGAATTATAAGAATATTTCTATTGTGGTATGTGGAAAGAGATTACCTGCAAACCCTGTTTTTTACCCTTTGTCGAGTTTTATGTGATTCTGGGAATGGATTGGCTTTCTATTCATCATGCTAAGATTGACTATGGAGCTAAAGAAGTTGTTTTTCAGAAAGAGTTTCAGTTTTTATATAAGAATGAACCCATACAATTGATAACATATCAGGAAGTCGAGTAACTATTGAAAGATAGAAATGAAAGTTATCTTGATCATATTGTTGAAAATAAGGGAACTATTCGAATTAAAGATGTACCAGTGGTAAATGAATATATTGATGTTTTTCCTGATGAGTTGTCTGGTGTCATACCTGATCAGGAAGTCGAATTTACAATTGACTTAATTCCTAATGCTAAGATAATTTCAAAACCCCCATATCGTATGGATCTAATAGAACTTCTTGAATTGAAAAATCAGTTGCAGGATCTTCTTGATAAAGGTTTCATTCATCTTAGAACTTCACCATGTGGAGCCCCAGTTTTGTTTGTTAAAAAGAAAGATGGTTCCATGAGACTTTGCATTGATTATAAAGCTTTGAACAACAACATTGTTAAAAACAAGTATCATTTGCCTCATATCGATGGCTTGTTTGATCAGCTCCAGGGAGCTCAATAACTTTCCAAGATTGACTTGAGATCCGGATACCATTAGCTGAAGGTGAAGGAGGATGAAATCTCGAAAACAGCCTTTCATACTAGATATGGGCCTTATGAATTTGTTGTTATGTCGTTTGGATTAACTAATGCACCTGTTTTATTCATTAATCTTATGAATAGAGTATTTCATGAGTTCTTGGATAAGTTTGTGGTTGTATTTATTGATGACATTCTGGTATTTTCTAAAAATAAAGAGAAGCATGAAAAACATCTAAGGGTTGTTTTAAAAACATTAAAAGAAAAGAAATTATATGGAAAATTCATAAAGTGTGATTTTTGTTTGCAATATATTTCCTTTATTGGGAACATTGTAAATAAGGATGGAATAACAGTTGATCCTTCCAAAACAAAGGTGGTCAATGAATGGACAAGACCCACAAATGTTACAGAGATTCATAGTTTTCTTGGGTAAGTAGGTTATTATCAATGGTTTGTTAAGAAGATTAAACAGTTATCTAGCCCGATAACTAAGTTAACATGGAAAGGAGTTAAATTTGTTTGGATAGAAGAATGTGATGTTTTTTTTCAGGAACTGGAGAAGAGATTGGTGAATGCTCCAGTTTTGGCCTTACCTTTCCGAAATGGTGAGTTTTCCATCTACAGTGATGCTTCTTTGAAGGGACTTGGTTGTGTTTTGATGCATAATGATCAAGTAATTACTTATGCTTCAAGAAAAATAAAACCTCATGAGTTAAATTATCCTACACATGATTTGGAATTGGCAGCTGTGGTTTTTGATTTGAAAATTTGGAGGCATCATTTATACGGAACCAAATGTAAAATATATACTGACGATAAAAGTCTGAAGTATATATTCACTCAGAAGGAATTAAACATGATGCAGAGAAGATGGATTGAGCCGATAAAGGATTATGATTGCATGATCAATTACCATCCTGGAAAATCGAACAAAGTGGTGGATGCCTTGAGTTGGAAACATCATGCATCATTAACCATGTTAAATTTGTAACATGATCCCTTGATTAATGATTTGATGAATTTTGGCTTAGAAGTTATTGGTTTAGGGAATACATCTCTTTTGTTTCAGGTTTTAGTGCATTATTCATTGTCAGACAGAATTAAGCGAGTGTAGAAGGAAGACTGTGAGCTATAAAAAAGGTAGAATTGGTTAAAATGGGTAAGTTTTCAGAATTTAACCATGATAACGATTGTGTTTTAAGATTTGGAAAATGGTTGTGTGTGCCTAGTGATTCTCAATTGAAGAAAGATTTTTTGTGTGAAGCTCATAGTTCTCTATTTTCAATTCATCCTGGAAGTACTAAGATGTATAGAGACCTTCGGGAGAATTACTGGTCGGATGGAATGAAAAGTGATATTGCTGATTTTACTATGAAATGTTTGACATGTAATCAGGTTAAAGTAGAGCGGCAGTTACCGAAGGGGATGCTTCAGCCTTTTTCAGTGCCAGAGTGGATGTGGGAGAATGTATCTATGGACTTTGTGGTAGGACTTCCTAACATGTCTTGAGGTAACAATGCAATTTGGGTTATTGTAGATCATCTGACAAAATCTGCACATTTTCTTTCTATTTGAGATATAATTTCTTTGGATCAGCTTTCTCGATTGTACCTCAAGGAGAATTTCAGGTTACAAAGAGTTCCTCTTTCCATTATATCTGAATGGGATCCCAGGTTCACTTATAACTTTTTGAAGGGACTTCAGAAGTCGTTGGGCTCAGAGTTAAATTTTAGTATATCTTTTCATCCTCAATCAGATGGGCAGTAAAAACGAATGATTCAAACATTGGAAGATATTCTTCGATCTTGTTCAATGGACTACCAGGAAATTTGGGATCAACATCTTTCTTTAGTTGAGTTTTCTTATAATAACATTTTTCATTCCAGTATACAGATGGAACCTTTTGAAGATTTGTACGGAAAGCGGTGTTGGACTCCAGTGTTTTGGGATGAAGTCGGTGAAAGAAAGTTGATGGTCCAGAATTAGTGGAGGATGTGGCAGATAAAGTGAGGATGATTCAGTAGCACATGAGGAAATCTCAGAGTAGTTAGAAAAGTTATGCAAATAACAGAAGGAAACACTTCTCTTTTGAGGTAGGTGACCATGTTTTCCTTAAAATCTCTCCATAGAAAAGTGTGATGCGTTTCGGTAAGAAATGGAAGCTAAGTACAAGGTTCATTGGTCCTTTTTAAATATTGGAGAAAGTTGGAACAGTTGCATACCGCATAGCTTTGCCTCCGAGTTTGTCTCAGGTACAAAATGTGTGTCATGTCTTGATGTTGAGAACGTATGTGCTAGATTCATCACATGTCTTGAGCCCAGAAGTAGTTCAACTGGAAGATAACCTTTCTTATGAAGAGAAACCATTTCAGATTATTGATCGAAGGGAACAGGTATTGCAGAATAAGGTAATCCACCAGGTAAAGGTTTTGTGGAGAAACCACATGGTTGAAGAAGCAACAAGGGAGTCTGAAAATGCAATGAGGTAAAAGTACTCTCATTTGTTTAATAAGTAAATAAAATTACGAGGACACAAGTTCTAGAAGGTTGGGATAATGTAACACTCCAAGTTTTTCTAAAAATAAATAGAAATTCATGGAACTACTTTTTAAGTATATATTTATAACTATCCTTTAAAACATAATTTTTCCAATTATATGTTTTGAATTTCAAGAAACTGTCATCTATAATTGTGTTCAGTGTGTTATTTGGAGTCTATTGGAACTAACTTGTTTTTTTGGTGAATAGTGGCATACTCTTATGAATAGTAATATGACCCTAATGAAGAGTAAATTTTATTATTATTTTATTTTCTTAAGGCTTTAAGATAATAACATCTTGGTTAATTTTTCATCATGATATAGAAGTAGTTATAGAATTAGAATTATTAATTTTTGAATTAAGTATGATTTTATTTAAAAATTAAATTAATAATATTTAGAAAATTATTTTCAAAAAATGGACTTCACTTTTGAATCCTACATGTTGAAAAATGGTTAGGGTAAATTTTTGGGATTTTCCTGAAATTCTTTAATTTTCGATGAATAGTGAAATACGATAAAATACCGTATAATCAAATTATCAATAAAATTCACTATTTATGACATCATAAGTGATTCAAGGCCACTTGGTTCGAACTCACATTCCATTATTACTATTTGTGGTCACATGAACAAATACTATTCATAATTTTGGGCAAAAATATTATAAAAATGATTAAAATAGTGAAAAATACCCTCTCTCCTCCACTATAAATACCACCCACACTCCCCTCTTCTTCCCCCACCTCTCAAGCCTTGTGATATGCATAAGTTCTGCCCAATAATCCTTCTAAGGATCTTCCCCACGTCCAAGAGTTTTTGTTCTCACCAAAGGACCAAAATCAAATCCCTTAAGAAGGATCTCAAGGAGAAGAGATCAAGAGGTAAACATCCTCTTTTATTTTCTTTCTTTTCTTTAATTTCATGTTATTCTCTTCCTTTCATTTGGATTATATTGGAATATTTCATTCCATATCCCCCATTAATTTAAAAATTATGTAAGATTTATGATATATCCTCTTTACCTCATCAAACTATTTTTATGAAATTTTAAGAGACGTCGTTAGGCTGGCGAATTTTCCTGAGAAATTTCTCAAGTTTTCTTTTATTTCAAGATGCCTTTATTTTCTTCTTCTTTACTCACCTACTCTTAACCAAGATTCATGAAAGCTCCATAATCTTGTATATTATGTATTTTCCCCCGTTCATGGTAAATTATTCATCAATATCTTTCTATTCCCCCACTTGTTCGGAATTAAAAACATTGTATGTGATGTGTCGAATTACCGACTTCATGGACGATGTGATTTCAATTTTCTTTAATTCCTTCAAGTCTGGTAAAACCCCATTTTTATGGTTGATAAAGGTTATAATATATGTATTATTTCTCATCAATTGTTTTGGAATTCTTTTGTACATAGGGTTTTAATTTATAAAACAAAATGAGGTCTTTATTATCAAAGTACCACTAAAATGATCTAAACAAACATCATTAATGTTTTAACTTATCAATCATCCTCACATAATAATTAAAAATGATAAATGGTATAATTTATGTTATTGGATATACTTAAATACTACTCCATTCCAATTCTGGATTTTCACTTCCAATCGACAAGAACGTCCACCATGAACAAATCATGGAAATCATGTAAAGAACTCACCCAAAAACAGTGCAAGGAGAAAAATAATAACAATGAAAGGGTGAAATGATGTTATGAAATGTTAATATAAGATTTTATAAAAATGAAAATGTTTCTATAAAATACTAATAACACTATTTTAACCATTATACATGAAATTTAAACAAGTTTAAAGTAAGACAAATCCGAGGTAAGGGAATTCCTAACCCGATTTCCATTCTTTGGGTTAACCTTCTACTTCATTATTTATGTGGTATTAAAATTGATTGTGTGATTTTTTTTTCTTATATTATATTGAATTATGTCTAAGTATAGTGTATATACATATTCCATCCACTATATTATGTCTCTCTTCAATTGTATGATATTTTTAAGGGGAATTTCTTTTAAAATCCTCTTTTAAAATTATGTTTTACAAAATTCAAAAGCAATGTTTTTATTCTTTAATTCATGTTGTTTGATTATTTTATGGTTCTTGGGCATTGTTTATGATGAAATTTGGGACCTATATTTCCCTCAAATTCATTGGGTTTTTGTATGTTGGAGGTTGACCGTATGGTTACTTCAAGTGTAACTGCGATGGTTACACAAATAGTAAGGTAGCCATGAGGGTTACAAATTATAAGTTAGCCAACAGGGTTACAAGATTATGTAAGTAATTCCCTAAGATACCTTTATGATTATATTTATGTTCTCGAGTTTTTTTTTGATATTTTTAAATCTCATGTTATAAGAAGTAAGTATATACATGGATGACAAGCATGTTTTTTGAAAATGCTTTCATACGTTACAAGTATTCATGGACTAATGTGTTATTTCCTTCATTTTCATCCCTTAATGAGATTTTGTGCTCATCCCAAGTTTTTAAATGATTTTCAAAGGTTAATTGATTTTTAATACAATGAAGGAAGCCATGTTAAATGTTTAATAATTGTCAAGGAGTCATGTTTACGATTTAATGTTTTATATTTTAAAAAAAATGGAAACTGTTTTTATGGTATCCACTTTGTAATAATGTGTAATATTATGAATGTATTTTTCCAATTCTCTAAATCTCTAAACTCGAAAAGATACTCAATTTAAAAGGAAGTTTATTATTGACTAAATTGAAGATTATGTATGTAATAAGGTCGGGTCCTTATAGAAACTCATATTTTTATATCTTTTATGTACTCAAGAGATGAAATATTTTTTAAAATATAATATTGATAATGAACAAAATAATTAACTTTGTTTAAAAAAATCCTTTTTTTCTGGTTTCCATATATTTATTTAGAAAAGGGAACTGTTTGACACAAAATACTTAGAATGATAGTTATAGATTTTGATGTATTTATATTCAAGTCTATATGATTCCATATTTGGTCTTAACTATATGTATATCTTATAAAATTACTTTCATCATGCAGTGAAGTTGGTTTACAAGTTATTTAGACTTTTAACTTTTGGTTTCAACTTTACATTTTAATTCTTATATTTTAAAACATTACAGAGAGTATCTTAATATTCAGTTTTGTAGTTAGTCTAGAAATTTCTATTATAGATGCATGTTACCCATTTATGAGTTTAATTTTCTCCTTCACCTCATAAATTTTAGAATATATACTATTTAATTCAAAATAAAACATAGAAACATTGTTATTCAACACATCCAAATCTGAAGATAGAATAAATTTTTCATTCATTGAATTAAATAAACCTAAATATATCTTTTAATTTTTCTCCTTTTCTTCAGCAATATATATTTTATGTTTTTTATATCTTATGTATAAATTCTTAAAATATTATTCAAATTCAAATATATACTCTTTGTTGGATTTTCCTCTCTTATCATCATCCTAAGATGAACTTTCATCATCACTATATTCCAAATCATCCAAAAAATATTATATTTTATTATATAAATAATATTAAGATAAATCTTATGCACTACTTATACTTCCCATAAATCATTTCAAATTCTTAAAAACCTTCACATTAGTACAAAATCCAAGATTATTCATACTCTTATCACTATTTTCTGATAGACTATCTGAAGTAGATAAATCATCACTTACACACCATGTATCATTTGTATCATGGAAGGATTTTCTTTATTTTCATTTTGAGTTTTTATTCTTAGCTCTTTTATCTTTTCTGTTTAACCTCAAAGTGTCAGGCATGATATTACCTGACTTCATGCATTTCTAATAAATGGTTTCTAAAGACTACTTTTTTCCTATATCAATCTTATATTTTTTTCAATCCAAAATTAAACTTAGAAGATTATTATTCTAAATAATTTTCTTAGAATATATGAAAATTTATCTTCTATAATTTTTATACAACCATAATCTAAACAATTTTTAAATATTTTTCATGAAATAATTGTTTTAGATTTATAATATTTATAATTTACACCTCTATAAATTTTATCAAGTGAAACTCCATTTTTCTTATTCTAAATTTTAGTATCACTCTTCAATATATTATCATATTTCATGATATTACCAATAAAATTTCGTAATATTATATTTTTAATGTTCTTTGTGTCATAAAATAATTATCTAATTTGAATCCCACTGCTTAAGTAAAATGTAGATGATCTTAACCACAAGTTCATTGTCTAAGAATTCTTTCTCTTCAATGGATTAAAGTCTATTGAATATGGTTGTTAATTTTTAATGCATCGTAGTGACTAATCCACATGAAATATTATCAAATGCTTCATAGTCATCACATAACATAGCATGTTTAGTTTCAAAAAAAATTGAAGTTATGAAATGTGCAACCTCCAATTTTTTTCTAAATTCCATAATTCATCCAATATGATGATACTTTACTGTAGATATTTCTTTTAATAACACACTAAATCATATTTCTCACATGGAATTTGAGTTAAAAAAAACTCCTTTCATCTTGAGTAAATCTAGCAATATATTTCATGGGAATTTTATAAATTCTAATAACCATTATATCATTCTTAACATTGGTGTTGATAACATATCCATACAATCACTCCAATACCCATAACCTCAACTTTAGAAAATAAATTGTTTGTTGGGGTTTAGATTATCAATGAATATAATATGTATAACTACCATATCTTAAACAAGAAGATTTGTTCACTTATATATGTGAGTGTAAGGAAATGTTTTAAGTTCTAATAAAACAAATAGACAATAAAAAGGATAATAGACCGACTCATATGAGAGTTGAGATTAGATATCAAGATACTTAATTTGATATGACGCTTTGGTCCCAAAAGGTATGAATATATCACAACAACAAGGAGTTAATTTTATTCTAAAAATAAACTAATAATATTTATCCCACTCAAAAAGTAAGTTGACTAGATTATACAATATTCTAATCAAATAATAGTATAATATAGCTTAAATGTTTCATAATATAAACCTGTTAATAGTTAGAATATTTTTAGACAACTAAAAAAGAAATGGAAGAAATTAAAAATATAATTCACTTTCAAATAATGCATGGAGTATTGAGAATCAATTTAAATTCCCTTATAAGGAGATTATTTTCCAAAAAACTTCAAATCAATAGAATTCGTTGATTTTATCCAAATAGGTAGGATGATATTTAACCTAATCCTAGGTATCCTTCTTCCAAGTCTAAAAGGTCCTCAAATAAAACACATCAGTTGTATCAACATCCTACTAATGGAAACTTTTTCTTTAAAACCTAGAAATGCCTCGATCAAGAATATCAGACAAGATTTGTCTTCTAAACCATGGAATCCTTTGATCATGAAGGATTGGATAAAACAAATTCCATCCCAAAAGCTCTTTGATCTCAATGATCAGATATATAGATATTATAACATGAAAAAATTTGATTATTTATAATGAAAACAGCATAAAAATGCTCTAAAAACTCGCTTAATAAAATAAAATTTAAATCACTCTCAGTAACAAGATGATGAAAACTTCAGAAAGATTGAAAAAATGTCAACTCTCATCTATAAATTTTTAATTCAATTTTGATCCTTGAATACATATATTATATTTATAGAAGTCCATGAAACTAACTCCAACAGTTGGATTTCAATTTATTCAGGTTTAGTTGCAATGGTATCATATATTATACTCCATCATATATTGGATCTATCTTGGATTATATTATCTAATGTTCTCAGAATCATCATGGTATTTTCATAATATATTAAAAAACTAAGGTGCACGTCATCTAGTTATTTTACCAGTATGAAGGAATATGACAACTGAATAATACAATTTTTACATCACAAATCTCAAACAGAAAAAAAAAATTAATTCTTCTCAATCATGAGTATATTGTGATTTTCAAAACAAGGATATGAAATTAGTATTTTGAAAAACACTCATACAAAACAAAAAACAACACAAAGGATTTACATGGTTCATAACTTAATATTACTCCAAGCGAAAAACACTAATTCTATTTATTACTAATATAATAGAATTCTTACAAGATTACGATTTTATACAAAAAAAAGATATCCCTCTAGAGTTTTTATAGACATCCTCCACTAGTAGATATAGGTCCACCTCTAACCTATCCTTTAAAATTCTTCCCACTATCTTCTGATCTATGAAGGTATCTCCATATTGTCAATTCCACTAAGTCAAAAAAATTCTGAAGATTCAAAAACATGGTGAAAAAATCATGATAGTCTTACGCGGCCCTTTAATGGTTCTTATATAGCATTTGAAAAAATAAAATTTTATTCTTACAAATCCATTAGATTAAATCGTACATGATTCAGTCACTCCTTCCTTAATTGATTATCTAAATCTAGTATTTATAATTTCACATATGCTTTTACTTCTACTTCCAAACTTCTTACTCATGGTACTTGTGCTTCTATATGGTTCCAGAATTAAAAATTTAGTACTCCCTTATTCCCATGAAAATAGTCATTGAGTCTCCATCCATTCCTATTGGTCATCCAAGTCCCATTAAGGCATATCACTACCCTAAATGTTCCCAGATTATGACCATCATTAACATATCTACAAAATTATAATTTTCTTTTATATTCCTTACCTCCACCACCAATTACTCCATCAGCTTTAGGATGATGTGATATTTTATTTGAATTTGTTTTTTACTTGAATGAAACGGTAAATTCTTCAAAAGATAAATTTCATGCTGACTATCATAGAATAAAACATAATTCCATTACTTCCTTATAAGATCCTCTAAAAACCCCATCTATCGTATTATATCTTTCCCTAATTCTATTATAGTAATTCACTCAACTTTTATGGTCGATAGTGAAACTACTGATTAGGGTCTTAACATCCAACTTATGGAAGTTATTCCATGGGAAAACAAAAATCCCATGGGACTTCTCTATGTATCAGCATCCCCTAAAAATTCTATATCAACAAACACTTGTAATGGATCATCAATTCTGAAACATAGGTTTGGTGCTTCCAAACCTTTGAGATATTGAGGAGTCTACTCTATAGATTTACAGTTCTCATTTCACTATTTTTAAATGAATCTATTAACTACTTCTACAACTTTAGAAATGTATTTCCAAGTAAAAATCAAAAAAAACATTATAATTTCAATCATTGATTCGTAAGAAACATTTATTGTGTACTTAATCTATTCTTTTGTTCATGGTACCATCTCTTCGGATAGTTGAGGTAGAGATAGATTTAGATCTATAAATTATGAACCAATCAATTATCTTCTAGGTATACTATGAATATGAAAACATCAAAAAAAAATCTTCCAATCCCTCTAGATCTCCATACCAAATATCTATTTGACTTCCCTGAGATGATTCACATCTAACATTATGAGTAAATCTAACTTAAAATTTTCAATTCATTTAATTTACTGAACTACTAAGATAAATTCATCTACATATAATATAAGTATAATGAATATCCCATTATTGAATACCTTTTGGAAGAAAAAAAATATGAATTACACTGGAGAAATTTTTTTATATCATAAAGGCATCGAATATACTATTCCATTTCATAGGTCATTTCTTCAGCCTATAAAGACTTCATTTAAGTTTGTATCCTAGTTTACTTCAAGATTATTTTAATCCTTTTGGTCACCCCATGTATATTTAATTATCTAATACCATATATATAAAGGTTATTTTCATATCTAATTGTTCAAGATACAATCCTTATTCTATAACTATTCTAAGCACCCTTTGGATCCTTTTCTTGTTTAACAACTAGATATAAAATTTCACTAAAGTTAAATCATTAATTCTATTGAAAACCGTTCAAAAATAACCTAAACTTTTACTTATTTATTTAATATACTTCTCTCTTCAACTAATAGACCCACTTATACTCCAGCACCATCTTTCCCAACCAAATATTCAAAAGCTTCCAAGTTCTGGAATAATATAAAGATTACATATACCCCTTCATTATTAACTCCCATTATTTTACATCACTATGACTTTTCTCCTCCTTTTTTCTTTCAAGCTCCCCACCCTCTATTAGAAGTAGATAATGTAAATTGAACCCATACCATTTCACTAGTCTTCTAACTATAGTAGAATAATTAAAATATAAATGTTGAGTTCCTTACAATAACACTTCTTTCATAACTATTCCTCAATATTTTTTATCACTTAATATTTCTAGAAAGTTAGGCCTTGAATGAACCTCTATAATCTGGCCTCTATCTGAAATTCATCCTTAAAAACTTGCAATTTCTTTTGAACCTTGATATCTTCTTAAACTAAACAGTACTTCTAGTTGTCTATTTAGATAGACCTCAGTATGAAATGATTCATTTTTGTCATCCACATGTTTTTTTTATTATGATCTTTACATAGGATCCCTTTATTGGAGTGAACATTTCAACTTTTGATGAAATTCTATAGATAATTATCCTAGAGTCTAAATCCAAAGTCTTCATTTCCATAACCTATAAAGAAACATGTTCAATACTTGGATTTATATTTTTTCTTGTTCTAAGAATTAACATTTTCATAGGTGATATAGATAAATACTTTATATACGGATACATAGAACTTTATTTTAGTTTAAAACACTTCTAAAATATATTACCCTAGGGATCAGAAATATGCATGTTGATAAATTTTTCCACACAATTCAAATCTTTCACTAAAAATCAATTGGGAAAACTGATGTGAATCCTCATGCTTATGGATCTCTCACATAATTTTTAGTTCATCCACTCCACCAATCCAAATTTTTTATTTTGAAACACCGTATTCTAAAAATATATTCCCTTATTCTAAAAAAATTGTTGGAACTATTTGATTCTAAATTCCACACCATTATCTGACATCAATAACTTAATCATTAAATTGGTATCTTCTTCCACCATGAATCTCTATTGAAAAAAGGTTCTTAATACCATGAATTTTTTATTTTTAAAGAACACCCACACCTTTGATGTCACATCACCAATGAAATACATATTTTTATACTTCCCTTGGATTCACCCTTCACATGTTCCATACTCGACATGATTGATTTGCATCATTCTGTATGCATCCATTATCCCTTTCTCACATAAATTTCCAAGATGATCATGCCAAAAAATTTACATTCTAAAAGTTTTATTTTGTAAAGTACATGGAACCACAAGATATATTCCATTCTCTTTATGTAATGTTCATAAAGAAAATTACATTATCAAGATAACCAATAAAAATTAAATTATTCCTTATCATAAAAACATTTTTCACCCCTTATAACTCCAACAATTATTATCTCTTTATTTTGATATTCTCATCACCTTTTCCAACAATATCAATAGTTTCATCATTTTCAATATGTACCTTACTAATATATTTTTTTAAATGATTTTTTATGCCCCCACTCTTGAAAGTTGAGTGAGATAATGCTCTAGAATCAATGATTCATAACTCCAATAGACTTGTTACAATTATTAATAAGTCTATATCATCCTTGAATATGGAATATTTAGGTGAAATTATATAAGAAAATATTATATAATTTGATCAATTGTCTATATGACCCTTCTTCAAGATCCCCTTATTCCCAAAATGTTAGCATGTGGGTTCAAGCCCAACTAATTTATCTCAACTATTATTTTTTCTTTTCTTTACCCTTATTTTATATTTGGTTTTCTTTATAACTATAATTTACAACAATTTTATCATTTGATGTTGTTCTGATGTAACCCTAGACTTACTTATTTCAAATTTCCTCATTCATGACCAAATCTTGGGCCTCATTGAATGCCAAGTCAATAGTGCCAAAAATTCACTACAACATGACTATTTTATTAATTTTAGAAGGATTTTCATACATATTCACAATATTATACATGAGTTAAAAAGTTTTCTCCACCTCTCAGATGTTAAAGGATAAATTTCGAGCCAATATCATCCATAATACTCTAGGTGCTTCATATTAAAGCCTTTCTCATTCTGTTTTTTCATTTCTTTCAATTTTATGCCCTTCAATGGAAGCTCAAGATCCCTCTGATATAGATAATATTTAATATTCATTATCTTGAATCTAAAGTCTATATCATTGAACTTTTCAATCTAGAAAATTCCTTTCTCCAGTACCATTCCTTCTTAATTAGAAAGATCCTAATGAAAATAAAAAAATATACTAACAAAAGGAACCTTGATCCAATATATTTCATCAAAACTCCTTGATCGCCATAATATGTTGTGGATCACACACAAGTTGAAGAATAAAATCACTCACACATAACACAAAATAACAGAATAGATTTATGTGGTTTGGAACATAACCCTGCTCCAATATAGAAAAATTTCTACTCATTATTACTAACAAGAGTTAATGATTACAGTATTTCAATTTATTAATAAACAAAAGTAATATCATTAGTCCTATTTATGGACTAGATCCACTAGTAGATACAGTTCCACTTCCAACCTATCTCTATCAATTATTTCCACCATCTTCCAATCTATGTAAGAATCCCTCTATTTGGTCAAACCTTAAAAATCAAATGCTATCTTAATTTTCCAAAATTAGAAGAATAAGGTGATATGATATTATATACCCATCTAAAGATTCTTACATAAAATTTTCAAAACCACCAGTTTATTCTTACATAACCTTCATTGTTAATCTTACATGATTTGGTATCACTTTATACACTTTAAAATCCAAATCTTATAGTTATGTTTTTGTAGCTACTTATAATTCTATAATTTCTAGTTCAACTGCTATTTTTTACATTTAATTCCAAAATATATCCTCTATAAACAAACCTTTCAAAAGATATAATTCCTTTTAAAAAAATCTTCTCACATCAACCTAACACATGTGAGTAGTCAAATGGGATTGAAATACTCCACGTCCAATGGTTATTCAATGTATTAGAAAAATGGATTATATGATTATGAATACTTGTATATAGTATAGCTGGTTGAAATAGGTATATAGATACATTTGATTGATAGAGATCATGTAAGATCACTTTACAACTTGAGTAGAACTAATGCTTTGAATGATGCATCTATTTTCTTACATTTTTTAATTGAGGATTCATATTATTTGTAAATAATATAAATTCCCATGGGTTTACACTTTTTGGTTTATTGAATAGGGATTAAATTTCACAAAACATAGAGAGCCTATCTAAAAGTCTTTTAGAGTTAATTAAAAAGGAACTGTGGATGGATATTCACAAAGTATTTCATATCATGTGATATATAGTGAAATTAATTATAGTTTTTCAAAAGTGTGTTGTAAATATCCAAAATAATCATTGCATATGGCTTCACAAATTATTTTATATGACATTATATAAGTTTAAATGTCTTAAAGTCCATGAGCCTTTAGTGTATGTGATAGATTTCTAGAGAAATACCCTAAATTCTAATGTATATATGATATATATTAGACTGTATCATATTATTTGATATATGGATATCATATGTAATAATATTCATGAATCCAAGGATTATCATAATACATTATATGTTTTTTCATATCACTAATTTAAGCTATATCGTATTGCATGATATATTTATATTACAAGTTTTGTGAAATATGTTAATCATATTCTATGATTAACATGGTAGTCAAACATTAAGTATTAATGAGCAAGACTTCTTCTACTTTATCTATCATTGATTATGTGCTTTTCATGTAATGAAATGAATGAGAGATTAAAAAATTCATGTAAGTGTTAAATGTATATAACCAAATGTTACAAAGTGATTATAACTAAAGGAGTTACTCGAATGTTTTGTAACATTTGAGTAAATTTCATGATGTCTTGGGGATAATTATTGATACCAATATAAGGATGATGTATTGATGGGAATGGAATTTAATCTTGTATGTAATCCCTATTGATTTTCACTAGACAAAACTCTCTTATAATTCTTTATTTATATTTTAGGTACTATAACACAATGGTTAAAAGGAGAATCTCACCCAAGTATTGGATGATTCTTTAATATATGGATACCCTGTGAAGAAGGATACTTTTAGTTTCTTCTAGAAGATCTTCATCAAGTGTGTGATTGAACATGGGAGGCTCGACTATCTACAATGCATGGTACTCTCTTAGTTTTAGTTCATGCATAGTTTCACTTTTAATATCATTGTTTTCTTTGTATTTTGTTTCTTGAATAAGTGTTACTAAATTCTAAAAAAATTATCATATACCCTATGAACTTGATCTCTTCATAAACATCAATTATAAAATGTTATTTAGGAATCCCACTAATTAAACCTTAACTACTACCTCCATGAATTCTTACAAAAAAATTACGAATTTTATGCATGAATATAAGGGATGATAGGTGACTACACTTAGTCTCAACATTGATTGATGTAGATTTATTCAATTGAATCATTAGATAAGTTTAAATTCACTCTAATTAGTATAATGGTATTTTGAGGGTTGTTCTTGTGTATTTGTAATTTATTAATGGAGAATACAAACATCATTATCTCTATGATAGTAAAACTCATACCATTTGTGAGGTTCACAAACTACATGAGACATTTAACTATAAAAACCCCTTTAATTAATTCAATAAACTTCCTTTCTAAGTTCAATAATTGGTTACACCATTGATCTTTATTAATGGCTTGCATGTCATTATTGATAACTACTATAGATACAAACATTATTTATACTCAAAATGTGCTTTATCAGTGCTGATAATCCCAATGCTCATAAAGGTTAGACGTATTTTATCAATGTAAGAAACTATATCTCATAAAAAGTGGCTTTTATCAGTGTTAAAAAACACGGATAAAGTGTGACCTTTTTCAGTGCTTTTTTAGCATTCTGAAATTCCACCTTTTATCGGTCTTATCTTATCTCACTGATAAAAGTGATTGGAATATTTAAAAAATGATAAAAATCCACCTTAGGTCCACCATACGCACAACCTCAAAGCCTTGAAAGCATGCATTCCTCACCCATTAAATATATAATTAATTCGAAGGGGTGAGATTTGATCCCCTACCCAGCACACTCTCAATAAGCACCATTGCTACTAGCCCAAATGATTTTTTTTATTGTTTATTGACATATATGTGTAAGTGTGTATATATTTTTTAATATATACTTATTTTAATATATAGATGTATATTAATATGTATTTACATATATTACAATATATATATAAATACATATATTTTTATTGATATATTTATATGCATGCAGACACCCACACATATATAAACATTATATTTACATTTTTATATGTATATACATTTTTATACATTTTTATATGATAAATAAAATGGATAAATATTTATTTTAAATAAAATTAAAAATAAATTTTATTTTAATACGGTTTCTATATTTAAAAATATATTGTATATTTAAATATGCTTAAAATATTATTTATGTAATTAAATTATTATATGTAAATATGTGATAATATTTATATGTATTTATAAATTTATTTATAAATAACACTACTATATGAAAAATAATAAAATTTAAACACCATAATGTCCATATAAATGTAATATCAGGGAATAAATTAAGTATTTTTCAAAAGAGATAAGAATTTCTTCTTAAATAAAGTTAAAATTCCATAAAATGTTCAAAAATTAGGGTATTTAAACTAAAAAATAATTTTTAAAGGCCGTTTTGGACTTCTTTAAAACTACTGGAAATATGATCTATACCAACGGTTTTGGGAAAACTGTTGGTATAGGTCACTAATTTGGACTTATACCAACAGTTAGGCCAAAACCGTTGGTATACGTCACTTATATGGACCTCTACCAACAATTTTGGACAAACCGTTGGTATAGGGGGGACCTATACCAATGTTATGTCCAAAACCATTGGTATAGGTCCCAAAATCAAAGAACCTATATCAACGATTCTCAAAACTGTTGGTATAGGTCTATACC
Organism: Viscum album; assembly: GCA_963277665.1. Classification (NCBI taxonomy): domain Eukaryota; kingdom Viridiplantae; phylum Streptophyta; class Magnoliopsida; order Santalales; family Viscaceae; genus Viscum; species Viscum album. The sequence goes on along the minus strand of OY728153.1, from coordinate 2,053,329,639 downwards.
AACAGTTTTGAGAGCCGTTGGTATAGTTACATGTATTTTTATGCAATCTTCTAACCGAGAAAATTAAATAAATAAAAAATTAAAATAATTATGATAATAAATATATATATATGTGTGAAATTATGTTCACAAAAGTCAAATTAGGTTAGTAGTTAGGTCGTTCAACAATCACTACAACAAAACCGCCGTTTAGCGGCGGTTTTGTAGCGGCGGTTTATAATAAACCGCCGCAAAACATTTTTTTTAACGGCCCCAACCCTTCCCCCACCCCGACCCTCTTTCTCACCCCGCGCTCCCCCGGCCCCCCGCTTCCCCTGTGACCCCGGCCCCCCGCGACACTGGCGACCCCGCATCCCCGGCGACCCTGCTTCCCCGGCGACCCCACAACCTCGGCGACCCCGGCCCCCCGCAACCCCGGCGACCTATACAAACCCTAGGGTTTGATTTCTAATTATTTACTTGTTTTGATATTAGTTTTTTTTGTTATTGTTTCTTGGATAACTGGCACTCTTTCTCTGTGTGGGGAGTTGATTTATTTATGATACTAGTCACTGTATCTATAGCGGAAAATTAAACTTTGAAACTTTGAAACAGCAAATTAAACTCACCAATATCAAACTCACCAATATCAAACTTTGAAACTTCTATTTCTTAGATATTACTTGTTTCAGATATTAATTCAAATAAATTATTCCTCAAAAAATACACTTTATTCATTAGCTTGTAAAAACTCTCTCAAGATATTTTATCCAAATAATCTAATTCATGTGTAAGGATTTTAGAACAAGTTTAGTGCAAGCGAATAGAATAAAATAAGTCTTGCTGCATTTCAAAACTATGATATTCATCAACCATTTTAGTTTCATCATTATATGGTTCTCCATATTCAAAACTTTCTATTTTATTTGAAATAATAAAAGTTTCATCTTCCATGTCTTCTTCTCTTTCCCCACCAGCAACATTTCAACTGATAAACTTACTTATTTTCTTCTTCATTTTCTACTAGTTTCTCAGGATGGAGATATATTAAAGAGTGGGATTACTTTTGATGTGGTAAAAATGATTTTCTATTGACCAATTTTATCTTTACTTTCAATGGGAAAATCATATTTTTATTTACAGAGCAAATAGGTAAAATAGGTGGTTATTCTATAACAAGAGTAATAATATCAACTACTGAACACAATTCTAAGTGAACATTTGGTACATCTTCATTACCATCTCAAATTTCATTGGAAATGATAACTTGAAACCTTCTTCATCTATCCTCAAGATTCTCATTTTATATAATATATCTTACACCCATACTTCTAATTGGTTCTTTTATGAGATTAGAAAATATTGTTGGAGGTTGAAGAGAAACCTCATCAGTAAAAACCATATGAGATGACTCCCCCAAAGTTGTAGAAGGCAATACCTCAAATTTTTCTTCTAATCAGACATGAAATAACATATTCAAAGATGATCTGTAGAATAATCCACTACTCTTTATTATAATATAACTCACTACTATTAATCCAAGAAAATGTGTGGTAGTGGTTTCATCCAAACATATCGAAGCTCTACCAAACACCAAGGTTAACAACCTTCCAAAAAGGTGAAAATTTACTAATTTATTATGAATATTTGACATATTCTTCATTATATATCATACAAAATTGATGGGTTTATCTATTATAAACCGATATAATAATTCAACATATTGAAAAAGGATTTTTTTTCAAACTCACCGTTTTTTCGAGCAATGGAAGATTGAATGAAATTCAAATGAACCTTTCTATCCGGTTCTAATTCTTTTATAGGTTTGTTATCCACATTTGGATTTTCAAAAAAGACATAATTATTTATGTATGGCTTACTTAATTGATTTCCATTGAGGAAGTGTTTAAATCATAATTTCCATCATAAGTACATTCAAAGACTTCAACCATTATTAAAGATGACATCAAAAAATTATTCTAGTTTACTATTGTTGGAAACAGATCCTTATTATCACCAAAATTAAATACAACTTCTTTATAGAAATCTCATACATATTTATCATAGAATAAATTTTTTGTCTTTTCATCGAACACAAATTACCATCCTTGATTATTTATAGATTTCTTAACAAAAATATTCATGGCATCTAGCCAGTTTAAATTGATGGATCTTACACTCAACACTTTTCCTAAGGTCCTTGAGCACATGAATCTACTAGAGGTAGCTCCCTTTATTTTCTTATATTTTACATTGTTGAATGAGGTTTGAAATACTGAACTATTTGAAAACATTTTATGACTATTTTATTAATATTAAAAGGTTTTTAAGGGTAATGAACCTATAACTGACTTATTTTATTTTGTTTTATAGTAAGAAAAGGGTCACTCAGAGTGATATACATGATAATCATTTCAGAAAAACATACAAGTCCTATTGAGATAAGACTAATACTCAAAATGGTGGTGCTAAATCTCAAATGAAATAACTCAAAAAAAATATTTACCAATAATAAATTCACAATATAAAATTAGTAAAATATAAATTATATTAAATAATTTTAAATAATCTTAATTTGGATTTGATAAAATTGAATCTATAACTAGGAAGCGGTTCAGTAAAAATTTATGACAATTGATTTTCTATGCAAAAAAAATCAAAAAATATATCACCTTCTTCTGCATGATATATTAATAAATTATGTGTTAAATATATGTGGTTCATCCTATAATGGTTTATCAATATTTTTTGAAATGTTTATTGAAATTTTGTGTCACATATGATTTAAACCTGATTAAAATTGAATCCAAAATTAGTTAGGTTGTGTTTCATTCATAACACCTATGCATAGAAACATGTGGCTATAATATATTCAACTTTAGTATTAGATAGTTATATAATGTGTTTTTCATTACTATATCATGATACAAAGGATTTAGCAAGAATTTTACTGGTTCCTGACATTATCTTTCTATCTAGTCTACACCGAACAAAATATCTATCCAAATATAAATTTTAATTAAAATTATAGGGTTGTGAAAAAATTAGATAAAGGAAAATAGTTCATTTTAAATATCTCAAAATATTTTTAGCATCATTTAAATGAGATTCTATTGGATTAGATTTAAATATTTCACAAATAAATAATGAAAATATAAAGTACAAATTATTTATAATAGATTTATTCGATATTAGAGTTTTATATGAAGACTCTATAGAGAACTTAGGTTAGGGTTATTCCAAATTAACAATGTGTTTTGGTTTTCATGGTAAAGTAGCTACCACGTTGTTAGCACACTGTTTCTCTTTACCAAAGAAACTTCCCCTATCCTAAACACTAAGGGTTCATATCTAACTCAGGGGATTATCTTTATTATATTATGTTTCTGTAATCTTATACTATCGTATATATGAATCTATTTCTCTATTTAGTAGTAACTATGTGTTTTAATTTTTTTTATTATTGTGTAGGCACATTGTGATATACGTGGATAAAAGTTGGATCACATTACCGAGGAACACACCTCAGTATGTTAAGGGTTTGAATGAGTTTTTAGATTTTTCAATTTCTAATCGATTTGTTGAAGGGAGAATAAAATTTCCATGTCCTAAATGTAAATTTAGAACATTGTTGAAGAGAGATGAGGTTTATGAACATTTAATACTGAAGCAATTCCCTGATCAATATTTGTGTTGGATTTGGCATGGAGAATTGAACGTTACAAAAATATTGAGCACTGATGTTAATCCGCAGAATGAGGTCCCAAGTTCGTCGATAATGGAAAATGAAATGAAAAACCTAATAAATGACGCATTCGGCACTGCAAGGCACCACTATCAGCATCAAAACATATCAGAACAACCAGAAGAGGGTGCTACAAATTGCAACGTGACAAGTGATGTTTTTGAGACTGTAACACAGGGAGATCAAGATTGTTACATATCATTTGATCCTCCTCTTGATTCTGTGGAGCCAAATGTAAGAGAAAACTTCACTGAGGAAAATGTGTTTCATGATTTAGTTGACGATGTAAATCAAGTGTTGTATTGTGGGTGTTTGAAATATTTGAAACTTTTATTTCTACTAAAGTTGTATCACATCAAATGTCTATGTAGAATTACAAATAAGGCAATGTCCATGATATTGGAATTGATACGTGATGCATTTCCTGAAGCAAAAATCCCATAATCTTTTTATGATATGAAAAAAGTTGTTAACAAGATTGTTCTGAATTATACAAAAATACATGTGTGTCCCAATGATTGTATGCTTTATTAGGGAGAGGATTCAAGTAGACAGAATTGCAAGAAATGTTCTTCTTCTAGATGGCAGGAAAAGAGTGATGTTGGAAGTCTGAATGAATATAATTTCATGGAGAATAAGAAGAAAAGGAGCACACCTGCAAAGGTTTTGCGTTACTTTCCTTTGAAGCCTCGATTGCAAAGATTATTCATGTCATTGAAAAGCGCTGAACACGTGAAGTGGCATTCTTTAGATAATAACAATGATGGGTTAATGAGACATCCATGAGATTCTGAATCGTGGAAGACATTTGATTCATTACATCTTGATTTCTCATCTGATCCTAGGAATGTTCGATTGGGATTGGCTGCCGATGGATTCAACCCATTTGGGACTTTGAGTACCAATTATATTATTTGGCCAGTTGTTTTGATCCCTTATAATTTTCCTCCGTGGATGTTCATGCAACAAAAATCTTTTATCCTTTCGATAATTATTCCTGGAAAACAAATTCCTGGAAATGATATTGATGTATACTTGCAGCCTTTTATTGACGAATTGCAGGAGTTATGGAGCAATGGTGTTGAGACATTTTATGTTTCTTCTAAAACAATGTTCACAATTCATGCTACTTTAATGTGGACCATTAGTGACTTCCCTGGGCTTGGGAATTTATCTGGTTGGAACACTTACATGGGTTTGTCTTGACCCGTTTGTAACTTTGATTTTGAGCCCAAACGGCTACCTCACAGTAGAAAATGGTGCTTCTTGTGTCATCAAAGATTTCTCGATGCATCTCATAGATTTCGGCTGAACAGATCAAAATTTAATGGTTCCATTGATCGTAGATCACCTCCAAATTTGTTAAATGGTTTTGAAATATTGAAATAGCTTGAAAATGTTGAAACAGAATTTGGGAAGGTTCATCATTTTAATGATAGCGGAAAACAGGTCTGAAGTGCATCGTCAAGCGAAACCGGAACGCAACAATGGAAGAAAAAAAGTATATTCTTCAAACTTCCGTATTAGGAATTTAATTTGTCGCGGCATAATCTTGATGTGATGCATATTGAGAAGAATTTATGTGACAATTTGATTTTCACATTACTTAATGAGCATGGAAAGTCGAAGGATCATCTCAATGCTCGTAAAGAATTACAAGCAATGAACATAAAACGCGATCTCTGGCCAGATGAGAATGAAAAGTATCCTCCGACAATTTTTGCAATGAAAAATAGGGATAAATATACTTTCCTTCGAATGTTAAATAATGTCAAGGTATCTGATGGGTATTCAAGTAACATCTCGAGGTGTGTTGACTTGAAGAATCATAAGTTACATGGATTGAAAAGTCACGATTCACATATTTTGTTACAACAGTTACTACCATTGGCATTGCGTACATTATTACCTGAAAAAATTACTGCTGTTGTACTGCAGTTCTGCACATTTTTCAGACAACTATGTGAGAAATTTCTACATCCATTTCAGCTTGACAACCTCCAGAAGATGTTTGTATTGACCCTTTGCGCAATGTAGATGATCTTTCCTCCGTCCTTTTTTACTGTTATGATGCATTTAACTGTGCATTTGGTTGAGGAAGCTAAATTAGGAGGCCCCGTTCATTATCGATGGATGTATCCAATTGAGAGGTACTTTATTTATATGTTTTCCAGTTAAGTAAACAATTTTTGGTGCTTAATTAAATGCACAATTATGTTTATTTTATTTCACATATATCTTGGACATTTGAAATCATACATGAGAAATAAAGCTCAACCAGAAGGCTCAATTGTTGAAGGCTATTTGGATGAGGAGTGTCTTACCTTTTGTTCTCGATACTTGGATGATATTGAGACAAGATTTAATCGAGTTGGACGTGTTGACGACACATCGACTCAATCTCAAATACATCAGAAATCCAAAATATTTCTTGCTATTGGCCGATCAGTTGGGAGGACCTCAAATGCGACACTGACTAAATTGGAATTATTACAGCCACATAGATATGTGCTGCTAAATAGTGACATTGCAGATCCATTTATTGAAGAGTTGAGGATACAAAAAAAGAGACGAATGAGAGGTAGAACATGAAATGAGAAATATATAACGAAAGCTGTTAATAAAGAGAATGTAGAATGGTTTGCACGACGTGTAAGTTCATAAATATTACAATAAATACGAATATTAGTTTGACACATAAATTTTGTGAATCTAATAAAGTATATTTCTTTTTTCAGATCATGAATACTGATACTCAAGCAGAGGTGTCAGAAGATTTGAAGTTTCTTGCTAGAGGTCCTCTAAAAGAAGTTATAAAGTTAGATGCTTATAATGTGAATGGCTTTAGATTTCGTACAGTCGATCGAGAAGTGGGTTTGAAAACACAGAATAGTGTTATATTTACATTTGCTGAAGTGGAATACTATGGAAATCTGTATGATATTATTGAATTAAACTATCACGGACATTTTTCGGTTATTTTATTCAAATGAAAATGGGTCGATATTATCAAAGGTGTTAAAATAGATTCCTTGCAATTTACTTCTGTGAACTTCTCTCGCTTGATGGATATTGGTGATCGTGAATTGCATGATCCATATATCATAGCAACGCAATAAAAAATGGTATATTATGTGAATGATGTTGCTGATGAAGGGTGGAGTGTAGTTGCTCATGTAATACAAATAGATTTGTATGATATGGGTGATGAAGTTGAAATTTTGACCTCTAAAATTGAATTTAATCAGCAACAGGAAGCAGAATTAGTTGTCGATCATGATATTGAAAATATTAGTCTAGCAAGGATGAATGAAGTGGATGAATCAATGGAGCAGGAAACCGAAATGATTGAAGGAGAAAATGATTGTATGTACAATTATTTATTTATTCAGCAACCACTTGTTTCATTTCTGCGGTCATTCATTATCATTGTTATATATATATATTTTTGTTAATACTGGGCATCTATTATCATTTTTAATTTTTTTTCTGCATTATTTTTTTGAAATATATATTCTGAACTTAATTTTATTTGATTAAATGACAGGAATTCCAAGGAAGAAGAGGTATATTGTTTCATCTAGTTCTGTGACAGATGGCGATCCATTTGTCTCCCTCCCCATGACATTTTAGATTCCAGGTGCCGACACCCCTACACCATCCCCCCCTGCACCATCTCTCACACCTTCCGTGGATGTCCCAGTAGAGGGTGAGTCATCGACTCCCCTTTCAGAAGGCTCAGCAGTGGGGTAGCGTCATGCCCCTTCCAGTTCATCCCGGACACACTGAAGTGTCACAATCATAGGTACAAATTTTAATTAAATAAATTTATTGCATTTTGTTTATACTAATTTTTTTCTCATTGAAGATGACAAAAATGCAACCGTGAAGAAAAATACAAAAAGTTTAGATGTTTGGAATCTGAATGGTGAGAAGATTGTTGTGCCATTTGATTCTTACGGGGTCCCTACAGATGATGCCGCGGGGTTACTTTGCCATATTCTAGGCCAGCTGGCAACGGAGCCCATTTCCCTTCCCATTTAATATGACGATTGGAGACATGTGCCTTCAAGCTAGAAAAATAAAGTGTCTGATTCTCAAATAAAGGTAAATTTATTACATTATGGTTTAATTGAATGTCATGTTACTAATATGTTCAAAATGAATTTCTGTATACAGATGTTCTTCCACTTTACCGTTGCTGATGTGATAGCACGGAAGTGGACGTTGAAAAATCTAGGTAAGAAGTGGAAAGATTTCAAATGGAGATTATGGTGTGATGTCAACGATACTTCGTTGACCACGCAGCAAATGTATGAGAAGCTACCCAGTGGGGTACTGAAAGAGCAGTGGAAATTGTTTGTTGACAGACATCATGATCAGAAGCAGATGGTATTGAAATATATATTATTATATTATCCTAATTTTACATTTATACATGTATATGAAAAGGAAATGACATTCAATACATTATTATTAAATTTCCTTTTATTTATTTCAGGATCTTTCAAGAAAAAATGCATCAAACCGGGCAAAGTAAGTCATCTCACACACTACGGGCTCAAAAAGTTTTTCTAGAAGCAAAACGACATTGGTAATATTTTAATTAGTTTAAATATTTATAAGACAATATTATCTGTTTAATATATTTAATTTTTGATTTATATTTGTTTAATGCAGTCACAGAGTTTAGGGCATGAAGCATCCAGGACTGAACTGTGGTTGGATGTTCATAAGAAATCAGATGGAAGTTTTGTTAACGAGCCTGCTAAAGAAGTTGGGGTATGAAGTCAATTTTTCATCATAATAACTTATTATCAGTTTTTACTGTGTTAATATATTTTGATATTTTATTTATAGGTAAAAATTAAAGATCTATGGGATGTCAGTCTTGCGCAGTCCTACTCAGTCTCCCAGGATGACCCGGTTGCTAAGGTCCTTGGGAAGGAGCATGCTGGGAGAGTGCGTGGGATGGGTTTGGGACCCGTACCATCTGAGATTTTTAGCAGGCCATCGGGGATAGCAGCTGCATCTACTCCTGACTTTAGTCATCCCATACCCGGAGATGATAAGAGAGAGATTGTTTCTTTACGAAGCACAGTTCACCAGCAGGGGGGTCAAATATCTGCATTGCAGAAAGAGTTGATTGAAATACGTCAGCAGATGAGCAGATATTCCCCCAGTGGTAGTGCATCGACTGGTGGTATGCAGGTAAATCACAAAAAAATCAAAATCATTTATTTTTCTAACTTTCATTGGTTTAATGTTTTAATATAAATATGAAATCGTATTTAATTTTCAATATAATATTCTTACAGGTGACAGCACAAAGTGGAGATGAAGGTGGAGAGGGTGATGATGCATCATCAGACCATGAGTAGTTGTATTGTTGATTTGTAATATGAAAACAGTTGGTTTGTATATGTAACATTTGTGGCACATAGTTTCCACCACACATTTTCATGTCCTAAAATTTCCTTGATTTCTCATTTTCATGATATTACTATGCGTTGAATCTTATTGATTGACAATTGATGATATGGATTACTTCTTGTTTTTATCATCTACTATATCTACTAGTTTTGGCATTTCCAACATCCACGTGTACAATTATTTGGTTATGTTGTAAACTGAAATTGATCTTTTAGATTTATTCTCTGTGAAGTGGAAACATTTTTGTGATTGTGCTTGGGCAATCATATTGCTTTGGATGAATAATATTATATTGCATGAGGCATTGAAATACATGTAGATTTTATCTAACTATGTTTATAAGAGTTTGATAATATTATATTGCATGAGGCTGAATAATATTATATTACATGAGGCTGAATAATATTATATTGCTCTGGATTTACAGCATGCACCGGACTATTTTTTTATTTTCATGAGATAATGATTTTTTGGTTGGGGGTGGGGGGATGGTGCAGGGGGGTCTGATGCAAGGGGGTTGGGGGGGTGGTACAGGGGATACATGTTTTCATATTTACATGTCTTCAGTTTTTTTATTTTCATGAGACAATGATTTTTTTTTCTAGTTTCATATTTGAATGTTTTCATTTTTTCAAGTTTTCTGGTTGTGCGCTTATAGGTTGGAAGGCCTGTAAACTAGCAGGTTTAGATGTTATAAGTTGGTAGGGGGGCTGGAGCAGGGGGGAGGGGGTGGTACAGAGGATACATGTTTTCATATTTACATGTCTTCTGTTTTTTTATTTTCATGAGACAATGATTTTTTTCTAGTTTCATATTTGAATGTTTTCATTTTTCAAGTTTTCTGGTTGTGCGTTTATAGGTTGGAAGGCCTGTAAACTAGTAGGTTTGGATGTTATAAGTTGATAGGGGGGCTGGAGCAGGGGGGTGTTGGTGCTGGGGGGAGGTGAGGGGGGCTGGTGTAGGGGATAAATGTTTCATGTTTTCATATTTACAGGTCTTGTGTTTTTTTACTTTCATAAGATAATGATTTTTTGTCTAGTTGCATATTTCAATGTTTTCATTTTTTCAAGTTTTCTGGTTTTGGTCTTATAGGTTAGGAGGTTTGAAGAATTGTAGGATATCCATTTTGGATGTTATAAGTTGATAGTTTGTGCATTACACGTTTACATGCCACTAATTTTATGTTTTTTGGTTGTAGGATTGTTGGTTTTAGTTGCTGATAGGTTTACATGATAAAGTTTTTTATGGGTTTTTAGGTATGCATTATGGAGATTTAAAGGTACCCATGTTTTTAGATTTCAATGTTTTTAGTTTATAAGATTACAGGTTTACAAATTGATTGTAAACCTGCAAAGGTATGAAGATTGATTGATTACAAATTTCCATGCAGGTTGGAAGGTATGCAGATTCAAAGGTTTTCTGGTTTTTTAGTTGGAAGGTATATAAATCATTTGATTACAGGTATGTAGGTTTTTTTGGTGCGCATGATTATTTTTTTATGTATGATTATTTCAAATGTTTTTTTAGTTATTTTGGTTTTTTTTTTGGTATGAAGGTTTCTAGGCTTCTAGGTTACAGGTTTATAGATTTAATGTTGTGGGAGAATCTGGGTTCACCATGCCATGTTTATTGGGATTTGTTTGAAACTGTATGTATACAGTATTAGATAATGAAGTTCTGATTTAGGTTCATCAAAATCCAAACCTGGGTTTATGAATTGTTTTTGGTTTGGTCAAAAAATCAAAACATGGTTCCTTTTCCAAATTACTTCGGATACTTAGACATTGTTCTTGTGTTTGATTATGTGTCAAAGTGGACTTAATCCATTCTAACTAGAACAGATGATTTTATTGGTTCCTAATTTTTCAATAGAATTCTGTTTTTTAGATTTCAAATGCCTAGATTTATTCTCACTGAAAAAGGGACTCATTTATGTAATAGGATTTCGGAAGCTTTGTTGAAATTATATGGAATTAGTCATAAAGTGTATACACCCTATCACCCTAAAATGAATGGAATGAATAATGTGTACAAACTAGAGATTAAGAATATTTTTAAGAAAAACATTATTCTGAAAATGAAATTTTGGATCTTAAGACATGAGGATGATCTTTGGGCACATAAGACTTTCTATAAGACTCCAATAGGGATGTCAACTTATAGGATAGTTTTTTTTAGAGATTTTCATTTTCCATTAGAAGTTGATAATAATGATGTTTTTTATTTCAAATCATGTAATGTGAATCTTCTTGAAGATAGAAAAGAGATGAATCTGGGTTTGAAAGAGTAGGAAGTGATAATGAATAATGCTAATGAAAATGAAATTATGTTTAAAGAGAACACCAAGGTTCTTCATGACAAGTTGATCTTTAATAATGAATTTTTGATTGGAGATAAGGTGTTGTTGTATAACCCTATCTGAATCTTTTCCTAGGTAAATTTCAGTCAAATTGGATGGACCTTTCATTTTGTCTCATAATTTTTCCTTTTGGTGCGGTACAAATTCGAGATCATGGTAAGGTTGTTCCATTTAATGTTACTGGACATCATATAAAACTTTTTAGAGAAGGTAATAAGGAACCTCATGGGGAGGATTTCCTTTTTGATAGAAGCTCAATATAATTTATTATATAGGTTGTTTCCTCCCTCATGGCTCTGTATTTACAGCATGCACTGGACTACTCTGTTTTACAATTGAAGTTTAGGACTCTCTTATCCAGAAGTGAGCCTATTTGAAGTATGTTTAATCTTTGCATTAAGGTGTTCATTATTCTTTGCTTTCTTTCTTTTATACTGATGTTGTAAATTTGATATGTAGCAAGATTACTCAGATACCACAAGGCAATGCATAATATGATGTCCCCTTTGGCAAGGATGATGTCAACGTATAAACAACATTCAGGTTATACATGTATTCAGATTAAATAATCAATTCAATTAGGGTATTAATCAGATTTCATGTATTTTAATGGTGTTCATATTTTATCCACTTATATTCTCTTTTTATGCATCAATATTTTGTTTCAATATGATTTCAGGTTGTCGTAACATGGTTGCATAGAGAAACCAGGTGATAGAAGATTGATTTTTTATGGAAATAGGAGTACACAGATGCAAACGGTAAGCCTCCCAACAGATTTCTATCCCTTTATTCATGACTCTATATTTTCAAATTCCTTAGAAATGGATTTCAGGATAGATTGATATGTCTTGATGTTTATGAATAGTTTCAACATTTAAAAACTGTGATGTCATTGCCCAAAAAATACAGCACTGTATAGAAGTGTTTCCATGAATCCCTACTACACGATGAAAAAGAACTGGTGCCATTCAACAAGTGCAAAGCACACAATTTGGGTCCATGCATAAAAGGTTTGATTTACACCTTCTGTAGGAAAGACAACGATGCATATGGTGTGCGTTAAAGGAAGATGAACATACTATACTATTTCTGTTTGTAGGGGTACATCAGTTGAAAAAAATAGAATAAGAAGTTCCCATTCTTGATGGGGTACATCAATCCAGAAATGGTAATTTAATGCATCATACATGCATGATTATGGAACGATTTATGCTCCTAACTATGACCTATAAAATTTTTTCATTCAAAATTATGAGTTTCAGGCTAAGTTTTGTTTTTTCAATCTGATCTGCTCATTTTTGTGTCCTAATAGTCAGTTTTGTTATCATTTTTTAATTATAATGACTACTATGTTTTCAACAGCTTTTTCCAATCCTTGATAAGGTATTCTTCCATTACATTCTCATACGGTATGTGGTTAGTATCCACACCCTAAACATAGTTCAAATGGTGCTTAACGGAATTTATGATCTTTATATTTTTACATATTAAAAACATGTCATCAACATATAATAAAAGTTAAAAAGACTCATGTTTAACAGTTTAAAAATACACACATGCATCAAATCTACTTATAGAAAACTGATTCTCAATCACAAAGGAATCAAACCTTTTATACCAATGTCTTGAAGACTATTTAATCCCATTAAAGGACTTATGTAAAATAAAAACATGGTTTGGTTTGAACAATTTTGAAAATCGTTCTAGAGGATTCATATAAATGCTTTCATCAAGACTACCATGTAAAAAAGTGGTTTTTACATCGAGTTGTTCAACATGCAAATCAAGTTTGGCAGAAAATGCAAGCATAATTCTAATGGATGAATGCTTAAAAAAGGAGAGAATATTTCACTCTAATCAATGACTTCACATTTTAGAAAACCTTTATACACCATGCATGCTTTGAATTTGATTTTAGACTCTCCTACATTGCTTTATTTATTCTTATAAATCCATATTGAACCTATAACTTTCTGGTTATTGGGTTTCGGAACAACAACCCAGGTGTTGTTCTTAAGAAGGGAATTCATTTCTTTTTGTATTGATCTCAGCCAATTACTATATTCTTTGGACTTAAAAGCTTACTTAAAAGTTTTAGGCTCATCATTAAACAATTCCTAAGCTACATTGAAAGCATAGGCAGAAATGTATGACTAGTTGAAGTGGGCTGGAGGTTTAATAACCCTTCTTTCTTTATCTCAAGTAAACTGATTGTTGATCAGGCCAACAGGTTCTTGGTCCTCAGGTTCAGATTCCAAATTGGGATCTGATTTAGGCTGGTCTTGGGTAACCAAAGGAGTAGGACCAACATTGAATTGAGGTTGGTCACCTGATCTTAAAGGAACATCAACACCTAAAGGTGTTGGGACCTCTAAGGGTCCTGCAGCTTCATCAGGAGCTACAACAGGTTCAGGTACTTTGTCGCTGGTCACACCAGATTCATGGAAGACCACATCGCGACTAACGATGCATTTCTAGTAACCTGGTTTATCTACCCATAAATAATACCCTTTAACACACTCTAGATATCCCACGAATATTCATTTAATAGCCCTATCATCTATCTTATCATTACATGAATGCACGTAAGATATGGATCCAAATATCCTAAGGTGAGCTAGATTTGGGGGTGTGACCTTTGAAATTTATTCAGGTGTCATAAAGGAGTTAGCAGAATATGGACAACAGTTAATGAGGTGCACTGATGTTGAATCATCCTCATCCTAGAAGGCCCTAGAGAGTTTTGAGTGGGATAACATACACCTTACCCTCTCAAGAACAGTCCTATTCATTCTCTCTGCTAACCCATTCTATTATGGAGTTTCCAAAATAGTCCGATATATCTTAATTCCTTCAGATTCCTAATATTCAATGAATTCATTGGATATATATTCTAAACCATTATCAGTTCTTAAGGCCTTAAGTTTCTTATTAGTCTCACTCTCTACCACAACTTTCCATTTCATAAAAGTATGAAAGGCATCTGACTTGTGCTTAATAATATAAATCCACACTCTCCTAGAGAAATCATCAATAAAGGTTACAAAGTATAAACCACCACCATGGGATTTAACCCTAGAAGGATCCCACAAGTTATAATGTACACATTCAAGAGGTTCCTTAGCCTTAAACATGGATCTACTGAAGCTGATTCTCCTTGAATTCCCATATACACAGTCTTCACAAAAAGGTAAACTGTTAGGAGTGATATTACTTAGAAGGAATTGTTTCTTAAGCTCACTAAGACCCATGTCACTAACATGCCCTAGTATCCTATGCCATAAGGTGGTGGAATCACATTATGAACCAGAATAACTATTCAACTGATTTCTATACACTTTTCCATCTAACAAAAACAGACCATTGCGAAGGGTTCCCTTTATTACAGTGAGGGATCCTTGGGAAACTCTAAGGCTTCCAGATCCAGACTTGAAGTCATGCCCTTTCTGGTCAAGGGTTCCTAGGGATATTAGGTTTATTTTTAATTTAGGTACCCACCTAAATTATTCAAGAGTTTTAACAGACCCGTCATGAAGCTCTAGTAAAATTGAGCCTATGCCCATGATGTGACCACTCATATTATTCCCTAGAAATACCTCACCATTATTCAATTACCTTAATTCAGTAAAGAATTCCTTATTTGGGCACATGTGGAATGAGCATCATGAATCCTGGTTCTATTCATATAAGATGGCTATATCAGTGACATTTAACACATTAGTAGTGTCGAAGTCTTGTTCAACTAATAGGGAATGGTCATTATTACTATCTTTAAAGTCACCCTTCCTATTAGTACAATTTTTATTGATATGTCCAGGTTGTTTACATTTATAACATTTGATTACCTTGTTTCTAGATTAACTTCTATATTTCTTGAACTGTCCCCTATCTTTTCTCCTACCTATTGACTCACTTCAACCTCTATATTCACCTCTTTCCCTAATACCGAACCATGATATTGAATTGTTTTTATGTATTATACTTGTTCTCTCTGTTATATGTGGTTTGATTTGGTTTTCAGGCTATGGGGCAGCAGAATCAAAAAAAATCGGGGCAACTTTTTAGCGGCGGTTTTAACTGCCGCGAAATGAAAGTTGGCAGATATTTTGCGGCGGTTTAAATCGCCGCTAAACGTTAAAAACCGCCGCTAAACATAAAATAAAATATACGTTTAGCAGAGGTTATAACCACCACAAAATAGTCGCATCATGGAAGTCTCATCCCGCGACGGTTCTCTTGGATTTAGCGGCAGTTTTATGGCATTGGATTTGAATTTATTAGCGACGGTTATAACCGTCGCTAAAACCGCCGTGAAATGAGGCACCTATGATGTTTTCCTTAAACCGCCGCTAAACGACAATAACCGCCGTGACAAGATTGGCGACGCCGTATTACGCGGTAGTTTCTGGAAACCGCTGCCACACCATTTAGAGGCGGTTATAACCGCCGCTAAATGCCTATTCCGGTGTAGTGAATAAACCCCAGGTACTGGGATTAAAACCCAATGAATGCTTCTTTTTTTAAATACATATACCAATGGTTTTAGGAATCTTTTGTATAGATTTTCATATTAATTATACCAATGGTTTTGAAAAATTGTTGGTATAGGTCTATACCAATGGTTTTCGAAAAACCGTTGGTATAGACCTATCCTCACGGCTTACTTGACCACGGTTCTCCAAACAGTTGGTATAGGCTATACCAATGGTTTGGAGGCGTATACCAATGGTTCCAAACCATTGGTATAGGGTATTTTTCCAGCAGTGTAACTATAAAAAATAGTTTGCATGGTATTAATTAGGTTATATTTCATAGATCTCTTTGCAAGCTTCGATTTCACTGCTCATGGAGCCTAAATTGACACACTGATCAAAATTTATATTCGTTTGAAGTTCAAATTCATTTTTTCATCTTATTTTAGGATATTGATTAATTTATTAATTTTTTTATTGTAAAAACTATTATTAAATGTGTATTAATAAATTCTACTTAGAAAATTTTTAATTATTGTTAATTTTTAATTATTTTATAAAATATTTTCGCTAACTATATTATATATTTATTGTAAATGAGTATTTAACATTATATAAATCATATTTAATAAAATATGTTACATTTATATGAATATAAATATATTCATATATTAAAATATGAAATTTGATAATATATATAAAGAGTTTTTTTATGAATTATTCCTTCTATTAGTGTTAAAAAATCATTTTAGCACTGATAAATGTATATTGTAATAACACTTGTTTTTTACGCTGATAAATGGTACATTATGGGACCTTTTATTAATGCTAATAAAAATTATGATAAAAGGATATATTTATAACCACTTCTTTTTAGCACTAATAATGGGTAAACCTTTACTAGTTCTTTTTTATCACAGATAAAAGGTACCCATTTATATGTACTTTTAATAAACATTGATAAAGGCATGGAAAAACACACACATTTATCAATAATTTGTAAAAATCACTGATAAAATTTGTGTCATCTATTTTTAAAAGCATTGATAAGGACATGGATTCACCTATGATGATAAAGTCACATTTTTTAGTAGTGGATGATGATGGTACCACAATTCATCATTGTAAGAGATGGCTTATTTCATCTATGGTATCAAATTCAATATACATGGATTGGATCATGCCATATAAAATGTCCAAAAATAGACTTACATGAGTATATTTTTTATGGTATATTTAATGTTTTATTTTTAAATTAAATACCCAATGGATTATCATAATTATATAGGAATAATTAAACTATTCACTAAATAAAATTCTTATAAAAATATGTAACGATTTAACAAGAAAATAATTTTTAATTTCATTTAATTTTTAAAAGAATTTAAATTCATTTTAAAAAAACACATTTTAAATTTTTAACAAATTATATTTATTCCATAAAATATTAACATAAATATTTTTTCAAAAAAAAATCATAGATAGTTTGCATTATTAAAAAAATTAATAATTATTTTTTAAAAATATGTACATTTGTGTGTGTATTTTTGTATATATCGCATTATTTGAATGAGAACTCTATTTAGAAAAATAAAAAAAAAATTTGTGGAAATTTTTGTATTTTCATTCCTTTAATAAAAATTTCATTTGATGATCATAAAATATAAATTAACTATATAAGGGATAATAAATACTAAACCAATAGTTCATTATTTTATTATTTAGTAAAATAGATAAAGTGTATCATAATGTTACCCTAATATCTTCCCAAATTAGTTCCTACATCACAGGAACAACATTGTGTCATGTATTTACATCAATCGGTATGTGTATTCAAGTACTGACCCCAATGTAATGTAAATTTACTTATTAGGGTCAACTAGTGTCCATGTGAATTATATCTAACCATGAATTTTATGCCTTCACTTATCACTTTAGTAATTTTTGTTAAGAATGTCACGTTATGGAACTCCAATTTTTTTCAGACATAGGGTGTTCATCTTCTACCATTTCCCTAATTTCAACATTTTCAATATGTTGTTCATCGGTATTGGTAGCATCAACATGTGGTGAAACTATTATTCCTTGGGATTGGGAGAATCATAATGTGGTAAAGACATTATCTCCAAAAGTAGTTGAACATTTAATTTAGATTACGTAAATGAAGTAGTGAACACATAATACTCTGATGTGATGTGATTTATATTAAATAAATTTAACCTAATTATTTAAATATCTATTTTTCTTTAAAGGTTGAAGGTATTTTACCCCTTTATCAAGTATCCAAATCCCCTCCTTGTAGTCCCCTCTAACATACAAGAACTCATCTACATTATGACCACTATGAAATGATTGTGACATCCCAATAAAATGGTTAGACTCAATTGAATTTACATCAACCCTAAAATGTTTTTATGTTGATAACAGAACAATTAACCACTTTTTTGTAGGATATGTGACATAAAATTCATTTAATTCTTATGAATCCATTATAAATAGTTCTTCTTTGTACCCTTACTTACTGAATACACTCTCATGAATCTCAATTCATCTATTTTAGCTGTACTCTTATTATCAACCCATTTACATTAAAAAATTGACACTTGGGATATTATATAATTCGACTCCCGTATTTTTGAAATGGTGGAAAATTATGGCATACTCATGTAAATTGGACTTCTTTCTCGGTACCCGATACATGTTTCACTTCATCCCCACAAATTTTCATGGTATTATGTTCATGTTTTTCTTTTTTATAGAATGTATAATCATTAATTACATAAAAAATATGATATAATACATGAAAACTTGGTCCCCTAAGTATCCATCAATGTCATTTTGAAATTGAATTCAAATTTTTAGTTGAAAACTTAAAAATATGGCCTTAAAACCATCTTATAAACTATTTTTTATGTTTATTTGATATCCATATTTCAAATATTGATAGATTCAAATGACTGATAATTACTTTGTAGTTTTCAATATATGGCTCAATGTATAAAATATTACATAAAATGAAAAGGTGTGTCTACTTATACTCTTTAATAATAATTATGTCAATGTTTATTTTAAAAATTATTTCACCCACAATATACTTGTTTTTATGACTTTTTGGGAGACCAATTTTATCTACATCATACAAGTAGTCAATATAAAATTCAATAATAATTTCAATAATACATCACTCAAAAATACAACCTTCTATCCAACATTTATTTTTGGCATACCCTTTAAAAATATTTATATTCCATTCCATGGGGAACATTTATCTATAATGTATAGTACCACATAGTGTAATCTCTCTAACCAAGTGAACCTTCAAGTAAACCATCATATCAAAGAATTATAGTGGGAACAACATCTCTAATTCACTTAATATGACATCAATTTCCTTTTCCATGGAAGAAAACTTCACTGATTAAATAACTTTATTGTATATATCTTTCAAAATGAAACATAGCATGTTAATGTGTTTCGAACTATTTTAGTCAGAATTTAATGTAAATCTATAAGCATTAAATCTTACATCAAAATATGATGGCCATGTAATTTTAAGACCTTTAACTATAAATAATTAATTGACATGATATTCCTAATATTTTATTAATACCCATTTTGAACCTTTATATCATTCCAAAAGTTAAAAAACAAATATATCTCTTTCCTTGAAATATTTTAAATAATTGGAGGAAGAAAAGTTATCACGGTCCATCCCAATAGGGCCAAAAAACAACTCCCCAAGATCACCTCCATAGGGTAGGGGATGGCGTCTAGTGCCAAGTAGGCATATCACACATATGAGAGGCCTTATAATATGGTACCTATATGTACACACCCACATACATCTCCATGAAACAATGTAGAGATAATATAAAATGAAAAATAAATGAATGCATACATCTATCCCATAACCAGAGTACAATAGAAGTAAAAAAATGAAAAATAAAATAACACCAAAATAAAACTATAAATGAATCTAACATACTCATAAGTAGTATATTTTTATCAAATGAAACGTCCAGAAATCTTGTGGTCCAAGAACTTACAAACTCCTCGGTCGGTCTAGCTCACTATGCTCTGCCTTCTTCGGGTCCTCTTGGGACTCTATCGAAAGTCTTGTGGTATGCACAAGACACAAAATGTGTGGGAAAATCCCATGAAAGGGTGTGTATAACAAATACCCAGTAGGTTCCCCAAATACCCAAAATAAAATGGATCATCTAAAAGGCAAAAATCCACTCAACTCAGCTAGAGAAATCCCATGCAAGAGAGAAACTCCATCTCATCAAATCCTCGACTATACATTACTAGTTAGCTCTAACCACATGGTGAGTTAACCAAGAAATGTGGAAATTCCACAAGTAAACCTAGAATCATCCAGATATACTCATCTCAGACTCTAAGTTTCATGAGGTTCTGACCACATAGTCAGCTATAAGATTCTACTCGAGGCTCAAAGCTAACACTCATTTAGGAGAAATACAGTCCACAAGCTTATCCATCCTAGATGAAACTCTTTCGAGAGATACATTCTATTGGTTAAAAATCTTCCATATCTAATGAAATGACCAAGAGATACCACTCCATTGGGCATCACAAATCCAATGGCACATCCCCACCATCTCAAGTGACATACATATGAGATAATGCACTTGTCGGATCTTTCCATGAATAAAATCATGTTACAACCCAAGAGATATTGATAATCAAATAGGGGATCTCACCCATCCTGGATGGGGGATGACATGAACCCTACTATAACCACAGAAGGTTTCATCAATAAGAAAGAGGATCACTCCCAAAACTGATAGGGTACACTATAAACCCAGTCTAGAATAATGTCAACCATGTCTTTTCGGATAGGGGACCACTTGTTAGACCATTGGGGGACACAAAAAACCCAATTCGTTAAATCATTGATATATTAGAAAGGGTTTCACTCCAATTACCATTGGGGGTCACCATAAACCCATTCTAGCATCCCAGAGATCATTTACTCGGATAGGGGATCATCACCCGTGTAGTGTTGGTCACGACGATTCCACAAACCCCACCCGATATAACTCATGAAGTAGGGGATGGTATAACAGATGATACCATAAATCCTACTTAAACCATATTTTGAGTAAGGGATTGTATAAACGAAAATGCCACTAACCCTACTGAAACTACCCACCATTTAGGGTATCATATAACTGACAATTCCACAAAACCCTATTGGGATACCCCACTTGATAGGGGATCATCACCCATGTAGTGTTGGTCACAAAAAATCCAAGAACTAGATCTAGGTAAAATGATATGATAGAGGATGTCACCCCAACCTCCCTAAAGGGATGAAACAAATCTAATTATATGATAGAGGATTTTTCCCAGCCTTTTTGAAGGGATGCAACAATTATATCCAAGCCTGTCCTATCAAGGGTATCCCAATATTGTATTGAGGAAATAATGCCACATTGTAACCTCGCTGGGATAAACCTAGGGACTCACCCCATCACTACTATTCCAAACATCACTAACCAAAACAACCCATAGCATCGCCCTTAATTTCATCTCAAAGGCCCAAATTGTGACCACCATCACGTTCTATATGAAAAACTACTCAGGATAGACTATTCATAAGTCTGAATCCAAGCCTCGAAGGAGTTACACAAGGAATACTATCCTCTAAAAAAGATCTATACATCATGTACAGGGGTCTATATGGTGTGTGACCCCACCTCAACACTCATTCGTGTCCTCTACTGCATGGATTCATTTCCAATGTGAGCTTACATGGTGTCTACAGACTGTACATGGGGTGTCCCACCTCACCAAAGCCCCCGACCATATCTTTCCCCACACAGCTCGGCTATCCATGTCTCACACACAGCGTGTACCCTTTGGTACATAATGTGTACTATCTAAATGGACACTTGTTCCTTCATATTTCTTGTGCCTATGTCCAACACACTGTTCCCATGTACTTTGGTCATGTACTTCCACACGACCATGTACCACCACACGGCTACCCTTGTCATGTCCCTTGTCCACACGACCTGGGGTCACTACATGGTGTGTAACCCTAATACACAATGTTTATTACTCAAAAGTCATCTTCCAAAAAAGGTAAGAACACACAACATGTGACCTTGACTACACATTTTGTGATCAGGAATTCTAATGGGATTTTCCCTACGAGCCACACGAATCGCCCTGGTTTCCCCCAAAATCTAAAGATCGAACTTAAATAGATATCTAGCTGTCATAATAAGGATCTAGAAACCTCAAAAAAATTCATATAAAGGGTATTGAAACTTAAAACTCAATTCCACTAACCTCATGCAGAAAAACTGAAGCTTATAGCTCAAAATAATGCTTGAGAGTCACTACAAAAAGATCTAAGAGTGATCATCACCATGATTGAAGGTCATAAGTGCCTCTTATCCTTATATTTTCATCAGTTTGTATGTCTATCCAAGGGGGGAGAGGGGTTCGCCTCCTCTCTGTCATGTGCGCCAAGGGGGAAGGGAGGGTTAAATGGTTTAATTTTATTAAATCAATTAACCTCCCCTTAACACCCCTCCAACAATGCACCTCTGACATGACACCCATAACTAAACAAATTATGTCACACATAGGGTAAAGACCATGTTCTAAACTCAAATGTGATCTCATATTTCCAATCTGATACACCGCTCAAGATCTATTCTATGTTTCCAATGAAACTATGCATGTGTGATAAAATATATTTAATACTTTTAAAATCACCGCACTAAGGCTCTCTAAATCTTGGAATCCCACACTGAATTAGTGCCTAGATTCATAAATATTCCTATAAATATTTCAAGTTATTATAGTTTAAAATTTGAGTCACTATATCCTCCCAATGTTTCATCCCTGAAAAGAGAAATTCTAGGCAGAAAGAGAAACCTGAGCTCTCTACTGGGACTCCACACCAACGATCTCACCAAGGGTTCTTGTTCTGCCTACCATCATGCATTCAGGGTAACCAAAAATCACAAACCACACCCACATATATCTCAACCCAGTCCAACATCATACTATAAAATGATCACATTTTTCCTTAGTAGAGATAGGTGGTAAACACCAAGAACCCATCAACTTATCAAAAAGGGGGGATAGCAGTATGGCACCCCACTAACCCACACAGAATATAAGGAACTCATTCACTACACCTCAATATTATCCACTTTGGAAATCACCAACTCACTTTCATGGTTTTGTATCACGACCCAAAATTCATCTGATTGGGAGAAGCGTTCCTAGTTCTTGTGTGTCTAAATCCATGTAAGCTTTTACCATGGCCTCCTCAAAAATATCACGTACATAAAAAAATGTATTACATTAAAGGGTACCCATGAACAACATAGGGCTTCCCGAGTGAACATACTAGGTATTACCTGGCCCTCCTGGCAAACCTCAAACACACAACCATACTCTAAACACACAAGTCAAAGGAACTCATCTGCCACACCTTGACGCTATCAACTTTGGGCATCGCTGAATCAGTCGTACAATTTTAATCTCATCACAAAAATAAATCTTGGTGGGGGGGTATTCATCTTCCTTGTTCATCTAAATATATCTCAAACAACACCAACACAGGGTCTTATCGATGTCCCACATCACCCTGGATAAAAATCAAGAAAAACACGGCAAGAAAAGAGTAACTTACAATAGTGTTTATCAATAATACTGAAGAAAGTATAAAGAACATAGAATATACCTCTATTAACCCACATAGCCTATGTATCATAGGCCTCTATGGGCTATATCTATCCTCTCCCCTATCCACCATCTCCTTGATCCAAACGTGGACCGTCTGGGGGTGGTGGTGGAAACTCATATCATCTGCCACATCATGCTGCCATTCCCACTCCTCTTCCATGTCCAACCTCAAATGGAACTCCATTATCTATACGCTACCTTTTTCAGGGTGTTTTATCAACTGTCTCCCTCTCAGCAGTAAGGCATTATGGGCAATCTCAATCAAGATGTCCCCAGCCGTCACAAGCGTAACACCACCTCTCCTTTGGATAAACTAAACAATCCTTTAATCCTTGAGCCTTAAACCCTACATAATGGGTTCATATCCTAAAGGATATCTCATTCCCAAATTGTAAATCATGTCTTCGACTACCCATTTACAACATCTCAGCTCATGTGTGCTCAGTACTAACTGTCAGAGTATGCTTAACCAAAAATCTCTACACCACCAAGCTTCGCTCAAGCACTCCAGTATATATGGGAATGATCAACGGTACCACTGATGCCCTGATATCTCATAATAGGCCCTAATCAAAGGTATGTTCTCTAAAAAACAAATATCAAACCATATTTAGGGTGTATCATAACAGCTATATAAACCTCTCCAAGTATTCTTCCATGATCATGTTATCATGTCGAAGCTACAAAAGCACTTGGATATACATTGATATCAACATGGATGGATAGAAAACTTCCTTGAAGAGCCTATCAAACTTTTTCCATGTGATCATCTCCTTTTCATAGGTTTATGTCACCAGAATCCACTATCGCCCAGCCGAGACCTATAGAAGACTCATCGCTAGGACCACCATCTGATTGGGAGGTTTCCTCACAAGGTAGAAAACACATGTGACTACCACAATCCAGTCATTAGCTTCTTGGGGTTCTAGATCACCCAAATATATAAAAGTTCACTACCTCTAGAACTCTTGAAGTGAACTTAAACTTTACTCATCCTCAGACTAAACTACCGGCACAAACTTATGCTAAACAGGTGGTGTCTAACCTAGTGAACCATCTAGAGGTATTTCCTCAGGACCAGTTCCTTGCACCGAAGACTCGTCGCTAGAAGGATTTTCATAACAATATCTCTATTTAAACCTATCTAGCTATTTTCGTGGTATAATCCTAAAATATAATCAATACGTGTCATGTTCAAAGTGTATATCTGGGGAGCTGACTCAAGAAGGATATGAAAAACCACAACCTGATCATATATGATGCCTGTACCAACAAATACCTATGAATAGTTTCCTAATGTACCAAGTCAAAAAACATGTTATTAGGGTCCTATTGAATGGATATGTCAACTTCCACACCAACAATAGAGTCCCTGTCCTGAAATAAAAACTTAAAACACTTTAACATTGTTGCTATGAAACCCAAACCAAGCTCACAACACTTTTTTCATAAAGTGGAACCCGCTCTAATACCACTCTATCCAGAATATTCCTAATGGGACCTAAGATGAGACTCCCCAAGCCCATCTCCATAGGCCAGGGGCTAGGACTAAGTAGGCATATCACACACATGGGAGGCCTTAGACTATGGAACCTATATGCATGAACCCATATACATCTTTATGAAATAGTTCAAAGATGATATAAACTAAAAAAGAAATGTATGCATAGATATATCATATAACTAGAGTACATCAAAAGTACAAAAGGGTATAATACAATCACACCAAATGAAAAGTGTAAATGAATCCAACCTTTTCAAAATGAGGGGATCACTATCAAATAAAACTATTAGAAAGAGCCTCTTCCAAACACTAGAAAAATCATCGGTTAGTCTAGCTCACTATTCTCCACCTGCTCTGGGACCTCCTGGGGCTCTATCAAAATTATTTAGTTCTACACAAGACACAAAATGTGTGGAAAATATCATGCATGGGAGAGTATAAAAATACCCCTTAGGCACCCCAAATACCCAAAAAAATGATAAACTAAATGGAAACAATCTACTCAACCTAGCTAGAGGGAACCCACATGAGATAGAAACTCCATCTCATCTAATCCTAGGCTATACATTACTAGTTAGCTCCAAAAAAATGGTGATTCAACCAATAAATGTGACAAAACTACAAGCAAACCCAAAATCACCTAGATATACTCATCTCAGACTCCAAGTCTCATGAGGTTCTGACCTCAAATACAACTACAGGATTCTACTCAAGGATCGAAGGTAAAACCCATCAAGTAGAAATACACTCCATGAGATCAGCCATCCCAAATAAAACTCGTCTAAGAGATACACTTCATCAAGTACAGCTCTATCATCCCTGATGAAAAATATAATAGATAACACTCTATCAGGTATCACAATGCTGATGGATCATCCCATTCATATCAACTTACATACATCCAAGAGAACATGATCATCAGATCTCACCACAAATAAATTCATGATAGAACCTGGATCTCAATACTCGGATAGGGGATCTCACCCATCCCTAATGGTGGATGCCACAAACCCCACTAGAACCATATAAGTTCTCATCACTCATAAATGGGATCACTCCTAGAAACACTAGGGGACACTACGAACCCAGTCTAGAATATTTTCAACCATGTCTCCTCAGATATGGGATCACTCCCATGACCACTAGGGGACACCATAAACCCAATATGGTAACTCATCGATCTCTTGAAAGGGGATTATTCCTAAAACTGTTTGGGGACACTATAAACCTAGTATAACATCTCAGATATCATATCACTCAAATAGGGGATCACCACCCTTGTAGTGTTGGTCACAACAATTCCAAAAACCCCACTCGATACAACTCGTGAAGTAGGGGATCGTATAATCGATGATACCAAAAACCCTACTTAAACTGTCAGTTGAGTAGGGGATCGTATAACCGATGATTCCACTAACCTGACTAAAATTTCCCACCATGTAGGGTATTGTATAATCGATGCTGTCACAAACCCTACTAGGCTATCCTATTATATAGAGGATTCTCACCCATTTAGTGTTGGTCACGAAGATTCCAAGAACCTGATCTAGAGAAAACAATATGATAGAGGATCTCACCCCAGACTCCTCAGAGGGATGCAATGACTCTAATCATACGATAGTGGATTCCATCCTAACCTTCTTGGAGGGATGCAACAACTCTATAAAATCTTATCCTATTGATGGGATTGAAACCTTGTACTAAGGACATAATGTCACACTGTACCCTCATAGGGATAGACCAAGGGACTAACCAAATAAATATTGGTCTAAATGTCTCTAACTGAAATGACCCACAAAATCACCATGCATTGCATCTTAAAGGCTAAAATTGTGTCCATCATCACATTCTATGTGGAAAACTTCTCAATTTAGGCTATTCGCAAGCCTGAATCTAAGCGCTGAAGAAGGAGTTACGTAGAGAATTAGATCCTATAAAAGGACTACATGACATGTATGGGGATCCAAATGATGTGTGACCCTAACTCAAAACCCATTCATGTCCTCTGATACAAGGATTGGTTATCCATGTGATCTTACATGATGTGTACAGGTTTTACATTGTCTGTCTTGCCTCACCCGGGCCCCCAATCGTGACTTTCCCTACACAGCTCGACCAGACATGTCTCACACACTGCGTGTACCGCCTGTTACATAGAATTTACTAGATAAATAGCCACTTGGATGTTCCTATTTATTCTTCCCATGTCCTGCACCTCATTACCATGTACTTTGGTCATGTACTTCTACACAGCCATGTACCACCACACGGCTACCCTGGCCATGTTCCTTGGCAATATGACTTGGGGTCACTACACGGTGTGTAACCCCAGTACGCGATGTGTAGTCCCCAAAAATCATCTTCCTTGAATCAGAATAATACATGGTATGTGACCCTAAACTACATGTTGTGTGATCGGTAATTTCGATGGGAATTTCCCTGCGAGCCACCTGAATCACCCTAGTTTCCACCAAAACCTACAAATTGACCCTCAAAGGATATCTAGAAGTCATAATAGGGCTCTAAAAATCTAAAAAAATAATATAAATGTGATCATGACTTAAAACTCAAATCCTCTTACCTCATTAAAAAATGTTGAAGCTTCACTTTCAAAATAGGGCTCAGGATTCACAGCAGCACAATTCAAGGGTGATCGTATTCAAGATCGTAGATTGGAAGTGCCTATTTTCCTTGGTTTCACCTCAATTAATTAATTTCTCTAATGGGGGGAAATGGGTTTGGTTTTTCTCTTTTATGTGCACTGAAAAGAAGGGGAGGGTTAATTGGTTTAATTTTATTAAATCAATTAACCTCCTCTTGACACCCCACTAATATACCGCCTCGGACCTAACACCTAGCGCTGACAATTTTTATGTCATTCATAGGGTAAACACCACATTATAAATTAAACCAAAGTCTCTAAATTTTTATCCAAGACTCTTCTATAGATTTATTCCATTTTTCCAAAGAAACTATGAATGCATGATAAAATATTTTTAATATTTTTAATATCACTGTATTTAGGCTCTCTGAGCCCTAGAATCTAGTGCCGACTCTACACCTAGATTTGGATATATTCTGAGAAATATTACAAAGTCTTATAAGTGAAAATCCAAGTCACTAAAAATGTATACCTTTCACCCTTCACAAAAACCAACTCTTCCCTTATACCCATGTCAATCATGTACAACCTAGCCTTAATTTCATCCATTTTTTAGGTGCATTTAGTAACTTTTCAATGACACTATCATAGAAATTG
The DNA here is from genome assembly GCA_963277665.1 of Viscum album. Taxonomy (NCBI): domain Eukaryota; kingdom Viridiplantae; phylum Streptophyta; class Magnoliopsida; order Santalales; family Viscaceae; genus Viscum; species Viscum album. The sequence continues at coordinate 2,053,301,151 of OY728153.1, read as the reverse complement.
TTTTTGTATGCATGACATCAAGAAAATTTCTAATGTAAAAAAAAATCTAGTATGGTAATTCATAAAAAATAGTAACTTTTTACAACTAGGTTTCATATGTTTTTTTAAAAAAATGTTTATGAAAATTGATAACCATATCCTTTACTTTCTCAAACTATTAATCACATGTTAGTGGAGATGGTGTTGTAACTTCTTAAAATTTCCATCGAATGGTATCATTCAAGATTGATATTTATGTTATTGGGGTAAAAAAAATCATTTCCTAGAAAAATAATATTTGAGTAATATTTTAACTAATATGAGTGTTTACCTTATTTAAAATTGGTACACCCTTCCATTCCTTTAATGTTATATCATGAAAATTTTCCATAAGAAAGAAATTCATTTATCATCCCATACAACATAACTCTTAATGTGAAATTTTCATTTATATAATTATCACAAAACATGACATTTGAATCCCAAATTAATTTCAGATCTTCGATCAATGGATCAAAATAAACATATATTTCAATACCCAGTTTCTTTGGTCCTTATATAATTAGTGATAATATAAAGTATTTTATCTCCATGCATAACCATAATGGAAAATTATAATTTATGAATATAACTGGCCATGTACTATGAGTGAAAGTTTGTAAACCAAGAGGATTCACTCCATCAATAGATAGCACAAGGTAGATATTTTGGGATCATTTCAAAATTCAGGATACTCATGATCAATTTTCTTCTACTGAGAAGAGTCTATTGGGTGATGAAGTTTACCATTTTTATGTATTGTATTTGTGTGCTACATAAATTACCTTATAGTCACCCCACTTCTATATAGGCACCTAAACCTTGGAATGATTATAAAGTACCATAAAAATTTGTGATTACTTGATTCATATTCATTGTATTAATACGCACCACGCATAGGGAAATCTTAAGTGATTCATGCTCCATGTGAAATAATATACAATCATTTGGATAGGTATGTATTATTTCAGATATATTACCCATTAAACATAGCATTTACTCAGTATCATATGTTTGAAAAAGTATATTATTATCATCTAGTATCATATCATTCAAGATATAAAGTAGTTTTATAAAGCTAGTGTCACTTCATGCGTTTCTAGATTTCAAATTGTAATACTTCAGTATGGCTAGAAATGTTGAATATTTAGTATAACCAGTATACAAAGGCATATTTTCATAGCTCTTTAATTTCTCAAGTAGCTTTGTAAAATCATGAATTTAATATTCAACTATCTTTTTTATTTTATCAATATGATATTCATTATAATTTAAACTTATAATCATATCCTCAAAATGATCTCCATCACAATTCACACTTGTAACTATATTATATGGTCCATAAACTAAAGTTTCATCATGGTCACTAGATACATTAAGTTATTCTGCTTGTTTAGTCTAACATTTATAACTTTGGTTTATTCTGTGATAGATCAATTGTTCTTCCAACTCCTCTATGATAATTAGTCTTGAATAAAAACAACATAAAAAAGAACAAAGGATTTGAGATGGGTCGTATGCATGATCTTTTACAAACCTGATGAACTCTTTAATCCCATCCTCATACTCTTTTTTCATGTGTTAGCATCAATCCATTTTTTATTCATATCCATCCTATATTATTCAATAATATTCATATTTAAAAATAAATAAATAAATACAAAAAAGGTAGTGATTTTATATTCCTAAAAGGATATTCTTGTAGATTCATGAACTCCAGTAACTCAGAGTCAGCATCTACTTTATTACATTGTCATAAGATATAGGGGATCACATCACCAAGGATATGTTATTTTATTAGTCTTTAAGAACCATATAGATTCATGATTCCTATATGAAATTGGATATATATATATATATAAACATGGTATAATAAACATTCTCACATTCTTGATATTATTCATATTATCCTTATTCATATCATGAGTAAAGGAAAACAAATAAGGGTGAGATCAGATGCTTGGTAAGGGTTATGTACAGTTGATGTTATCATGGATAAATAAGGAATAATAAATATGGAAAGTAAAAAATTGAAAACACATTCCATTTAATAAATAACTTGAGAACAAAATAAATTCATAGATAATATCAATTCGGAAATATTATGGAAATAACTAAATTCTAAATAAAGGAAATGTTTATTGTTGTATTTCATGATCTTAGACAACATGATATCTTTATCATTAAGTCTTTATACCAAGAAAATTTAATCTATGGGTAGGTATACACTAGAAAATCATTTAAGAAGTTTGGATAATTGGTTTGTATCATGATACCTATCGATACATAGAGGGGATATCTATAATCGGTCCCCGAATTTCATTTCATTTCCAATTAATTAATTATATATTTAGTGATAAATTTAATTCATAAACAATATAACTTATTAATTAATATTTCTCCAATCAATCAAATAACTTTCATGGTAAAATTCCATATGTGAAAACGGTATATGTTTTAGATAATAATCATATACATGATACAAAGAATATGGATATTTAAGAAAAATGTAATGTATGATGAAAAATTATCAAAAAATATTGAATGTTTCAAGAGAAATTAAATGGCCAAAAAATAATAAGATCTAAAATATTACTATCAATTCATCAGAAAAGTATATTTTGTAGTAAAATCATGTCTTTTAGAGAATAGAAGAAAATGGAAACAAAAAATTAAAATAAAATTTCATTAAATATTTTTATTTCTAAAACCAATTATAACATGTAAAATAATATCAATAGTATAAATTGGTTATGTAGGTGTGAAAATTTATTGATGCTGTATATGTTAAAATGAAACTTTTTGTTTGAATTTTTATAAAGAAAGTAAAAAATGACCCTTTTGAGAAGCATTAGAAATATTCCATTCATACCTTGTAAAAAGAAAACAATAAAATTAAATTTCCTTAATAAGTAATTTTATTTAATAAAAATAAATTTTGTAAAACAATTTTGAAAATATGGACACTGAAGAAAAATATATTATCAAAATAGAAATAAGATCAATTTTTCTTTTAAACATTGAGTTTGTTGATTAAAGTGAAAAAAAGAGTAAAACATGTAAGAAAATATGTAAAATAATTAAATATATATAGGATGATAAAATATATAGGTTTATGAATAATATATTATAAGATTCATTCAATGAAAATAAGATCAATCCCAAAAAATGAGATTGTAAAATAAATTCTTACCTATTTGGTAATTTTTAAACCTTAACCCCTTGAAAGTGAAAATTTGAATTGAAACTTTAATAAAATGAATAAATATATATTAATTTTAAGTACATCAAAGGGTTTTTATATACCCCAAAAAAATAGGTTCATAATACCAAATATGTCTCAATAGAGTGGAAATTGAGACGAAATCTCTTACCTCAAGTTCGACTTGCATTGTAACTTATTTTAAACTTCTATACGATAAATTAATATTTATTATAATAAAATAAAATAACAATATATATATCTATAATATCATATATGATCCATTTATTATAACTTATCAACCATTTGTTAATAATAATTTATCATTATCATTGTTATGGGTGTTAACTACTTTGTTTTCATGAATGTTTTGAATCACAAGTAATGTTACTTATATATTGATTATGGTTATATTATATATAGAGTGTTAATAATGATATAAAAATCATAAATATTCATTATATACATATTTAAAATCATATGTGACAAACGGATATGAAAAATGAACCACATTGCTTCTTGGAGATAGTAGATTGTACGTACGCACAAGCGACATTATTATTTTTTAACAAGTGGAAGGGTAAGGAATTAGATGATACATTAAACTTAAAGAATAATAATTATATAATATTTATAATATATATTCATTATTTTAATCCTTATGATAATCCATGTGAGGCGGTAATGGAAAACAAATTACGTCGGTTCATGATGCAATAGTCCACCATACACACAAGCGATGGTTTTGTTTCCAATTTGATGGAGACGGAGGTGAATAAATATTATTACATAAACAAAATTACATATTAGTATATGGGATATGTATTTGTTTTTATATTTTAATGGTTAGGATATAATTGAATGTGGTAAAAGAAGAAGAAGAAGAATGAAAGTGCTCAATAAAGATGGTTATCTCTTCTTTGAAAGAGCTCATTTTAATCTTCTCCAAAGGAACCTAGGGTTGATATTTTAATAATAAAAACACATAAAATACTTATATAAGGATATTTTGAAGATTTTTCTCATATTTTAATCAAGAAGAGTGTCTCTAGGTTTTGTATATAAGAGTGGAGTGGTGGTGTTTTTTATAGTGAACGAAAGGACACGTATGGAGTTAATAAAAAGATTAAAATATAATAAATTCATTTTCATGGGAAAGTGGAACAATGTGGATAGAATTTAAAAATTAATATATATTATATGGTTTAAATATAATCAAAAAATAATTTTTTTTTATTTTTATGTTGTATTTTAAACCTTATCTTTTGGTTTAACCCCTTCATTAAACAATTTTAACCTTAACTGCATTAACGAATTTTTCAATATTAAAGGGATATAATTTTACCTATAAGGTAATAATTTTTTCATTAATGTAAAAGTAATGAAATTTTAGAACATTTATTATCTTAATTTTATGATTTTAATATTTTGATGATTTTTAAATAATTTAATAAAATATTAGTTTTCATAAAATATTATTAATATCATTTTTTACACTAATCATTTAATTTGACTTCAAATACATCAAGAAAAAAAATTTAATTATAATATAATATATATAACCATAAATAATAATTTATTATTAACTATAAATCCTTTTTTAACCATAATTAATCACACGAATATTAGTTTAAATGTTTTTAAAATTATTTACATTGATTTTTTCACTATTTTCACAAACATTGTGTCAGCATTGCATAAGCATTTAAGCTAATTATTTCATTCCTAAAAATTTAGAATAAATTAAGATAATAAAAATAAATAAATAAAGTTAAATATAAACATTTATATTCATTCAATATGTGTATTTACTCACATATCTGTCATGATAATTTATTTAATATTTTATTTAGACTTTTCTTGCCTTGCATGAGAATCTGGATAATTCGCTTTCTATATAACTCCATAATTAATATATATCCATAAATATTATGAATCATAATTCATATATATAATATCAAATTCATGAAAATTATTTCTAATTCTAAAATATTATCTATAGGACACGAAATTTTACTTTTCTAGTGATGCTCAAGCACTATATTGGCATGGAAAATGATTTCTATATTAATCATGGAATAAATTCTAATTTATATGTTTTGAATTATTTTTGTATTATATTTATATTAAATTATAATAAATTATTTTTTACATAATTTTAATAAATTTTTATATCATATTTATGCCTTTTTGATGTCATAAAAAATATCGTATTTCATAGAAATTTTATTGTTTACTATTCATCTAAAATTTAACTTCTTCAGAAAAATATAAAAAAACATACTAGGATAAATTTGAATTTATGAATCTAAAAATGAATTACATTTCATTAAATTTCATTCACTTAAGTGATATAAATTAATTTTAATATAAATGTGTAAAATGCAATGAAAAATAGTTTTTAGAAAAATGTGTTTTTAAGCTCAAAAATGAACTTATACCAAAATAAAGTATAAAGCAGAATAATATATAATTAATTAGATTTTTCCTAAATAAATTATTATTATATTAATTTAAGATAAAATTAAAATCATAATGGGACTTTTCAATGAAATTAAATGATTTTTTTACAAAAAATTGGTATTTTCCACTATTTATTGAAAAAACATTCTTTTCAGAAAAATCCCAAAATTTCACCCAAATATAATTTTGATATATTAATTTAAAAAATAATATAACTATTACTGAATAATATTTCAATAGTTTTTTCATGGATTTTTAAACTCAGTGTTTCATGTAAAGTAAGCTATCAAAGAAGTTAGATTTATTTAATGAAAATTTTATCATAAAATCTCAGGGTTTTACATTATACTCCCTTAAAAGAATTCCACCCTTGAAATTATATCACATTGATACAAAAAACTGAGGATTCTTCTTCCTCATCACATCCTCAGGTTTCCACATAGCTTCCTCAAATTTATAGTTTTGTTACAAAGATTCGACCAGATTATTGGTCTTATTTCACGTCACTTTCTCTCTAAGATTTAGAATCTCCACTGGTTTTTCCTCATAAGAAAAATTTTACTCCATAGGTATGACCTCTAAGTTCAATGCATGTAATGTATTATGCATGTACTTCCTTAGGAGAGATACATTGAACACATCATGAACATGATAGAGATTTAATGGAAGCACTAAGTGATAAACTACTATTCAGATATGATCAAGAATTTCAAATGGACCAATATATATAGGGCTTAGCTTGCCCATATTTCCAAATCACATAACCTTATTCAAAGGAGATATTCGTAGGAGTACCTTGTCACTAACATCGAACTCTAAAACTCACTGATGATTTTCAACATAAAGTTTTTATTAACACTTAGCTTCCCTTATGTTTTATTGAATGAGTATAACCTTCACTTTCGTTTCCTCAGCTAAATATGGTCCTATTAGCTTAGTTTATCCAACTTCATCCCAACACTTTAGAATTCTGCACTTCATTCCATGTAGGGATTTATATGGACCCTTTGAAAGATCAAGTGAAAGTTATTATTGAAATAAAATTTTACAAAAGGAAGGTGTCGATCCCAACCACCTTTCAAATACATAGAGAAATATCATAACATGTATTATAGATTTTGAATATTCCTCTTAGTCTGACCATCTATTTGAGGATGATAAGAATCACTGAAAATAAAATCTATATCCAGATATTGCCGAATTCTTCTCTAAAACTTCAAGGAAAACCTCAAATCCCAATAAAATATTATTGAGAGTGGTGCTCTATGAAATCTCAAAACTTAATGTATAACTGAGTAAGTTATTCAAGAGATAATTTTTCTATAATGGAGATAAAATGTGCTGATTTTATAAGGATATCGAATATAACCAGAATAGTATTATTCAATTTAGATTTTTTTTTGGAGTTTGATAATAAAATTCATGGTATTTTTTTTCCATTTACCTTCTAGTATGTGTAATGTTTATAACATCCTCTTATAATTATTTCTCTATGCCTTAAGTTGTTGACACACTCGGAATAAAGATACATGCTCTTTAATATCCCTTTTCATGTTATCTCACCAGAAATACTCTTTTAGATCTCTATATATATTCATACTTCCAAGATTAACAGAGAATGATGAATTATGAGCATCATACAATAGATACTTCTTCAATTCTGGTATTATAAGAATGCATACTTGGTTTCTAAACCTTAACATTCTATCATTATCGTGGTTGAACTTAGGAAAATTACTCACCTTCTCCTATAATTTGACATTTACATTTTGTTCTTTCTTAACCCTATCATAGATATATGGTTGAATATTCATCTGATAAAGATGAAAATATGTCCCCTTTCATCAATATTTCAATATCAAACTTTTAAAAATCTATAAATATTGGATCTCTTTCGATCCTCATCATGGAAAAACTTTTATGTTATTTCCAACTCATAGCATCATCCACCTTGTTCACCTTCCCAGGGTAGTAATGTATTGAGCAGTCACAATCATTACTTAACTCCAAATATATTCTCTGTTGTATATTAAACTCTTTATATATAAATATATACTTTAATATTTTATGATCGATATATATATCAAACCTTTAAATATATTTATAAATCTTTTATATCATTAATGAAAATATTTCTACTGCTAGTTCCAAATCATGATTCGGGTAATTTTTCTCATAAATTTTCAATTATCGAGAGGTATAATCTAACATCATATCATTTTTCATGAGGACATATCTCATTACCTTATTTTTTTCATTACTATATATCACAAACCCTTATTCGTTATAGGGTAGTGTAATCATAGGTGGATTGACCATCCTTCTCTTCAGTTATTTGAAACTCTCCTCACATTATTCTATCCACAATAACATGGATACCTTTTGGGTCAACTTGGTGATTTGAACAGATAGTCATGAGCAATATCTCACAAATCATCGATGGTATCCATCCGGTCCCAAAAAACTATAGATCTCCAATACCATAATTGGTCTCTGGAAATTATATAGCCCAAAAATGAATCTTTCTATAGCCAAAATTCACACTTGGTAAATTCCTCATACTACTTCTCATTTCTTAGGGTCATTAGTACAATTATCAAGTGATATTTATTATCTTAATTTATTTTGTAATATATATAATAATATCATCTATAAAAATAATCACAAACTATTCTAGGTAATATATAAATACTCTATTCATTAATTCTATGAAGATATCAGGAGCATTGGTAGTTCCAAATGGAATTACTATAAATTCATAATGGGCATGCCTAATATAGAAGGTTTTCTTGGGTATATCCTCCTTCTTGACCCTAATCTAATGATATCCATATCAAAGATCAATATTAGAAAAACATTTATCTCTTCATAATTGATTAAATAGATCATCGATGTGGGGTAGAGTATACTTTTTCTTAATGATAATTTTTTTAAGTTCCAAATAATCAATGCAATGATGCATTAACCCATATTTATTATTAAAAAAAGGTGCACCAAATTGTGAAGAACTTGGATAAATAAATCCCTTTTATAGATTCTCCTAGAGTTTCTTCTTTAATTTCTACAACTCAATTGGTTCCATTCTATAATGATTCTTTGAAATAGGTGAAGAACCAAGTATGAGTTCTATTGAAAACACAATTTCATGATTTTGGGGGATACTAGGAAACTATTCTTGAAGGACATCAAAAAATCTTATACAATAGGAATATAATCAATGTTGATTCTATCCCTAACCATATGAGATAAATATTCATCGTGAATAGGTAGTAGAACCCATATGATGGAATTAATTTCCATTGGAAATTCAAGTTTATCCTTGAACTGATATACTATCAAGAGTTTATTTGAAATATGAAAAGTAGCATCCATTTCTATATAATTTATATAGTCTATATACTAAGAGATCCATTCTATTCCAAAAATTACATAAAATTAAATTAGTAAAATAATAACAAGATTTTCAGGAAGCACATTCTCGCAAAATTCTATTGGGGAGGAGTTATAAACTTGAGGTGAAATCATCATACCATTATAAATTTTCATGTAAAACTTAATTTATAAATATTGAGGTGGTGATTTGATACCTTAAAAAATTATTCAGATATAAAAGAGTGGGTGGAACATGAATCAAATAAAACATTTTCACTTATAGAGTGGATGATAAGTCTACCTTTCACCACATATCTCAGAACTTCTAATTTGGCTATAGTAATTCCATATCTTAGCCTTCTTTCCAAATCTTATTTGGTGGTAAATTCCATTAATGGTTTGGGAAATATTTTGAATAATTCCCCATATCTTTCTAGTTTAAGCACTGAATAATAGTGGTTTCTTTATTTTCATTACATTAATTATCAATATGACCCTTATCTTCTCACTTATAACAAAATACCCTACCTTTCAAGTATTTTCCAAGATGTTTCTTTATATAATTTTTACATGATGAAATTTTTTTGTTTCTTTATTTCTTCTTAGATGTGTTCCATTTTTCTTAGTTATCATCAAACATATTATTTTCTTGATTTACCTTGAATATATAGGATCTAGAAAATTATTTCTCTATCTTAATGGAACTTGATACTATATCATCATATGATGAAAATTTTTGAGAAACTAGTACCCATCAGAGAATCTTCTTAAGCTCGTCAAATAAATGTGACTCTTTCTTTTTTAGGTTAAGTATGTACTCTGAAACATGCCTATATAATATTATAAAGTTATCCTCATAATCTACCACACTTTATTCTTCCTTATTATTTAAATTGATGAACTTCCTCTCCATTTGAGTGAAAATTCAATTTTTTATTTTTAAAATTGTTGTCTTATGGTTGAGCGGTAACCAAAACACCACAAGAGGGAAACAAAATCAAAGATTCCAAATAAGAAATTCAAAATTCAAAAACAAATAAGGAGAACATAACCCAAGGATACCTCAATCCATGAGTCACCTACATTATATGAAGTCATGTTACCATACATCATCATCATGAGTCACCAAAACCATTGTCACCATCCTTTCACCACCGTTATCATTATAGTCTTATCACTACACCAGTTCGCCGAAGATAACCATCCACTAGAGTCCATCATCACCACTGTAAAACACCAAAATAGATCACTATATACCATCAAAAACATGAAGTCAAAGTCACTCAAAAATTACCATGAAGAAAAATCCCAATGGGAACCAAAATCATAGACAAAGCCACCACAAGAGACGCATCCCATAACATCATCGACCACTTGAAATGAACATCCCAAAACACCTTGAAAACTCATCATGCAAGTCTAACTAGTAAAAATTTGGTGGAATCCATGTGAAATAAAATATTATGGAGTGGAATTAGGCCTCAATAGAGAGAATGACCATCACCATGACCAATAAACTATACCTTCATATCCACCTCGAGGTGGATTTTTCCAAGAACCATCATCATCGTCAAAGAAGAAACACCGAAAAAACCCATCCAACCATTCAATTTGAAACATGGACCGAATGAACCAAAAACCCATCAAAAATCCATCAACCGAAAAATGGGATTTGGGTTCGAAGAACAAAATCTAGGAAGAAACTAAGATAAATACACCAAGCAATATGATATGAATGAAAAGGTAAAAATTAGACCAAATGGGGAAACCACCTCACAAAGAATCATGTAGTTCCACTACTCTCACTACTAAAATTACAAACCAACCTGAAAAAACTAACACACCCAACCAATATGTGGTCATGTGTATCGGCCCAAGCCAATAGAGCAGTTGTGAAAGAGAGGGAACTATGACCTCTCAGCTACCAATAAATTAGTAGTTCCATTAAAAAATAGAGGCTTTTGTCATATAAACTGATCCAATATTTTTGAATCACACTTTGGAATAGAAGGTTTCTTTATATGGGAAAGGTTATTCAACATAACCTAAGTTAGTTTCCCTAATATTTCCATGATCTTCTCAGTTCCAACATTAGCTACATTGGCTTTCTTAGTTGGTAAATTATTACATTGACTACGGGTGATTATTCCCTTTATTTTGTAAGGTTCCATTGCTAAATAATGGAAAAAGTATGATAGATCATAATCATCATGAATATTATGCCATAAAATAAAAATATATCTAATAGTAAATGTTATAAAATACTATAATGTATTATCATAATTATTATGTTTTCTATGTTCATTTAAAATCTAGTTTTTAATGCTTCAACTAAAATTTCTCTAATACCAACTATAGAAACCCAAACTCTAGTAACCCAAAGTTGCTGTTAATTTTATTACATTATCATTAGATACAAGGGATAACATCACTAAGGGTCAATCAGTTTAGTAGTTTTGAAGAACCAGATACATACATTATTCCCATATTACATTGGAAATATATACATATATATATAACATATCATAAGAAATATTCTATAATCCTTGGTATTATTCTTATATACTTCTTCGTATCCTGTTGAAAGGAAATAAAATAAATGTTGAAATCATATGCTCAGTAAGGGTTGTGTACAGCGGATGTTATCATGTATAAATAAGGAATAATTAATATGGAAAGATAAATAACTGAAAACATATGTCATTTAATAAATAACTTGATCACAAAATGCATCAATAGATAATATCAATGTAGTAATATCAGGGATAATAATAAATTAATTTTCAAAGGATGAAATACTCAATGTTGGATGTCATGATATTAGATATAATGATATCTTTAAAATCAAGGTCTTATGACAAGAGATTTTAATCAATGGGTAGGTATACACCCAAAACTCATTCAATAAGTTTTTCTAACTGGTTTGTCTCATGGGACCTGTTTATGAATTGATGGGCTATCTATAAATGGACCCCACCCATCACTACATTTCCAATTAATTCCTCGTATATTGAATGATTAAATTAATTTATAAATAATAAGACTTATCAACAAATATTCGTATTGAGGTCTAGGGTGGTCGAAGGCCATACAACAGGCGTTCAGTGAGGTTTGGGGTTTGATTCCTGGGATCCCACTCTTGGGGTAATTTCTTCCTCCCATGTACCACTCATCTTGTCGGGTCACCCGGTGTCTCACCAAGTGGGCAGAAAGGGCGCACTTCACCTAGCTGATAGATTGTTGTACCGAACCATCGCTGATCAAGGTGTAACCCCATGGGGATGCTTTGTTATCTTGGATGACAATGGATCCTCCCCATCTATGGTTTCTTTGGATGACCAATTCATGGTGAGGGGGGTTCCTGGGTGCGGAGGGTTCAAAAAGACCACTCCTAGGAATTCCCTTTTGAAAAAAAAAACAAATATTTGTATTGGGTAAATAATGTGAAATATTAATATTTCTCTAGTAAATCAATTAACTTTCATAGTAAAACACCATATATATAAATGGTGTGTGATTTAGGAAATAATAATATAAATGATAAAAATAATACAGATATTTAAGAGAAATTTAATGTCCAATGAAAAATGATCACAAAAAATTTAATGTTTCAAGAGAAAGTTAATGACCCCAAAAATAAATAATAGATAAAAGTTTACCATTAATTCAATAGAAAAGTAGATTTTGTAGTAAAATAAAGTCTTTTAGATGATAGAAGAAAATGGAAATGAAACATTTTAAATAAAATTTCATCAGATAATTTTATTTTTAAACCCATTGAAAACTTATATAAGAAGCTCAATAGCATAAAATGGTTATGGTAGAGGGAAATTCTGTTAACATTGTATACATTGAAAAGAAACATTCCTTTTGAATTTTTATAAAGAAATTAAAAATAAACCTTTCTGTAAACATTAGAAATATTCCTCTCGTAAATTTTAAAAATTAAAGGATGACATAAAAATTCCTTAATAAATGTTTTAAGTAAATAATTTTTCAAAATATAGACATGGGATAAAAATATATCTGATCAAAAGTAAATCAGGATTGGATTATCTTGTGAAAATAAATTTACTCAATTAAAGTTCTAAATAGTTTAAAAGTTAGAAGAAAACATGTAAAATCCTTAAATATCTATAGGATAAGAAAATGTATAGGTTTATGAATAATATATTATATAATTCCTTTAATGAAAATAAGATCAATCACAAAAAAATGAGATTGTAAAATAGATTCTTACCTGTTTGGTAATTTTAAAAGAATAAACCCTTGAAAGAGTAAATATGATTTTAAACATTAACCATAATTAATAAATCTAAATTCATGTTAAATACATCAAAGGTGAAGTATATACACCAAATAAAAATAAATAGGTGCACAATACCAAATATGTCTCAATGGAGTGTAAATTGAGGAGAAATCTATTACCTCAAGTTTGAATTACCTCATAAGTTCTTTTAACCTCATATATGATAATTTAAATTTATTATACGTACATAAAAAACCATATACATAACTAAAATATCATATATTATTCTTTTATAAAATCTTATCACCTTTTTGTTAACAATATTTTAATATTATCGATGTTTCAGGTGTTAACTATTTCATTTTTCATGTATGTTTTGATTCGGAGGTTATGGTCCTTGTATCTTGATCATGGTTATATTATCTCCAGAATTATAATAATGATATAAACATAATATATGTTCATTATATACATATTTAAAATCATCAATGAGAAATAGACATGAAAAATGAATCACATCGCTTCGTGGAGATGGTAGGTCATACATACGCACAAGCGACGTTATCATTTTTTAACAGGATGAAAGGTAGAAAAGATGATTTTATTTTATACTTAGAAAATAATAATTATCATATATATTCATTATTTACATCATTATTACAATCCATGTGAGGTGATATTCTAAAATAAATTACATTGGTTCACGAGTTAGTAGTATGTCGTACCTACGAGCGATGGTTTTGTTTCCCATTTGATAGAGAAGGAGGTGGATAAATATTATGCCATCAACATAATAAAATCTCATTATATGTGCAATACTGGTTTTATATTATTTTAATGGTTAGGACATAATTTAAGGTGGTAAAAGAATAATTAAAATTAAAGTGCTTGATAAAGATGATTACCTCTTCTTTGAAAGATATTATTTTGATCTCCTCTTAAGGGGCCTTGGATTGGTCTTTTGGGAATACCAGTACCTCTATAACTTGGATAAGTATTTTTTTTAAATAGTAGATTTTTGTTGTGATAAATTTATATATGTAGTGTATATAATAGAGTACTGGTGGTTCTTTTTTATAGTGAATGAAAGGACACACGTGGAATTAATAAAATTATTTAAATATAATAAATTCATTTTTATATGAAAGTGGAACCATGCGGAAAAAATTTAAAATATATGATAGGATATGTTTGAAATTACATTTAAAAATAAAATTTTTATAGGTTTAAGTGATATTTTAAACCTTATATTTTTGTTTAACCCCTTCGTTAAACAATTTTATGCTTAACCGCGGTGACGGATTTTTAAATCCTAATGGGTTATAATTTTCTTATAAGATAACATTATTCTCATAAATATTCAAGGGATGAAATTTTATACCATTTATTATCCTAATTATCCACTTGAATTTTTTTTTAAAATAGTTAAATAAAATGTTATTTTTCATAAAATATTATTAATATCATTTTTGACATTATTCGTTTAATTTGACTTCAAATACATAAATACAAATATATAATTAAAATATAATATTTTCAACTTAAATAATATTTTATTATTAACTATAAAATTGTTTTGAAACAATAATTCATCACAAAAAAATATATTTTTAATGTTTTTAAAATTACTTACTTTGATATTTCCACTCCTTGAATAAGCACTATGTCAGTGTTGCGTAAGCATTTAAGGTAGTAATTTTATCAATAAAAATTAAAAATAAATTATTTTAGTTAAATATAAACTTTTATAATCATTAAATATGTATATTTACTCACATCTATTCTGTAAAAATTATTTAATATGTTATTCTGACTTTTCTAGCCTTGAGTAGGCATTGCACAACCATTTGGATAAGTCACTTATTGTATAATTCAAAAAATGTATTTATCCATAAAAATAATAAATAATAAATCATATGTGTTTAAAAATTTTATCAAATACTTCTTCATTCTCAAATATTATCTTTAGAACACTAAATTTTACTTTTTAAGTGTTGTGCAAGTACTACGTCGAAACTAAAATGATTTCCATGTTTATCATGAAATAAATTCTAATTTATATGTTTTGAATTATTTTAATATTATATTTGTATTATATTATCTTAAATTATTCATTCTTTAAGTTTAATAAATCTTCTTATCATATTTATTCCTTAGTGATATCATAAAATATACCTCATTTCATAAAAACTGTATTGTTTACTATTCACTAAAAATTTAAATTCTTTGGAAAAATATCAAAATTCCATCCAAGGATAAATTTGAATTATTAAATACAAAAAATAATTTAATTACATAAAATCCCATTCATATAAGTTACATAAATTAGTTTTAATATAAATGCATAAAGTACAATGAAAAATAGTTTTTATAAAAATGCATTTTTAAGCCCAAAAAATGAACTTATGCCAAAAGCAAGTATAAAGCCGATTCTAGTGTGATTAATTAGATTATTTATAAATAAAGTAGAATTATCTTAATTTAATATCAAAATAAAATAAAAATTATTATTTTCAATGAAATGAAATGATAGTTTTACAAAAATTGGTATTTCCCACTATTCACTAAAAATCATTCTTTTAGAAAAATACCAAAATTTCATCCTAAGCTAATTTTGATATCATAATTTCAAAAATAACATTATTTAAACATAATAATATTTCAACGGTTTTTTCATGGTTTTTTTAGACTCGATGTTGTGTATAAAGAGAGCTATCAAAGAAGTCAGATTTGTAGGTCCCAGGAAAAGCGGAAGTGTCATTTGCTGGTATGAAAAAATCAGATTTTAGTCATAAATCACATGTAATCATTTCCTTACATGATAAAAATGTCATTCCCAATAAAATTATTTTGATTAATTGACTACATTGAAATTACAGAACTAGAATAGTAGGGTCTTCACATGTAATTTATAATTAATTTTTATGTAGGTATAGAACTACCTTAACTTGTAATTCCACTTTCATTGATGATCTGGTTAACACAATATTTTCATACCATAATTTAACTATAGTATCAAATTATATACTTCCTCTAGGTATGATCCAAACATGCACCATAATCTATAAACGTCATCATAAAATCACCGGGTGCTAGCATGGTTGTAACGTCCCGAACCTGAATGCCACTGAAAGGATCCCCAAGCCAGGTTGGCCTCAAGCACATCTCCCCAAGTGCCAGAGGTTGTTGACTAGTATCAAGGGCCTAGGGTGTGTCAGTGGTGAGACTATGACCTCTTATCAGAGTGTAACATAGTGGTAGCAGCCATACAATCAATTGTGGAAGCAGTATAACAATCGGGCAATAGACAAACAACAAGAACAGATAAATACAGCAAGAAGTAATCTCATATACAAGTGATGATGATACATGTCATGTCACAACAAAGTAACCAAAATAGTTATACATATAATATGTACAATACATGTAACAAAAATCATAAATGACCAAAAACTATCCAAGTAGCATCATGAGCCTCATCTTGGACCCGTGCTCCCTTGCTCCTAAGTATCAATAAAATACCTATAGTAGGGTGATTTCCCTTGTCCATACATGAATCCATATAGTATTTTTGGGTACCCAATGGTGTCCCAAATAGTGTGTGTGATACAATCCTAGAAGTAAACCACCCAAAGATCAAGTGTCATCAAGTGAGTGAATATATATCAATAATAGTATGCAGTCAATAATAGAATATGTAAAGGAGTACTGAAAGTAAACAACCCATGAAGTTCTAGATTCCTAGAGACACCTATCCTCTATAATTCAGCATTAGTAGGGAAGTATTTTAATTAAAATTTAGTCCTGTATTAGTTTATAATTAAGTTTCATTTAATTAACAAGTCTTGGGACCCGGAATGTATCCCAGTGTCCCCCGTAAGATATGTGATCAAAATATACCTAATTAGTCTATCTATAAGGTGTAAGTAAATTATCGAATCTAAGCTTTTTCTTTGGCTAGGAAGATGCATCATATAAATCATTTCATTAATTAATCATTTATGAACTTGATCCCATCATCGACATTCCTAATTTGGAATCCAGGTATCGCTCCAAGAATATTATAAACTAATCACCTTACAAGCACATCTTAGGCATTCCTCATGGGAATCCTAGTATCTCTCTAAGTGTGGTATAATATCATTGTCATTCGATTCCGTCCTTGGTGGTCCACTAAGGGATCCCAAGTGTCACCCATAGAGTGTATAATCAACTACCCTCTAAGTATGTCTTTGGAAATCCATAAGGAGTCCAAGTATCACATGGGAATATAATAGTCAACCCACATGAGTCCATCCTTGGAAAACCATTAAGGGAGTCCAAGTGTCACTCAGGCATAATCAAGGTAGTATCCAATTTATTCCATCCATGTCATTCGTATATGAACCCATGTGTCACCCAAGGAATATAACAAACATTAATTCAATATTATTTAATCATGACAAGGGGAATTATTGTGATCAAAATATTTAAACCTTACCTCAGAAGGTGGCCCAAATCATGGGATAATCTTAGAAGGATTATCCCCTTAATTATCTCATGTAGGTATATCAATATAAGAAGTATCTCACTCTTAACTAATAAATTACATGGACAAATCCTAGGGACATAATCATCCATTCCCTTTATTTATTAAATTCAAGTACAATTCAAATTATCATTTAACATCCCATGGAAAGGGGAAAACTACACACATAAAAGTGATCAATTAATATGCCACCCATGGTGGTTAATTTAATTATACAATTCAACCAAGGGGTTATTCCAATTCAAGTTTTATAACCTTAATCATTTATCAATGAGTCTCATTAATTACATAGGTCAGGATTATTCAATTTAATCATGGATTATATTCCATTTCAAGGAATACACTCATAAAAATGGTCACACTGCACAAAAACATATATATAATCACCTTTAATTTAATGGTAAAGCATGATACTACCTACCATAGGTTCGTAGTGGATTGATCATCCAATATCAACTTCAGATTCGACTCAAATCGGGGGGAAATTGAAAAATGGATTAAGAACCTATAAATATGGAAAATTATCTTGCACCTAAATAGCATAGATCATATTAATAAGAATGAGAAATTTAATAAAAGGAATATAGATATTACCAAGAAGAATCTAATTATTCTGATGGATCTTGATTCCAAGCTCAGACTGAGGACATCCCTTGATTCCTATTTTATGCTTCAAGGAGGATCTCTCAAAATCTCACGGCAATCCAGTGTGAAGAAAGCATAAAAATTAGGTTGAAATAATATATTAATTAAGGTATGTTTCATAAATTCACCCCCAAAAATTGGCCCGCATGGTTTGTCCACACGGGCTTCCAAAACTATGCTCCAACTGTGCACCCAGTGCTATAGGGAGGGGCACTTCTCATGGTTTGCACGAACAGTTTGAAAAAGCATTCACAAACCATGTCTCATCCCACTGTCAAAAAATATAGATATTATACATGGGAATTCACCTAAAATTTCACAATTTATCAATATATGTGGTCTCCTCTAGCCCACTTTCTAGCCTCACACAATTATAAGTAACTGTGCGACCTACCCCACGCGGTTTCTAATAACCATTAAGCCTTCCTTTTTCTTTCACAAATATGGGTTATAGGCTTTGAACAAGCCCATGAACACCCCTAATACCCCCATTACCTCAAATGGAATTCAAATTAGTCCATAAATAAGCATTTAAACTAATAATTTGTGGAAATAAAAAGATTTTGTACCTTAAGAAAAAAACGAGTTCTTACAAACTTCACCCCTGAAAACAATTTGTCCCCGAATTTCCCTTCCAATGGTGGTGAAGCATAATATGTGAACAAATATGGAAATTATCCTCATAAATTATCCTCCCACTCTCAGGTATTGTCTTGTATATGGTCATGCTTCCATTGCACGCGTACTATAGGAATTGACCATCCTTGGAGAACCTCTATGCTATGATCCATAATATGAATTGGATTCTCCTTAAATGATGCATCTACCTGTAACTCAACCTCCTCAGGATGAAAATACTAATATAGGTATAAATTATAATGGTGTAGATGAGATATGTGGAAATTCATGGACTGGTACCTCTGAGGTTAATGCAATTGATAGGATATCGACCCAACTCTCTCCAGAATCTAGAATGGCCCAACATATCGCAGTCAAACCTTACCCTGTCTCCTGATCCTCCTTTGTCCCAACCTCAATGAAACACATAAAAATACATGATCCCCGACCTCAAACTCTATAGGTCGTCGATGGTGGTCAATGTAAGATTTTTTTTGAGGCTTTATAGTATCCATCAACTTCTAAATAAACTAAACATGATTTGTGGTCTCCTGAATGGGACAAAGTCCAAGCATAACTACCTCTTCTATCTCTAACCACCACAAGGGTGATCGACATGGACTATCATAAAAATCCTTATAAAGTGCTATATGAATAGTATTCTAAAAGTTATTATTGTAGGAGAATTAAACCAAGGGTATGTGCCTCTCCCAAGATCCCCCAAAATCTAGAATGCATGATTGCAACATATCATCAAGAACTTGTATCATGTACTCTAACTAGACATCGGTCATAGGATGGTATGTTGTGCTCGTAAGTACCTGTGTATCTAGTTCCCTCTACAACCCTTGATATAACCTTGAAGTGAATTGAGCATCCCTATCTGTGATGATGGTATTGGGGCATATTAAGTAGAACTATCTCTCATATATACAACCTCACAAGCTCATCTACTAAAAAGGTCTTCTTAATAAGAAAAAAATGAGAAACCTTTGTGAGCCTGTCAACAAAAACCCAAACATAATCACTACCTTGAGGAGACCTCGGTAAAACTATCATGAATTACATCACAACATAATCTCATTTCCACTCAGGAATTGAAATGTTTTGTAAACATCTACCTGGTCATTGGTATTCTGCTTTCACCTACTGATAGTTTGAACATCTCATGAAAAATCCATATACCTCTCTTTTCATACCTAGCCACCACTATCGGTGATGTAAATCCCAAAACATCTTGGTGACACCAGGGTGCACTTCCCAAGATGAATCATGAAATTATCATATCATGTATTCATGCATGTCTATTAAAACCCATACACAACCATCTATATGTAGAATTTCATCCTTTCCTATGGTCTAACCAAGAGGAGGGTCCACACCTACCACACTCTACCATAAGACTAGGCCCTCAAAATCTAATATTTTTCCCATTCTCACTCTATCTAAAATAGTATAGGTCATAAATAAGGATGAAATAAAAGTATCTCCATGACTATCTTGCACCTCCAAGTGTATCTTAGAGAAAAAATCCATAAGTTTCCACTCACTACTAGCTTGTTAAACTACTTGTATCTAATTCCTTCAACTTAGTACATCGGCTACTATATTTCATTTACCAGGAGTATGAGAAATCTCGAAGCCAAAAGATTGTAGGTACTCCACCCACATTCACTACCTCATATTCAGATCATGCTGTCTAAATATGTACTTACAAATTTTGGGGTCTGTGAACACCAAAAAATGTTCTCCTAGTAAATAGTGTCTCCAATAGCGCAATTCATATACAACCACAGCTAACTCAAGATCATGCATTGGGTAATTTTTCTCATATGGCATCAAATGTTGAGACCCATATGTTATGATTATATCCCCCTACACAAGATCTACTCCTATCCTGATACCCAATGCATCGCAGTAAAAAGTTTAACTCCTTCCTGGATCGGGAAAAATAAGTATTGGCTCCAAATTCAATCTCCCTTTCTTCTCCTCAAAGGCTCAATCACACACATCTAACCATACAAACATAACAACCTTATTTTTCAAGATCATGAGTGATTATATTATGGGTGATAAGTCCTATTGAAACACCTGTAATATTTATCCATCACCAAGAAACTTTTTATCTCAAATATGTTCTTGGGTTGCTCCTGAAAAACTACAACTCTCCCCTTCTCAAGGTCAATAGATACTCCTATCTTTGAGATAATGTGACCCATAAAGTGAATCGGATCTATCCATAAGTGGAACATTGTTATATTGGCATATAATTTATTCTCTCTAATTTTATCTAATATGATATCAAGATGTTTGTCATATTCATGTTGATTTTTCGAATACACTAATATTTCTTCCAC
This sequence comes from Viscum album, assembly GCA_963277665.1. Lineage (NCBI taxonomy): Eukaryota > Viridiplantae > Streptophyta > Magnoliopsida > Santalales > Viscaceae > Viscum > Viscum album. The sequence continues at coordinate 2,053,279,699 of OY728153.1, read as the reverse complement.
AAAAACAATGAAAAACGAGTCCAAATAAGGTTGGAAAATTCAGTTCATCAGTGCCATGAAAATTTTTGTTTTGTTCATGAGACCGAATGGAATAACTAGATACTTATATAGATAACACCTTCTAGTAAAATCTAGGCAAGGTATGTCCGATGGTCTATGATTCACCTGATGAAAACTAGATCTCAAAACAATTTTTGAGAACACTTGAGATCCTCAGATCTGATCAAAACAATTAATCTATTAGGGGAAGTGGATACCATTTATTAACCATATATTGGTTCAATTTATGGTAATACACACATAGACTAAGGGTACCATCCCCCTTTTCAAAAAAAAGGACTAATGAGACCCATGTAGAAGTACTAGATTAGATAAACCCCTTTGTCTCTAAACCCTCTAGCTACCTACTGAGCTCCTTCATCTCAGTAGTGGTCATCCTATAAGGAGTAATGGATACCGGTGTAGTTCATAGCACCATTTTGATAAGGAAATATACCTCTCACACTAGAGGAAATCCTGAAAAGTTTTCTAGGAAAACATCCTTAAAATGATCAACCACTGGAGGGAAATTTTCTTGATGTGTTCTCTAGTCATCCAGATCACAATCCAGGGTGTCATTCCACCCAGCACACAATGCTCGGGTCCAAATCAGCTCACCCAGACATCCCATTCACCCTTGTTAATAAACTCCCCACCCTCTAGTGATGTAAATTTCACCCTACGACAATAGAAATAAATGAAATCTGGAAAGAGAACCAACTACTTCATCCCATGAATGATGTCAAGACCTGTCATCTAGAGGAAAAAGAGGTCTCATATGAAGCGACACCCTCTAATATCAAGGGTTAAATTATTTTAGTAATGTACATCCTCTATTATAATCCCCAAAAGAGTATCAAACATCATAAAGTCTTCATAAAAACGAATAGTGTGACCAAGGCACTCTATAGTGGGCATAAATATAAAGCTATGAGAAGTAATTATATTGAAAACATAAGGTTCTAGAGTAGAGGCTACTAGAATAGTACCTATCATAGTATAAGATTTGGTATTATTCTTCTCAGGGGTCGGTTTCACTGCATATATCTGGCTAGATCTATAGCCCTATGATATATCCAAGCTACCCTGAGCAAATTCATTCTTTTGTCACTATAAATCTGGGGTCTAACTACCATGGACATAAATGCCACCTAGGCCTGATTATCCAGGTGTACTTCATCTCCCTTCTTAATTAGAATCTTCTAACCCTTCTAATATACAAGGATTTGATGTAGACCCTCTCTCACTAACTCCTGGAGGAAAAGTTAGGAAAAATAATTGTAGATGGACCATCTTTCCGCAATATAGGCAATCGATTGGGTCTCTTATCTCCCGATATACCACAGTAGTGGTGCCTCACCTGGATACCTGAGTATGTGATCTATTTACTAATATCACCAAGGGGAATTTCCAAACAATGCTTTCTAATATCGGTCTATGTAGCTCTAGATATATGTGTCGAACCACCCCAACTCCCACCCCTAGCCTCTCTCAGGTTACACTCTATGATATGTTCTTGATTCACTATTATATAAATGGTGGTTAGATGAAATACATTCACCTATGATATGATGTCATACCTGATACCAATCTCAAATATCCTAGATTTAGATAACTTTTCATCCATCAAAATAGGTGTGAAGCACTAGAGCTCTATAAAACATGTCAAATAATCCATGACTAATAATGCACCCATGTAACGCCCCGACCCCAGTTACCCAGAGTCGGTGCATTATTACATAACATTGGAATGATCAAAAGGAAGATCAAATCTCTAAAGACCGATTAGTTTAGTAGCCTTGGAAACACTAGATATATTCATAAAGTTTTACATTACATCATAAAAATGAAAACTACAACAATATAGTCTCCATAGTCTACACTCTTATCCCCTCATACTATCCCTGCAGGTCATTCATAATTTACTTCTTCACATCCTGGGAAAAATAAAACATAGAAAAGGGGTGAGCTCAAATTCCCATTAAGGATAACAATATAGCGGAAACTTTCATAAATAATAATAAACATTTAAGGCAATGTATAACTAAAACAAAATCCTTTTAAACTTGAACTTCAAAATAGTATGGAAAAAATAAAATGAAATAATTCCATTTAATTATTCCCATGGATATTATACTAATAGAATAATCACATGAAATATCAATAACCACTTTCATAATGATGGAATGCATAATTCCATACTATCATAACCACATAGCCAAGGCCTCGTGCCAAGACTAAAAATAAGATTTTTCCAAGGCCTTGTGCCAAGACTACAAATAAGATTTTGTCAAGGCCTTGTGCCAAGACACTAGTTTGTCCCATGAGACCTACCGATGCATCGAGGAGCTATAGTGGGCTCCACCCATCACATATTAAGTCCAATGCATTCCCATATGAAAAGGTTTAAACATAACATAAAAATTCGTATTAAAACTAGCATACGAAATGTAAATACTTCATCCATAAACCATGAATGGTATAAAAGTAACACATACACAGTCAAACATATCACAAAACCTTCAATACAATATAGAATTTTTGTATTATAATAAATCAACTTCAAATAAGCGTAAAATCCATCAATGGATGTTTACATAACTGAAATCAAAACTCTTTTTAGATAAATATCTCTTTCTATTTTGAAATTATTTAAGAGTCATATATTTATAAAATAAAACATTTTCTTTGAAAATATTCTTATAAGATTGTAAGGGAAGATTCGACGATTTTATAATGATGGAAAATAGCCTCACCCACCATATAAGTTAAAAAACATTCTTACCTTAATTCTGTTGAAAAGGTTAAAAAGCACCTTGTTTGGAAAACGACGGAAAGATTCCTTTATAAACCTATTATAAAAATTAAAACAAGGGTATAAATGAATTTAACCCATATTCTTGTAAATAGTAAAAATGTTTTGAAATACATTTTTAAGAAACATGGATGTGGATGATAAAGATATCCCAGTAGATTATTACGTATAAACAACCTCGGATAATGAATAGATTGTGAAACAAACCCTTACCTTGTACTTTTCCTTGGTTGGGGTAGGTTAACCTCCTATATAATGGTGAAATAATTGTTATTAAATTATAAAATAATCATATATATTAATATGATATCATATATTATCTTTTAACATTGATTTGTTAATAATATCTTAGTATTATTGTTGTTTCGGGTGTTAACTTACTCCTTTTCTTTTATATGTTTTGTTACATAAGCCATGTTTGTCATGGATAGGTTGTATATTATTAATATACATTATTATATCAAGTCCTTAAACATTATTTTTAAATCATCAAATGATAATTACACTTGAATGGATACGATGGAGAATGAATCTCATCGCGTTTGTGGAGACGGTAGTCCGTACGTACGCACGAGTGACAATATCATTCTTTTGATATCAAAATAATATTTAATTGGATGGTATATCTTATATACAGAATAATTATCATGTTATATTTATTATTTAAATGAATTACACATCATTATTATACGCATCCAAATAATAATATATTGAATAACAATTACACCACGACGTGGAGACGGTAAGTCGTACGTATGCACGTATGGTGACATGTCATTCAAAGGATGGGTAGAATACTTTTTATGGTTGTACGATATTTATAATAATATTAAAGTATATAGTATATACTATATTAATTATTTTAGAATGGGAATAATAAAGAAATAAGAATTTGAATAAGAAATGAATTTGAAAAAGGGTGGTGAAAACATTACCTCTTCTTCGGGTTCTTCCTGTTGATTTGATCAAAAGGGCTCCTTAGGTTGGCTTTATGATCAAACTAAGGTCTCTATGTTGTAGTGAGGGAAGTTGAGAGAGTATTTGAGCAGAGTTTGGCTGAGCCAAATGGCTTTGAAGGTGTGAATTAATGAGAAGGGGGAGTTCCCTTTTATAAGAGGGGTGAGGGGCACCTTTGGAAAAGCTAGAAATATTATTTTATAATAAATTAATATTCGGTTTATAATGGCTCCAAAGTGGATTATTTAAATTTTAAGGTGGGTATTGGTTTAAAACCACTCAACCAATAGGATTTAGACAGGTTTGGGTTACAATATTAACCTTATATTTAAGTATTAACTCTTATTTAATTAGTTTGACACTTACCATGTCACTTTGTATTTTTATATTATATAGTTAATAAACTTACTATATACCTACAAGAGACCCCCAAGTGGTCCATTAATGATACACCTATCATGATATAAGTATCTTTTCCGAACCTTAGATTTTTAGGAATTTAATATCAATTAATAATATAATATTTGTTTTAAAAACTCTTTTATGTCAATTTTGACAATATTTGGAAAATTGATTTTTGTAAAAATCATAACAGAATTATTACTTATAAAAAAGTTAATTAAATAATTCCTAACATGTAATATTAACATAGAAAATTAGTTTAATTCATAAAAAGTCTCTAATTATATTTATTTGGGTATTTATAATATCAATTATTTTAATTTTTCTCTATTATGTTAATTACTGCATCGTCATTGTGTCATAAATAAATTAAATTATTTAATGTCTAAAAATTACAAATAAAATATCATTATTTAGTAAATCTTTATATCTTTCTAATGAATATTTACAATCGAATTTATATTATGTATAACCCTATATTAAAAAAAATTAGTAAATAAACTTTGATTTTAACCCATTTAACTCTTCTTTGAATTAAATAATAATAAATGTCCTAATCTAATCCAAGTGGACATAAATGATAATATTTTATTCCTAAGTTTATTTTGGTCGAGATACACTTTTCCAATAGAATTATGACATGTGTTAGGGTAATATTAATATCATTTTTACCCTTAATTACCCTATTTACTTTTAACTGTGGTAAATAAAAGTAAAACGTTACTATTCACCAAAAATTATTTTCATCTCATTGAACCACATTTTACTCCTTGATATTAACCGTGTCTCTCGGATTTTCAAAATTCCACTCACAGAAGCGGTAAAATTAAGTTTTATGAAAAAATTAGTTTTTTAACTACCACTTAGTGGTTTCACTATTTATCAAAAAATGAAGTTTTTCAGAAAAATACCAAAAATTTACCCTAGGCTAATTTCGATATTCCGAATCCAAAAATGAAATCCATTTTTAAAAATAAAATTTAAAAATTTCAAAAAGTGTGTATTACTATTCATAACAGCTGGTTTGATTGGTTGTGGTGTGTTAGAACTCGATGTTGCGTACAACACACGCTATTGAATTATTCAAAGAGAAGTGTACCATAGAAGCTTGGGGTGTTACATTCTCCCCTCCTTCAAATAATTTTGTCCTCGAAATTTCTAGAATACTACCGCAATAAAAGACTCGGGTGGTTCTTCATCATAAGTTCCTCGGGTTCCCATGTTGCATCTTCCATCTTATGGTTTCTCCACAAGACTTTTACCAGACGAGTAGTCCGGTTTCTCAGTACTTGTTCTCTCGTATCAAGAATCCTGACGAGCTCTTCGTAATAAGAAAGAACGGGTTCCAGTTCTAATTCCTCATAGGTGAGTATATGCTTTGGGTCAGGCATGTATTTCCTCAATAGAGATATGTGGAACACATCGTGAACTTTGGATAGACTTGGCGGCATTGCCAATCGGTAAGCTACAGCCCCAATTCGTTCCAGAATTTAGAAATGTCTGATGTACCTGGGACTCAGTTTACCTTTCTTACAAAAACGTATGAATCCCTTCCATGGAGATACCTTCAGGAAAACATGATCACCGACTTGAAATTCCAAATTCTTCCTTCGATTATCGGCATAGCTCTTCTGCCTACTTTGAGATGCTTTGATATGGTTTTGGATTACTTTCACCTTTTCCATCGTTTCTTCCACCAGTTCTGGGCCTACAAGTTTTCTTTCACCAACGTCATCCCAACAGGTTGGTGTGCGACATCTCTTTCCGTATAACGCTTCATATGGTGCCATCTGAATACTCGAATGGAAGCTATTGTTATAGGAAAATTCTACCAGAGGTAAATATTGATCCCACATACCCTGAAAGTCAAGTGAGTAGGATCTCAACATGTCTTCTAAGGTTTGAATAGTTCGTTCTGATTGTCCATCTATTTGAGGGTGGTAGGCAGTGCTCAAATGAAGTTCAGTATCTAAGGCTTTCTGAAGACTTTTCCAGAATCTTAAAGTAAAACGGGGATCATGATTAGAAACAATCGATAGGGGTACTCCATGAAGTCTCACAACTTCATCAATATATAGTCTTGCTAGACGTTTCAGTGGTAGATCTTCTCTTATAGCAAGAAAATGTGTTGACTTGGTAAGACGATCAACAATAACCCATATTGCATCATTCCTTCTATGAGTCTTTGGTAGTCCCATGACAAATTCCATTGTAATATTGTCCCATTTCCACTCCGGTATGGGAAGAGGTTGTATGAATCCTCCAGGCTGTTGCCTTCCAGCTTTAACTTTTTGACAAACCATACATCTTGATACAAAATCAGCAATCTCCCTCTTCATGTTTTCCCACCAAAAATGTTCCTTCAAATCTCTATAAATTTTGGTGCTCCCAGGGTGTATAGAGAAATTGGAACTATGAACATCATCCAGCAATTCCCTTTTTAGATCAGGTATATCGGGAACACAAAGTCTCTTCCCGAATTTCAAAATTCCTTCTTCATAAACAAAGTCTCTCAATCTCCCATCATTCATAGCCTTAATCTTCTTTTTAAATTCTTCGTCATCGGTCTGAGAACTCTTAATTCTTTCTATTAGAGATGGTTTGGCAACCATTTGAAAAATCATTGATGTTTCACCTTCCCTGGTTATTCTCATGTCCATCTTCACTAGATCCATGAAAATTGGATCCCTTTCAATTCTCATATTGTTCAAAACTCCATGATCTTTTCTGATCAAAGCATCTGCCACCTTGTTTGCCTTCCCCGGGTGGTATTGTATCGTACAATCATAATCCTTGAGTAATTCAAGCCATCTCCTTTGCCTCATGTTGAGTTCTTTTTGTGAGAAAATATACTTCAAACTCTTGTGATCAGTATAAATCTCACATTTTTCACCATAGAGGTAGTGCCTCCATATCTTCAAAGAAAAGATCACAGCTACTAAATCGAGATCATGAGTAGGATATTTTTGTTCATGAATTTTCAATTGTCATTATGCATAGGCAATAACCCTATCATTCTGCATAAGAACACAACCAAGTCCTTTCTTCGATGCATCACTATAAATAACGAACCCATCACTCCCCGATGGTAGAGTCAATATAGGAGCATTGACTAATCTTCTCTTCAGTTCTTCGAAACATTCTTCACACTATTTTGTCCAAACAAATTTAACCCCTTTACGTGTGAGCTTCGTTAATGGGTTTGCCAATCGGGAAAAATTCTGGATGAAACGTCGATAATAACCTGCCAAACCAACAAAACTGCGTACCTCAGTTATACTCGTAGGTGCTGGCCATTCTTGGATTGCCTTGGTCTTAGAAGGATCAACAGAGATTCTATCTTTAGAGACAATATGGCCAAGAAAAGAAATCTCCTGAAGCCAGAATTCACACTTTCTAAACTTCCCATATAATTCATGTCTTCTCAGAGTCTTCAGGATAATGTGCAAGTGATTTTCATGATCTTCGTAGCTTTTGTAGTATACCAAGATGTCATCAATAAATACCACCACAAATTCATCGAGATATTCCTTGAAAACTCTATTCATCAGGTCCATGAATACAGAGGGTGCATTAGTCAATCCAAAAGGCATTACTGTAAACTCGTAATGCCCATACCTGGTTCAAAATGCTGTCTTCGGAATGTCTTCCTTCTTCACACACAACTGATGGTATCCAGATCGAAGATCAATCTTTGAAAAGTATTGATCTCCATGCAGTTGGTCAAATAAATCATCAATGAAAGGTAGGGGATACTTATTCTTTATTGTTATAGCATTGATCTCCCTCTAGTCGACACATAACCTCATAGATCTATCTTTCTTTTTAACAAAAAGAACAGGGGAACCCCATGGAGAAACACTAGGGTGAATAAATCCCTTATTACTCAATTCCTCTAGTTGTTTCTTTAGTTAAACTAATTCTACAGTGGCCATTCTATAAGGGGTCTTCGATATAGGCCTTGATCCAGGAATTAAATCAATGGAAAACTCAACTTCTCGCTCTGGAGGATGTCCAAGTAAATCTTCTGGAAACACATCTACATATTCTTTCACAATAGGTACATCCTCTATTTGAACATTCCTTTACTCACCCATTGTAATTTCATCCTCTTCCTCCCCAATAATTGAATTTAGTTGAGATACTGGGGGTGGATCAAGATAAGAATTAGGTGGTGATGATTCTGCTCTAAAGATAAGGTGTTCTTTATCATCATCATCAAAAATCATAACCTCCTTCTTCTTAAAATAAATCTTCACATCATAGTTCGAAATCCAATCCATACCGAGGATTATATCAAACTCAATCATATATATGACGATGATATCAATGGATAAAGAACATTTATGTGCTCTAATGGGGACTGATTCACAAAACTTTGTTGCAATGATACTTCCCTTAGGATTTTTAACTGACAACTCCCTTGTTAAATCAAATTGGAAATATCTAATTTTCTTAGCAAACTGGGAAGATATGAAAGAATGCGATGATCCAGATTCAAATAATGCATTTTCTAAACTTTAGGAAACCATTAAATTACCTGCCACCACGTCTTTCGGAGCTTCTACCTCAGCATTAGTGATAGCATAAGCTTGGCCTTGATCCCTTGGCCTTTTCTGAGGTAAGTTCCCCTGACGCTTAGGGCATTCATTTGCATAATGTCCCATCTCCCTGCAATTGTAGCACTGAACATCGGTAGATTCCTTCTTCCCTTTGCAATCACGAGCTTGGTTGTAGAGACCCGAAGTCTGACTTACATGAACATTACATTACTTTTGCAGAATACTTATTACATAACAAAAACACACACACAAGGACCGTAATAGTTTAGTGTCTTTGGAAACTCAGAATATAATCTTCAAATCGTGGTGAAAGATCTTCAACATCTCCCATAAAGATCTTCTTTTTTTTAAACCTAAATCCTTTCTTTATATCCTGGGGAAAATAAAACATAAAATGGTGAGCTCAAATGCTCAGTAAGGGTAAACAAAAGAAATATCAATCACATCATATTCATTAGAACATATCTTTTGGAAATCTTAACCTGCAAAAGAGATCATAATTTCATAACATGGGATAAATCATAGTAGTGAAATGTAATCCCAATAATCATAACTTAAAACATGAAACTTTGTGGCATACACACATAATCATAGAGAATCATTTCTTATTAGTCAAGACTCATTGCCAAGACTATCTTAGTGGACAAAGTCCCTTTCTGAACCGAGTTCACTCCTCGTTTCAGTCATGTTTCACTGAACCGGTATAACCTACCGTTCCATCCATGTCTATCTCATGAGATATAAAATCTTTACCCAATGCATTGGAGGGAGATATAGGTCTCACCCATCTCATAATGATACCATTCTTATGTGTGCCACAAAATCATAAACCATACATCATAGCATAACCCATGAAATAAAAATGGGAAACTTAAACATCGTGACATCATCAGACAATTCATATAAGATAAAGGAATTCATAAAAATAATTCCATCACAACATAATCAAATCAATGTAATAATAGGGATAAAAACATAACCCTATATTATCTCAGATGGGAAATAATTTTGATAAAACACTTGAACTCCATTCTTGAGGAAAATATCATTTCTACTTCAAAAACATTTTCCTTTTTTAACATGTCATACAATTTTAAACTAAAAGAAGTTGTTTAAAAATAAACTTGAAAACTTGTAAAGGAAGATTCTTGGAAATAATTTTTTAAAAATCCATTCATGCCGTATAAGTTAAAAAACATTCTTCTCATACTTTTGTCGGAAAATTCAAAAAGTACCTCGTACGAAAAATGACAAAAGATTCCTTTCATATCTTTTACTAAAAATTCAACGAAGGGTAAAATTGGATTTAAATAGTTTTAGGTGGATGGAAACAATATTACATATTGAGGAAACATGGATTTGGATGATAAAATATACCCCAGTAAATACCAAAGTATAAACAATCTCGGATAAAAATGAGATTGTGATATTTTCCCTTACCTTAGGTCTGATTTGCTTCGTAAGTTTCCAAACCTCTTGTATAATGATTTAAATAATGTTATTGACTTATTAAAGAATCATACTTATTGTTATGATATCATATATGGTCATATTCTTAGCTAATTATTAGTAATATTTCATTACTACTTGTTATTCGGGTGTTTATTACTTTTTTGTTCTTATGCGTGTTTGTCGAATAAATTCTTATTCTTATCTTTAGGTTATAGATACCTCATTTACATAATTGTATTATTATAATATATATCATATTAATTCATTAAATTCATTTATATAATCATTATGCAATGAAGATCATGTAGAACGAATCGCATCACATCGTGGAGACGGTATTCCGTACGTACGCACGAGCGATGATATCGTTCCCATGATCGTGGAATTGTATTGGAGTGTATTTATACTATTTCAGAATCAATATCACTTTTTAATAGTCATATATAGTCATTATTTACACCATTATACCCATTCAAGTAAGGTGGTGGTGGAAAATAGATTACACCACAGCGTGGAGACGGTATTCCGTACGTACGCACGCGCGGTGATTTCTTTTTCCGTAGGATGGATAGATGGTAAAATAGGGTTGTTTCATACTTATAATAACATATCATTATATGATTGATACTGATGTTATTAATTCATAATGAAACAACTAAAGAATAAGAAGTGGAAGAACAAATAAAGATGAAAGAATCGGTAACGGGCATTACCTCTTCTTTGAAGTGCTTCTTTGAGACCTCCTTTTAGGGTACTAAAATAGGTATTTGAAGAATACCAGAACCTCTAGGATGTTTCTAGGGAAGTGGAGAGGAGAAATTTGCAGGTTTTGGACGAGCTTTAAGGCTCAAAGTGGTGTGAGGAAGAGGGAGGAGGAGGTGCCCTTTTATAAGGGAGGATAGGGGTACCTTTGGAATAACCAAAAATATTATTTTATTATAAAGCCAAATTCGGTTTTAAATAGCTCAAAATTGATTTATTTAGAATCTAAGGTTGGTATGGGTCGAAATCCTCTCATCCAATAGAATTTATCCAAGTTTAGGTTCCTATTTTAACCTTATCATTTAGATTTAACATTAAGTTAAATAATTTTACTTTTACCCTATCTTCTTGTGCTCTTACACTATAAGGTTAATAAACTTACTATATCAAGCCAAACGAACCCCAAGTTGTTTATTATTACTATATATAACCTTATCTGAGTCATTTTTCCAAACCTTAGATTTTTAGGAATAAAATAACAATTAATAATATAATATTTGTTTTAAAAACTATTTTATGTCAATTTTGACACTATTTAGTAATTGATTTTTGTGAAACTCATAACAGATTGATTAGTTCGAAAAAAGTTAATTAAATCAATAGTAACATGTCATATTAACATATAAAATTAGTTTAATTCATAAAAAGTCTTAAATTACATTTATTTGGGTATCAATTATGTCAATATTTCATTAATAAGACAATTACTGTATCATCTTTGTGTCATAATAAATGATAATTATTTAATCCCTAAAAATTCTAAATAAATTCCTATGATATAGATAATTGTATTAGTTTTCTGGATACTATTCATTTTCGAAGTTTCATGAAGTTTATCACTAAATTAAAATTATTATACTTATAAGATTTAAGAAAGTGACATGATGTCACATTCTTTGGTTTTAATAATAATAAAATTATTTTCATAGAAAAAAGTCCATTAAATGAATCTAATCCGACCCTTAGGTGATATGGGTCGACTTTTAGTCATCAAATAGGATTTTGACATGTGTTTGGGTAATTTTATAATATTATATTTACCCTTAATTACACGATTTACCTTTAACTATGGTAAATAAAATTTACCGTAGTTACTATTTATAATTCCCAAAAATAAAAAAGTAGCTTATTAACATAATTTGGATCCACTGATTCTAAATATGGAATCTATTTTTCCAAATTCAATACACAAAAGTTGCAGAAAATAAATTAAAATTAATCCCGTTGTCGAAAGAAAACGGGTTTTTCTTTAAAACATTGCAAAAGATTGAATTGATTTATCCTACGAATTCAAGGTAGAATAAATGATAATGACATACATTATATTAAATGGTAAAAATATATTCTATTTATACTTTAAAACCATTCAATATTATAATTTAACCACATATGATATTATGATGAAAAAAGTTGTTTTTAATTAAAATATAGCGTGTTTTTACAATTCATTAAAATATGAAAGTCATCAGAATAAAATGAAAAATTTATCCAAAGTAAATTTTTATTTCTTGATTCCAAAGAATAATTTTATTTTGTCAAATGGAACTTATAAACATTTCAAAAACTAGATTTAAAGTGGGTGCGCCATCAAAAGGCGGAAAAACTGTATTTTTTGAAAAATACTTATTTTACCTGAAAAATTTATTTTGTTCTTATAACATGTTCTAGAAAATGTGTAAGATGAATAATAATGTTATAAAATTCAAAATTTAGTTGATACTATTCATAACGGCTAGTTCATAATAATATTATAATAATATATCATTGTTTAGTAACACCCGGTATTGCGTACAACACACGCTATCGAGGAAGGTCGTGATTGCGTGTAATGCAAGCCAAGTCAGGGTTGCATGTTGTGCAAGAATCCTTCGTTGTTTCATATAACCGAATCCAACCATATTTCATTTATACATTGAATATATATATATATACTCAATGTTGCGTAGAATAACTATTATCAAAATTGTGTGTAACACGATCCAAGAATAGTGTTGCGTATACTGCAAGCTAATACGGTGTTGCGTATAGCGCAAGGTAATCTTGGTGTAGCATACAACACAAGACATTAATGAAATTAAAAGAATATTTTTCATAAAATCTCGGGGTGTTACATTGGTGGCCTTTTTCACCACACTTGTAACAGACTCTCGTTCCCTTCAAGTAAGTACCGGGGTGTTTCTTCCCAAATTTACCATAGGATGGATATTAAACCTTTCCCTTCTTCCCCTTATTTCCATTCCCAGATTGATCAGAAGATCTCTTCTTCGCTTGCTTTGCTTTAAAGTCATAAGACTTAGAGAATTATTTCTCTGTCTTGATAGCACATGAGACAATGTCTTCATACGACGAGAAGGATTGTGAGACTAATACTCAACGGAGAAATGGTTTTAACCCATAAAAGAAACGATCAATATTACTTCTTGGGTTACGTATATAATCTCCAGCATACCTTGCTAACCTTGTAAAGTTAGCCTCATACTTTGCGACATTCTCATCCTCCTTTTGTCTCAGACTCAGAAATTGTCTTTCCATATCTGCTCGATGGTCACGAGGAAAGTATTTTTCTAAAAATATATCTTTGAACTCCCTCCATTCCATATTTGATACTTCATCATCTTCCTTCGTGTTTTGAATCAATTACCACCATTGATCAGCATCTCCAGTGAGGCGGTAAACTGCCATGATAACTTTTTCTCTTTCATTACTCCCCAAAGCCTGAAATATTTTCTCTAGGGAATTTATCCATTGCTCAGCTACTAAGGGATTTGTACTCCCATTGAACGTTGGTGGTTGTTTCCTCATAAAGCGATCTAACATTGATCCTCCACGCTGCGGATCAGGGTGCTCCATACAGGTAAAGTTATTATTCATAACCTGAGTGAGTTGTCCCAGTATGGTGATTAGCTGATCGGCACCAGTTGCATCACCAGCTCCACTATAATTATCTTGAGCATGAGGGAAATCCCTACATGGAGTGCGTGCATTGATACGGTTTCCATTTCTTCCATTAGGTGCCATTTCTAAACAATGGAATAAACTAGATCAGTTTAGGAATCAAAATACATAATTCCATACTTATAAAACACTTAACATAAATTGAACTATTTATGGATATAATCCATAATCATAAAAATGTTTTCTTTGAGTAAATATATACTCATAAACCCTTCATAATGATTTGTAAAGAAAATGAGAGTTATCCTAAGCATATCCCCCAGGAGTGTCGTAACCAAGAGTGCAGTAAGGCCCATTGTCGTGCACCAGTTCCCGTTCGAGTCCAGCTCAAAGAGGTGTTTTCAGGTTTTACCCCTAGGTACATCTGTGCCAGAGCCACCTCTACCTGCTTGTATCCAGACAGGGATGTATTGCTTGAAAAACTCACAAAATCTCTATAATACCAAAATTCTAGGAAGTTCTTTTATACTAATCCTCAAAGTTCATCTTAGGTCTACGTGCTCTAATCAGAGTTTATCTAAATCTAGCTTCCAAAGTTTGTACTAAACTTCCTTTGATACCAACTGTAACGCCCCGAACCCAGTTACCCAGAGTCGGTGCATTATTACATAACATTATCATGATCAAAAGGAAGATCAAATCTCGAAAGACCGATTACTTTAGTAACCTTGGAAACACTAGATATATTCATAAAGTTTTACATTACATCATAAAAATGAAAACTACAATAACATAGTCTTAATATTCTACACTCTTATCTCCTCATACTATCCCTAAAGGTCATTCATAATTTACTTCTTCACATCCTGGAAAAAATAAAACATATAAAAGGGGTGAGCTCAAATTCCCAGTAAGGATAACAATATAGCGGAAACTTTCATAAATAAGAATAAACATTTAAGGCAATGTATAACTAAAACAAAAGCCTTTTAAACTTGAACTTAAACATAGTATGGCAAAAATAAAATTAAATAATTCCATTTACTTATTCCCATGGATATTCTACTAATCGAATAATCACATGAAATATAAATAACCATTTTCATAATGATGGAATGCATAATGCTAGACTATCATGACCACATAGACAAGGCCTCGTGCCAAGACTACAAATAAGATTTTGCCAAAGCCTTGTGCCAAGACTACAAATAATATTTTGTCAAGGCCTTGTGCCAAGACACTGGTTTGTCTCATGAGACCTACCGATGTATCGAGGAGCTATAGAGGGCTCCACCCATCACATATTAAGTCCAATGCATTCCCATATGAAAAGGTTTAAATATAACATAAACATTCGTATTAAAACTAGCATATGAAATGTAAATATTTCATCTATAAACCATGAATGGTATAAAAGTAACACATCCACAGTCAAACATATCACAAAACCTTCAATACAATATATAAGTTTTGTATTATAATTAATCAACTTCAAATAACCGTAAAATTCATCAAAGGATGTTGACATAGATGAAATCAAAACTCTTTTTAGAGAAATATCTCTTTCTATTTTGAAATCATTTAAGAGTCATATATTTATAAAATAAAACATTTTCTTTGAAAATATTATTATAAGATTGTAAGGAATGCTTTGACGATTTTATAACGACAGAAAATAGCCACACCCACCGTATAAGTTAAAAAAACATTCTTACCTTAATTCTGTCGAAAAGGTTAAAAAGCGCCTTGTTTGGAAAACGACAGAAAGATTCCTTTATAAACCTCTTATAAAAAGTCAAACAAGGGTATAAATGACTTTAACCCGTATTATTGTAAATAGTAAAAATGTTTTGAAATACATTTTTAAGAAACAAGGATGTGGATGATAAAGAGATCCCAGTAGATTATTACGTATAAACAACCTCGGATAATGAAGAGATTGTGAAATAAACCCTTACCTTGTACTTTTCCTTTGTTGGGGTAGGTTAACCTCCTGTATAATGGTGAAATAATTTTTATTAAATTATAAAATAATCATATATATTAATATGATATCATATATGATCTTTTAACATTGATTTGTTAATAATATCTTAGTATTATCATTGTTTCGGGTGTTAACTTACTCGTTTTCTTTTATATGTTTTGTTACGTAAGCCGTGTTTGTCATGGATAGGTGTTGACGCTCCTTTACGTAACAGAGTCTAAATTAATGAAAAGGGAAATACCTTGAACAAATAAGATTCATCCGTTGAATAAATATCAATAATTGACAAAGGAAGGAAGAAGAAGAACATTGCGCAAAGGTCACGCAAGTTCTACAATGGTCGCGCTAGTATACTTGCGCGCCTCAATGGTCGCGCAAGTACACTTGTGCGCCGATGTTGGTCGTGCAAGTGACTTGCGCGCCGATGTTGGTCGTGCAAGTGACTTGAGCGCCCTAAATGATAACCGCCCGGGGTCTTCTCCTGCCTATAAATAGACCCTGTAGGCCCCCCATTCGAAGAGGATTTTTTTCCAGAAACTCAGATTTGAGATCCCGGCGCTCTAGTCTCTTCTCAAAGCTTCTGAAACACTTCTAAGGTAATTTCTTACCTAGAACGGAAGATCTAAAGAGGGGGAGTAAGGCCTAAGTGTTGAAACTCATCAACACTTGCGCGTCTGAGTGGCCAGCCCTTAAGGGAAAAGGGCCACACTTGCACGCCGCCTTACTCCTTCAATAGATCTTGTGCGCCCCTCTTCTGGAAGAACCTCAAGAGGATTCTAAAGGCTTTAATGAAGAGTCGCTCAAGTATTACCCTGCTGATTAACCATCGCACAAGTACATCATGTGTCGCACAGGCGTATACCTGCGCGACCAAAATTTGCGCACCCACGCAGTACCTGCCCACCTGCCAGGACTTGCGCGCCCCTACCTTTTTGGGTGACTTTCTTTCCCATTTCACCCCTCTTAAGCCATTACACCTTTCCTATTCAAGATTCAGTCTTCAAGAAACTCTTCAAAGCCATTTTATGGCATGATTTCTTGATTTTACTTCCTTATATGAAAGGAATTTTGTGGAATATCTCTCAAAACCTACTGATTTACACATCTTTATGTCACTAAATATTGAGACTTCATTCATTCAACCTCATCATTTAAGATGATAGAATCCTTAACCTGGGTCTCCTTTTCAGGAATAATCCCCAGTCATAAGTCCTCTAATATGGGCATCCTCTTTAGGAGTAAGCCCCAAGTCCCTTAATTTTTCGGCATCCTCTTAGGAGTAAGCCCCGGATCCCCTAACATGGGCTTCCTTTTCAGGAGTAAGACCCAGTCTCAAGCTTGGGCATCTTCCTTAGGAGTAAGCCCCAATTCTTAAAATTCCCAAATCTGGGCATCCTTCTTAGGAGTAAGCCCCAGTCTCCTAATTTGGGAATCCTCCTCAGGAGTAAGCCCCAAACCTTAATCCTTGACCTGGGCCTCCTTTTCAGGAGTAAGCCCCAGTCTCAAGCTTGGGAATCTTACTTAGGAGTAAGCCCCAATTCTTAAAATTCCCAAATCTGGGCATCCTCCTTAGGAGTAATCCCCAGTCTCCTAATTTGGGCATCCTCCTCAGGAGTAAGCCCTAAACCTTAATCCTTGACCTGGGCCTCCTTTTCAGGAGTAATCCCCAGTATTAATTTCTCTTAACCAGACCTAATTTACCTTTGATCTGGGATTCCTTTTTAGGAGTAAACCCCAATCATAAGTCTTCTCCTAATTTGGGCCTCCTTTTCAGGAGTAAGCCCCAAGTTAGAGTATTCAAAATCTCCATGAAGTACATATACCATTATGGACCCTATTCCTGGATTTCTTCCAAAAAGTAAATCCTAACCTTCATTTATCTGGGCAGTCATACATACATAAGCCCCACATTATTTCTTATGATTGCATCTTTCATGGCACAATTGTATAATTTTTACCAATACCTTTTGTTTCTCACACCGAGCATGACTCACGTGAGCTTAGAGTGTAAAAGTAATTGTGACATCCTTCTTTGAGCCATCAATCATAAACACCATACTCCCTTACTCGAACTACGTGGGTTCTGATTCCTTTTTTAAACAAAGGATACGTAGGTAGCCCGTCTACGGGTTTGATCCCAACTCTAAAATAATCCATGTCCTTCTGAATGACAATAAACTTCAAGTGCCCCACTGAGTGGATTTAAAACCAGCATGGTCATCATAATGACCAAGAGACTTTTGTATAAATGTGTCGAAGGGTACCATTGACCAAGAATCTCTAACAAATACAGATGATTATCTATCGATGAAGAACCTCGAATACATACAAAAGATTCTCTAAATTTCCTAAATATTTAATCATTGATTGTTAGATCTGAAGGAAATCTCATTTTATACTTGGTAATGTAATAAGGATTCACGAACATAACTTAAATATATAAAGAGAGTCCCGGAGTAGACAATAATTCCCCTCAAAAAGGTGTGATGAGTCCGACCTCCCATCCTCTCGACCAATGAAAATTCCTAAGCCTCATCAGTCCACAAACTAATGAGCACCTACCTTTGGAAAGTAGGTCCGAATGGATGTGGAATCATTGGATGTTTTCGGTTCTACGAACAAACCCGTTAGAAACCGATCGGAACGTTTGAACCTCCCATCAAGACGGTCATCCCCGGATTCCGAGGGAAACAAAAATGGTGAACCCGACGTGAATCCTTAACCAAGTTAAAATGATGTTTTACCTATTTGTTAGGCCCATATTTAAAACTCAATGAGAGGGCCAACAAAAACAATCATTGACATATGTGCTCATCCAAAAGATGTAGTGGCTGAATTTATCTTGTTTATGTCTGTTATATCAAACAGGCACTCTTTTTCCAAGATCTTCTGCATTTCTAGAATGGATGCTCTCAAGTTCACACTTGTGAATACTGCTGCTGCAAATGCCACTGCTGCTACTCCTGATGGATCGTCGTCCGCTCTTAGGACGATATCACATACTCAGCGTCTTCAACACAAGGTATCAAACGCACTGGTTAAGGAGTACCGTCAACACGGTACCATCCCAACTCTAGAGGTTGCCTGACAAGCCCTCAAAGTAAACAACTCACATCGGTTGTCCGGACAACGACGACCAGTGATCAAGAAGCGGGCGGTGCTGACTACCGTCTCCAACCATTTCGAGTCGTTATCCCCGGAACGCAATCACCATTCGCTCCCTTATGATGGGGAGGTGAATGAGCAGGTCCCTCGGGACCTTAATTCAAACAGATAAGAGTCCTTCTTGAGGGCTCCCACCAACAATCGCCTCCAGACTCATGTGGCAGTGCACCCTCAACATGATGAGGGTACCGACTCTAGGCGTTCGGCTCAGGTTCCTTGAACCCGAGCAAGCAAGACGAACCACCAGAGGCGGAATCTGGTCAATAGTGAGCAGGTTCTCATCTCTGCCATCTCCGGAGAAGTCCACCAACCTAACTTGGTGGCAATCAACGAGCAGGCACATACACCTGCCCGTTTTAATTCCGCTATCCAGCAGACTCGTCTGGCAGCATCACGCCAATCTCACCTAGCAATTCCAGCGAAGTACTATAGGCAAGAACATACACCTTTTTATACATCATCAGCTAGTCAGCAGGCTCGTCTGACTACATATGATGGATCTTGTCAACCACGTTTGGTGAAGTGAAATCAGTAGGCACATACACCTGCTAGTATTAATCAAGCCTACCAACAGTCTTGCTTGGTAGAATTCAGAGAAGTTAGTCAGAAAGCCCCAACAACAAATAGGAGGAAGACTCAACTCTCTACCCCCACACTTGAGTACTGTCAGGATTCACTGATAGGAATAGGAGGATAGGAGCAGGCACATACACCTACTCCAAGACCGGAATGGACGTATATTCCCGTTCCGGCAACTGAAGTCACCAAGCATATTCTATCAATGGTGAAAGAGCAGAATCAAATCCCTGCTCATATTCTGGATGCCTTCCGGGATATTATAACAACTTCAGCGGAATCTCAGGGAAAGACACATAAATCTATCCCTACCAGTGGAGTGATACATCAACAATTCACTCTAGAACAGACACACACATCTGTTTCAGTCCAAGAGGGTTATGGGGCATACTCCCCCATATCATACGGACGACCAAGTCAGGCACATAAACATGATTTGAGAGGAGATCTTCAGCCTAACCTGACCATCTTTCCTGATCAGGCACATACACCTGCTCAGAGCAACCACTTTCATCAACAAGTGGTTTCCAAGGTGAGTAAGAAGGCGTCTAAGAAAAAGACCTGCCCAGCACAGTCAGGAGATCAAGAGCCAATCTGTAACAAGGCCATGCTCGATGCTGGAGTTCTTGAAGCCCTCAGACAATTATCTGTTGGAATTCAAGATTCTACTCCCTCATTTCCCAATAGTGGGAACATTAATTTCGAAGGTCTTCAATAGAAACTTCCTCATGAAGGCTTGCTTCATGACAAATCGGTCGATCTCGAATTTTCATCTTCAGATGAGAGCCACAGGAACCCTCTATGTGGTCAGAAGACCAAGGAGAAAGAGATATCATCTTTTTCTGTAACCCATTATGGTGGTCCTCCCCATGATGATGAATTTCGCTGCGAAAGTCCTCTCCGCAGTAGTGACGCACATTGCCCGGAAAATGCTCCAGTGGACAATGTAGTGCCGAGAAAGCCCTCTATCTTGAGGCACTTGCAAATGTGAAACCAGTCATGTCTAAAGCTTCATCGCTAGCAGGTGAAATACTTTCTCAATCGGAAGATAGCCCAGGGTGTAGGTCATTCTCCGAACCACCCCTAAGTCATGCATATTCTAGTTTGATCAATGATTTCTCTACCAATCCTATTGAATCCAATGAAGCAACAAGGAAACACCAACTCTGGTCAAATCAGGTAGAAGAATCTTCATCAAATGATAAAGAGGAAATGCTGAATATGAGAAAACAACTGGTGAAAGGTGAAGTGCCAGTCATGTTTTGGCCTCTGGATGACTCTCAGTATAATATTCCAGAAATGTTGACGGAAGATGAAATTCATGATATTCGTCTCAACATATGGAAAACACTTTGTCAGTTGAAAAAGAAAGTATTATCTTATGATGAATATGAAAATCATCTTAAGATAATAGAATGGTTACAATGTCAGATTGATTTGGCGTCTCTATCAGTCTCTCGATATCCGAAGGCTGAAAACCAGCAGAGAGACCTTCAACGTTCATGCTTTGGCACACTAAGAAGATTGCGTCAGTTAATTGCCAATGCCCCATCTGGTATTTGTGTCAGAGGATGGGGTGTTCATGGAGCACTGCATTTCACGGTGCTCTCCAGTCAGCAAAGCCCGCCGAAAATGGTCTCATGCAATGTTATTGCCCATGGCCGACCACAGTCAATGGGCTTTGTTTGTAATCAAAAGCTTGCCCAAGAACAGGCTTCAACTAGTTCCTCTCAAAATCAAGAATACAGAAAACAAGTTGTTGAATTACTCTTGCATCAAGCAAATGAGAATATTGAACAGGCCTCTCATTTGGAGCAAGCACGTCACCAAATGACAGAAGTGTCAGAAATCATCCAATGGTCTGTTGAACCGGGTGATAAAAGAGGATACAAATTAATGTATCCAGCTAATTTCCGGACTAAGGTTCGCAAGATTAGGAGGACTTTCAATAAATTCTTAGACATAGCATGTCAAGAACCACCCCAGCTCGCTAGACTGGGGAATCTTTTAAACCAACCCTCAGAATCAATAAAAAGGATTCGGGGAGTTGAGCGAGAAAAGCAGGAACAACCCTAGTCCACTGGAATGGGGACTTTTTCAAATCATCAATCCCCTCCTCAGAGAAAGTCAGTCTTTTCTCGATTGGGGAAGAAACGTCAAGAGGAACGAAGAGCCAAATTATCAGGAGATTCCCTCCAAATTAAGGTTCATCAAGAAGTTCCTGAGGGATTGAATCAACAAAAGGAAATGTCTCATCAAATACATGGAAGAAGACAATATCATAGAAATGCTAATAGAAGGGATGCGATGAGTTATGCATCAATCAATGTCATCAATGTCGTTGTTGCTGATCCACCAGATGAGGCTCACTCAGGGGACTCAGATGAAGAGGTTCCTGCTCAAGAAGATGTACGCACCGACACAAATGAAGAAGGTGTGCGTACACGAAGTCAAAGGATTACTTAGAACTTAGATAATCCTTCGAGTAACCCACTTCCCCCTCTCCGAAAAGGATCCAACAAAGGGAAGGGAAACAACCAGGTTACATGTCCTTCCTCTGGAGAAGGTCAATCACTCTCACTAGAGCAGATATTTGCACAACAGGAGGAAGAAATGGAAGAATTAATAAGGTTGAATGCAGAACTACTTCAGAGTAGTCTTCTTCTTAAGCATGCTGGATTCAGTCAGCCAAATCAATTTTTTACAGCTACTGAGATGGATCAAGAATATCCTCCTCTATTAGTACACCCTCACAGGTCTAATCCTATGGGTCAAGTGCAACAACAGTTGGCAGTGCTACCATCAGTTGCAGCACCAATCGCCACATCTGTCCAAGCTCCAGTCATTGCACCTACCCAAGTCCAAGTTCAACCGGATGTTTCTCAAAAGTTAATAACTACTATTGATTCATTAACAGCTCGGTTAGAAACTATGTAAGGAAAGAGTGCGCAAGTTCAACCAGAAAAGAAATTTTACCCTGAATGGGTAGATTCAATTTCTTCTCCATCCAGTTTTGGGAACCCTGTATTCCCTATTTTCAATGGATCAGGTGATCCTGAACAACATTTGACGCATTACGTGTCTTGTTGCGATCCTATGATGGGAAATCCAGAGCAGCAAGAAGCAGTGAAACTCAGATGCTTTGTATAAACCTTGCAAGGACCAGCTTTTGTTTGGTATACAAGCTTACAATCTCGGTCAATTACCGGATGGGAGGATCTTCGCCAAAAATTCCTCCTTCAGTTTAGCTCAACTTTTCCAAAGACAACAGTTTTCGATCTTACAAACTGTAAGCAAAGGGAGAATGAAAGGGTCTCTGATTTCATTGCTCGATGGAAGGGATTAACATAATCCTTGAGTTTAGCACTCCCTCAAGAAGAATTGTTGCCAATCTGAGTGGAAAATCTGCGTGACGAATTATGCACACCATTAATCCCTGTGAAATACACAGGAGGGTTTCGAGACCTTACTTCAATCGCTTAGTAGATTGAATATTCCCTTATAAAGGCTAAGGCTAAATCTCGTATAATTCCATCAGCTCCAGGAAGGAGAATGGGTAAAGCAGAAACTGCTAGAGTTATGCTTAAACAATCACCTGTACCTATTTCTACCTCAAAACCTTCATCTTCTCGAAGGGCTCCACCTTCTGATTGCCAACAACAAAGGCCTTTTAGTCCAGATGATCAAAAAGATCAAAGACGAAAACAATTTTAGGATCTGAAGAGAAAAAAATATTCTTTCCGAAATGAACAAGTTCCTGGTTATTTCATTTCGGCTCTGGAAAACAATTTGGTTCAATTTCCAATACCCAAGAGGCCAAACAAGAAAGGAGATGAAGACCGTCCTAATTATTGCCCTTTTCATCAAATATTGGGGCATCCCATCCAGTAGTGTTTTGTCTTCAAAGACCTCCTGCAAAAGATGGTCGACTCGGGATAGGTCACATTGAAAGTCTCCTTAGCCCAAGTAGCATGTGTCATTGCTACAGTTCCAGAGGAGGAAGATTAATGGCAGGAAGTCCAAAGAAAAAATGCAAAAAATTATGATGATTGCAGCAAAACCCTTTTCATCAGAGGGAAATTCCTCAAATAAATGGCATGATTCAAAGAAAGAAAAAGAATCAGAAGAAGATGAGTATGTGTCAAAGCCTAAGTTGTCTTTGAATTTGGAGGACTTCATGCCATCTACTTCAAAGCCACGAGCATTGCCCCACCAAACGGCACAGCCTAAACAGGCTAATCAGGCAGAGTCTTTATCAGACGAAGAGTTAATCTTTGGTTCTATTAATATGATTCAATTAAGAGATCCATATGCCAGTCGCAGTTTCAATTTTGATGAGCCTGAATTCCCTGTATCAAACAGAGGAATTAGAGGAAGTTCCAGGGGCTCAGGATACAGGGGAAGACATGGATCTTTTAGAATCCATTATTCCAATTCTACCCCTGCTAGAACTGTGTACGCAGTAGAAACTCGTGGTAGAGCCCTTCAGCGAGCTCAGTAAGAACAAGCAAGTTCTTCTACCAATAGCAAATTCAGTCCTGGCACAGTTATTTTGGAAGACCGGTTGAAGGTTCCATCTTCTTCCTCTCAGCAAGTAAATGGATCTAATCGGTCTAATCTTCCAAAACCAGGAATATTGCCAACTCCTATCCCAATACAAGATGCATCAACTTCCAAAGCATCTGCTTCCAAGGTACCTGATAAACCACATATTCCTATTGGGAAACGCAGACCTCTGGATCAAAAGTATGATATATTGAAACACTTGGCCCAAGTACCAGCCATGTTATCAATTCTGGATGCTTTAAATCTATCAAAAGATCTTCGGGAAGCACTCATCGAGGCTTTGTCAAGTCCTCAGGAGTTTGAAACTGAAATTGCTGCAGCTGAAGTCTATCACATAGAGAATAATCCTGCAGAATGTCATGCAATAATATCTTTTACTAATAAAGATGAAGATAATGTTGTGCATGGGCATATCATACCATTTTACTTGTCTGGAAAAGTCAATGGCATGGATGTTCGAAGAGTTTTCATTGACAATGGTTCAGGAGTCAACCTCATGCCCATTCGTACACTTCATCGATTGGTTCTCACGGAATCTGATTTATCTCCCTCCACCATGATGCTACAGGGATGTGATAAAAATGAACAAGAACCACTGGGTGAAGTTACACTCAGAACTTAGTTTGGAGATCTTGTATCCAATTCAGATTTCATGGTTGTTGATCAAGACTCAGCCTTCAACATTTTGCTTGGAAGACCCTGGTTACATCAACATGCGGCTATCCCTTATTTATACCATCAATGTCTCAAATATTGTTTCGATGGTCAAGTTGGGACGTTTTATGGTGATAAGGCCCCGTTCAAGACATGTGAGTCTCAATACATTGAGGCAGAATTCTATCACATGAAGCAAAGGGAGAAATCCATAACAAAAGAGATTACCAAAGTTAATGCTCCATATGGTTTGGAAAAAATTCCAGTAAATCCATTTACACATGTGAGTACAGATTATGTGTTGCCTATCAATCAAATTGACAAGATAGACCCAAATCAAAATACTCTTATGGAAAGATCCATAATGTCAATTACGGCAATCGAGCCAGACAACGTGAGAGAAATTGGTAATCTACCAAGAAGTGATGAAAGCACAAATGGTGATGTCTTCATTTCATCTTATGAAATCCAACAAGTCTATTCTTTGCCAATTAGGCCAGGAGAAGTTATAGGAACATCGGAGGCGAACAATGATGTCGATTCTCAATCCATCATCTCCTCTTTATTACCCAAAGAAGACCCTTCATCATCAATCGGGTTGGAAATGGAAGCTTCTTCTTCAAAATATGAAAATTTTGACATCTCTTCAGATCATGAGAATTCTAATTTATCATCTACTATGCAAGTAGAAATGGAAGAAATAAAACATGATGAAGAAGAAGAATAAGATCTCAGAGATTCTCCTCCAGCATTTGAAGAGGGTATCTCTACCACTGTGGATGAACTCAGAGAAATAAATCTGGGTACAAAAGGAGATCCACGCCCTACTTTAATCAGTGCGGCTATGACTCTTGAAGAGCAAGAGATTTATATTTATTTTATAAAAAAAATAAAGATATATTTTCCTGGAACTATACAGAAATTCCCGGGCTTGATCCTGATGTTGCTACTCATCATTTGGGTTTACCATAAGAACATCGAGGATTTAAGCAAGCTGCAAGAAGAACACACCCAACTTATGCTTCAAAAATTGAAGCTGAAGTAGATAATCTTATCAAAGCTAACTTCATCATAGAAGTTAAATATCCCAAATGGTTGGCCAATATTGTCCCTGTAAAGAAAAAGAACGGACAAATTAGAATTTGCATCGATTTTAGAGATCTTAATCGGCATTGTCCTAAGGATGATTTCCCAGTTCCGATTACAGAACTTCTAATTGATGCAACAGCTGGATATGAAGCACTTTCCTTCATGGATGGATATTCTGGATATAATCAGATCTGAATGGCCCCAGAAGACGAGGAATCTACAGCCTTTAGAGCCCCTAAGGGTGTGTTTTGTTACCGAGTAATGCCCTTCGGCTTAAAGAATGCAGCTGCAACATATTAGCGTGTCATGCATCGTATCTTCAAACCCTTCTTAGGGAAGTTTGTTGAATGTTATGTAGACGATTTGGTAGTTAAATCCAAACAACGTTCTAATCACTTGGTTGATTTGGAAGTCATATTATGCAAGCTTCAACAACATAATTTGAAGATGAACCCCTTAAAATGTGCGTTTGGGGTAACCTCAGGAAAATTTCTCGGCTTTGTTGTACGCCATCATGGTATTGAAGTCGATCCTGAGAAAACCAAGTCAATCCTTGGTATGTCACCTCCTCAAAATTTGAAAGAATTAAGAGTACTTCAAGGACACTTAGCCTATATTCGGAGTTTCATCACCAATTTAGCAGGAAAAAGTTTACCCTTCACCAAATTGATGAAGAATGGAGTCACTTACCAGTGGACTGAAGAATGTCAAGAAGCATTCGATATTCTCAAGAAATAACTCTTGAGTCCACCGGTACTCATTCCACCTGTTGAAGGAAGACCATTTATCCTTTATGTGACAGCTCTAGAGCGATCATTAGGTGCCTTTCTTGCTCAAAAGAATGATGCTAGGAATGAAAACAACCTCTAATATCTCAGTCGAACCATGCTTGAAGCAGAAACCTAGTATTCAAGTATTGAGAAGTGCTACCTGGCATTAATCTTTGCAGTTCAGAAGTTGAGACACTACCTGTAAAATCACGAGGTCCAATTGGTATCTCTCAATAACCCGCTCAAATTTATCCTAAGTCGTCCAATGCTTACAGGACGTCTGGCAAGGTGGGAAGTTATTTTGTAGCAATTCGATATTCAGTATGTGTCTCAAAAGGCGATAAAGGGCCAAGCTCTAGCTGATTTCCTAGCTGAACACCCTTCAGTGGAAGACACATCTTCAGATATTGAACTCCCTGATGAGTAAGTCTTCTCTATTCAAGAAAGTCCTCAGGCATGGGAAATGTATTTTGATGGTTCTTCCAGAAGTCCAACAGGGAGGAAAATGGAAAATACTAAATTCAAAAAATTTGGCTTAGGAATTGTGCTCATTTCTCCAGAAAAGGCAGTGTTACCTTATTCCTTCTTATTGTGGGAAGGTGGTACCAATAATTAAGCAGAATACCAAGCTCTCATCGTAGGTTTGGAATTAGCACTTCAAGCACAAGTGAATCACTTAAAGGTAAAAGGTGATTCAGACCTGGTAATCAAACAAGTCAATGAGGATTATGCCATCAGAAAAGAAGAACTAATCCCTTTGTATGATTACTTCATAGAGTTAATGGTGGAATTCCCTTTGGAACTGACATTTTCTAATGTCCCAAGATCACAAAATGCTCAAGTTGATGCATTGGCTAATATAGCCACAGCTCTGGAAGATCCAAATCGGGACGAGACAACCATCAGTATTGCCCACCGTCGTGCAATTTCACCTTATGTTCGAATCAGGATAGAGGAAATTAATGAAATTTGTCCCATTCCTGAACCGTATTGTCATAATACAGGATGGATGTAACCTATCAGGGAATACCTTCAAAATGGAACACTTCCACCTGATAGAGCTAAGAAAGAACAAATCTGGCGACGTGTGGTTAATTTTACTCTTTATGATAGCCCAGGTCACCTAGAGAAAATTCTCTACAAACGTGGTTTTGATGGAGTTCTCTTCAGATGCATTGATGGTGAAGAGACAATGGCTGTCATAAAAGAAGTGCATGCAAGAGTCTGTGGTTCCCACCAGTCTGGACATAGACTATCTGATCAGATTCGAAGGCTTGGATACTTTTGGCCTTCAATGATACGAGATTGTATCGATTTCACAAAGAAGTTTCATTCATGCCAAGTACATGCCAACTTCATTCATCAGCCTCCAGAGTTTCTTCATACAGCTAAATACTCATGGCCATTTTCCACATGGGGAATGGATGTGGTGGGACCTTACCCTTCGGCTACGGCTAAGCAGTTTAAGTATATTCTTACTACTACTGACTTCTTTTCCAAATGGGTAGAGGCAATACCTCTCAAGGAAGTCAGTTATAAATGCATTGTTAGCTTCATAAAGTCTAACATCATTACCAGATTTGGTGTCCCTCATACCATATTGACAGACAATGGCACCAATTTCTGTTCATCTGAGATGAAGAAGTTGTATCAAGAATACAACATCAAATCCAACCATTCATCTCGGTATCATGCAGCGGCCAACGGCCAGATAGAAGCCTTTAACAAGAATCTTTCAAATATACTGCAAAAGATGGTGGATAAAGATAAGAGTTTATGGCCTGATAAACTCTTTCATGCTTTATGGGCTTATCGGACTACCACCCGCACTGCAACTCAGTCAACTCCATATTCATTGGTATATGGAACGGAAGTCGTCTTGCCCATTGAAGTTCAACTACCCTCGCTCAGAGTTTCCATTTGTGATTAATCATCTACAGATGAACAATCTAAAAAGAGATTAAATGAATTGGAACGATTAGATGAGAAAAGATTGTGCACTTTTCACCACTTGGAAGTCTATCAGAATCGAATAGCACGAGCTTTTAACAAAAAAGTTCATCTTCATTCATTTACTCTGGGAGAATTGGTATTAGTTCTCATAACTCCAATGATACCAAGAAATAAACCTCCCAAGCTTGAGCCAAAATGGTAAGGACCTTATTCAATACATAGGGTCTACTCCAATGGAGCTTATTCATTAATCTCAATGGATGGATAACTCATCACTACTCCAACCAATGCCAGATTTTTGAAGAAGTATTTTGTATAAACTACAAAGTCCCTATTTTGTCCCTGCAACATGACACTAAACTATGCGGCACCAGTTCGTCCTTGCTATATGACGTTAAACTATACAGCAACGGTCCATACATATGACCTTAAACCATTTTTACTTTCGTCCCACACGACGTTAAACTGTGAAAAAGTTCCCTAAATGGTCCAGTATGACCTTAAACTGCAACTAGGTCCTATATGACCTTAAACTGCATCATCAACGGTCCATTAATATGACCCTAAACTATTTGCAAGTCCCTTACATCCAGCAAGACGTTAAACTATGACGTCCTAACTACATGACGCTAAACTGTATAAAAGTCCCTTACGTCCGGAAAGACGTTAAACTACATAATCATGAAAGGTCATGTATGACCTTAAACTACACCACCGTCCAGCATGACATTAAACTGCACCATCCACGGTCCATGCATATGACCTTAAACTATTCTCACTTTCGTCCAACATGACGCTAAACTGTATCGTCCCTTTTTCTTCCAACATGAAGTTAAACTGTGGTAAAAATCCCCAATGCGTCCAACATGACGTTAAAATGGTGCACTCTTTTGTCCTCACTGCATGACATTAAACTGCACAGTCCCCCCTTTCATCCAACATGACGTTAAACTCTATTGTCCCCATCATCCTAACTACATGACGCTAAACTGTACAAGAAGTTTGTGATATGTCCTACATGACATTAAACTATATTTTGTCCCTGCTACATGACACTAAACTATGCAGCACCAATAGTCCTAACTGCAAGACTTTAAACTGCATAGTCCCTTTATATGTCCTACATGACATTAAACTATGCATCGTTAAGGTTGTTGTTACCTCTTGTTTCTCACACCGCGTATGACTCACGTGAGCTTAGAGA
The DNA here is from genome assembly GCA_963277665.1 of Viscum album. Taxonomy (NCBI): domain Eukaryota; kingdom Viridiplantae; phylum Streptophyta; class Magnoliopsida; order Santalales; family Viscaceae; genus Viscum; species Viscum album. The sequence goes on along the minus strand of OY728153.1, from coordinate 2,053,249,851 downwards.
AAACCTCAACCATAACACTCTCTTTGGGCCGCTAACCATGTGTAAGTCCTAACATCATTTTTTTAGGTCATTGTCCCCAAGAACAACTTGATCATTAATTCATTCTTTAATTGAACTACACGGACTTTGATCCTTGCCTTCTAGGCTGGGTATGTAGGCAACCTCCCAAGGTTCAAGCCCAGAACCAATCTCTTCACGTCAGTTCATCTCTATCTCATAGGATGATAATTCGTGAAACTTCCCTTAGAATCAATATCTTTACATTGGTTCACTTTCGTCCTTGTTATACGACGTTAAAATATACAACACTTTTGTCCAGTATGACAATAAACTACAAATTTCTTTGATACCCTCACCTGAGAGGGAGCCTTTTTTTTATTTTTCAATCATGTTTCATTTCAAAGATTACGTACATACATGGAAATGCCTGAACCTTTTATGTTTGGTTAAACCATCATTGCACTAAAGTCCCCTTTCACCCTTTACATGTACGAACCAAATTTTTACAAAGGGTAGTTCTAAAACTACGTGGGCTTGATTCCCATCCTTATGGGATATGTAGGAACATTCAAGTGTCCCTCGAATCCAGTCCCAAGTCTTTAGGCCTAACCCCAAATTCCACTTTCAGTCCCTTGGCTGAAAATTCCCCATGAAAACACACACTGCGTATTTCTTACAATGGTCCAAGCTCTATGACCCTAAACTAAGATCTCTAATCTTTTTTTCCCACATGACGTTAAACTGTAGTTTAAGAACTATGTATGGCTTGATTCGCATCCTTATGGGATACGTAGTGAAGTCCAACATTTCAATTCAGGACCCAGCCACAACATGAGTATAGTTAGCATTGATCTATGTATCTCTGTACACATTGAACAATACCCATATTTATGTGTTATAATCCTAACCTTAAATATTTTCAGATCCTCATAACCCTTTTCATGACTTCTAATCACAAAAATGTCAAACTTCTGAGAGTTCTTTTGTATGACTATGCAGCACGTGCCCATAGGCAGCCTTGCATAAACAGTCTACATAACAGACTTGTTAGCCAAAAGATACTATTATTTGACTATGCAGCCAATGCCCTTAGGTGGCCCTGCATAATTCAACCCCCTAACGGGTTTGTCGGATAGTGGTAACTTCATTCTTGGGAAGAATGCCTCTTTTGTCATTATTTGTCTTAAATGACAGTATGTAGGGATCCGCAAAAATAGCCATCCTTAACATATCTATCCCATATCCTTTTTCATGATCTGAAAGTATTCAAGTCTATGGTTTATATTCTCCTTCCCTACGTTTGGGTCAGACCTTCGTAGGAGTGATACTCATCCAGTTCTTTGATAATTTTGTTTGGAAATATTTTCTCCATATTCAAGTACCTCTTTCCATACAGCAAACTCTATACTTTGGAAGATTTGAATCTCCATAAACTTTCACTGGCTTTTAGCACTAGGAAAGTAAATTTCTGAGAGTTCTTTTGCCTGACTATGCAGCACGTTCCCATAGGTGTCCTTGCATAAACAGTCTATATAACAGACTTGTTAGCCAAAAGATACTATTTTATTTAACTATGCAGCCAATGACCTTAGGTGGCCCTGCATAATTCAACCCCCTAACGGGTTTGTTAAATAATGGTAACTTCATTCTTGGAAACTACTTATTCTAATGCCTTTTAGCTCTTTTTCATATCATTCCTCATATTCAAATATTCTTAAGTCATAGTTTACATATTTTCCCTCATACTTGAGTATGGTACTATGTTTTCAGATGAGATTTCAAGGAATTGAGTCAATTCTAATCCATTTCGGTCAAAGCTATTTCGACCTTAAACATTAGCCTCTTTATGTTCGACATGCATGACATTAAACTGCCAGATTTCTTATTTCTTCTCACCTCAGAGTCAAACCCTCTTTTCTCTCCGGATCCAACTCTGAGGGGGGACTTTTGTTGATGCTCCTTTCCGTCACAGAGTCTAAATGAATGAAAAGGGAAATACCTTGAACAAAGAAGATTCATCCATTGAAAAAATATCAATAATTGACAAAGGAAGGAAGAAGAAGAACATTGCACAAAGGTCATGCAAGTTCTACAATGGTCGCGCTAGTATACATGCACGCCTCAATGGTCACGCAAGTACACTTGCGCGACGATGTTGGTCGTGAAAGTGACTTGTGTGCCGATGTTGGTCGTTCAAGTGACTTGCGCGCCCTAAATGATAACTGCCCGGGGTCTTCTCCTACCTATAAATAGACCCTGTGGGCCCCCCATTCGAAGAGGATTTTTTTCCATAAACTCATATTTGAGCTCCCGGCGCCCTAGTCTCTTCTCAAAGCTTCTGAAACACTTCTAAGGTAATTTCTTACCTAGAATGGAAGATCTAAAGAGGGGGAGGAAGGCCTAAGTGTTGAAACTCATCAACACTTGCGCGCTTGAGTGGCCAGCCCTTAAGGGAAAAGGGCCACACTTGCACGCCGCCTTACTCCTTCAATAGATCTTGCGCGTCCCTCTTCTGGAAGAACCTCAAGAGGATTCTAAAGGCTTTAATGAAGTGTAGCTCAAGTATTACCCTACTGATTAACCGTCGCGCAAGTACATCATGTGTCGCGCAGGCGTATACCTGCGCGACCAAAACTTCCACGTCCACGCAGTACCTACGTGCCTGCTAGGACTTGCACGCCCCTGCCTTTTTGGGTGCCTTTATTTCCCATTTCACCCCTCTTAAACATTACACCTTTACTATTCAAGATGCAGTCTTCAAGACACTCTTAAAATCCATTTTATGGCATGATTTCTTGATTTGATTTCCTTATCTGAAAGGAATTTTGTGGAATATCTCTCAAAACCTAGTGATTTACACATATTTATGTCACTAAAGATTGAGAATTCATTCATTCAACCTCATCTGTTAAGATGAGAGAATCCTTAACCTGGGTCTCCTTTTCAGGAATAATCCCCAGTCATGAGTCCTCTAATATGGGGATCCTCTTTAGGAGTAAGCCCCAAGTCCCTTAATTTTTGGGCATCCTCTTAGGAGTAAGCCTCAGATCCCCTAACCTGGGCTTCCTTTTCAGGAGTAATCCCCGGTCTCAAGCTTGGGCATCTTCCTTAGGAGTAAGCCCCAATTCTTAAAATTCCCAAATATGGGCATCCTCCTTAGGAGTAAGCCCCAGTCTCCTAATTTGGGCATCCTCCTCAAGAGTAAGCCCCAAACCTTAATCCTTGACCTGGGCCTCCTTTTCAGGAGTATGTCCCAGTCTCAAGCTTGGGAATCTTCCTTAGAAGTAAGCCCCAATTATTAAAATTCCCAAATCTGGGAATCCTCCTTAGGAGTAAGCCCCAGTCTCCTAATTTGGGCATCCTCCTCAAGAGTAAGCCCCAAACCTTAATCCTTGACCTGAGCCTCCTTATCAAGAGTAAGCCCCAGTTTTAATTTCTCTTAACCAATCCTAATTTACCTTTGATCTGGGATTCCTTTTTAGGAGTAAAACCCAATCATAAGTCTTCTCCTAATTTGGGCCTCCTTTTCAGGAGTAATCCCTAAGTTAGAGTATTCAAAATCTCCATGAAGCACATATACCTTTATGGACCCTGTTCCTGGATTTCTTCCCTAAAGTAAATCCTAAACTTCATTTATCTGGGCAGTCATACATACATAAGCCCCACATTATTTCTTATGATTGCATCTTTCATGGCACAGTTGTCTAATTTTTACCAATACCTCTTGTTTCTCACACCGAGCATGACTCGCGTGAGCTTAGAGTGTAAAAGTAATTGTGACATCCTTCTTTGAGCCATCAATCATAAACATCATAATCCCTTACTCGAACTATGTGGGTTCTGATTCCTTTTTTAAACAAAGGATACGTAGGTAGCCCGTCTACGGGTTCGATCCCAACTCTAAAATAATCCATGTCCTTCTGAATGACAATAAACTTCAAGTGCCCCACTAAGTGTCTTTAAAACCAGCATGGTCATCATAATGACCAAGAGACTTCTATATAAATGTGTCGAAGGGTACCATTGACCAAGAATCTCTAACAAATATAGATGATTCTCTATCGATGAAGAACCTCGAATACATACAAAATATTCTCTAAATTTCCTACATATTTAATCATTTATTGTTAGATCTGAAGGAAATCTCATTTTATACTTGGTAATGTAATAAGGATTCACAAACATAACTTAAATCTATAAAGAGAGTCCCGGGGTAGACAATAATTCCCCTCAAAAAGGTGTGATGAGTCCGACCTCCCATCATCTCAACCAATGAAAATTCCTAAGCCTCATCATTCCACAAACTAATGAGCACCTACCTTTGGAAAGTAGGTCCGAATGGATGTGGAATCATTGGATGTTTCCGGTTCTACGAACAAACCCGTTAGAAACCGATCGGAACATTTGAACCTCCCATCAAGGCGGTCATCCCCAGATTCTGAGGGAAACAATAGGTTGTATCTTATTCATATACAGAATGATATCAAGTCCTTAAAAATTATTTTTAAATCATAAAATGATAATTATACTTGAATGGATATGATGGAGAATGAATCTCATCGCGTTCGTGGAGACGGTAGTCCGTACGTACGCACGAGCGACAATATCATTCTTTTGATATCAAAATAATATTTAATTGGATGGTATATCTTATATAAAGAATCATTATCATGTTATATTTTTTATTTACATGAATTACACATCATTATTATACCCATCCAAATAATAATATATTGAATAACAATTACACCACGACGTGAAGATGGTAAGCCGTACGTACGCACGTATGGTGACATGTCATTCAAAAGATGGGTAGAATACTGAATATGGTTGTACGATATTTATAATAATATTACATTATATTTTAGATACTGGATTAATTTTTTTATAATGGGAATAACAAAGAAATAAGAAGTTGAAGACGAAATGAATTTGAAAAAGGGTGGTGAAAACATTACCTCTTCTTCGGGTTCTTCCTTTTGATTTGATCAAAAGGGCTCCTTAGGTTGGATTTCTGATCAAACTAAGGCCTTTATGTTGTAGTGAGAGAAGTTTAGAGATTATTTGGGCAGAGTTTGGCCAATCAAAATGGATTTTAATGTGTTAATTAATGAGAAGAGGGAGTTACCTTTTATAAGAGGGGTGAGGGGCACCTATGGAAAATCTAGAAATATTATTATATAATAAATTCATATTTGGTTTCTAATGGCTCCAAAGTGGATTATTTAAATGTTAAGGTGGGGATAGGTTGAAAAGCACTCAACCAATAGTATTTAGAGAGTTTTGGGTTACAATATTAACCTTATCTTTAAGTATTAACTCTTAGTTAATTAGTTTGACACTTACCATGTCACTTTGTATTTTTATATTATATAGTTAATAAACTTACTATATACATCCAAGTGACATCCAAGTGGTCCATTAATGATACACCTATCTTGATATAAGTCTCTTGGATGAAAATTAGATTTTTAGGAATTTAATATCAATTAATAATATAATATTTTTTTTAAAAACTCTTTTATGTCAATTTTGACACTATTTGGAAACTTGATTTTTGTGAAAATCATAACCGAATGATTACTTAGAAAAACGTTAATTAAATCATTTAGAACATGTCATATTAACCTATAAAATTAGTTTAATTCATAAAAAAGTCTCTAATTATATTTATTTGGGTATTTATAATATCAATTATTTTAAGTTTTCACTATTATGGTAATTACTGCATCATCATTGTGTCATAAATAAATTAAATTATTTAATGTATAAAAATTATAAATAAAATATAATTATGTAGGAAATCTCTTTATCTTTCTAATTAATATTTACAATCTAATTTATCTTATGTATAACCCTATATTAAAAATGTTTTAGTAAATAAACTTTGATTTTAACTCTTTTAACTCTTCTTTGAATTAAATAATAATAAATGTCCTAATCTAATCCAAGAGGACATAAATGATAATATTTTATTCATAAGGTTGTTTTTGGTCGAGATAAACTTGTACAATAGAATTAGTACATGTTTTAGGGTAATATTAATATCATTTTTACCCTTAATTACCCTATTTACTTTTAACCGTGGTAAATAAAAGTAAAAAGTTTCTATTCACCAAAAATTATTTTGATCACGTTGAATCACATTTTACTCCTTGATATTAACCGTGTCTCTCAGATTTTTGAAATTCCACTCACAGAAGCGGTAAAATTAAGTTTTATGAAAAATTCAGTTTTTTATCTACCACTTAGTGGTTTCACTATTCATCAAAAAATAAATTTTTTCAAAAAAAATACCAAAAATTCACCCTAGGATAATTTTGATATTCCGAATCCAAAAATGAAGTCCATTTTGAAAAATAAAATTTATAAATTTCAAAAAGTGGGTATTACTATTCATAACGGCTAGTTTGATTGGTTGTGGTGTGTTAGAACTCGATGTTGCGTACAACACACGATATTGCATTATTCAAAGAGAAGCGTACCGTAGAAGCTTGGGGTGTTACAACCCTTCTCCAAGTGTATGAAATATCAGGCTCTATTGGCCCACAGCATCTTAAGATAGAAGTAATAACAGCATGCCATATGAAAATCATTACAAGCTATCTCTCGATAACGATCCATCTGAGTAATAACATCCCACCATCTCTTAGAAGAATCACACATCATATACATAGAGATATTTACCCTCATCTTGGTAGGTGTATAAAGATGCTTGAAGACAGATAGCATGGCCTCTATCCATGAATCCTCAACTTGTGGTACTCCATCACCTAAAAAATTGGTCGAATGTTGATAATGGAACTCACGCACCAACTCTTCAATAGTCGGGGCAGGTCACGGTGCTCCCTGAAAAATCTGTATGAAATTCATAAAGCATTCACAGAATTGTGCCTCATCACCTGTGTTTAATAAAACTGATGGCACCTCAGATGGAACTACTAAATGATCTACTGGTAACCCACGGACCATCGCCTTTATAGCATGATCACTACCACCCTCCTAGTGCGCGACTGGAGGACATCGTGGTGTCATACCTCTATAAATTACAAGAATAAACCTTATATTAGATTAAACAAAGCTAAAAGTGCATATATTTAAATAGGATAGGTTCAATCCTTTCCATATAATAACAAAAACCCTCTACCAACTCCTTGAGTTAGGTCTGTGCGACGTATAGATCATATAAAAGTAAGAGATATTGCTTACTTCCCACTACTAAGGTCAGGTCTGGGTCAATTTCTCTACTAAGAACATTTTCAATTTTCATTTTATTCTTATATTCAATTCAATTATATCACAATTAATTTTAAATGGTTGAACCAAATGGTTTACCAAATTCTAATCCATAAGGGCCTATACTCTTCATGAACCAAAATATGACATCCACCAAATCTGAACCATAACACGTTCCATTCCATGTGAATCTTGGTCCATGACTCAACATGACACAATTGGATACTTAGGGTGTCTATTGTGGCCTAATCAAGAAAACACTAATTAGGTTACAGCTGGAACTCTATGTACCTACGATGTTTTCTGATTCCTTATATAATCATTTATCAAGAAGTAGATATATCAATCATGGCACATATCACAACAGTATTAAAATAGGTGGTGCATCATATATGGCCTAGCATAATTCATGGAATGTGATTTCTAATAATTTCTTAAAATGATTCATGAGATGGAATACCCTCATTTGATCGAGTTTCAAAAAAATAGAACCGACAATCATATCAATAATAACATCACAATTCAATTGCATCACCTGACGGTGGAATCAAATCAATTGTAATACCCAAAATTCAGAAAACAATAATTTCATTTGATGTGATTCAGATTTTTCCTATACATGGATTAGCTATGCCTAGGAACATCTTGTTACCAAATTCAAATTCTTCCTAATACCCTTTCTATTATCGCAAAATAGTAGGGTGAGAAATGAAAATCTCCTCTAATACCACTTAGTAACATCCCGGGATCAGATGCCACTGAAAGGTGCCCCAAGACTAGTTGGTCACATAGACTCAAGCACATATCCCCAAATGCCAGAGGCTTCCAACTAAAAGCAAGGGCCTAAGGTGTGTTTTTGGGGAGACTATGTTCTATTATCAGTGTGTAACAGAGAGATAGTATTCATAAAATCTATATCGTAAGTATTATAAAAATCAGAAAATATAAAAATGGAAGGAATGGATAAATTAATCCAGAAGTAATCTCATATAAAAGTGATGATGATACATTTCATGTCTATAAAAATCATCCAAAATAGGTATACATAGAAGGTGTACAATACATGTAACAAAAATCCAAAAAGACCAAAAACTATCCATCTCGTATCATGAGCCTCATCTCAATCACGTGCTCCCCTTTTCCTAAGAAACAATAAAATACCTATTGTAGGGCGCTTTCCCTTGTCCATACCTTCATCCATATTGTTTGTCCGGGTACCCAACAGTGGCCCGAAAAGGGATTGAGATATAATCCCAGAAGGCAAACACCCAAAGGTCAAGTGTCATCCAGTCAGTGAATATATAACAATAACAATATGTAGTAAGTAATAGAATATATAAAGTATTTATTGGAAATAAACAACAAATAATGGTCTGGGTTCCTAGAGACACATGTCCTCTACTACATGCTTCATCCTTAGCCAATAAGTCTCTGAATTAACATCTAGTCCCACATCAGTTTATAATAAAATTTAATTTAATTAACAAGTCTCGGTACCTGGCACGTAGCCCAGCATCCCCCATAAGATATGTGATTAATAGATGCCTAACCAAGCCATCTATAAGGTGTAAGGCACTGGTCGAATCCAATATTTTTCTTTGGCTTTGCAGACGCTTCATATAAATCATTTCATTAATTAATCATTTGAGAACTTTAGCCTACCCTTGTCATTCCTAATTTGGAATCTAGGTATCACTCCAAGAAAAATTATAAACCAAGAACCTTATAATCCCCTCCTATGCATTCCTCATGGGAATCCTAGTATCACTCTGGGTGTGGTATAACATCATTTCCATTTGAGTCCATCCATAGAGATCCACTAAGGGATCCCAAGTGTCACCCATGGAATATATGATAAACATCCCTCTATGTCCATACTTGGAAATCCATAAGGAGTCTATGTATCACTCGGAAATATAGAAATCCACACCCATGAGTTTATCCTTGAAATTCCACTAAGGTATTCCAAGTGTCACTCTGGCATAAGCAAGGCAGTAGCTAAATGATTCCATCCATGGAATTCATATATGAACCCATGTGTCACCCAAGGAATATAATAAACATTAATTCAAAATAATTTAATCATGTCAATGGGCATTATCGTGATCAAAACATTTAAACCTCACCTCAGAAGGTAGCTCAAAGCATGGTCTAATCTTAGAAGTCTTAGCTCCTTAATTATCTCATGTGGGCATATCAATATAATAATTAGATCATGATTAAGTAAGAAATTACATGGCCAAATCCTAGGGACATGGTTATCTTTTCCCTTTCTTTATTCAATTCAATTACAATTTCAATTTCAAGTCAAACTATCATTTAAAACCCTATGGAAATGGGTAAAGGGCACACTTAAAAGTGATCAATTCATATTTCACTCATTGTGGTCCATTTAATTATACAACACGCCCAAGGGGTGGTTCCAATTCAAGGTTCATAACCTTAATAATTTTTCAATGTGTCTCATTAATTGCATAGGTCACACCTATTCAATTTAATCAAGGATTAGATTCCATTTCAAGGGCATCTCTTATAAAAATAGGCACATGATAAAATAGTATATATATAAACACCTTGAAATTAAGGTAAAATCATGAGACCTCCTAGTGTAGGTTTGTATTGGAGTTTTGATCCAGTATCAACTCATGATTCGACTTAGATCGAGATAAAATTGAAGAATGGATGAAGAACCTATAAATGGGGAAAATTAACTTGCGCCTAAATATTGCATCCAATACCAAGAATAGTGAGGAATGTAAAAAGGAATGGATATCATACCAAGATGGATCTGATGTTTCTGATGGATCTTGATTATGAGCTCGGATAGGGGATATCCCTCGATTCCTAGTTTGGGATTCAAGGAGGAGCTCTCAAAATCCCACAGCTATCCAACATGAAGAAAGAAGAAAAAATATTTATTAAAATTTTATATTAATTAAGAGTGGTTTTGAAAATTCACCCAAAATATTGGGGTTTACAGTTTGGTCACACAGTTAGCCAAACCATGTGGCCACCGTGTACCCACTATAGTATAGAGGGGCACTTTGCACAGTTTTCATGCATAGTTTAACAAACCATGTGTAAACCATGTCTCATCCCACTATCAAAAGATATAGATATCTCATATGCTCATGCGCCTCAAATCACATAGTTTATCAAACTGTGCAGGCTCCTCCAGCCTACTTTTTAGCCTCGCACGGTTAAAAGTAACCATACAACCTTCCCCACATGGTTTCTACTAATCGTGTGGCCTGACCTTTTCTTCCAAAAAACTGGGTTTCGGGCTTGGAATGATCCCCAAACACCCCGGATACCCCCAAGGTCATTCACATTAGTCCATAAAGAATCATTTAAATTGAAAATTTATATAAATAAAAAATATTATGTACCTCAAGAAAGAACTGGGTACTTACAACGGCCAATCCTGATCACCTGTGTTGTTCATGGTTGATCATAGCAGAATTATTCTTGAGAAAGGAGGAACTCTTGATGATATTTCACTCGATTGATAGAGGGTGGTAGGAGATAACTCTAGATCCCTTTATGTCTCTATAGGGATTGAGAGAGTCTCACTCTATCCATTGTACATACCAATTTTTATTTAGGAAAGTGATATAATTAGATATTTTATTATGGCAGGTTTAGGGTTTTCAAATTGCACACTAAAACCCTACCAATTTAATATTATTATTTTATCCAATTTCCATTAATAATAATTTTATTATTAATAACTTGACATGTGAAACATATTTAAGAATATAAATAAATATAATTTATACCATTTATAATCAGAACATTAATCTCGTTCTACTTTCCCTCGTCAACACTTACTGATCTTCAAATAATGACTATTTAATAAATAAATGTTACTACATAATTCTATGATAAATACAATAAATATCATATTCACCAAACATGAAAATAAATATTTATTATTATTTAAATCACTTATTCTGTTGAATAACTTGTGATTAAATTATGGAAATCAACCAAACCTAAATAAATATTATGTATTATATATTGTTAAATTCAATTCTATAATTTAACCTATATTATGGATAAACTTAGTGTGTGATCCTCAAGGACACTTTCTTAGTGGCATTAGGCACAACTGCCTAAAGTCCAAGGTTAGTGTCTAACAACACACTAAGGAGTCCATAGAGAAATAATTTAACGTTGCAAGAACATTCAACCTCCTATGAACATTTTCCATGTAATATAATCATTTTAACACAATATCTCAAATCAAGTAGGTTTTATATTGGTGTCGTCAACCTATATGCTCGATGTCTCTTTCTTTGTATTTCTAGAAATGAACTCTCCCATCAAACCCCATGGTCATGGATTTATGTAAGAAGTTCCGTTCCTTTCAAAGGGATTGAGATATCAACTTATTTCAAAATACAAAAGGGATAAATACTTTCTTGCATTATCCATTAATGAAATATCACTCATGATGTGCCCAACATATCATACTTCATTGAGAACATATGTCATCATAGTTTGCATCAATAAATCAAAGCACATGAGTCATGATATCTATTAAGATAATATTAAATTCTAAGGATCAATACACATGTCTGTTGATAGGAACATCCAACGACACATAGAAATGTGGATTTCCTATTAATGGGTATGTTCTCATAATATCATAAATTGGAGATTACCAAGGGAAAATATCATGATAAGGTGTCATAATTTATTATGATCCCCATACCCCTGATATCCTATATTGTCTATTTCCTTGCAAAAAATATCATCCCACCTTAGAACAAGGTTCAATAATAATGTTGTGGAACCTCTAGGTTATCATCATAGTGGTGAAATATTATAACCTTTCAGCATGACATATATTCTTAGAACATTATCACATACAAATTTCATGTAGAGGAATAATAATAATGTGATAAGAAAATTGTATTAATAGTGAAAACATGTAATCACGTACTAAACAAGTTGGTTCTAGGTCATAAACTACAACATAATCCCACTTTCACTAGATCCAACTAACAATAACTTTCAATCCACTAGTTATCACAAGATATTCATGCCTCTACTGAGATAAATTCTAGATCAAGGGGTCCACCATATTTTCCTCTGTAGATACTCTACTCACCAAAACTTCACCTCATTAAGAAAAATACCTCAATTGACAAAACTTATAATGTATGTGTTTTGTCTTTTGGTGTGATCTAATAACTTTGGAGATAGACATCACTACAGTGTTATCACAGTAAATTGTGATAGATTTTTTACTACTAGGTACTATATCAAGCTCTTATAAAGAGTTATTAATCCAAAATACCTCCTTGGTTGCATCAGAATTCGTAATCTACTCAAACTCCTCTATAGAATCAGTGAAAATTGGATTCTTAGAACTCTTTCAGCTCACAGATCCTACATTGAAACAAAATATATATCTAGACTTAAACTTCATAACATTTTTATCTATCTAAAAGCTAGTATATACATAACCCTTAATGAATAGATCTTTATCACCTCCATATATCAGGAACATATCCTTAGTTCTCCTCAAATGCTTAAGGAAAGTCTTAATAGTGGTCCAATGTTTTTCACCTGGATCTACTTGATATTTTTCTACCATGGTCAAATCATAGAAAACATATATCCTTGTACATAACATGGAATACATGATATATCCTATCGTATAAGTGTATAGGATCTTACTCATTATTTATCTTTCATATTATGTTTGAGGATATATTTTATTGTAAATATGTATACCATTTGACAATAAAACCAATCCTCTCTTAGATTATTCCATATTGAACCTCTTCAGTATCTTCTCAATGTATATTCCTTGACTTAGTCTAAGCAACCTCTTATATCTATCATGTGTGATCTTGTTCCCCAAAATGTAGGTTGCTTCACCTAAGTCCTTTATGGAGAAACAGTTTCTTAAACAAGCCTTAACCTCTTATAAGGGTGGTATATTGTTTCCAATTAGTAATATGTCATCAATATATACTACTATTAAAACAATTATGCCCCCACTAAACTACTTGCAAACACATGGCTCACATTCATTCTTAATGAAAATAATTTCTTCTATATATTCATCAAATCTAATGTTCAATGACCTAGATGCTCGATTTAATCCATAAATAGACCACTATAACATGCACACCTTTTTGGAATTTCCTAGAGTCACAAACCCTTCTGGTTGTGTCATATACACACCCTATTTAATGTTTCCATTAAAAAAGTAGTTTTGAAATCCATTTGAAAATTTTTATAGTCATAGTAATATACTATGGTAAGTAAAATTCTAATGGATTTAAACATATCAATTGGAGAAAAGGTTTCATCATAGTCAATTTCTTGACTTTTTTTGAAACCTTTAGCCACTATTCATTTTTTATAGGTATTTACTTTACCTTAAATCTCTAGTTTTATCTTGAATACCCATTTACACCAAACGGGTTTTATATAAAATGGTAGATCGATCAAAACCCAAATTTGATTTTGATACATGGAAACCATCTCCAAATTCACGGATTCTTGCCATATTGTATCTTCTTATATCTCTATTACCTCTTTAGAGGATAGTGGATTGTTATTTTCAACCAATAATAACTCACCATCATTAGTGACCAAAAAACCATCTCTCTCTGGTTATCTTACCTATCTATAACTAATACATAGTACATTTCTTTTAGGGACAACAGCTACCATGAGAACCTATATAATAGGTTCTTATACCAACTCTTGTGTATATTGAGCATAAAATTCATAAAATTCAATCTTTCTCCCACTATCCTCCTTGGGGATGTGCACCCTATCAAGAAATAGGGCCTGTTTTGTGACAATTACTTTCTTATTTGAAGGGTTGTAAACATAATATCCCCTTGTTTCCTTAGGATACCCTATTAAGTTTCACTTAATGCCTCAGGGATCTAGTTTTCTTCTTGATCTATCCTTAACAAACTCCTTGTAACCTAATACATGAATATATGAAAAATGGGTGTCTTTACGCTCTATAACTCAAAAGTAATACTACTTTCCACTTTAGTTGGTACTCTATTTAGTAAGTATAATATTGTCTATAATGCATATCCCAAAAAGTATAATGTAAGGCTCATGTGACTCATCGTTGGCCTTATAATTTCCAATAAGTTATGGTTCCTCCTTTAACTAACACCATTCCACTGTTGTGTATAAGGTGGAGTTAGTTTAGATAAAATCCCATACACCCATAGAAAGTAGATAAAATCATGGTTTAGATATTCACCACCTTGATCCGATCGAAGTTTCTTTATCTCCTTACCAAACATATTCTTAACCTCATTCTTGAACTCTTTGGACTTCTCAAAGGCTTCATACTTATACCTCATAAAGTAGATATAACCATATCTTCTCAAGTCATCGATAAAAGTGATGAAGTGTGAGAATCCACCTCTAACTTCTACTTGAAAAGGTCCAAACAAATCTATGTGTACCAAATCTATAAGATCTATTCCATTTCACTTTGACCACTGAATGGTGGCTTAGTATCTTACCTTTTAAACAATCCTGACATCTTTCAAGTGTCTTTAGATCAAAAGAGTCTAAATAACTATCTTGATAGAGATTTATAAAATGCTTATCATTTACATGACTAAGATGGTGATGCCAAAAATGGGTTTTATATGAGTAATGTTATTTAGTTTCGTTATCAATATCCAATATTTGGTTCTCGTAATTCAATATATAAATACCATTATTCAATTATTCCATACCATAACATATGTTATCTTTATAATAATAGCAGTCTTTATTTACAAAGATGAAAATAAATCCATCCATATCTAATAAAGAAACATAAATAATGTTCTTAGTAACACTAGGCACATAATAAAAATTATTTAAAACCAAAATCAATATTGTTGGAAATGTAATATGGTATTTTCCAATGGCTGGAGCATCTAGACTTTCTCTATTTGTCACCCGAATATCCACTTCCCCTATTGAAACCTTATAAAATCTACTTGGTTCCTATATTTGGATAAAAATGTGAGAATCAAATAAAGTATATAATACCCAAATTTTTTATATATATCATTTCACTCAATAAAAAATGCACCTAAATTTTCCCCTTTCTTCTTTGGATATGTGAAATTCCTCTTCCAGTGCCCTTTCTTGCCACATGTAAAACATAATTCATCATGATCCTTGCCTCTAAATCTTCTTTTTCTTGGAATGAAGGTGCTATAGATCCTTAGACATGGAATGTTTCTTCATTTCATTTTCCTTGTTCTTAATATTCTTATTTATCATAAATATAGTGGTTTTTTCACTCCTCGTGTCTTTATATACTTGGAGAATGAGTGTAAGAAGTTCCAAAAGTGCCTTCTCCCTATTTCTTTATTATAATTCACAATAAAATTTGAGAAGTTCATATGTAATGATGATAGAATGAGGATTATGTGAATCTCATCAGGGATCTTAAAACCCAATATGTGCAGGCACCCAATGTAGCCAATCATCTTAACTACATGTTCCTAGGCTGTCACCGACTATCCAATCTTGCACATGAATAGTGCATTGGATATCTCATATCTCTCTGATCTTTCCTTATCTTGATAGATATCCTTAATGTGAGAAATGATACTATGCACATCCATATCCTCATAATGATTTTCAATCTCTTAAACATAAAGGATATCATAAAACATTGGACATCCATAGCATCATCCACATTATTCAAATAGAGAGACACTTCTTCCTCATTAGCCTCTTTAGAAATGAACTCATGAAGTGGGGTTTCCAACATGTATAATTTCTATTTTTGGCATAGTGTAATGCACAAGTTCCTATACCATTCTTAGAAATTCACATTGGTGAGAATTTTATCCTTCTCTAGTATATATCATAATATATTTTTGAATCCATTTGATTTTACATTTATACAAATTAAGAGTAGATAATTAGTAGTTGTTTTTATTATAATAATATATTAAAAAAATTAAAATTAACTAAATTATTATTAATATTACACTATTTTTCAAAACCTAATAGCCCTCACTATCAGTTTTGGAATATATTATCACTTATATATTCTAGTATCAAGGATCCATATTCCATTTATCATAACCTATACTTGGTCTTGATAAGTTATTTGAAAGGTTTTAGGTAAGTGTGTCACTCACCTCACTTATTAAAGGTCACCCCTCTCCACTCCTATTCACACATTCAAAGCACTTTTTCTTAGAAAATACCCAACCAAATATATTAATTACTTCAAAAACCATGACTTAGATCCATTATTTTGATCATAAATCCATCCTAAGAATCTTTTTGGTGCATACCTAAGGAGGTTGTTCAAAGAATAGGTATCATGATTAACCGAGTGTCTTTATTTTATTTCTTCTTCCACCCCCTTAAAATATTATTCAATTATGATGATATAATAACACCAATATCTCCCATACACTGAGATTTTATTCTTTTAATTTTATTACCTAAATCCATCTCCTATGTTATCAAATGGGATATGAAATCATCATTCATGTGTATGGTGGACTACTGTCTCACGAACTAATGTGATGTGTTTTTTATTTATGTTTTACTTGGATAGTAATAAGGATATATTAAATGAATATATATATATATATATTATTTTTAAAATAATTATACTTATATAATTATAATATCACATATACCTTCTTACCTTCCATTCTATGGGGGGTATGATAACGTCATTCGTGTGTATGATAAACTATCACCTTATGAAACAATGTGATTCATTTTTCACTGACACTTTTCATGGGAAGTAATTAGGGTAAATTTAATGAATATATATGATATATATGGAATAAAAAATATTATTTAATGTTAATTTATTATTTACCTTTATTTCACTTCATCTGTTAAGAAAATGGAAATAGTGTCCATGCATATGTAAGGTCTACCATCTCCATGAACGGTGTATTTTATTTTCTATCTCTAACTTTTATGGATTACTATAAATAAATATATATTAAATGTATATTATATTTATATCATGTTTAATATTATGGATATGATTAAACTAGGATCAAATTAAGATGACCAAATATATATATATATATATATATATATATATATGAAAAATAAAGCAATTATTGCCCAGAACATGATTTTAACATGGAATTGTTAATAAATGGGTAATAAAAGGCCATATGTAAATCATATATGGTATTATATATGTAATTATGGTTATTTAATATATTTATAATAAACTTATATTCATTATATAGTGGGTTCGAACATTTATGAATGAATTCGATACTCAAGGCAGGGGATTTCGGTCTCACTTTTATTTTCTATGAAACACATGTCATATTCACCACATGTTTCTTTTATGTTGTATATATTCTTATCATGGATTTATTTTATAATTATTATACTAAAAATATTGGTTATTTACATATCCTTTTTATTATCTATAATTCATGGGGTTTATGGTTCAAAATTTAACAAAATGGTAAGTGATTTTTGTCTCAATTTGTCTTCTTTGGGACATATGTTATGTTATGAACTTATATTCTTTTCTGATGTGTATATACATCCCATTTAACATGTAATATCATGAATTAATTTTTTTCTCATGAAATTTTAAGTTTCTTTTAATTTTATTCCTTCATGGATATTACGATTCAAAGTTACCAAAGTAGTGAGGGTTTTATGATACAATCTCATCGTTTATTGGGATTGTTTATGTTTATACTTCCGATGATGAAATCTTAAAAAATATACCGCAAGAAAACCATGATTTTTATTATATAATGGTTATTTTTTCAGAATAAATGTTTTTATTCATTTTATTCTCTTTATATACTCATGATTCTAAAAGAAGTTTTTTAAATAAGACTGACTTTATTTCTCTCTTTGGTCAAAAACCCTTTTTTCTTCCACATCCATGTTTTCTAAAAAAATAAAAAATGTTTTAATATTCCTATGGGACTATTTAAAGTCATTTTTAAAATTGTTTTACTTTTTTACAAAATGATTTAAAATTAATATTCATGTCGTTTTCCAAATAATGCATGTTTGGATTTTAATAAAAAAATTAAAAGGAATATTTGTTTAAAAGTGGAATGAATAAACTATATCTTCCTCTATCATGACTGCTCATTGTTTTAAATTTTCCTTTATAAATTTATAATGTTATTTTCAAAGAAAAAGATTTCAAAAAAAATATGCTGTAAAAAGTTTTTTTCAAAGTGTAAAGTATATTTTCTTCAAGAAATGTTTTAAAAGATCTTTAAAGATTCCTTAATAAGTTTACAAGGTTATTTTCAAAGAAAAGGGGTTTGAAAATGTTTTATGTTTTAAAAAGTGTTTTTAAAAATGGAAAGGATATTCTCCTCAAGAAATTTTTTAAATTATCTTTAAATATTCCTTTATAAGTTTCCAAGTTTATTTTCAAAGAAAAAGATTTTGAAGATTTTTTATGTTTTAGAAATATTTTTTCAAATTGGATAGGATATTTTTCTAAAGAAATGTTCCAAGTGATTTTTCAAAATCATTTTCCATCTAAGATGACATCCTTTGATGTTACTTATGCTTTACTGGGTATATGATCCAAGGATACCATTCTTATTCTTTCTATGGATGGTTTAAATATATAATGATGAGATATTTACGAAACTTGTTTCTTTTCCATGGGTTATGCAATGATGAAATGTTCTATGAAACCCATCTATTTTCATGGGTTATGATATGATGAATGATTTATAAAACCCACTTATTTTCATGGGTTCTAATATGATGAATGTTTTATGACCTTGTGGAACACAAATGTATGGATTATGTGACGGGTGGTACCTATATATCTCTCCAATGAATTGTTTAATGATTAATGTTATATGGTCTCATAGGGTACATGGGGGGTCATCTCAAGATCGAAAAAATAGGGTATACATGATGTTATCCCAAGCCTGAAGCGGGTACACTAGTGGTTATCCCAATCCTAACATGTTATTAATGTCTTAGTGGATAGTCTTGACATAAGTTTGTCTATACTTATGTGTTTGACACAAATTTATGTCTTATGATAATGTTATGATCTCATGGATCATGTTCTTTGATTTCTTTATGATCCATGTCTTATGAACTATCATGATTTATTCCATGACTCAACTTTTTTATCTACAATATGCAGGGTATGTTTTTTCAAAATGTTGTTTTAATGTTTTCATACTGTTATGCTCACTATATGTTTACACATCTCCCTTGTTTACCCTTACTGAACATTTGATCTCACCCCTTATTATGTCTCCTTTCCTCAGGTTATGAAGAAAGTGTTAGGATTGGTGTCCTGAGAACCAACTTTTTTGTACTTTCATTACATGAATGTTCACTTATTATATATTGTTCAGTGTTCTGGATGACTATAATATAATAATGTCCTGGAATATTTGTTGCATTAATAAGGTCATGGAAGATCCCCTCTATGGTGAGAACCTTGAAATTCTATAACAAATATTCTTAAATAAAGTTCTGCGGTTGGATGACATACTATGATAGAACACATGGTATATAGACCATCATGTGCAATTACTCATAAGAAGACGAGACTCTCTCTCATGGAGTTCGCACTTGGTAATCTCCAAGATGGGAGATTATGAAAAAAGATCCGCCAGTAGTAATTTTTCATGTTTTGGTGTCATCGGATATTTCTATCTGTGATTGGGTGTAATGGTCCTTAGATTGGAAGATTATCATTAACTCATGTCATGACTCACGCACTTAGATTTTTTGAGAAAAACCATCACGAAGACAATTGGCGGGAAGTAGGGTGCGTTGGGTGCGTCACGAATGACATGTTGTTAATAGATAAGTCAAGGAAGTATTTTTCCCTTCCATATTTATAGAAGTAGATATCTCGGGCCCTTTGATTTAAATAGAACTGTCGAACAAATTCCATGGTCATGGTGACACGACGAGTTTATTTCTAGAAGTCAAAGAATGACAGATCAAGCATATAGGTTTATGACACTTCCATGAAACATCCTTGATGATATATTAAAACAAATGGATTAAATTACACAGTAAACATTCGTATGAGGTGACACGTCAATGCGGCGCCAACTTCTTTCTCTTGGGTGCTTTGACCCGTTGCTAGACAGTAATCTTGGACTTTAGGCAAGCCCGCCTAATTCCAATGAGAAAGAGTCCTAGAGGGTCACACACTATGTATATCCAAGTATCTAAAGTAGAATAAAGATTATTTCCATATGTGATTTTATAATTATTCAAGGAATCCTAAATTGTTTTAATGATGGAGGAAGAAGGAAATGAAAAACAAGATATACACGTCGTGTATTAATGATTACACGCCGTGTAGTTTTTCATGGAAAACAAGTACACGTTGTGTATTAATGATTACATGCCGTGTAGTTTTCATTTTGGAAAGGAAATGAAAAACAAGTACATGTCGTGTATTAATGATTACACGCCGTGTAGTTTTCCAGTCGGGATTTTGAGGATATAATATTGTTTTATTAAATGATATTTATTATAATCAGCGTGGGCGCATGTCAAGGAATTAATTATTTGACATGGGGGTTTTCAATAAGAGTCAATGAAATAAATAAAATGTGTAATGCATTTATTTATTATCATAACTCTACAACCTCAAACCTGATTATAAATATCCTCACAACCCCAACTCCTTTCCTAACAAGAGAATCATTGTGCACAACAATTCTGGAGAATTCTTTCAAGGCTGAAAGAACCCCTTCCTCCAAGAACGCTCTCAAGACCGAGAGAGATCCTCTTCCATTGGATCAAGATGATCTAAGGCGGACAACACAAGAAAAGGTTTCTCCACACTTTCACCTAAATAATACTTTGGAAACATCCAGATATACGAGGTGCACGTGTGGATCACCGCTAGAGGAAGCCGACACTTGGCTTCTGCGATACCACAACAAATCACATCAAAACGTGATCAAGAATATCAATGAAGAAAGAACACCCAAAAGGTACTTCTTGTAAATTAATTGAATTAATTATAATCAACCTGTGATGATCCACTTTTGTGGTTCCGGGACCTTTCTTCTTCTTTGTCTATTTCTGTGAATTGATCCGTCGAGACTGGCATTCATCATCGTATTGATCCCAGATTGATCATTGCTAATGACAAAAAGCCAAGTGGGAACATCCACCCACGTGCTTCCACTGTGCCCGGAACCTTCAACTGGTATCAAAGGGAGGTTACAATGTTGATTATAGTTATTTAATTTTTGTTGATAATTTACGCATTTATATTTGATTCAATTTGTGATAAATCATTCTATTAAACTGAATGAACGAGATCTGTTCTTCCTCCTTCGTTTCTCGATTCACATCACATAAATGACCATTTAATTTTAATTTTTATTAAAATAAAAAATGAGGAACTCATCCAGAGGATCCGCTATTTCTGTCTGTACAACACGGGAATACACAGCGTTTAATGAAAACTACACATCGTGTACTTAGGTTCAACGAACCGGTAATGGTCCGCCAAACCACGCCGTGTGAATTGAGAATACTTGAGTTTTATTACACCGTGTTGACCAGAAATGAATGGCGCGTGGAACCGGAATACATGGCGTGTATATTGAATCAGCACACTGTGTAGTCCGATCTAGCCCAAGTGAAACCGTGTACAAGGAGAAGCCGTGTTCCACATACAGGGAATTGCCAGGCTAGTAACCACGTAAAAAGGAAGTACACGCCGTGTTAGATTAATCTACATGTCGTGTACTCCAAAATTTCCAAAGTAGATAAAACATGCCAAAGCCCCTGGTGTGTACTTTGGATAAAGGTTGAAAAGAAATACACACTGTGTAAATATAAACTACACGTCGTGTACTTTCCAGAAATAGAATTTCACCAGGTTTCCTCCAAAATTGCAAAGACATGTACAAGGGATATGGATGATAAGAATATCAAGGAAATTTAGAAAGGAATTTAAGATAAATAATTAATTAATTATAAGATCATAATTAATTAATTTCAAGTGAGACTTATATTAAATAATATAATGATTAAAATAATTTGAATTCTAAATATGAATGAATGTCATTGCATGCTATGTATAATCATGATCTAGACCAAAGACCCTTTGTATGTGTGTTTGGTTTCATTTAAATTTGTTTAATTTAAATTCGTTGGCCTGTGAGCCTTCTTCCAATAAAATGTAGGGCCTGTGTGCCCATGGTTTCTTTAATGTAAACCCCATGTAATGGAGGATCTCCCAAGCCGGAGTAGATGGTTCGAAACCCGAAGCTATGGTGAAACCAACCCAAGAAGATACAAAGGTGGACAGGTGGGAGCTGAAAAACATGAACCATCGGTTCAAGGTGTTTTTCCCTAGGTCAGGGTTAGCTTATCAAACCTCTAGATAAGATAACCAATAAAAGCTCATGATCATGATATCTTATTTTATTTCTGTCTGATTGCATGGTTTATTTATTATGTATGTGTTGTCGCGATCACATATTTAATAAAATGAACAAGCATGAAAAGATGGAATAAAATAAAAACTGGACTATGCGTAAACATTATCGGAACATGGATAATCACTTAAGAAAGCATCAATTAATATTAACAAGCATGTGATAATGAGAAACTACGCATAAAGGATTAAAATACCTCAATACCATATTAAGTCAGACCAAGCCTTCTGTTACCTAATTAAGGGAAAGACTCAATAAAACTATGTGTTTGACCAACCCTTTTTGGGACACTTACTTTTACAAAGGAAGCCCTTATAAAAGGTTTCGGGTTGACTTAACCATATTACATCAAGAGGAGTGGACCTTGCTAGACTTGATGTAATATTGGAGGTAAGAGTTGAGGAAATCTGAGTCAGGATTTCAGGATTGGGGAGTCCACTCAACAGATCAAGGAACTGTAAGCTTACAATTGGCAAAGACCTGCCTACCTAAATACCTTCAAATAGCTTGACCAACCCTTGTTGGGGTTATTCGAAGGGGAATATGGATCATTTCCACTATAATGAAAAATAAACTAGACATTCTGGGATCAATGGTGAGGTCCATTGGGACTTGATAAAATAGTGGGAGAATTAATAAATTCATTTATTATTTTTCATAAAATGTAATCAAAAGGTACTGATAAATTTTCTCTTTTAATTTGTAGAATCAATATGACAAACTCGTCAACCACATTTTCTCTGTGATCAATTCTGGACAAAGACAATATCCTCACCAGCAGTAACTTTCAAGAATGGTTTAGGCACCTTTGGGTTATCCTAGGCCATGAATGAAAGTATTACGTGTTGGATTCCTCACTTCCTGATTCTCCTGCCCAAGGGGCGAGTGATGAAGATTTCCTGGTCTATTATCAACATTTGAGCGATACACTCGACGTTCAATGTTTGATGCTATAATCAATGTCAAGTGAGCTCATGAAGTCTCATGAGGACATGGATGACTATATCATGCTTGAGCACGTCCAGGGTCTATACTAGGAGAGAGAAAGATAGGAATGGTTTGAGATATCCAAGGCTCTATTTTAGAGCAAGCTTGGAGAGGGTTCCCCATATGGGCCCCATATAGTCAAGCTCATTAGATACATTGAGCACTTGGAGGTTCTAGGTTTTAAACTCCCCGAGGAACTGGGTACCGATCTCATTCTCACATCACTCCCCCATAGATTCTCTAACTTTGTTGTAAATTTCAACATGAACAACATTGAAAAGTCTCTATTTGATCTTCTTGTCCTTATTCCCCAAGTGGACAATGATATGAAGCATGAAAAACCTTATGTCCTTATAGTGAATAAAAGGGAAGGGAAGGCGAAGAGCTTTAATCCCAAAGTTCTTCATGGCCTTCCAAGAAAAGGAAGATCAAAGGGGAGGAAAGAGAACAAGATGTTGTTTGTTTCGCATGTGGTAAGAAGGGCCACTGGAAGAAAAACTGCACCCAGCCAAGGAAGAAAGGGGAAGCTTCAGGTGTGTTTTTCATCAAATGCAATCTATCTGTTTCTACAAATTAGGTATTAGATATAGCTTGTGGTGCTCACATATGTATCCAAATACAGGAACCAAGTAGATTCTGGAAGATTGGTCGAGGAGAGGTAGATCTACGAGCAGCCAACGGAGCTAGACTTGCTGTTGTAGCTGTCAGGGACTACCACCTCACATTGCCTACTGGGATGGTCTTTGTTTTAAAAGGATGTTATTATGTACCCTCTGTAACCAAAAACATTATTTCAATATCCAGATTAGATATTTATGGATTTATCTTCAAGTTTGGAAATGAATGTTGCTACTTTTATAAAGATAGCATTTGTTTTGGTATGGCACATTTATATAACGACCTTTATGTGTTAGACTACAAAAACCATGTAATGGGAATCGATGAAAAAGTTAATTCACATGACTCATACCATACCCAACTTTGGCATCACCGGCTAGGTCATGTTAATGAGAAACGTTTGACAAAATTACATCAAGATGGGTATCTAGATTCTTTTGAACTAAAACCACTTGGTTTATGTCATGCGTGTCTACAAGGAAAAATGACCAAAGCCCCATTTAGTGGGAAAGGTGAAAGGGATAAAGAGATTCTAGAATTAGTTCACACAGATGTGTGTGGACCATTTCCAATTGAAGCAGGGGTTGGGTTATCATACTTCATAACTTTTACTGATGATTTTAATAGATATGGATATATTTACTTAATGAGGTATAAGTCAGATTCTTTTGATCAGTTCAAAGAATACAAGAATGAAGTTGAGAACCAGCTTGGTAAGAAGATTAAGAAACTCCACTTAGATAGAGGAGGAGAATATCTGAATCAGGACTTCATTGATTTCTTACGGGAGTTCGGGATTCTATCTCAAATCACTCCTCCTTACACACCTCAGTGGAATGGTGTAAGTGAAAGGAGGAACCACACCCTTTTGGACATGGTGAGATCAATTATGAGTCATGTGAGTCTTCCATTATCCTTTTGGGATATGCATTACAAACAGCAGCACACATACTAAACCAAGTACCAACTAAATCGATAAATGGTATTCCATATGAGTTATGGAGTGGACGCAAAGCCATGTTATAGAATTTACATGTGTGGGGTAGCGAAGCATTTGTTAAGGCCTCTTCAGGTAACAAACTTGCACCTCGAGGCACAAAGTGTATCTTTATAAGATATCCTAAGGAAACAAGGGGATATTACCTATACAACCCCTAAAAAAAAGGTTACAGTGGCAATACACGCCATATTCCTTGAGAGGGAGCACATCTTCAAAAGAGATAGTGGGAGCGAGATAGACTTCGATGAAGTCGAGGCTCAAGATATACAGGAGTTGGTATAAGAACAGATTCCACAAAGCCCCGTGGAAGAACAATCTGTTTCAGAGACACAAGAACTACGTAGGAGCACGAGAGAGGTGAGAGAACCAGAAAGATATGGTTTTCTTGTCACCGAGGCTGGTGACTCATTATTGCTTGAAAATGGTGATCCTCTTACCTATAAGGAAGCAGTTGAAGGCACAGAAGTTGCCAAGTGGAAAGAAGCCATGAATTCTGAAATGGATTCCATGTACCAAAAACAAGTTTGGATTTTGGTAGATCCTCTAGTTGATGTAAAGCCTATTGGTAATAAATGGGTATTGAAGAAGAAACTGGACATGGAGGGGCAAGTCAGCACCTATAAGGCATGAATGGTTACAAAAGGTTTTAGACAGCGTCAAGGAATTGACTATGATGAAACCTTTTCACCAGTTGCGATGCTGAAATCCATCAGAATCCTATTGGCCATTGCCACTTACCATGACTATGAAATTTGGAAAATGGATGTCAAAATAGCATTCCTTAACGGGAACCTCCAGGAAGATGCCTACAAGACACAACCTGAAGGGTTTGTGACTCCAAAGGATTCCAACAAGGTATTCAAGTTGCAGAAATCTATTTATGGATTAAAGAAAGAATCAAGGTCATGGAACATTCATTTTGATGAAGCTGTAACGGAATTTGGATTTGTTAAGAACGAATGTGATCCTTGTGTCTACAAGAGGTTTAGTGGAAGTGCAGTCATTTTCCTAATAGTATATGTTGATGACATATTACTAATTAGAAACGAAGTACCTGTCTTACAGTCAGTTATGGCATGGTTAGATAAATGCTTCTCCATTAAATACTTAGGTGAGGCAGCATATATTCTTGGGATCAAGATCCATCGTGATAGATCCAAGAGAATGCTGGGCCTAAGTCAAAGTACATACATTGACAAGAAACTGAAGAGATTCATTATGGAACAATCCAAGAGGGGATTGTTGCCAGTGTCACATGGCATTCATCTTTCCAAGAAAATGTGTCCTCAGACACATGAGGAAAGAAAGAAAATGGCAAGGGTCCCTTACGCATCTGTGATTGGGTCAGTCATGTATGTTATGCTATGTACAAGGCTAGATGTTTCTTACACATTAAGTGTGGTAGGCAGATATCAAGCTGATCTAGGAGACCGTCAATGGATGGCAGTCAAGACTATCCTTAAGTATCTGAGGTGTACTAAGGATATGTTCCTGTTTTATGGAGGAGATAAGGAACTAGTCATCAAAGGACATGTAGATGCTAGTTTCCAGACAGATCAAGATGACATGAAGTTGCAGACTAGTTACATCTTCAGTTTGAATGGAGGTGCAGTGAGCTGGAAGAACTCAAAGCAAAGTGTGATGGCAGATTCTACAGCGGAGTCCGAGTATATCGCAGCTTCTGAGGCAGCTAAACAAGTAGTATGGATGCGAAGCTTCATCTAAGAGCTGGATGTAGTACCTAGCGGTAAAGATCTCATCACACTGTACTGTGATAATACTGCAGTGGTGACTCTCGCAAAAGATAAAAGGTCACATCAGCGGATGAAGCACATACTTCAGAAGTATCATCTCTTGAGGGATTTTTCTCAGAGATGTGAAGTTGCAGTGAGTAGTATTTCCACGGAAGACAACGTGGCGGACCCCTTGACTAAAGCCTTGACTCAGTAGAAACATGATCATCATGTGAGGTCTATCGGACTAAAATTCATAGGCAGTTGGCTCTAATCCAAGTGGGAGTTTGTTAGGGTTGGTGTCCTGAGAACCAACTATTTTGTACTTTGATTACATGAATGTTCACTTATTATATATTGTTCATTATTCAGCATGACTATAATATAATAATCTCCTGGAATATTTGTTGCATTAATAAGGTCATGGTAGATCCCCGCTATGATGAGAACCTTGAAATGCTATAAAAATATTATTAAATAGTGTTCTACGGTTGGATGACATACTATGATAGGACACATAGTATACAAACTGTCATGTTCAAGTACTCGTAAGAAGACGAGACTCTCTCTCATGGAGTTCTCACTTGGTAATCTCCAAGATGGGAGATTATGAGAACAGACCCGCCAGTAGTAATTCTGCATGTTTTGGTGTCATCGGATATTTCTATCTACGAGCGTGTGTAATGGTCCTTAGACTGGAAGCTTATCATTAACTCGTGTCATGACTTGCGCACTTAGATTTGCTGACGAAAACCGTCACGAAGACATTTGGCAGGAAGTAGGGTACGTTGGGTGTGTCACGAATGACATGTTGTTAATGGATAAGTCGAGGAAGGATTTGTCCCATCCATATTTATGGAAGTAGATATCTTGTTCCCTTTGATTGAAATAGAACTGTCGAACAAATTCCATAGCCATGGTGACACGATGAGTTTATTTCTGGAAGTCGGAGAATGAAAGATCAAGCATATAGGTTTATGACACTGCCATGAAACCTGCTTGATGAGATATTGAGACAAAGTGATTAAATTACACAGTAAGCGTTCATATGAGGTGACACGTCAATGTGGTATCAACTTATTTCTCTTGAGTGCCTTGACCCGTTGTTAGACAGTAATTTTGGACTTTAGGAAAGCCTGCCTAATGCCAACAAGAAAGAGGCCTAGAGGGTCAAACACTAAGTGTATCCAAGAATATCAAGTAGAATAAAGATTATTCTGGTACATGATTTAATAATAATTCAATGAAGCCTAAATCGTTTAAATGATGGAGGAAGAAGGAAATGAAAAACAAGATATACACGCTGTGTATTAATGATTACATGCCATGTAGTTTTTCATGGAAAACAAGTACACATCGTGTATTAATGATTACACATCGTGTAGTTTTCATTTTGGAAAGGAAATGAAAAACAAGTACATGCTGTGTATTAATGATTACACGCCGTGTAGTTTTATAGAAAACAAGTACAGGCCGTGTATTAATGATTACAGTTCGTGTAGTTTTCCAGTCGGGGTTTTGAGGATATAATATTGTTTTATTAAATGATATTTATTATAATCAGCATGGGTGCATGTTAAGGAATTAATTATTCGACATGAGGGTTTTCAATAAAAGTCAATGAAATAAATAAAATGTGTAACGCGTTTATTTATTGTCATAACTCTACAACCTCAAACCCGATTATAAATATCCTCACAACCCCAACTCTTTTTCTAACAAGAGAATCGTTGTGCACAACAATTCTGGAGAATTCTTTCAAGGCTGAAAGAACTTATTCCTCCAAGAACGCTCTCAAAACCGAGAGAGATCATCTTCCATCGGATCAAGATAGTCTAAGGCGGACAACGCAAGCAAAGGTTTCTCCATGCTAGCACCTGGAGACTCCTTTGGCGACGTCCAGAGATACGAGGTGCACGTGTGGATCACCGCTAGAGGAAATCTACACTTGGATTCTGTGACGCAACGACGAATCACATCGGAACGTGATCAAGAATATCAACAAAGAAAGAACACCCAAAAGGTACTTATTTTCAATTAATTAAATTTATTATAATCAACCTGTGACAATCCACTATTGTGGTTCTGGGACCTTTCTTCTTCTTTGTCTATTTCTGTGAATCGATCCGTGGAGACTGACGTTCATCGTCGTATTGATCCCGGATTGATCATTGCTAATGACAAAAATCCAAGTGGGCACGTCCACCCACGTGCTTCCGCTGCGCCCGGAACCTTCAACAGAAAGTTATCATGTATGATATGTCTAATAAGGGTTCTAGTTATGAAGAACCTAGTGGGAGATGATGCAGATCACTTATGAACCAGTTGTTTATGTATCCATATTCCCAAAGGCACTAAACCTAAATGATTTTGGTGTGGATCGTTATGATATGTAATGAATATTCATTTATTAAGATGTAATATTTGTGTATGAGATGATTGGGGTCTTTACAATGTCATTCCCCGTATCATTTATCTGATACATAGCATGCTTGGGACACCTCGTGTACTCGATCGTGAGATAAAAGGGGACTACACATCGTGTACAATAGTTACACAGTGTGTAGTTCTTCATGTCGTGTGTCTGTCTGTCTGAATCTACATGTTTATCTGATCTATTCAGATCCTATATTCAGTTTTGTTGGATCTGCCCCGATAAAAAGAGATACGGGTGAGAAAACAAAAGTACAAGGTGTGTACTCAAGTACACGTCGTGTACTCAGGTTTTTTTCTAAGTAGAGCCATTGGCACCTCCATATGGTGTGAATCAAATGCTTCTTTATTTTTAATCATTAATTAATTACTAGTTTTGTTATACAGAATGAAGGAAGAGAAGAGACGATGATGTAAGATATTAAAATGAATCATTTTTAAGTAAATGAAAATGAAAAGGCATGCAACTAATCAACAAATAATAAATAATTATAAATTAAACATGTGACCACTCTGATACAACTTGTAGGTTTTGGGCGTAGTAGAAGCATCCTTTGCTGGTATGATCAACTCGAATTTTAGTCATAAATCATGTGTAATCATTACTTTACATGATCAAAACGTCATATCCAATGAAAACAATTGATTACTTAACTAGATTAAAATTCCATAACCAGAAGTGGAGGATCTTTATGAGTAATTTATAATTAATTTATAATAAGGTGTAGAATTATCTAAACTTGTAATTCCGCTTTTGTTGATGATCTAGTTAACAAGATCTTAACGTACCATCATTGCGCTAGTAGATCCAAGTGAAAACATCCATCTTGCAGTGATCCGCACGTGCACCATAATCTCTGAACGTCACCACAGAATCACTGGGTGCTAGCATCGTCAATCTCGGTCGCTTATGTTGTTCGTTTTTTATCACAGTAGAATTATTCTCAAGAGAGGAAGAACTCTTGATGATCTCTCATTGTCTTGAGAGAGGAGAGGATAAGAGCACTCTAGATCTCTTGATCTCACTCTAGAGTTTCATAGAGTCTCACTCTATCCGTTATTCACACCAATTGTCATTTGGGAAAGTGATATGATAGGTTTAGGGTTGGAAAATTGCACACTAAACCCATGCTAACTGTAATATTCTTATTTGACCTCATATCCATTAATAATATTATTATTATTAATTGCTTGACATGTGAAACACATTTAAGAATATAAATAAATATCATTTATATTATTTCTAATCGGAACATTAAGGTTGGTCTGCTTTCCCTCATCGACATGTATTAATCCTTGAATAATGAATATTTAATAAATAAATGTCGTTGCATTATTCTACGATAAAAATAATAAATATTATATTCACTAAACTTTC
This sequence comes from Viscum album, assembly GCA_963277665.1. Classification (NCBI taxonomy): domain Eukaryota; kingdom Viridiplantae; phylum Streptophyta; class Magnoliopsida; order Santalales; family Viscaceae; genus Viscum; species Viscum album. Next base: position 2,053,219,035 of record OY728153.1, on the reverse strand, counting down.
AAATAAATATTTATTATTATTTAACTCACTTATTCTTTTGAATAACTTGTGATTAAATTATGGTGATCAAGTAAAACCGAATAAATATTATTTATTATATCTTGTTAAATTTAATACTAGAATTTAACTGATATTGCAGATACACTTAATGTGTAACCCTCTAGATCGCTTTCTCAGAGGCATTAGGCACAACCGCCTAAATTCCAAGGTTAACATCTAACAACATGACAAGTCATCCATAGAGAAAGAAGTTAATGTCTCAACGACGTTCAACCTCTTATAAATGTTTGTCGTGTAATATAATCTTTTTATCACAATATCTCAAATCAAGCTCTCGTTCATCAAACTCCATGATCATGGATTTATGCTGGCAGTTTCATTCCCTTCAAAGGGACTGAGATATCAACATTTGTCAAAAGACAAAAGGGATAAATCTTTTCTCACATTATCCATTAATGCAATATCACTCGTGACGTACCCAATGTATCTTACTTCGTTGCGAACATATGTCATCACAGTTTTTATTGATACATCAAAGTGCGCGAGTCATGATATCCATTAACGATAATCTTAAAGTCTAAGAATTAATACACACATCCGCAGATAGGAACATCTAATGACACGTGGAAATATAGATTTCCTATTAACGGATATGTTCTCATTACATCCTATCCTGGAGATTACCAAGGGAGAACATCATGAGAAGGTGTCTCAATATCTTATGAGTCTCATACCCTTGACATCCTGTATTGTCTGTGTCCTGTCAGACAATATCATCCGACCATAGAACAAGGTTCAAGAATAATATCGTGACACCTCTAGGTTCTCCTCATAGTAGGAAACTACTATGACCTTTCAGTGCAACATATATTCTTGGGACATTATCACATACAAATGTCATGCAGAGGAACAATGATAATGTGATAAGAAAACTTCATTAATAATGAAAACATGTAATCAAATACTAAACAAGTTGATTCTAGGGCACCAACTCCAATAGAATTTATTTAAAGAAAAATATATCATAAAATCTCAGGGTGTTTGAATTCTGTGTATACACGTACACATATAGTCGTCATATTTGACTATCAAAACATATATCAAAAGAAGTTATTTATTTTTCTTAATGTTTCTACAGCATTTGAAAGCATAAGGCGTAGAAACTCGTTTTAATGAAGACTTTTAAATTTACAAAAAACGCATTACAAAGAAGGTATAAGGTGTGACAATCCATTTTAAGTTCTTTAACTAATCATTTATCAACCATTTCAAAATAGACTAGACAACGCTGGTTTTGAAATACTCATAGAAGCAAGAAAAATAAAATAAGAATAAACTAATGTAAAATTGCATTACATGCATCATGATTTTCAAAAATCAACTCAAACTTCCAATTTGCAACCTCTCGTACCTAAAAAATAATTTTATAGATTTCCACTCCAGTAAAAAAACCCTCTCAAAATAAGTCCCATGGGTTCTAAACCCAATTGTTAACATTCTAAGTCGAATAGATTTTCAAAATCTCATCCTAGATTACCACATTCCTTCAAATAAAAACCACATGCACCAAATCATGCATTTTAATTAAATAAACATATATTTTGAACCAATAAAGGGGTGGGCACAAGGGTGAAGGCATAGAAGATGAGGGAGATATGATAAGAATCACTACCAAAAACATGAAAAGAAGAATCTCAAGCAGTGGAAAACGCTGGTGTGAGTCCAGAAGATTAACAAGGGGTTGCGCACATCACTGTTCGGGAAGAACAATAATAAAATGTGACGCATATGCACTATATCACTTGAGAAATACACAAAAACAAATATTCGAATTTCATACCTTCATTTTTGAGGGTTTGGATTCATCCAAAATGTCCCACGATATAGCAGCATATTTGGCTTTCGTAGCAAGCTTGAACAACATAAGGAGCAGAGATCACTGATAGGATTCTTTTATAAGAACATAAAGAGTTTTATCAACATTAGTAAAAAACAGGGATGAAAGATACCTTTATCAGGAATAAAATTTAAATCGCTTCTTATCAATGTTAATTTATAGTTTTATCGAAGCTAAATTTAGCACTGATAAAATATGGATTTATCATTGCTAAAGTTAACACTGATAAGGGGGTTGTCTTACGTGAGTGAGAGACTACCCTAACGCGATGAGTTACCTTTACGCGAGGTCAGACTACCCTTTATCAATACTAATTTATAGTTTTATCGGTGCTAAATTTAGTGGTGGTAAAGTATAGATTTATCACCACTGGGTTTAGTAATGATAAATTCTAAATTCAATGTTGATAAATACTGGTTTATAAAAATTAAAAATTACATTTAAAAATTACAATGAAATACAAATTATATTTACACGAATAATAAAATTTACAAAATTACTTTGTAAAACAAATATTAATACTAAAAATTAATAATTAAAAAAATATTAAAAAGTAATATGTAATATTAAATGAATAAATAATACTAATTATAGAAATTACAAAAAACATTAAAAGAACGAATAAATAATGTTAATTATATCAGTTGCAAAAATATTATAAATGAATAAATATAAAACAACATTAAATACTTATTAATAATTACATTTAAATACAAAAGTTTCATTTATGGCATTGTTTTATCATTATATTCGTACCCTCCGGCATTTCTATGAGGTTGGATTCCAATGTATGGAAGAGGAATGATTGATGGTGGCAAATAATACCTTGTACGTCCACGAAAACCTGCGCTGCAAAAAAGATTGATTGGGGCGGAATCTTGATGCGCTCCAAAGCGGTCAAACCGGCGTTCCACAAAGTGAGCGGCAATAATGATGTGGACGGGCTTTTTGGCCCCTCCCAAAATATAATTTATAATTGTTAACTATTAATTAAATTGTTAATTATTCTTCAAATAATTTGATTATATTTATTAATTACTAATTATAACAATTGTTTTGCTAATTGTTAATAAATATAAGATATTATTAGTTATTAATTATCTCAACCAATTACCCAATCAATTATTAATTGGTAATTATATTATTTATTTAAATAATAATAATAATAATAATAATAATAATAATAATATTGCTAACTATTAATTATATTAATTAATTATAAAATGCAGTTTTCTAAATAACTTAAAATTAAAAATGCAACAAACATATAACATAGTTTTCAATTCAAAATGCATGAATAGTGGAAAAGTATCATTAATGTTAGCGGTGTTGTCTCATGCACTCCTCCGTGCCACAGTCGAGTATATATAGATTGAAAGGTTTTGAATTGATGATTAACGATTAATCAAAACAGCGGAAGCATTTAGAAGCCATTAAACCCAAGATCACCATGCCTTTGAAATTGAAATCATATAGACAGTAAATGAAAAATGCATACCTTGCATTAAAGTACATTGTTGTCATTGCCAGCATCCAGTGTTTGATGAAGACCACCAAAGGAACAACCGAAAAGATCTTCACTGAGATGTATCCATGGGTTTCACCAAATCACTAACGCTTTGGGTAGGATATTCTGAACCTCCATGATATGCTAATATCTCACGGTGCTAAGGAGGATGGAAGAAGAGCGCTTTTGGCGGTGGGGGGGATATCAGGAGGTTTGAAAGAGTATCACACGCCAATTTATTTCAGACCCATAGTATGGCCTCCCTTTATATAGGTTATGGGGGCACTCCTGAGCCCATGCATTTACTCACATGTTTCAGAAACGTACGAGTAACTCTTGCCGCTACATCTCATGTAACTGTTAACCATCAACTCTCATGTTCGTTGCATCTTGTGAAACAACTATCAATAATAGCTGGAATGTAGGAGATTCGAATGTTAACTCCACTGCCTTCGATGAATTTGAGATGTGACAAATAAATCTTAGCTTACGATTCATGGCACTAGCACCCTCAGTTTCAAGCAAGTAACCATTTCTTTACATATTTTAAGTATGTAAAGTGTTTGGTGAAGATTAGGAGGGTTTGGAAGACTTTTGGGATGTTTTTTAGGCTAGTCTGGAGGCACACGGTCTGAGCACGATTAGTCGAAACCGTACAACTCCTACATAAAATCGGTGCAAAGTGAAACAAAGGCTTCTAGGGGGGCGTATGGTTAACGCCCACAGTTTGGCCAAACCCTGCGGCCACCTAGGAGTAACCGTAAAATGTGAGGCAAAGGGATTCCGCATGATTGGCGCACGGTTTGTCTAACTGTGCGAGCCAACTGCGCAAGATGCTCCTTAAGGTAGAGACTGGCGCATGGTTGGCATACGGTTTGCCTAACCGTGCAACCTGACCATGCATGATTTAAATCTAGATCCTAAAAAAGTGACCAGGTGGAAATATTGGTGCGTTGAACCTCGATTCCCTTGGTAAGTCTTCGTTTTAGGTGGTTTTCCTCAGATTTACTTCTTTTCTCTATATTGGATTCATAGATCTAGTCTGTTGGGGATAGATCTATGATAGTTGATGCCAATCATGATGAGATTTAGCGGTGTTGATGTTATGGAACAAGAGTTGAGGCGAGTTTTTGGAGATTCAACCTGGTTTTGTTTGAGAATTCATGCCTTTCTTCGTTTCTGCCATAATTCCCGAGACAGGTGGCTTCACTCTCAATTCCTCTTATTAGAACTAGAAGACTTGATTTCAAATTGATTATTTTGCTTGAAATTGATTGTGAAATTTGTAACGTCCCGGTTCCAGAAGCTTCCCAGAGGCGCCCCGTACCCGGTTGGTCACATGGCCTCAAACGCATTTCCCTGAACGCTAGAGACTGCCGACTAGCAGCGAGGGCCTTGGGTGTGATAGTGGGGAAACTATACCCTCATTAGTAGAGTAACACAGTAGAAATAAACAGATAGCAATAGTGGAAGCGGTATAATACCATACAACAGTAAACAACGAAAGACTGAGGTAATAAAAAAATGAAGCACATATATATATAAACGATGTATGATACAAATGTCTAGGAAAGCTGTCAAACAAGTCACAATGCTGGAATACAGAAATAACCAAAGTACAAAAGAAAACAGATAAACTCCAACAGCATCGCAAGCCTCATCTTGGTCCCATGCTCTCCAGCTCCTCAGCAATCAAGTACCTGAAGTAGAAGGTCGCTTGCCCTTATCTATACCTGCAGCAATATAATCTGTTTGAGCCCAAAAGCATGACCCAAACAGGGTGTGAGACTAATCCCAGTAGGCAACCACCCAAAGATATGTGCCTAACAGTCAGTGAATATATACGGCATACAATAAGCAAAGAGAAGCAGTAAACAAGGAAGTACTCAAAAGTAAACAATCCTACAGTTTCAATGCATTCAATTTCATATATCAAGTAAGAAGATAATCACAAATAGGGAACCCTCTGAGAAGTACTCACAGCCTAACCCCTCTGGTCCTACCAAAACAAAAACAATCAACTCTATGAGAAGTACACACAATCTAACCCCTCTGGTTCAGCTTTTGCATAAACTCTCTGAGGAAGCACTCACCGTCAATTCCCTCTATAGTCTCGTATCGGTAACTAAAAGGCGCTCTAGGGAAGCACTCAACATCCAATTCCCCCTGTGGCCCACATCAAGGAACTACAGAAACTCTGAGGAAGCACTTATGTCCATTCCCCCTATGGTCTCGCATCGTAATAGTAAAACATACACTCTGGGGAAGCCCTCAGCGTCCATTCCCCCTATGGTCTACTACACTAGGTTCCCACAGCCCTGTGTAAGTCAATCGAGTACAACAATATATAATGGCCAAAGTATACCTCAAGAACTACTTGGCTAAACAATCTACAGTATAACATCATGTCAGATAAATAATATCACTCCATCCAATCAACACTAAGAATGGAAAGCAAGCAGCCTAACAGGCTAAGCAAGACCAAACGGTCTTAAACAAAATAAGCATGAGCAACACATCCATAACATATCAATTAACCCTATTCACATTCAATTAACCTCTACTCAAGAATATAAATCATAGAAGACAAATAACAGGGATAAATCTGTAAACACACAATACCCCGTTCTTGGGTATTGGGCACTTTTGCACATAAAATTCAAAGACTAACTACAAAAAGGCACAAACCACCTACCTTGGGGTTGTGAGATCGCTATACTTGAATCACAAGCCTTGATCTGCCTTAGAACGTCGTAGATCTACAAAAATGTCTGAAACGTTTAACCGAAGATAACTCTTGAAAGAGGAGGAATCAAGAAACAAAGCTCTAGAAGAAGGAAGAGCTTACCGTGGTGATCCCAACGCAATCGACGATAGTCGAATCAGAGAATGGATGCTCGATCGGGGGTTCGGGAAAGGATCGGCACCGTACGAACGCTCTCGGTCGAAGAAGGTGAAGAAGAAGATACTTCTGCCAATTAGACGCAACCCCGGTCCATTTGATGAAATAAAAAAAAAGTACACGGTGTGTACTTTAGAAGTACATGGCGTGTACTTTCCCTTACCAGCCCCCGCATTAGGCGGTCTCTAGGTCACCACACATGACTGTATGGTCGGCCATTACACGGCCAGCACACAACTACGTGCAGAAAAAGAGTACACGACCTGTATATATAAGTACATGGCGTGTACTTCAAAAATTTCCAGAAACTCATCTTTTTCTCAAAAACACTAGAAAAGAGAAAAAACATAACTGAAAAGAAGATCCGGGTTCTTACAAACTTTCCCCCTTAAAGAAATTCGTCCCCAAATTTCCCTAGCAAGGTGGCATAGAAGAAGAATACTCGACAAGCTCTGTCCACTGTGATCATACATCGACCTCCCTCTCCCAGGTCTCGTCCTATACTCGTCTGTACTGCCATAACACTCGTACCAGAGGAACATACCGACCACGGAGAACTTTCATACTTCGATCAACAATCCGGATAGGATGCTCCTCAAATGAGGCGTCCACCTCTAACTCAACCTCCTCAAGTTGAAAAACATGAGATGGGTCTGAGAAGTAACGTCGAAGCTGAGAAACGTGGAAGACGTCATGCATAGCCTGGTACCTCTGAGGTAACTACAACCGATAGGTAACAGGAACAACTCTCTCCAACACCTCAAACGGTCCAACGTACCTTGGTGAAATCTTACCCTACCTCCTAATCCTCATGTTTCCCAACCTCGGTGTGACACGCATGAAAACCTGATCTCCAACCTTGAACTCCAAAGGTCATCTCCGTCGATCAGCATAAGACTTTTGTCGTGACTGTGCAGTAGTCATCCTCTTCCGAATCAACTCTATCTGCTCCGTGGTCTCCTGGACAAGTCAAGGTCCCAGCATAGCTGCCTCTCCTGCCTCCAACTAGCATAAGGGTGATCGGCATGACCTACCATACAAAGCCTCAAAAGGTGCTATCTGGATAGTTTCTTGAAAACTATTATTGTAAGAAAACTTCACAATAATTATATGCTTCTCCCAAGAACCTCCAAAATCCACGATGCATGCTTGAAGCATGTCCTCAAGCACCAGAATCGTACTCTTGGACTGACCATCTGTCTGGGGATGGTAAGCTGTACTCAGAAGTACCTGTGTACCCAAAGCCTTCTAAAGTCCCTGCCAGACCCGAGAAGTAAAACGAGCGTCCCTGTCTGAAATAATAGAGCGTGGAACTCCATGTAAACGCACAATCTCTCGGATGTACAGCCTACCCAACTCATCAACACTGAAGGTCTCCTTAATCGGTAAGAAGTGAGCAACCTTCGTGAGTTTGTCAATGACAAACCAAACAACATCATTCCCTCAAGGTGACCTTGGTAAACCCATCACGAAGTCCATCACAACATCGTTCCATTTCCACTTGGGAATGAGTAACTAATGCAAACGCCCTGCTGGTCTCTGATGCTCCGCCTTCACCTGCTGACAGGTGGAACATCTCATGACAAACCCAACAATATATCTCTTCATACCTGACCACCAATACTGATGGTTTAGATCACGATACATCTTCGTGACACCGGGATTAACTGCCCAAACTGAGGAATGAGGGTCCTGCACCAGCTCCTCGCGTATGTTTGCTGGCACTGTAACGCCCCGACCCCAGTTACCTAGAGTTGGTGCATTATTACATAACATTGGCATGATCACAAGAAGGATCAAATCTCTAAAGACCGATTGGTTTAGTAGCCTTGGAAACACTAGACATACTCATAAAGTTTTACATTACATCATAAAGTGAAAAACTACTACAACAACAAAGTCCCCATATTCCACACTCATATCCCCACATACTATCCCTGTAGGTCATTCATAAATTACTTCTTCACATCCTGGAAAAAATAAAACATAGAAAAGGGGTGAGCTCAAATGCCCAGTAAGGATAACAATATAGCGGAAACTTTCATAAATAAGAATAAACATTTAAGGCAGTGTATAACTAAAACAAAAGCCTTTTAAACTTGAACTTCAACATAGAATGGAAAAAGTAAAATGAAATAATTCCATTTACTTATTCACATGGATATTCTACTAATCTAATAATCACATGCAATATCAAAAAACACTTTCATAATGATGGAATGCATAATGCCAGACTATTATAACCACATAACCAAGGCCTCGTGCCAAGACTACAAATAAGATTTTGTCAAGGCCTTGTGCCAAGACACTAGTTTGTCTCATGAGACCTACCGATGCATCGAGGAGCTATAGCGGGCTCCACCCATCACATATTAAGTCCAATGCATTCCCATATGAAAAGGTTTAAACATAACATAAACATTCGTATTAAAACTAGCATACGAAATGTCAATACTTTCACCATAAACCATGAATGACATAAAAATAGCACATCCACAGTCAAACATATCACAAAACCTTCAATACAATATAGAAGTTTTGTATCATAATAAATCAACTTCACATAAGCGTAAAATCCAACAAAGGATGTTGACATAGATGAAATCAAAACTCTTTTTAGAGAAATATCTCTTTTTATTTTGAAATCATTTAAGATCCATATAAAATAAAACATTTTCTTTGAAAATATTCTTATAATCTTGTAAGGGAAGCTTTGAAGATTTTATAACGGCGGAGAATAGCCGCACCCGCCATATAAGTTAAAAAAACATTCTTACCTTAATTCTGTCAAAAAGGTTAAAAAGCACCTTGTTTGAAAAACGACGGAAAGATTCCATTATAAACCTCTTATAAAAAGTCAAACAAGGGTATAAATGACTTTAACCCATATTCTTATAAATGTTAAATATGTTTTGAAATACATTTTGAAGTAACATGGATGTGGATGATAAAGAGATCCCAGTAGATAATTACGTATAAACAACCTCAGATAATGAAGAGATTGTGAAATAACCCTTACCTTGTACATTTACTTGGTTGGGGGTAGGTTAACCTCCTGTATAATAGTGAAATAATTGTTATTAAATTATACAAGAATCATATACATTCATATGATATCATATATGATCTTTTAACATTGCTTTGTTAATAATATCTTAGTATTATCGTCGTTTGAGGTGTTAACTTACTCGTTTTCTTTTATATGTTTTGTTACATAAGCCATGTTTTTCATGGATAGGTTGTATATTATTCATATCCAGAATGATATCAAGTCCTTAAAAATTATTTTTAAATCATAAAATGATAATTATACTTGAAAGGATACAATGGAGAACGAATCCCATCGCGTTCGTGGAGACGGTAGTCCGTACGTACGCACGAGCGACAATATCATTCTTTTGATATTAAAATAATATATAAATGGATGGTATATCATATATACAGAATAATTAACATGTTATATTTATTATTTACATGAGTTACACATCATTATTATACCCATCCAAATAATAATATATTGAATAACAATTACACCTCGACGTGGAGATGGTAAGCCTTACATACGCACGTATGGTGACATGTTATTCAAAGGGTGGATATAATACTGAATATGGTTGTAACATATTTATAATAACATCACAGTATATATAAGATACTGGAGTTATTATTTTAGAATGGAAATAACAATGAATGAAGAAGTGGAAGAAGAAAGGAACTTGAAAAGGGGTGGTGAAAACATTACCTCTTCTTCGGGTTCTTCCTTTTGATTTGATCAAAAGAGCTCCTTAGGTTGGCTTTCTGATCAAAATAAGGCCTCTAGGTTGTATTGAGGGAAGTTGGGAGAGTATTTGGGCAGATTTTGGCTGAACCAAAAGGTTTTGAAGGTGTAAAGTAATGAGAAGGGGGAGTGCCCTTTTATAAGAGGGGTGAGGGGCACCTTTGGAAAAGTTAGAAATATTAATTTATAATAAATTCATATTCGGTTTCTAATGGCTCCAAAGTTAATTATTTAAATGTTAAGGTGGGTATAGGTCGAAAAACATTCAACCAATAGAATTTAGATAGGTTTGGGTACTTATATTAACCTTATCTCTAAGTATTAACTCTAAGTTAATTAGTTTCACTTTTACAATGTCTCTTTGTATTTTTAAATTATATGGTTAATAAACTTACTATATACATCCAAGCGACCCCCAAGTAGTCCATTAATGATATAAATATCATTATATAAGTCTCTTGGCCTAACCTTATATTTTTAGGAATTTAATATCAATTAATAATATAAATTTGTTTTTAAAAACTCTTTTATGTCAATTTTGACACTATTCAATAGTTGATTTTTGTGAAACTCATAATAGAATTATTACTTTGAAAAAAGTCAATTACATCAATCCTAATATGTCATATTATCCTAGAAAATTAGTGTAATTCATTAAAAGTCTCAAATTATATTTATTTGGGTATTTATAATATCAATTATTTTAATTTGTCACTATTATGGTAATTACTGCATCATAATTGTGTCATAAATAAATTAAATTATTTAAAGTATAAAAATTATAAATAAAATATCATTATGTAGGAAATCCTTTTATATTTCTAATGAATATTTATAGTATAAAATCCAACATATATAACCCTATGTAAAAATTGTTTTTTTAAAAGATATATGCTTATGTCATTTTTGTACTTATTTTAACTTAATTAAAATTAAGTGTCCCTATCACCTACAAGTGGCTCCATGGGGTCCCAAAATCGACCCAAATATGCCTATGGTCGAACATGTATCAACCAATAAGGCTAGGACACGTTTTAGGATAATTTAGTATTATTATAATATTATTTTATAACCCTTATTTACCGGATTTACCCTTAACCATGGTAAATAAAATATTTATCGAAGTAATTATTCAAAATGTCTAAAAATAAAAGTTACCTATTTACACAATTTGAACATCCTGATTCCAAATATGGAATCCATTTTTCCAAATTCAAAACACAGAAGTGGCAGAAATTAATTTAAAATTAATTCCCGTTAAAATAAAAAGCGTGTTTTTAAGAGATAATAACTATCAAAAATTGACACTTATTTATGTCCGGTTTAATTGTAAAATTATGTCAAATGACCAAAATTGTATTAAATGGTAAAAATATATTATAAATATACTTTAAAACTACTCAAATTCATAATTTATCACTATTAATTATTTTGATTAAAAAAGTTGTTTTTAATTAAAATTTAGTAATTTTCACTATTCATCAAAATATTAAAGTTATCCGAAAAGTACCAAAATTTCACCTTAGGCTAAATTCGATATTCCAAATCCAAAAATGAAGTCCATTTTGAAATATAAAATATATATAATTTCAAAAAGTAGGTATTACTATTCATAACGGCTAGTTTGATTGGTTATAGTGTGTTAGAACTCGGTGTTGCGTACAACACACGCTATCACATTATTCAAAGAGAAGCGTACCGTAGAAGCTTGGGGTGTTACAGGAACCCACATGTGTCCATGAAAACACAAGATCTCATCCTCGTCTACTATCCATCCATGAATAGGATCCTCTCCTGAAACACTCTCCCATAGGAATAGGCCTTCAGAATCTAATAGCTGCCTCATTCATACTCGATCAAGTAGAGTAGAGGTAACAACCACAAAAGAAAGAAACGTCTGCCCCTGACTATCGTGCACCTCCAAAAGCATCTCAAAGAATAGAGACATAAACTACCACTCACTACTGGCTTCTTGAACTGTCTGTATCTGAGTCCTCTTTCTCAATGCATCAGCCACAACATTGCCCTTCCCAGGCATGTAGGCAAGCTCAAAGTCAAAATACTGAAGGTACTCAACCCACCTTCGCAGTATCAAATTCAGGTCATGTTGAGTAAAGATATACATGAGACTTTTTTGGTCGGTGAAAACCACAAAATGCTCTCCCAACAGGTAGTGTCTCCAACAACGCAAAGCATGAACAACTACAGCCAACTTGAGATCGTGCGTCGGGTAATTTCTCTCATGTGGCCTCAACTACCGAAACTCGTATGCAACGACCCCTTCTCCCTGCATAAGCACTGCTCCTAGCCCGATACCTGATGCATCACAGTGAACAATATATCTCTTGCCCAGAGCCTAATTCAGCTCCTAAAAGGCTAAATCGCAAGAATCTGACCATAAGTACTTCACACCCTTCTTAGTCAGGCTCATCAGTGGCGCTGCTAAGCATGAAAAGTCTTGTATAAAACATCTGTAATAACCAGCCATCCCTAGAAAGCTTCGTACCTCAAAGACATTCTTCAGATGCTCCTAGAAAACTATTGCTCTCACTTTCTCTGGGTCTACTGATACTCCGGACTCTGAGATAATATGACCCAAGAAGTGAATTTGATCCATCCAAAAGTGGAATTTCGAGAGCTTAGCATATAACTGATTCTCTCTAAGTGTACTCAAAATGATCTCAAGATGTGTGGAATGGTCATATCAAGTGTGAGAGTACACCAAGATATCTCCCACAAAGACTACCATGAAAGAATCCAAGTATGGATGGAACACTCGGTTCATCAGTGCCATGAAAATTGCAGGTGCATTCGTGAGACCGAATGACATAACCACATACTCGTATAGACCATACCTGCTCCGAAAGGCTGTAAGAGGTACATCTGATGGTCTAACGCACAACTGATGATAATTTGATCTCAAGTCAATTTTTGAGAACACCCAGGCTCCTCGAAGTTGATAAAAAATATCATCAATACCCAGCAAGGGATATCAGGTCTTGACCGTCAACTGGTTCAACATCCGATAATCCACACAAAGTCTTAGGGTACCGTCTGCCTTCTTCACAAACAGGACAGGCGAACCCCAAGGAGAAGTACTGGGTCAGATGAAACCCTTTGCCTGCAACTCCTCCAACTACTTCTTGAGCTCCTGAAACTCTGGTGTAGCCATACTATATGGAGGAATGGACACCGGTTCTACTCCTGATTCGAGCTCAATAGAAAAGTCCACCTCTCACTCTAGAGTCAAACCTGAAAAGTCCTCTGGAAAGACATCCCTGAAACATTACACCACTGGAGAAAAGTCCATCTATGAATTCCCTAGTCATCCAGATAAAGACTAGAAATATGGGCCATAACTCCTCCCAACCCATGATGCTCGGGTCCTGCTCTGCTCGCCTGGACATCCCATTCTCCCTTATGAAGAAACGATCCACCCTTTGGTGATGTGAAACTCACCCTATGACGATAGAAATTGACAACTACCTAGAAGGGAACTAACAAATCCATTCTAAGAATGAAATCATATCCTTTCATCTCTGGGACATAAAGGTCCCATAAGAAGTGACACCCACAAACCTCTAGAGGGAACTCCTTGAACTATCGTACACTAGCCGTTTTTCCCCAACGAAGTGTCTAGCGTCAAGATATTAGCGAAAGAAATGATACAGAGTCCAAGGATCTACACAACATAAACAGATATAAAGCTATGGGAATCCCCCATATCAAAAAGAGAATAATCTAAAACTGAGGAAACTAGGATTGTACCTCAAACTGCAGAGGGTCTGAGATCCTGCTTCTGCAAGGCCTGCTCCATTGCAAAAGTCTGACCTGCACCACGACCCTGTGACCCTTCCTGACCACTCTGAGCTGATCCACCCAATTGTCGCTAAAATCCTGGCGACTGGCTACCACGACCACAACCTCCACCTCAGCCTGAACGGTCGCAAGAACTCCAGTTCCCAGACTGGTGAGAAACTGGTGGTGCTTCTCCTAAACGTGGAGTCATAGAAGAACCCCTATCACCAGCTGCCGGTGAGAAAAACTGATAGAAACGCTGAAGATGGCCCATTTTTCCACATGATCGACACTCCACTAGGTCTCTCAGGAAATGTGGTCTCGTATGCCCACTCTCCCCGCACTGGTAGCACACCACCTGAATACCATAAGAAGTGTCCTGCCTCCTCGTATCCTCACGCATAGACTCCCTACGGTGCTTCCTACTGTCAGTAGGAGGGATACCAACTCCGGATGTCAATCCGCCCTGGCTCACCAATCCAGAATCTCTCAGGTTGCGCTCCGTGATTAGCGCTTGGTTGAATATAGAAGTGATGGAAGTCAACCTAAATATTTTCACCTATGATCAGATATCGTTCCTGAGACCATCCTCGAACTTTCTTACCAGAAATAACTCATCACCTCCTCGAATAGGCGTGAAGCACTGTAACTCTATGAAGCGAGAAGATTACTCCATAATAGAAAGAGTACCCTACTCTAGACTCATGAAATCTCGGGCTCGATCAGCCCTCAAAGTCTCCGGGTAGAAGTATTCATAGATGGTACGCTAGAACTCATCCCATGCCATAACCTACTGGCATCCCGCTTGTGAGATCACATCCCACCATCTCTTGGTGGAATCCTGAATCATGTACGTAGCTATATTCACCCTCCTCTCTAGAGGAATCTCTAGATGCTCGAAGATAGAAAGCATGACTTCTAACCATGACTCTGCAGCCTGAGATCCTCCTTCCCATGTGAAGGTGGGAGGATGCTGCTGCTGGAAAACCCATGTCAACTCTGCCATAGAAGGGGAAGGATGCGGTACTCCTCAGAAGGTCTGCATAAACCTCATAAATCCATCTCAGAACTGTGCGTCAGCACCTATGTCTGGAATGATGGTAGGTGCCAAGACTGGCACAACTGGAGGATCTACTGGTAGTCCTTGATCAACCATGTCTAGCATCTTATCACTGCCCTGTAACTGGCGAAAAACCAGAGGACTTCTCAGTGGTATGACTCTGCAAGGTCAAGAGAACACCTTAGATTAAGATTATCAAGGACTGAAACTTAGAAGTGTGAGAAGGGAACAAGAGAAATAAAGCATTCAAGTTTTTTAAAACATGTATACACGACGTATATAATGACTACACGACATGTTCCCTTAAGCCTTTACATGGGCGTGTACTTTTTCCAACCCAGGTCGTGTAACACCCCATACACATGGCGTGTTGTCCTAACACATGGCGTGTACTTGAATCCTCTTTCCCTGCTCGAGTTATTCTACACGGTTAAGCCACATAGTTCTCCTATAACAAGACTACACGACATGTACTAGGAAAACTTCACCGACCCATGTTGTTTGTCACACGGTTGGTTACATGACTCACACTACACGATGTGTTCCATATGGACACAAAGTGTATAACCTAAGATTTAACCATCTGTGTCGTTGGTCACACGGGTGGACACATGGTCTACCCAACACGGCGTATACATCTGGTACACGGCGTGTCCCACCAATGATTTCTCAACCCCGTGTCTCTTCCCACACAGTCAGTGACACGATTAGAGACTACACAGCGTGTACATACAGTACACGACGTGTACTTAAGAAAAACAGTTCCTTCCTAAACAGAAGGACACATGGCATGTATTCATCATTACACGCCATATATTCTAGGGTTTTCCAGACAATAAGCATCAGAAACTACTAGAAAAACACTGAAACAAACATTTAAGTGCCAAATTACAATCTTTGGGGGCCCATACTCCCCGTGAATCAAATATTGGCATCTTATACATGTCACATATAAACATAACAGAGCTATGATCCACCAAATTCCGGTCCATGAGGGCCCATAACACCTCAAGAACCAAAGTTTGGCGTTCATTTAAACTAAACCTTACACAGTTCAATACCCAATAAAAATCAGGTATTCTATCAAGGAATCTATCACAACAACATGCATATCTAGCACAACATCTATCACAACAACATGCAATCACTAATGCACCCTAAATGTCATAGAAGGAATGCATGACATGTGATTTCTAACAAGTTCCTATATGATGCGTGAGATGACATACCCTCATCTCATTGGGTTGCAATAGAAATAGAACCTTAATAATATCAACTATAACATCACAAAACATGCGAATCACCCAATGGTGAAATCAAATCAACTGTAAAAATTGCAAAATCAGAAAAATTGCAATAACGAGGTAAATTGGATTTTCCTTGTACACGGGTTAGCTACTCCTGGGAAAAAATTATTACCAAGTACCTATTTCCTTCCTATAATTGAATATAGACTCCCAAATAGTAAGTCAAGAAGAAAAGAACGCCTCTGATACCACTTTGTAACGTCCTAGTTCCAGAAGCCGCCCAGAGGTGCCCCATACCCGGTTGGTCACATGGCCTCAAGCGCATTTTCCCGAACGCCAGAGGCTGCAGACTAACAGCGAGGGCCTTGGGTGTGATAGTGGAAAAACAATGCCCTCATTGGAATAGTAACACAATGTAAGTAAATAGATAACAATGACAGAGGTAGTATAATACCATACAATAGTAAACAATGAAAGACTGAGGTAGTAAACAACTTGATCACATATATATAAATGATGCATGATACAAATGTCTAGTAAAGCATCCAAATAAGTCACAATGATGGAATTTAGAAATAACCAAAGTACAAAAGAAAACAGATAAACTCTAATAGCATCTCAAGCCTCATCTTGGTCCCATGTTCTCCATCTCCTCAGCAATCAAGTACATGAAGTAGAATGGCACTTTCCCTTATCTATACCTAAAACAATATAATCTGTTTGGACCCAAAAGCATGACCCAAATAGGGTGTGAGACTAATCCCAGTAGGCAACCAACCAAAGATCTGTTCCTAATAGTCAGTGAATATATATTTCAGGCAATAAGCAAAGAGAAGCAGTAAACAAGGAAGTACTCAAAAGCAAACCATCCTACAATTTTAATGCATTCGATTTCATATATCAAGTAAGCAGATAATCAAAAATAGGGAACCCTCTGGGAAGTACTCATAGCCTAACCCCTCTGGTCCAACCTAAACAAACACAAGCAACCCTCTGGGAAGTACACACAGTCTAACCCCTCTGGTATAGATTTTGTACAGACACTCTGAGGAAGCACTCACTATCAATTCCACCTATAGTCTCGTATCGGTAACTAAAAGGCGCTCTGGGGAAGCACTCAACATCCAATTCACCCTGTGGCCTGCATCGAGGAACTAAAAACACTCTGAGGTATCACTTACGTCCATTCCCCCTATGGTATCGCATCGTAACAGAAAAATAGACACTCTAGGGAAACCCTCAGCGTCCATTCCCCCTATGGTCTACTACATCACCTTCCCACAACCCTGTGTAAGCCAATCGAGCAAAAAGATATATAATGGCCAAATTATACCTCATGAACTACTTGGATAAAAAATATACAACACAACAGCATGTCAGATAAATAATATCACTCCATCCTATCAGCACTAGGAATGGAAAGCAAGCAGCCTAACAGGTTAAGCAAGAACAAACGGGCTTAAACAAAACAAGCATGGGAAACACATCCATATAATAGAAATTAACCCTATTCACATTCAATTGACCTCTACTTAAGCATATAAATCATAGTAGGAAAATAATAGGGTTAAATCCGTAAACATGCACTACCCCATTCTTGGGTATTGGAAACTTTTGCACATAAAATTCAAATACTAACTATGGAAAGGCACAAACCACCTACCTAGGTGTTGTGAGATCACTATCCATGAATCTCAAGCCTTTATTCACCTTAGAACACCGTATATCTAAAAAAACATCTAAAACATTTAACTGAAGATAACTCTTGAAAGAGGAGGAATCAGGAAAAAGAGCTCTAAAAGAAGGAAGAGATTACTGTGGCGATCCCAACACAATCGACGGTGGTCGAATCGAAGAACATATGGTCGATTGGGGGCTCGGGAAAAGATCAGCGCCGTACGGATGCTCTCAGTCGGAGAAGGCAAAGAAGAAGATACTTCTTCCAATTAGACGTGAGTTTGGTCCATTTAATGAAATAAAAAGAAAGTACATGTCATGTAATTTATAAGTACATGGTGTGTACTTGCCCTTATCGGACCCTGCATTAGGCAGTCTCCAGGTCAACACACACGGCTGTGTGCTCAGCTGTTACATGAATAGCACACGGCTACGTGCAGAAAAAGAGTACATGACATGTACATATAAGTACACGTCGTGTACTTCAAAAATTTCCAGAAACTCCTCTTTTTTTCAAAAAAACCAGAAAAGAGAAAAAACTTACCTGAAAAGAAGATCCGGGTTCATACAAAATTGTTATGAAATGCTTGATGGGAACCCTCTTTGGTGACAGTTCATGGAATTGTGAAAATTGGGTGTTTTGGTGAAAAGTGAAAGTAGTAACTTGATTTTAAAATGGTTGTTTAGTTTTGATGCATAGAAAAATTCTTTCAATAAAAGTTTAGTTTTATTTAAATGGTTTGTAAAACATTTTATTGGCATGTGGTTGGCTTAATTGGTTAATCGTGAGTTGAATGGGATGAATATTGGTCGTGAAGTACCACTATCAAAGGGACGAGTTATGGGTGTGAAGTTCCACCATTAATGATAACATCAAGCTTGTGTGGTTGAGTGTGTGTATGTGGTTGTGTGAAATATAATGGGTTATGCCAAATGATTATTAAGAATTGGTTGAATGTATTTTTTGGTTTCATTCCTTGAAAATGGATTTGAATTGGAAAACTGTTTTGGTATGGAAACTATTTTCTTAGAAATGGTTTGTATTTGATACAAACCGTTTTGAATTGTTTTATATAAACTATTTTATATAAATGTGCTAACATGTTCTATTCTAGTGGTGTGAGTAGTTAAGTCATTTGGGGAAAGCCTACTAAGTTTCATTACTCACCCTTGCTTTGACACGTTGTTTCTTTTTCAGATATTGTTTATCAAGACACATGTAAAGGGAAAGTATCACCTTTATTTAGTGGTGCTTCATGATTCTTGGGTTGTATTGTGGGGTTGGATCTTGGGGAATGTTGGGAGTTGTGGAGTTGGTATCTTTGAGTTTTCTTGGTTTTGTATTCCACTTTGTAGTTGATATTGGTCTTGGTTTCTACTTGGTACTCTGATATAGTTTGGTTTGTTTTTTTATAAATTGAGTTGTCTAACATTATTATCATTCATCAATTAGTGTTTCTAGTTATAACATGTTTGGTTGTGGTTTTTTTAATTTCAAATGGAAAATTTCCCCCCAATTGTATTGAAGCCCTTGGCATTTATTGTCAGCCTTTGACATCTCGAGGATGTCACTTAAGGCCAAGTATAAATTCTTCCTCGACTAAAGACAACAAGGAGGGGAAGGATGTTACAAGTGGTATCAGCTTGGTCGGTCCTTGATGTAAAAGTGGTATTAGTTTGTTTGATATGTGGTTATTAGTTTTCTCGGTCTTGGACTTGAAATTAATTCTGGTATATTACTTATGTCGAGTTAGTATAAATGAGTAGGATTTTCAGGACTTGAATGGTAGAGCATAAAAAGACGTAGCTAAATTTTTTATACTGAACTTTAAGTTACCAGGGAGTTGAGTACATGAGTGTTTTGGAAACACTTACAGGAGTTGTAATATCATTATCATGGGTTTAGCCAATGAGATGAGCATGACATGCATTGTTAGAAATGATTTCCTAATAAGATTACATATTTCATTTTGTGTAATGATTTATAATGTTTTGCAAAACTGCTGATTTTTAAAAAGTATTGGAATTGTTTTCAAATGTGAGATTTTGAAAAGGCATGATATGGGTTTTTTTAAATGGTTTTATTTTCAAAACATGATGAAATTTTAAAAAATGGTTGAACGTAAAAAATGTGGAATTTTGGGAAAGTAGAATTGTGATCTATAATGGGATAGAATTTGAAATTATTGAGCCTTCAGTTTCTAGAGAGTGAGACTTATGACATCTTGTTCTGTTATAGAAAATGGTACCTGATAGGCATCATAGAAACCAACTGGAAGAAGCTACTGAGAACATGGTTACACCTGAGCCACAAGTGAACCAACAACTGTTCCATAGTATAGTCCAAGCTTTTCAGGCAGTGGATAGAGGGAACCTAAGGGATGAACCAAAGAAAGTGTATCAATCTGTTTAGTTATAGAAGAAGAACCCACCCTTATTTCGGGGTGATTTGGAACCAGAACAGGCAGAGGTGTGGCTGAATAGGATGAATCAAATATTTGATTTCCTAGGCACACTGACAGAGTTGAAAGTCAAGTTGGCAACGTATATTATGGAATATCTTTCATACCAGTGGTTGGATTTAGCAGTTCAGGCTAAATTGGATCAAGGCATTGAATGAGATGATTTTGAATAATTGTTCAACAAAAAATTATATCCTCATACATTTAGGATTACAAGAATAATGAAAATTTTCAGCCTAAATCATGATAACCTTCAGTGATAGAGTATGTGACTAAATCTATGAATTTAGTCTACTTTTCACCTGAAGTTGCTGCTAGTGAATCCTTGAAGGAATTCATTTTTGAATCGGGGTTGAGGCAGTTTATTAACTCAAAGATTTCCATGCATTTTATAATGGATTTTATAGAGATGTTCAATAGATTAATGATGGCCTAAAGGGACATCTTAGGAGATACGGGCGGAGGAAGCATGTCGATACCTACTAAAATAGTGGGAAATCTAATATTGGTAACAAGAAGAAGACGAAAACCTATTTCCAAGGTAGTGGGATGAATTAGAATCAAATAACCAGATCATTAAATATTCCTATAAAAACTAAGAGCAAGTCGGGATGTTTTCAATGTGATTCTTTATACCACATTAAGCGAGATTGTATGACACCACCTAGAGTATTCCACAATTTCAATCAGATGGGGGAATCTTCAGTGCTATTGTCATAGTAATATAAGTTTGGGTGTTCAAGACACTTCTCATTTGTCACAGATGTCATATGCTTCGATGGGATGAGGGAAGCAGAATACCCTCATTAGAAAAACTGAGCTAGCCATAGGAATTCCAAAAATACCATGACTCCTCAACATGGGAAATCTCAAGAGGTCAATAAAGGACAAAGTGTAGCAAGTAATCCATTAAATGAAGCTGAGAAAGTTATTATGGATGATCAATTTGAACCATCGATAGTGCGAGGTATGATTATTTTTAATTCTACCCTTATACAAGCTTTGTTTGATATGGGTCCACCCCATTCATTTATTTCTTCTCATGCTGTTGATTTTCTAGGTTTAAATGTTGAGATTATGCCTTCTATTTTAAAACTTCAAACTCCTCTTGGTCCAAGAGAATTTTGAGTCTTTATATGTTGAACATTTTCTATAACTATTGATGGAGCTAAGTTGATATAATATTTCTCTATTCTTGAGATGTATGTCTATGACATAATCCTAAGTATGAATTAGTTGATAATGTTCAAGACTTACATAGACTGTTATACCCGAAGGGTTAGTTTCACGACTTATGATGGCATCGAGAATCTCTTTAGTAGGGATTGGAATATAAACGAAGGTGCAATGGGCTTGTTGGCACTATTAGTCAGAAATATCACATATCAGTTGGCATCATTGACTTTAGTATCTATGGATGAGATAAAAAATAGTATTTTTCCATCAGTTGTTGATTAGTTTCAAGATGTTTTTCTCAAAAATTTATCAGGGTTTCCACCCATAATATAAGTAGAGTTTATGATTGATCTCATCCAGGGGACTAATCCTATTTCCCTTCCATCTTATCGAATAGAACCAGAATATTTAAGGTAATTGAAATTATAGTTGGAAGAGTTGGAAAGCAAAGGGTTCATTTGGCCTAGCATGTCTCTATGGGCAGCACCAGTCTTGTTTGGAAAAAAGGTATATGAAACTCTTCAGATTTGTGTCGATTATCATAAGCTTAACCAAGTCATAATAAAGAATCAGTATCCAATTCCACACATTGATGATCTTTTCAATCAATTAAGGGGAGATCAGTGGTTCTATAAAATTGACTTTCGATCAGGATATCACCAATTGCAGGTTCAAAATGAGGATATCCCAAAAATAGATTTTAGGAGTATATATGACCATTATGAATATGTGGTTATGCCTTTTGGTCTTATTAATTAACCAAAACTATTTATAGAATTGATGAATAAAATATTTTAGAGATATCTGGATTCTTTTTGTGGTGGTGTTTGTGGACAACATATTGGTGTATTCGAGGGTAAGGGATGAGTATGAGAAACACTTAGCAACAATGTTGGGAATCTTAAGAGATAGTCATTTGTATGAAAAATTATAAAAATTTAATTTTTGGATACAAGAGGTACATTTCCTTGTTCATGTAATCTTTGAAAGATGTGTTTCTGTGGATCCATAAAAGATAGAGGATGTTATCTCTTGGAAACCTCCAAAGAATGTCTTTGAGATACACGGTTTTATTGGTCTATCTAGTTATTACCACCATTTTTTTCATGATTTCTCATGACTATCTTTATCAATGATATATTTGATGAGGAAAACTGTTCCATTTCAATGGAATGGTGAATGTTAAAAGTATTTTCAAGAGTTAGAAGTTCACCTTACATCAACACTAATCTTGATTTTTCCAAAATCAAGACAATACGTGGTGTATTGTGATGCTTCGGGACTGAGTTGGGATGTGTTCTAATACAGGGTGATCATATTATTGCTTACGACTCAAAACAGTTATAGTTTCATGAAAATAATTACCCAACACACAATTTGAATTTAGCTCCTTTAGTCCATGCTTTGAAGACTTGGAGACATTATCTCTTTGATGATAAATTTATAGTGTTTATGGATTACAAAAGCTTAAAAAATATTTTCTCACAATGGGATTTTAACATGAGAAAATGAATATGGATGAAGTATCTCCTAATTTTTGAATTTGAATTGATGTATACACCAGGTAAAGTTAATTTAGTGGAAAATGCATTAAGAATAAATTAATATGGGAATTTGGAAGAAGAGGATTTAGAGTAGTGGAACTTGATGTCGGTGATAGCCGACATGCACTTAGAATGTGAAGACTGGGGAAATGAAATAGTTTTCTTTCCAGTCCTGTTGGTTCTTGATTTGGTGGAGATGGTTAAAGAGGTAGAGACATCTAATTCTGAATGTGTTACTATGAGGTCAAAACTCAATAGTGGGGAGACTATTGAGGGATAAAATATGTATGGGAGTTTAGTTTTGTGGTTTTGAGATTGGATGGTCATACCTATGGATTTGCAGGAACAACTTCTTTATTCTTTCCACCATTCAAGATGGGCTGTTCATCCTGGAATATAAAATATGTATAAGGCGTTGAAAGAATATTTTTGGTGGGTTGGTATAAAAAGAAAGGTGGTTGAGTTTGTTTCAAAATTATTGACTTCTTAGCAGGTTAAAGTAGAGAATTAGGGACCAATAGGTATGTTTTATTATTCACTTATTCCTATTTGTAAATGGGAACAAATAGATATAGATTTCATAACAGGTCTCCCAAGAATGGTTCAGAAACACGATGCCATATGGTTGATAGTGGATCAGCTCACAAAGTCGACCTATTTCATCCATATTCATGAATCTCATACGGTGGAGGAATTGTATAAAATCTATATATGAGAAGTGGTAAAGAGGAATAGAGTACCATTTTTGATAGTGTCAGATAGAGATCTGAGGTTTATGTATTATTTCTGGAAATCCTTATAGAAATCCCTTGGGGATCATTTGACCATGAGTACAGTGTATCATCATCAGATGTATGGGAAATCAAAAAAGATGATATAAACACTAGAAGACATGTTGCAGGCATGTGTAATGGATTTTGGTGGATCATGGGAGGATCACATACTATTAGTGGAGTTATCATATAACAATAGTCATTGGGCCACAATAAATATGGCTCCTTTTGAATCATTTTATAGATGTCCTTGTCTTTATTCACTTTGTTGGGTGGAAATAGGTGAGACTTCACTGGTTGGGCCGAACCTTGTCCAAGAGACAATATAGAAGATTCAGTTGATCATAAAGAGAATGGAGATAGCTCAAAGTCATTAGAAATCATATACAAATCATCATTGATGGTTGTTGTCATTCGAGGTGAGTGATCATGTGTTCTTGAGGATCTCTCCAAGGCTTGGGCATCATCATTTTGGAAGGCATGGTAAGTTATCTCCTAGATACATAGGCCTTTTTGGGATAATTGAATAGGTTAGTGAGGTGGTATATCGATTATATTTCCCCCTATGGTTTAGTACAGTGCATAATGTGTTTCATGTATCTCAAATGAAAAAGTATTAGCCTGATCCTGACCATGTGATTTGATGGGATCACGTTGACCTAGATCTAGATTCTTTATTGGTTCATATACCGGTGTAAATTGTGGATAGGAAAGAGAAGGTATTGCATGGGAAAAAGATCGGTCTAGTGTGGGTTTTGTGGAAACATGGTTGGATCCAAGAAGAAACATGGGAATGAGAGAATGAAATGGCCGAGCAATGTCCTGAACTCTTACATGGAAGTTGTGGTTTTCTACTTTTTAGGGGAGAAAAGGCCAATGTTGGGGATAATGTAGCACCCCTAGTTTCAAAAAAGTAACCCTTTCTTTATGTATTTTAAGTATTTAAAGCCTTTGGGTGATTTTTGAGAGGGTTTGGAATACTTTTGGAATGTTTTTTTGGGATTTTTTGGGGTGCACGGTCTGATCATGGTTATTAGAAACTATGCAACTCCTACAAGAAATTGTGAAAAATGAAACAAGGGATTCTAGGGAGGTGCACAGTTTGGCCAAACTATGCAACCACCTAAGAGCAACCATGAAATGCAAGGCATAGAGAATCTGCATGTTTGATGCATAGTTTTTCTAATTGTGTGATCCAACCGTGCGAGATGATACTTGAGGTAGAGGTTGGCGCACAATTTTCCTAACCATGCGATCCAACCATGCACAGTTGAAATCTAGATCCTAAAAAAGTGAATCTAACTCGGTTTTGACTCTAAACCACCCTTTTTACCTCCATTTCGGACCTAACTTGGATTTTATTCCTCCCAAAGGCTTTAGAGACTCTCCCCTTTGATACAGAAGTGATCTGGTAGAAATTCTTGGTGCATTGAAGCCTGATTCCCTTAATAAGTATTTATTTTAAGAGGTTTTCCTTAGATCTACTCATCTTCCCTATATTGGATTCATAGATCTAGTCCTTTGGGGACACATCTATGATATTTTATTCCAATATTGATGATAATTGGTGGTGTTGATGTTATGGAACAAGATCTAAGGCAGGTTTTTGGATATTTAACCCAGTTTGGTTGGAGAATTTGTGTCATTCTTCATTTCCATCATAATTCCTGAGGTAGGTGGCCTCACTCTCAACTCATATTATTATAATTATAAGTATTTATTTTAAATTAATTATTTTTCTTGTAATTTATTATGAATTTTTTATTAAATGCTTGATGGGAACCCTCTTTGGTGACTGTTTATGGAATTGTCAAAATTAGGCATTTTGGTGAAACATGAAAGTAGTAACTTGATATTAAATTGATGATTTTAAAATGGTTTTTTGGTTTTGAATAATGGAAATGTGTTTTTAATAAAAGTTTAGTTTCATTTAAATGGTTTGGAAAACATTATGTTTTCATGTGGTCAGCTTATTTGGTTAAGTGTGAGTTGAATGGAATGGATATTGGTTGTGAAGCACCACCCTCAAAGGGATGGGTTATGGATGTGAAGTTCCACCATCAATGGTAAAACCAAGCTTTTGTTGTTGAGTGTGTGTATGAGGTTCTGTGAAATATAATGGGTTATGAAAAATTATTATTGATAATTGGTTGAATGACTTGTTTTGTTGCTTTCCTTGGAAATGGCTTTGAATTGGAAAATTGTTTTAGTATGCAAACTATTTTCTTAGAAATAGTTTTTCTTTAATATAAACTATTTTTAATTGTTTTAAATAAATTGTTTAATATAAATGTGATAACATGTTATATCCTATTGGCATGAGTATAGAAGTCATTTGGGGAAAGCCTAATGAGTTTCATTACTCATCCCTGCATTGGCACGTTGGTGCTTTTACAAATTTTGTTTCTCAAGACATATGTAAAGGGAAAGTATCACCTTTATTTAGTGGGTTTTTCTTATTCTTAGGATGTATTGTGGAGTTGGATCTTGGAGCATGTTGGGAGCTATTGAATTGGTGTCTTGGTGTCTTTGAGTTATATTGGTTTTGACTTCTGCTTTTTAGTTGATATTGGTCATGGTTTCCACTTGTTACTCTGATATAGTTTGGTTTGATTTGTTATAAACTGAGTTTTCAAACATTTTTATCATGTATAATCTAGTGGTTTTTATTATGGTATGTTTTGTTTTATTTTTTTTACTTTCAAATGGAAAATCTTCCCCCAATTTTATTGACGACCTTGGCATTTACTGCCAGCCTTTGGTGTCTTGGGGATGTCGCTTAAGGGAAAGTAGTAATTCTCCCTAAATCAAGCCAATGAGGAGTGGTGGGATGTTACACATATGATGCATATCGCAGCCTAAAATAGGCTTATACTATAAAGCGACATAGGATGTTACATTTTTCTCATGTTGTATCATACGATTAGCATACGACACAACATGCATAGGATTTCCACATACTCCCACATAGTTTTTTCGATCATGATTCAATAAGACTATATTACTTAAGACTTTTATCATTCGTTTTAATTGAAGTGGTCAATGGATATTAATCCAATGGGTAGTGATGCATGGGTTCCTTGAGATGGAACTCGATATGGTTAATGCTCTTTATTCAAGTAAGAGTGCCGAGGATGTCCTATAAAGGGGAAGAGATCCCTTTTTTGGTGTTAACCCTCGATGCATGCAAGGTAAGCTAATATCTATTTAAAACGAATCACAATTTATCACCTAGTGAATGATCTATAACCCCTTTAGTGGTTTGAGGTCTTCTCGATACGGTTAAGAATCCAAGGATAGTGTAATTACCTCAGATGTAAGAAGATTTTTTTTCTACATCTATAACATCTCTAACTTGGTTCTCCCTCACGTGATCGAGACGATTCACCATGAGACCTCTAGCACACCTCCCCATACACCAGTGGCTATTGAATAGAATTGAGGGTCTAATAAATATAGTGGGGAGACTAAAACCTCTAGTATATAACAACAATCACAATGGAAACATGATAAAAAAATCAATATAAAATAACTCCAGCAGCTAAACAAAAAAGTGACAAAAATATATAATATAATCAAACCATGAAATATAATACAAAATATCATACTAAATGTCATACAGGAAACCAACTAAATGAAAGACTCAAATAAAGACTCCCAAAAGAACCGTTCTCAAATACCATGCTCGGTCCCCTCTCCAATCTCCAGTACCATCTAAAAAACCATCCAATCAAACACAAGGCCCCTTCCTCTTGTCCAGACCTGCATCCATGAAGTTTTCCTGGGTACCAAACGACATCCTGAACATGATGTGAGTAAAAAACAGTAGATTATCTCCAATGGTTTCTAAAAAAATCCAGTTTTAGTAACAGTTCATGCAATAATATGATAAACAAGACATTAAAAATAAATTAAATGCATAACATCTAAATAACCCACCGACCCTCGAGCTCTAGGTAGACACTCGAGGCCATCCATACCTACTACGACACGATACTGAATGTATCTATCCATGCCCAAAAATGGGCCTAGTACCAGTATCCATAATATCCACACACAACATCAATTCACAAAAGACCCAAGCGTATTCCCGTGCCCAAGGTTAATTATATATTCAATTCACATCGAACCCAAGGTGAATTCCCATGCCATGTGTCAATACATGCTCGATTTATAATGCACCCAAAGAAGATTCCCATGCTGGGGGTTAATTACATAATCAATTTACAATAGAGTTGATGAAAATTCCCATGTTAAGGACAAATTACATATTCCATGTATCCACTAAAAGAAAGATCTAACACATACCAAATTACTAAACATGCCAAACATATTAACTATATACCATTTTGGTTATTCATGACAAATTCCTATTACCATGCCAATTACAATCATGTGCCTATATTTCTTTATACTAAGTTCCATTTATATGCTAACTTACCAATTAAAAGTTCAATTGTAATAATTAAAATTCAAAAGTTAAGTCATTCCTTAAACCCATATCCCAATTCGGTTATAAGGCACCAGGTTCATAGATTCCAAGTTCTAACCAAGGGTCAAGGATAGACACTTATACCGGGTGGCCAGAGTTCCAAATCTCATTCACCAACGGACCCGAAGGGATTCATAGAAGTTATAAGTAATAGGTTTAAATAAATATTAATTTATTAGAATTAGAAGATGTCACATGCATGGCATTTCACTGCGATTGAACATTTTACAGATACTAAAAACCAAAAGTAGACCCAAGGGAGATGCTTTAGGCCACCTACCTCAAGAGAATAGGAGAAGAATTCAAAATATCAAGCATTTATACCCACAAAAAATACCAAGAATACCTAATTAAAAAGATAGATCCACTGAATTAGGGTTGTAAGAAAAATAATCATGGAGAAAAAGAGCGGAATTTATCAATTCTGAGCATGACTTACCGATTCTAGACGTTCATATCGAACCACATATCAAGGAATAAAAAACTAGGGTTGGTGAAGTTAAGGAATCCCTAGAGAACCCTTAAAGACTATTAATCATGAATTAAGGTCAAAGGATGAGGATTAAGAAAATAAATAAGGGTTTCAAGTGGAGAAAATACGACTCTTCCCCCAACTCTCTCAACCCAGATCGGCACCACCAACTAGCTGATGGTGCCATATAGAATGATTGCACCCCTAGAAGCCCCACCAACTAGATGCAAGGATTTTTATAAGAATACCATTTTACCAAGTTCCATTGGTTGGACGATGGGATTCCTATAGCCTTACTAGAAAACTACCCCATCCATCGGCTAGTTGGTGGAACTGAAGTAGTCTATCTACTACATACCACTACTAGCCCTTGCTATTTCACCTCTTTCGATCCCTAAAGAACCTCTGAAACACCATTTTAACTTGGTAAAATTATTTTTTAAATAATTTAAAAGGAATCATATGAAAATTAAAATAGGAAGGTACCTGGATAAAATATGAGGTCTTACAACCTCCCCACCATTAAATAGTTCGCCCCCCCAAGTTGTGCTCCCATGCATCACTGAGAACCATCAGTGAATAACTCAGGCCACTATTCCTACATATATAACTATGTATCTCAGGTATCATTCTAAAAACACCCATGCAACCATTGTACTCCCACTAGAAGAATGACCTTTCCTCAAAATTTCTTCTCACTATGGTCTACGATATAGATCAGATGATCCTCAAAAGATGCATAAGTGTCAAGCTCAAAATCATCAAAATCTATCATGTGAGAAGGATCAGGGTGATATCTCCAAATCGGTGACACATGAAACTCATCATGCATAGAATTGTAGCATTTTGGAAGAGATAATTTTATTTCTAATAGACTAATCCTCTCCACAATCTCACATGGCCTGATAAACTTAGGTGCTAGTTTCCCTTACTTATGAATACAATATTTCCCCAGTGTAGGTGACACTTACAAAAATACCTGGTAAAAAACCTCAAATTCTATAGGTTTCTTCCAATGATCTACATAATATTTCTTCCTAATCAACATAGTTTCCAATTGTTTTTGATCAACCAAACCCACTTAGATGCCTCCTACATGAGACTAGGTCCAATGAGTGTTGACTTGCCCACCTTTAACCAGAACAAAGACAAACGACATGGTATCCTATATAAATACTTAAAAGGATCCATTTGGATCGATGACTAGAATATATTATTATAGGTGAAATCCATGAGATCCAAATGCTACTCTGAAGAACCACTAAAGTCCAGAACATAGGCTTGCAACATGTCCTCCAAAATCTGAATCGCCCGTTAAGATTTTTCATCAATATGAGAATGATTGGTTGTTCTTAGAAGAAATTGAAATTACAACACCTTCTGAAGTCCTTTACAAAAGAACAAAAAAAAATGGATCTTGATATGAAATAATTCTCCAAAAAACACCACAAAACTGAACTATCTCCCATATATAGAGGTTAACCAAGTAATCAATAATAATGGTCTCCTTGATAGGAAAGAAATGGGATACCTTCGTCAGTTGATCCACAATCACCAAAGTTTCATCATTATTCCAAGTTTTTATAGTAAAAACTATCATAAATTCCATGGTGATATCATCCTACTTCTGTTTTGGAATGGGAAAAGGCTGAAGAAACTCATCCGATCGCCGATTCTCATCCTTCACCTACTGATAGATGTAGCATTGCTCCATGAAGCTCACTATCTCTTTATTTATCCTTTACCAAGGATACTATCCATGAGGGTCACATTATATATTTTTTAATCTAGGATTTACTTTTTATTATTTGAAAGTGGGTCTAATAATTTAAACAGTGTTATGTGTTTTGATAAATTACTCTCTCTTCACATTTTTTTAAATTCAAAATTGTTTTAATTTATTAATAAATTGTTGTTTACTATTTTTTTAATATTATTTTAATGTTTTGATTATTTTTATTTTCTAAATTATATTATATTTTGTTAATTTTTTTCCTTATATAAGAAATTTGGGCCATCTGAAGTGAGGCACATAGACTAGCCCTCAACCATACTAAGGGGACCCAATGGGTCAACCCTATGGGAGAGCCTACTTTGGTATCCCACTTGGAGGAAAGAAGGCTGAGCCATGCATAGTTCACTCAAAGCTCAACCAATCCTATATATAAGGTGCACATATCATTCATGGTTTGGTCTTGGTTGCCCACTAGGACCATGTATAAGGCATGCGAGGATTCATAGTGGGGTGGGGGTGCTGAACCCCACCGACATCTTGGAAGAAACATCCCACAAGTTGTGTGATATACCACTAACTCCCCACTTCCCAAAATCGATGCGAGACAATGAAATGTTTTCACTATTAATCTTTTAAAAAACTCAATTAGATCCTTGGTCATTGATTCAGCTAAATTTCCATAATTCAATCTCCTGTGACAATATTTGAACTCCCACGCATATCTATGTTCAAAATATAGCCATCTTCTACCATCTATCTCTTACGGATCTTCATCTTGCAGATTCTCTTGACTTAATATGTTTTCATCTTTCAAACTTCATCTAGATCTCACACTGCACCCCTCTACTCAACATAATTAACTGGTTTGAAGCCTCCTCTAGTGGTTTCAATGATAGTGGCATAATTTTTATTTAACTATGGAATATTTTTTCCACTAGTATCTATTATTCAATGGTGTATTTTTTCTTATATTAGTAGTAAAATGATATTTTATCTCTATTTTGCTATTGTGGGTGGTCTTGTGGTAGCTTATCTATTTTTATACTATTGTAAATCTAACATTAGCACCTTTAAATTGTTTTGGAAAATTCACAGGGCATTATTGTTGCCTCCTTCTAGTTGTTTTTTTTTATTTTTTTAGAAGCTCATCCTTTTACGAGAATGGAAACAACTTATTTAGGTGTTGTTTCTTTTTCCACCATTGGAAATATCCAATGGTAGGTCATTTTCCACCATTGGACATCTCCAACAGTAGGACATTTTCCACCATTGTACATCACTAATGATTGGTTATTTTCCATCATTGGACATCTATAATGGTAGGTCATTTTCCACCATTGGATATCTCCAACGGTAGTTCATTTTCCAGCGTTGGAGTTCTCCAATGGTAGGTCATTTTCCACTATTGGAAATCTCCAATGATATGTCATTTTCCACCACTGGAAATCTCCAATAGTAGGTCATCTTCCACCATCTGACATCTCCAATCGTAGGTCATTTTCCACCATCGTACATCTACAATGGTATATCATCTACCACCATTGGACATCACTAATGTTAGCACTTCATTTTTATTTCATAGTGGCTTGGAAATGGTTTTATTTTCATTAGTTGTTATTCTTTTTATGATTTTAACTGATTTGGTAATTTTATCTATTTTTCTATCATTGGGAATCAAATGGTAGATCATTTCACCAGTAGAAAAATATTAACACCACAATCTGTTTTACTAGAAGCATATTTATGCCACCACTCTCTATTTTTCCACTTTTTTGACACCAATGGTAGGTCAATCTACCACTAGGTTTTTTAATCCACTGTTAGTTTAAAAAAACTGTTTCTAAAATTTTTATTTTTTATTTTAATTGATGCTATTAAAATAATCACTTTTTTGAATATTTTAATATTTTATGTTGATATAAAATTGTATGGTGTGTAAAAATTAATTATAGGAATATTTTATGTAAACATATTTATACAGTTTAAAATTCATGTGATGCTCTATTTTATTATAGTTTTTATTGTCTTAATAATTTAGAATATTATTATATTATTTATATTGATTTTTAAATGCTAAATGTACAAATTTTTTAAACTTATTTTAATCGTTATATATTAATATTTCATGAAGAAAGATCAAGCTCAATTATACTATGTTTTTCAGCATGACTTTAACAAACAAAGGTAATAATCATATTATTTTATTAATACACTCCAACAAGGGTTGTGCAGATATAAAATATGGATATTCTCCTAGAATATCTCTGTATTAATGATTATATATTATTCTTCAAGGAATAAAACAATACCAGTGTAGATCATTCAATAAATAACTTATTATACAATTTTGACAATTCTTGATACTCTCAATTTGTTCAAGAAATTTCTGCGACTTCTAATCCTTGACTTTGATCACTAAAGAACTGTACCTTCAATATTGTTCCATTCAAGTGATCAATGATCATCAAGATTCAACATCTTAAACATTTCTGATCATCTTCTAATTTCTCTATATTTATTTTTATTCATGTAATATTTTACTTCTACTTTTATTTCTTCAATCCTGGTTTATTATTTTTCCAATAAAAATAAAGTATTGCATCATCTAGTTATTCCAACACCTAAAAGGAAGTTTGGGTTGTGACTCCCGATCTATAGTCAGGTAAACTGACTAGGTTGGTCTCCTGTAATAGACTGGGTTGTACCTCTAGGATACTATAAAAGGCAGTGTTTGTAACAATGTTCTCACACTTTTAAAGGTGAGGTTCTTAATGGGTACCAATATCCTTGATGAGTAGAGGAGATTGATAACTAGACTAGGATATTTTTGATCCAAACCACTGTAAATATTGGTGTTCTTTTATTTTAATTCTGCTTCATTTTTTTAAGAACACTACACTAACTACATATTTTTATTTTATAAAATATGATTTTTTTGTCTATAATTTTTTAAAACAAATATTTACCCCCTCTAGTCATATTTTCCATCATTATTGATCCAAAAATTATATCCGAGCTAGGTCAATAGCTATGTTTTTCTGATATCAAACAATTGGTATCAAAACCTTGTATCTGATAGGTTTTTCTTTCTATTGTTTATTTTTAACTCTGTGCTAACCGGTTATCCTAGAATTAACTATCCATGGAATAAAAGAAAAGGATTCTTTTAAGATGGATGGTTAAAATATGAATGATGGATGGATTCCACAAAACTACAATTCTTTGAGGGAAGTAACTATAGTTACTGGAAAAAAATAATGGAAGCTTACCTAAAGAAATTAAGTGTGGATCACTGGACTATCATGAATAATCCATATGAGCTACCCAAAGTTGATCCTGAGACACTTTAAGGTAATGAAATTGTAAAATATCTTTTGTATTATAAAGTTAAAATTATTTTTTATTGTGTTATTAGTAGAAGTGTCTATATCCATGTTTTGTCTTGTAAGACATGCCACAACATATGGAGGATACTTCAAGTGACTCATTATGGGATTGATAAGCTTAATAGAATCAAGATAGGAATGATCCGAGCAGAATAACAGGACTTCAAGATGGGAGATAAATAATCTGTAAACCATATGTTCCACCGGTTTACCAGCATAACTAATTCTATGAGTGATCTTGGAGAAGTCTTGGAAATCAAAAATCAATTGTAAATAGTACCAAGAGAACTTACAAATATATGACATGAAAATAATGTGGCCATTGATGAGGGTAATAATTTTAAGGAGTATACCTCAGATGAACTAATAGGATCTCTGGTGCAGTATGTGTTAGAGTTGAAAAATATTGTAGATGAGGAGTCTACTAAAAGAAAATGGATTTCATTTAAATACAATATTTTTGAAACCTATAATAAATATTAATATGAGTTCTATGAAAGTAACAAGGATATGGATCAATTTAGTAAGAAGTTTTTCAAGTTCATTAAAAACAAATATGGAAAGAGGCAGTTCAAGAGTAAGTCTAGAAAGGACTATAAAAAAGGTAATTAAAATAACACTAATGATGTTTCATAATTAACCTATTATGATTTAAGGAATGAAGGTCACATAACGAATAACTACCCTAAACTAAAACATCCAAAGAAATAAAAATAGAAAAGAATAAAATAAAAACAATCTTTGTTTGGAGGTTGGGACTGCCCATACAATTATGACTCAAGTAATGATTTTGGGAGTGAACATAAGATAGAGTATATTTCCTAGATGGTTATTAAATGTGCAGTAAATGATTAAATATTTACTCAGTTAATAACTCCTAAAAATGTTGATCATAATTATTTATCTAGAAATGAAACTGAAATTATTTCTGATTCATGTTTTGATTCTGATTATGAAAATTAAAAAGTTAAGAAACTGCTTAAAGAAAATAAATAATTAAAGAATGATGGATTCAAAATAATTGAAAATTATACTAACATAAAAATTAATAATAATAAGTTGATTAAATAAACTGTGAAATTTATAAGGGAATGTGAAAATATGAAGATATATATTTCCTAGAATGATAAATCTAAAGAGGATTATAATAATGTTTTGTTAAAACTAAAATTAAAAAAATGAAAGGATTAAAAAATATCTGGTAGTTAATGATAAAGATCAAGTCAGAAGATTTAATTTAGTTGTGGATGATCTAACTAAAGTAGAAAATGAATGCAAGAAATTAAAACAATAAAATAAAAAATTATGAAGCATAGCTTCTGGATCCAATGAAAAGGTCGTTACAGATTTAGAAACTATTCAAAAAGAGAATATGGATATGAAAAATGAATATGTTAATCTTAAAGAGGATTTATCTACTTTTGTAAATTGTAAACAACAATATGATAAAACAATGTCTGTAATGAAACTAAAAACAAATAAAAATGGTTTTGGATATAACAGTTTAACAAGTATAAATAAAACTAACTTTATTAAAAGATCAAAAGGAAGCATTTCTAGTGAAACCTGTTTTAAATATAGAATAAAAGGGCATTATGAAAATGAGTGTTCACTGAGATTTACAAAATATTTTTGGAATACTATTTCATTTCTAGAGAGTTATTTTCTAACCCTAATAGTAATAAATAAATTAAATCTATTTGGGTGTTAAAGTTTTCTACTACTTATCCAGTTGGACCCAAGTTAGCATGGGTACCAAAAAAGTATGTTTGATTGTTTATTTTCAAGAAATACGCCTTAGAAGTATCAATGAATCATGGTACTTAGACAATAGCTTCTCCAGGAACATGAAAAGTGATATTTCAAAATTTCTATCATTTAATTCACATGATGGTGGCCTTGTCACATTTAGTGGAAACTCTAAAGGTCAGATTAATGGTATTAGTAAAGTTATTTTTTATGAAACAATTATTATTTCAAAAGTATTATATCTACAAGGTTTAAAGAATAATATTATAATAATACTACATCTATGTGATGATGGATTAAACTTTATATTTAAAAAAGATAAATGTACTATTTTGAAAATTAAATTAGTTTTTTTCTACAAATAGAAAAAAAATCATATACTATTCATTTTTCTGATCTAACCAAACAAAAGGTTAAGTGTTTGAATTCTAGATAAGAATACGACATTATATGGAATATGAGACTTAGGCATGTAAATTTTATATTGTTTCAAAAACTATCAAAGAATAAAAAGGTTTTTAAACTACCCAAGTTACATACAAGTAAGTACTTTTTGTGTGATTCTTGTTTAAAAGGTAAGAAACACAAAGAAATATTTAAATCTAAAAATGATGTTAGTATTGCTATATGTTTATAATTATTACATCTTGACTTGTTTGGACCTATACAACCTGCTATTTTTTGTGGTGAAAACTATTTATTTGTAATTATATATGATTATAGTCGATTCTTAAGGATTTATTTCTTATACCATAAAAATGAAACTTTATCCAAATTTTTTTCTTTCTGTAAGCTTATTCAAAATTACAAAAATGCTTCAATCATATCTATAATAAGTAATAGAGGTGGCGAATTTTTGGATTTATAATTCAATAAATTTTATGAATTAAATGGATATAAACATTATTTCTCATCCCCTTGGACACCACAACATAATGGTGTGATAGAAAGAAAGAATAGATTTATTCAAGAAATGGGTAGGTCTATTATAATGAAATTTAGTATACCTAAATAATTTTGTAAAGAAACTGTAAATATATATTACTACATTTTAAATAGATTTTCAATTATACCTTTCCTAAATAAGACCCCTTATGAAAGGTTTTAAACCTAAAGTTGGATATTTTAGGGTCTTTAACCGTAAAGTGTTTATATTAAATAAAAAAGATAAATTAGACAAATTATAATCTAAATAAAATGAAGGGATATTTTTAGGATATTCCAATGATAGAAAAGATTATAGAGTTTTCAATAAGAAAACTTTAATTGTTGAAGAATTTGTTCACATTAAGTATAATAAAAATAATTCTAAAAAGTAGGATTCAGAATCTTTCAAAGAAAATGATGAGTTTAGAGAATTTAATTTTGGTGAAGAAAATTCTCAAGATAATGATAATGCATAAATTGTGGGGGAGCATATCTCTTATAAAACTAATCCAAATGAATGAAAAACTCTTAAAGACCACCCTATTGAAAAATTAATTGGTAACGTAGAATTTAGAATTCAAACTAGAAAATTTGTTTTACTTTACTGTGTTAACTCTGCTTTTGTTGCTGACTTTTTTCCTATCAATGTTGAAAATGATTTAATTGATTTAAATTGGATTAATGTTATGCATGATTAATTAAATCAATTTAAAGGGAATAAAGTGTGGTATTTAGTTTCTTTTTTTAAATTTAAACCTATTACAGGATTGATATGGATTTTTCATAATAAACTTGATGAATCTGGAAACATAGTTAAAAATAAAGCAAGACTAGTTTCTAAAGGTTATTCCCAAGAAGAAGTAATTGACTTTAAAGATTAATTTTTATCCTATTTCTAGGATAAAATAAATTATAATTCTATTATCATTTTATAGTTTTCAAAACATAAAATTATTTTAAATTCATGTAAAAAGTTCCTTTTTAAATGGAATTATTTCAGAGGAAGTCTATGTTAGACAACCCCCTGAATTTGAGAATGTTAAATTTTCCAAATCATGTTTTTAAGATAAATAAAGCCTTATATGGCCTTAAGAAAGCTCCAAGAGGTTATAAAAAGAGTTTTAAGTGATATACTGATTATACAGATATATGTTGTTGTTATAATATTTAGTTCAACACATGATTCTCTGTGTTTTGATTTTTATAAACAAATGACAAGTGAATTATACATGAGATTAATGAGAGAACTAAAATTTTTCATTGGTTTACAAATTAATCAAAGGAAAGATGACATTTTATTAAATCAATCTAAATATGTTAAAGAACTTGTAAAAGTTTTTGAATTTGTTCTAGTAAAATTATGAAAACACCAATGCGTATGAATTCCAAATTGAATTTGGATGATTCTGGTAAGTCAGTTGATATTAAACTGTATAGAGGCATGATCAGAAGTCTACTCTATCTCATTGATTCTAGACTATACATCATTTTCTTAGGTTGCTTGTGTGATAGGTTTCAGTCAAACGCTAAAGAAATTCACCTTAATTCTGTTAAAAGTGTAATTAGATATATAAAGGGTTCTGTTTGTACTAGAATTTTATATTCTAATGAGAATTATTTTGATTTACTATCATACTTTAATTCTGACTTTTGAGGTTATAGACTTGACCAAAAAATCACTACAAGTATGTGTTACTTTTTAGATTTTTTTTACATTTCATGGAACTCTAAGAAACAAAATTAATTATAATTTTTAATAGTTGAGGCTGAATAAGTTTCTACTTATAGTTTTTTTCAAAAATCATTTGGATTAAACAAACTTTGTATGATTTTTATATCACTTCTGATAAAATTCCTATTTACTGTAATAACTCAAGTGCTATTTCAATTTCTAAAAACCCTATTCAACACTCTATAACAAAACACATAGATTTAAGATTTCATTTTCTTAGGGATCATGTAAATAAAGATGATATATGTTTAGAATTTTTTCCTGATTAGAAATAATTAACTGATATTTTCACAAAACCCTTAGATTCTTTAAATTTGAGAAGATAGAATTTGAATTGGGTATGTTAGAAGCTTAAAATCTATTTTAGTATAATAAATATCATTAAATATTATTTACATATAATCTGTAATTTAATGTTATTTTATACTCTGATTAAATGATATTTATATCATAAAGTAATTATTCTTTTAAAAGAGAGTCTCTCTTATATATTAATTTTAATGTTATTTTTGATAAATTTAAAAAACAGGGATATTTTTTATTGAAAATTTAATAAATATTGTGTTTTATAATTTACAAAATGAGGAGTTTTTAAGTATTTGAAAGTGGTTCTAATACTCTAAATAGTGTTCTATGTTTTGATAAATTACTCTCTCTTTACATTTTATTAAATTCAAAATTGTTTTAATTAATTAATAATTTTGTGTTTACAATTATTTTAATAATGTTTTTGAAAATGTTTCAATATACTAATAATGTTTTAATTATTGTTATTTTCTTAATTCTTTTATTTTTTTTTTTTTTTTTTTTCCTTATATAAAAAATTTGGGCCATATTAAGTGAGGCACCTAGGCTAGACCTCAACCACACTAAGGGGACCTAATGGGTCAACCTCATAGGGGACCCTCCTTTGGCATCCCACTTGGAGGAAAGGAGGATGGGTCATGCATAGTGCACTCAAAGATCAACCGGGTCCATGTATAAGGCCCACAGATCTCACATGGTTTGGGCTTGGTCACCCGCTAGGCCTGTGGATAAGGATAGTGAGGATGTATTGTCGGGTGTGGGTGTTGAACCCGACTAACAACTTAGAAGTATAATCCTATGAGTTGTGTGATATATTGCTCACTCCCTACTTCCCACAATCAATGTGAGATAGTGAAATATTTACACTATTCATATTTTAATAAACTCAATCATATCCTCGGCCGTCGGTTCAGTTAAACTTCCTCCATTCGATCTCCCATGCCAATATTTGAACTCCCACTCGTATCTATGTTCAAAATCCAATTATCTTCTACCTTATGTCTCCTAAAAATTATTAACTTGTAGATTCTCTCAACCCCATATGCTTGTGTCTTTCAAACTTCATCCATAACTCATAATGCACACCTCTACTCGACATGATTCATTGGTTCGAAGCCTCCTATAATGGTTTCAGTGATGGTGGCTCTGTTTTTATTCAACGGTGGAATATCTTTTTTATTGGTTGATGTTCTTAAATAATGGATTTTTTCTTCTACCAATATAAAAATGATCTATCACTCTCTGTTTTTCTACCATTGGAGGACTACCAATAGTTTCTCTATTTTTCTACCATTAGACATCCACCAGTAACACCTTCAAATTCTTTCAGAAAATTCACAGTGTCATTATTGTTGCCTTATTCTCATTGGATTTTAATTTTACAGAAGATCATCCTAGAACGAGAATAGAAAAAACTTATTTGGGTGTTGTTTATGTTTCCATCACTGGACATCTCCAATGGTATGTAATTCTCCAACATTGGACATCTCCAACAGTAGGAAATTTTACACCATATGACATCTCCGATAGTAGGTCATTTTCTACTATTAGACATCTCTAATAGTAGTTTATTTTACACTTCTGGACTTCTCTAATGGTAGGTCATTTTCCACCACAGGATATCTCTAATGGCAGACCATCTTCTACCCTTAGATATCACTAGTGGTAGCACTTCTTCCCTATTTCATAGTGGCTTAAAAATAGTTTTATTTTCATTGGAACTTATTTTTTTATGATTCTAATTTCTTTAGTCGATTTATATGTTTTACTACCATTGGAAATACAATGGTAGATCATTTCACCAGTAGAAAAATCTTTCCACCACTCTCTGTTTCACTGATAACATATTTCTACCACCGCTCTTTCTTTTGAAACTATTAGACACCAATGGTAGGTCAATGTACCACCTGGTTTTTTAATCCATCGTTATTTAAAAAAAATTATTTCTAATTTTTTTATTTCTTATTTTAATTAATGTTATTAAAATAATTACTTTGTTAAATGTTTTATTATTTTATATTGAAATAAAATTTTATGGTGTGTAAAAATTAATTACAAGAATATTTTATGTACACATATGTATGTAGTTTAAAATTCCTGAAATGCTTTGTTTTATAATAGTTTTTAATTTCTTAATAATCTTGATTATTATTCTATTATTTCTATTTATTTAGAAATTATAATTATAAAAAAATTTATACTTATTTTAATTGTTTTATATTAATATTTCATGAAGAAATATGAATCTCAATTTTACTCTGTTTTTCAGCACTACTTAAACAAATGAAGGTAACAGTCATATTATTTTACTCTTATACTCTAACAAGTATTATGTAGAAATTAGATACAGACATGATCCAATATGATCTTTGTCTTAATGACATGATATAATTATTCAAGGAATAAAATAATACTAGTGAATATTAGTTGATAAATTACTTGGGATAGAATTTTGGAAATTATTTCTACTCTCAATTTGTTCAAGAAACTTCTGTGAATTATATTCCCCAACTATGATCACTAAAGAACTTAACCTTCGACATTTTTCCATTAAAGTGATCAATGATCACCAAGATTCAAAATATTTTACATTTTTTATCATATTATAATTTCCATATTTTTTTTATTCATGTAATATTATCATTTTATTTGTATTTCTTAGTGTCCAATTTATGATTTTCCCAATCAAAAGAAAGTCTTGCATCATTCGGTTATTGTAGCACCTAAAATGAAGTTTAGGATATGAATCCTGATCTAAATTCAGGTAAACAAAATAGGTTGGTATCCTCTAACAAACTAGGTTGTTCCCCCAGGTTCCTATAAAAGGTAGTTTCTATAATAATTTCCTCACACCTTTAAAAGAGACATTCTTATTGGGTAACAATCCCCTCGAAGAGTAGTGGAGGTTGAGGAGTAGACCAGGATATTTGTGATCTAAACCACTATAAATCTTGGTGTTCTTTATTTTATTTCTGCCTCAATTTATTTAAAGAAGACGACACCCACTTCGATTTTTATTTTATAAACTCCGATTGTTTTGTCAATAATTTTTCAAAATGACTATTCACCCCCCGCTAGTAATATTTTCCATCACTAAAAATCCAACAATAATAACCACTTAAAATCATGGAATTACCTTATCATCAACTCATTCATGCTCGTATGAACCTAGATATGACCATTGAAATGAGTAAATAATCACTATTAAGGAACCAACCTGAAGGTGGCTTCCCACTATACATGTTGTCCCTAAGGGATAAAAACTAAGAATAAAATAAAATCCTCTAATTGATCTGATTTATAAGTGAGGAATAAATATAGGTCAAGGTCAAAGTTGATCACCCTTGATACTCTCAAACATCCAAATGCATATCCACAAAAAAACCAACAACCACTATTCATCACCTGATTCCTTTACTACCTGAACATGCATCTTATTTCTCAGTGCATCAATAATGAAGTTTATCTTTCTAGGAGTATATTCCAACTCAATGTTGAAAGACTACAGATACTTGACCCACTTCCTCTGCTAAAGGATTAAGTCCCATTGAGAAAAGATATAATTTAAGATCTTGTTATCCATGTAGACCACACATCTCTTTCCCAATAGATAATTCTGCCAGCATCTCAGAGCATGTATCACCATAACTAACTCTAGGGTGTGATTGGGATAATTCCTCTCATACAACCTAAACTTCCTTGATCCATAATAAACCACTTGATTATCCTGAATCAGAACCACTCCGATCTTGACTCCTAATGCATCACAATATAAGGTATAGTCGTTACCTGGATCAGGTAATATCGGGATTGGTGTTGAGGCTAGAATGATTTTCAATTAATATAAATCCTTCTCATAAGCATCTGACCAATAAAAACTCACAACTTTCTTGGATAGTCCAGACATCAGTAAATATTGATGGGAAAAATCCTAAATGAATCATCGATAATAGTTTTCCAATACCATAAATATCTAAATCTTAAAGATATTATTGGGACACTCCCAAGATAACACATCTGACACCTTATCTAGGTCCACAAACACTCCATCATATGAGATAACGTGGCCCAAGAAGTGCACTTTATTAATCTAGAAATGGAATTTAGTAAGCTTGGCATATAACTGATGATATCTTAGCATAATCAAGATGATTTCAAGATGTTGGTCATGATTATATATAGAATAGGAGCACACCAATATGTCATTGATGAAGACCAACAATAAATAATCCAAATATAAATTGAAGATCCAGTTTATCAAGGCTATTAATACCGTTGGTACATTCATTAGACCAAATTACATTGCTATGAACTCATACAAACCATACATGATCCCAAAAGTAGTCCAGGGTGTATCAACCAGTCTCACCCTCAACTAATGGTAACCTAACCTCAAGTCAATCTTGGAGAATATTTGGGCACTTATTATCTAATGAAAGATATCATTAATGTATGGAAGGGGATACTAATTATTGAGTGTCATTTAGTCTATCCTTTGTTAATACCCTAAAAAGTTCCATCCCCATTCATAGAAAATAACATAGGGGAACTACAATGCCCCAGACCCCAATTGCCTAAAGCCGGTGCTAAAATATGTTGTATAATTTTTTATAAAAGAAACTGAGAAATTACACAACACACTACATAACAGAGGATCTTTACTGGTCTAGGTTTTGGAGAATTAGACACAACTATCACATTTTCTCAAAATAGTATAAAAATAAACTTCAGTGTGCTGCCTCCACAAAGAAAATTACATCACTGGTAAATCTAAGAAACCTATAAAAATGAATTTAAAATATAGGGTGAGCATTTAAAATTCCCAGTAAGGGGTTTTAAAGGCAAAGAATAAATTATTTTAAAATATTTCCTTGAAATAAAATACATACATTAAATCATTTTCTTAAAGAGAAAATAACTTTCTCATAACAGGTCATCATCAATTTTTGAGAGTTACTAGAATAATTTTTAGGATAATCCCATGCTAAAAAATTGATATACTTATTTATAAGTTACAAAATAAAATGCATAATAAAATGTGCACGCACTTGAATAAAAATGCATGGAATGCTACTAGTCAGAGTTTGGACATAAAATTATATCAATTATCATTTAACAAATAAATGAAAACCATGAAATGATAGATAAATTTATAACCCTTTTTTATATATTTGAAACAAAATATTAATCCTTCTTTATAAATTAATTGTTATAAATATAAGTATATACATAAATATAAATCATTATAACTTGTACATTTGGAAAATATAATGTTGAGAATCACATAGAAGGAATAAAAACTGATTAAATAAATCCACATAAATGTTTGGGAGAAGATTATTTTTAACCATGGATATTCTACTAGTTGAATAATCACATGGTTGGTCAAATATTGTTATCAAAATGAGGAAATGCATAATACCGAACAACTGAAACATATCGTCAGGGCCTCATCCAAGACTTCTGAAAATATTTGGGTGAGGCCTTGGCCAAAACCCAATTCTGTTTTGTCTCTTGAGACATGTCGATGCATTGATGGGCTATAGGGGTCCCTACCAATCACTTACTAATTACAATGCATTCCTCGAGGGAATGCATAATGTTGGAAATCATAACTACACCATTAAGTCCTCATGCCAAGACATTAGTTTGTCTCATGAAACCTACCGATGCATCGAGAGGCTATAGCGGGCCTCACCCGTTACTTAATAAGTCCAATGC
The DNA here is from genome assembly GCA_963277665.1 of Viscum album. NCBI lineage: Eukaryota > Viridiplantae > Streptophyta > Magnoliopsida > Santalales > Viscaceae > Viscum > Viscum album. The sequence continues at coordinate 2,053,174,694 of OY728153.1, read as the reverse complement.
ATTCCACATATAAATGGGGTTAAACATAGACAATGTATACATATGCCATGAAAATAACCTTCTTTATTTGAAATGAAAAAATAAATAGGATAATTAAATAAATACATACAAGCTTTCTAAAATGCACGGAGTGTCATTTATAAATTTGATGATGGCCATAACTAACTATTCATGCCATAGCAAGAGGTGAAAATGCAGTTTCGGACATGAAATGATAGCTTGAGCACATAAAATAATAGGTTGTTTAGGTTTTTCACATAAAATGATAACTATTATCATTTAGAAACAAGGCTACGCACAAGAATAAACCTTAAATTGATTAATTTAAAATTATATAACTTTGTATATTAATTTTGGAAATAAAGATTAATCCAATTTATTAAATAAAATTGATATAATTGTATGAACATACAAACATACATACATACATAAATACATACATACATACATACATACATACATACATACATACATACATACATACATACATACATACATACATACATACATACATACATACATAGATATATATACCATACAAATAAAATAATGTTTTTGAAAATGCAAGAAAACCCTTTGATAAACAACCATATTAGCTTATAAAAAAAATTTAAAACAAAACCACTATTTAAAAAACATATGAAAGATATAAATATAAATACACACACACATAAATATATATATATATATATATATCATTATGATCAACACAAATTGACAAATAATAAAACTAAATTCATGCAAGCCATAAAATTAGAATTAAAATTTAAATCAAAACCCTTGTCATTTATTTTTTGAAACAGGTAATCATATATGTAGATATACATATATATATATATGCATATATATAATATATATAAACATATATATGTAAATCATTGTAAAACAATGATAAATTGATAAAATAAATAAACTCATACTTATATTTATTAGATTGAAGGATTATAAGGAATCCCTTATAATTTTTTAAAAACAAATTATTTTAAAAAAATATTAAAATGAAAGAAATATGGATATATATATATATATTTGTATATACACTTATATACATATACATGTCTTGTAAAATCAAAAACAAAATAAAATGAACCCTTACATAATAAATTTGAAAATAATATATCCCTTACCAAATATAGGTTAGAAGATGAAATTTAAAATATAACTCTCATATGAAAATATTGCGTTATATAAATACAAATTCATATACATATATATATAGGTATATGTTTGTAAAACAACATAGCTTGAAAAAATAATTAAACCCTTATGTACATAAGTTTTAGAAATAAAGTTTAAGAAAAAAACCCTTAACACATATATATACACTGAAAATAATAAGTTATATATGTGTATATATGCATATACATACAGATATATAACTATTTGTATAACAAACATAATATGATAACTAAAATACACTCGTACAAACCATAAGATTTAGAAATAAACATTTAAATTCAAAAACCCTTATCATATATGTATTCTGAAAATTTTAAGTTATATAGATATATATGATTTCATATATACATATACATAAACATATATATATATATATATATATATATATATATATATATTTATATCTTTGTATAACAACATAATTTGAACAAAACAATTAAACCCTTACTTGGATTAAAACAGGAAGTTGGCCAACTAGAAATGAGTATAACAAAATAGGTAACTTTGAGGATGAGGGTCGGGTAATGTTGGGTGTGAAAATAGGGGTGTTTATATAGATATATTATACCCCAAAATTCAATTGGAAAAGACACTTTATGAAATCCAAAATTGACCAAATCAAAATGAAACAAAGATGATAATTAGTGCAAAATGATAATCATTCAGGTTGATTGACATACTATACTTATATAAATGAAACTTACAAGGAAATCCATTAGGGTTTATATTAAAATAAAACCAACCATGTCAGATATTTGAAAAAAGGAGAGATCATGGAGACATGGATGGAGATAGAAGACATCATGGGTCGATGCCTATTGACTCATAGGGTAGGATAAGAAAAATGGAGGAGGAGAATGTTTTCAGTGGATGGCCCATGCATGACGGACTGTTGCGACCCAATGAGGGAGAAGGGAAAAAATAGTGGATGACCTGGATTAGAACCATATTGACCCAAGGGTTGTAATAAACCCTAGTATTTTTAGAAGCGGTGGGTCTATTTGAGATTAAAGGGGACAATCCAAATCATCCGTCTCATATCAGATGAATGGAATTAAACCCATCATTAAACTGAGGTGGAGGAGGTTCGAATGGGGAAACAACATAGACGACTGAGATGGTTTGATTTCAATTGTGGGGATTATACCCATTGGCAGCCTATTGTGCAGCGCAAAAGGGTTTCAGTGAGAGAAAATGGGGGATGACCTGAATTAAAATGGGCTTGATCATGCGGATTGTGAGGAGAGTCAACCGAGTAAAGGGAGGGCCGAACAGTCGATCTCCACTATGCCTCTCGAAAAAAAACACATCTCACCCATTCATTATTATTATTATTATTATTAATAATCACTTAATCATTTTTTTTAAAACCTATATGAAACAATAGTAATATAATTCTATTTATAATTCGTAGATTTTATAAGACAACTTATAAAATATAATAATACAATTATCATTATATTATATATGTATAATTTTAAATAATATATACATTCAAAATTATATAAAAAATAGTTATAATATGCATAATTTATAATTAGTATTAATTTTATAATATAATCATAATTAATAATTATAATTTCATATATATATATATATATATATTTATATATGTTATTTTGAAAACCAATTTTAATTATCATAATTATAAAATAATTTAATCATTATTATACTTTTGAAAATTGAAAATTTATATATATATATATTCCTAATAGTAAATAAAAATATTTCTTTTATTTAGTATATTATCTTAAATTAATTTTACATTATCCAAATAATATTTACGACATTAGATGTCATTAATTTCATTAATTTCAAACATTATTTTAAATTCATTTTAAGTTTTTAAAACATCCAACAGTCAAAAGATAACAGTCACTAAAAATAAAATCCAATGACTACATTTTTTACAATGGTCATATAAGCCGTATAAATACCCATCTAAGGTATTCCAAAAAATCAAAAATTATTTCTTTCTTCATAGGAATTTTTCTCTATATTCCCCTGACTCTTATTATTTTCACTATACTTATTGCCATAATGTTTTTAATTATGAAAAGTTCAGGGGATTTCCACTACACATTCAGTCTACTCGTTTTACTTGGTGGTTTTTCGGTTATTCTTCAAGGTCTTGCATTGAGTTTTCTTGAGTAGTTGTGATCTTTTGTAATAATTTAATGTATGAGTACTTTATTAAATAAAATTTTTCTCATTTTATTTATTATTTATTTAATTCATCGGAATTGAATTCATTTATTTACATAAAAATAATAAAAATTAAAAAAAAACAATGATACCATTTTTACAACAAAGGTTTGGGGAATTACATTACCACCCCTTAAAATAATTTCACCCTCACAATTTAATTGTACACATAAACCCACAAGTTTATTTCTTTAGGATTCATTCTTGATGTTCCTAAAAAAACAATTTAATTATTATTATTATTATAAAAAATGACTTATAATAATTAATCCATACCTTCACCAGTACCACAATAGTTTGTGATTCTCCGTTGTCATGGTTTCCAAGGTAGTTCTAAATTATTCAATTTCTTTGGTCCAAAAACATGTCAAGTAGCTAGAGTCAAACTCATGTATGCAACGATTGGAACTCAAGTAGAAGTAATGGGAGATGAAAATCTCAGAGATATCAGAAAGGACTCGATTTCTATAAACCAACCTAACCAACTTGTTTTCTAAAATTGTAAAATCATAAAGCCTCCCATACTAACTAATGTTTATGAGTTGAAATAGATAAGCTGCACGGAGGTCACCCTCTTTAGTAGCTTCCCAAAAATTAATTAAAGAAAGATACCTTTCAAACATGGTAAAACATCTGAAGAGACCCTTATAAGGAAAGCATGCTTAAATTTTTAATTCATTTTAATTTTACAAAATTGTCTAGACCGTTCATCTAATACCAAATGTAATGCCCTAGACTCCAGTTTCCTAGACCCAATGCTAAAATATGCTGTGTAATTTTTTTATAAAAGAAACTAAGAAATTACACAACACATTACATAACAGAGGATCTTTACCGGTCTAGGTTTTGGAGAATTAGATACAACTTTCACATTTTCTCAAAATAGTACAAAAATAAACATCAGTGTGATGCCTCCATAAAGAAAATTATATCACTGTTAAACTTAATAAATCTATAAAAATGAATTTAAAATATAGGTTGAGCATTTAAAATGCCCATTAAGGGGTTTTAAAATCAAAGTATAAATTCTTTTAAAACATTTCCTTGAAATAAAATACATACTTTAAATCATTTTCTTAAAGAGAAAATAACTTTCTCATAACATGTCATCATAAATTTTTGAGAGTTACTAAAATAATTTTTAGGAGAATACTATGCTAAAAAATTGCTATACTTATTTAAAAGTTACAAATAAAATTCATTATAAAACGTGCACGCAATTAAATAAAAATACATGGAATGCTACTTGTTCAGAGTTTGCACATAAAACGATATCAATTATCATTAAACACATAAATGAAAACCATGAAATGATAGATAAATTTATAACCCTTGTTTATAGATTGGAAACAAAATATTAATCCCTATTTATAAATTAATTGTTATACATATAAGTATATACATAAATATAAATCATTATAACTTGTATATTTGGAAAATATAATGTTGAGAATCACATAAAAGGAATAAAAACTGATTAAATAAAGCCGTGTAAATGTTCATGAGAAAATTATTATTAACAATGAATATTCTCCTGGTCGAATAATCACATGGTAGGTCAAATATTGATCTCATAATGAGAGAATGCATAATGCCGGACAACTGAAACATATCGTTGGGGCTTCGTCCATGACATCTGAAAATACTAGGGTAAGGCCTCGACCAAAACCCAATTTTATTTTGTCTCATCAGACCTGCCGATGCATCTAGGGGCTATAGTGGTACCCACCTATCATTTACTAAGTCTAATTCATTCCTCGAGCAAATGAATAATGACATTTTTTAATGGTTGGGGCTGAAGCCTCATTTTATTATTAAAGCAAAGCAAAGACCTCTTTTAACTGGGTAGAGGGAGACCCATTACATAGCCCGAAGGCCCAGTGGTCTTGTAGCCCATTTCATAGCATGTAGGCCCAATTTTTGGCCTAATTCCCATTCTGTGAATAGTAACCCGCCTGCTACAGTACCCATACAGTACCACCACTGCTACAGTGCCCTTCCGCCACTACAGTACCCGCCAATCTATAGTACTGCCACTGCTATAGTACCACTACAGTATTTCTACAGTACCCTTCACCCAATGGGTTTTGAACCCCCATTTTGCATATAGGATTATGGGGTGCTTACCACTCAGCCAAACCCCAACTACTAAGTGAATGAATAATGACAGACATCATAACTACACTGTCAAGGCCTTGTGCTAAGACACTAGTTTGTCTCATGAGACCTACCGATGCATCGAGAGGCTATAAGAGGCCTCTCCCATCACTTAATAATTCCAATTCATTCTTCATATGAATGAGGTTAAACATAGACAACATATATATACGCAATAAAAATAAAATTCTTTATTTGATATGCACAAATAAAGAGGATAATGAAATAAATACATACATGCTTTCTAAAATGCACAGAGTGTCATTTATAAATTATATAATGGCCATAACTAAATATGCATGACATACCAAGAGGTGCGAATGTAGTTTCACACATGAAATGATAGCTTGCACACATAAAATAATAGGTTGTTTAGGTTTTTTACATAAAATGATAACTATTATCATTTAGAAACAAGGCTACACATAAGCATAAACCATAAATTGATAAATAAAAAAAAATCTAACTTTGTATATCGATTTTGGAAATAAATATTAACCCTATTTAATAAATAAAATTGATATAATTGTATGAACATACATATATAAATATATATATAAATATATGTATACCATACAAATAAAATGATGGTTTTGAAATTGTAAGAAAACCCTTTGATAAACAACCATATTAGCTTAGAAACAAAATTTAAAACAAAACCTCTATTTAATAAAATTTGAAAATAGAAATATAAAAACATAAATACATACATATATACATACATACATACATACATACATACATACATACATACATACATACATACATACATATATATGTGTGTATATATTACATATATTCATATATATATATATATGTGTGTGTGTGTATATATTACATATATATGTGTGTATATATTACATATATATGTGTGTATATATTACATATATTCATATATATATATATATATGTATGTATGTATCTACATACATACATAAATACATACATACATACATATATATATCATTATGATAAACATAATTTCACAAATAATAAAACTAAATTCATGCAATCCATAGACTTAGAAATAAAATTTAAATCAAAACCCTTATCATTTATTTTCTGAAATAGGTAATCATATATGTAGATACATACATACATATATATATATATATATATATATGAATATATGTAATATATACACACATATATATGTAAATCATTGTAAAATAATGATAAATTGATAAAACAAATAAACACTTACTTCTATTCATAAGATTGATGGATTATAAGGAATCCCTTATAATTAAAAAAACCTATTTTCATAAAAAATATTAAAATTAAATAAATATGGGTATGTATAAATATATTTATACACACACACACACACACACACACATATATATACATGTCTTGTAAAATTAAACACAAAATAAAATGAACCCTCACATAATAAATTTGAAAATAATAGATACCTTACCAAATATAGGTTAGAAGATGAAATTTAAAATATAACTCTCATATGAATATATTAAGTTATATAAATACAAATTTATATACATACATACATACATACATACATATATATGTATATGTTTTTAAAACAACATAGCTTAAAAAATAATTAAACCCTTATATACATAAATTTTAGAAATAAAGTATAAGACAAAAAACCTTAACATATATATACACACACAGAAAATAATAAGTTATATAAGTGTATATATGCATATATACACACATATACAACTCTTTTTATAAAAACCATTATATGATAACTAAAATACACCCGTAAAAACTAGCTATAAGATTTATAAATAAACATTTAAATTCAAAAACCCTTATCATATATGTATTCTGAAATTTTTTTGTTATATATATATATATGATTTCATATATACATATATATGTATATCTTTGTATAACAGCATAATTTGAACAAAACAGTTAGAACCTTACTTCAATAAAAATAGAAAGTTGTCCAAATGGAAATGAGTAGAACAAAATGGGGAACTTTGAGGATGAAGGTCGGGTAAGGTCAGGTGTGAAAATAGGGGTGTTTATATAGATATATTATACCCAACAATTAAATTGGAAAATAAACTTTATGAATTCCAAAATTGACCAAATAAAAAATAAACAAAGATGATAAATAGTGAAAAATGATAATTAATCAGGTTGAGTGACACAATATACATATATAAATGAAACTTGGAGGGGAATATTTTGGGATTCAGATTAAAATAAAATCAACCATTTCAGATATGTGAAAAAATGAGATAGCATGGGGACATGGATGAAGATGGAATGTTTCACGTGTCGATGCCTACTGACTCGAAGGGTAGATGAAGAACAACAGAGGAGGAGAAAGTTTTCTGTGGCTAGCCCATGTGTGATGGACTAGTGTGACCTGGTGTGAGGTGCGACCCAAAAAGGGAGAAGGGAAAAAAAATATACGACCTTGATTAAAACCATCTCAATACAAGGCATAGAATAAAACTTAGTATTTTTAGAAGATGGGGTCTATTCAAGATTAACGGAGATAGTCCAGATTATCTATCTCATATCAGACAAATGAAATTAAAACCGTTGTTAAACTGAGGTGGAGGAGGTTTGAACGGGGAAATGGCGTGGATAGTTGAGATGGTCCGAGTTTGATCATGGGTCTAGGATTATACCCGTTGGATTCCTGTTGTGTGGCGTAAAAGGTTTTCTGTGAGAGAGAAAATGGGGGATGACCCAGATCAAAAGGGGCTTGATCATGCAGCTGGTGAGGAGAGTCGTTCGAGTAAAGGGAGGGTCGAACAGTCAGTCTCCACTATTCCTCTTAAAAAAATGTATCCCACCCATTAATTTATTATTAATATTATTATTTTAATCACTTAATCAATTTTTAAAAAATATACATGAAAAAATAGTAAGATAATTCTATTTATAATTCATGGATTTTATAAAACAACTTATACAAGATAATAATACAATTATCATAATATTATATATGTATACTTTCAAATAATATATACCTTCAAGATTATATAAAAATAGTTATAATATACATAATTTATAATTATTATTAATTTTATAATATAATCATAATTAATAACTATAATTTCACACACACACACACACACATATTTATATATGTTATTTAGAAAACTGATTTTAATTATCATAATTATAAAATAATATAATCATTATCATACTTTTGAAATTTTAAAATTCATAAAAAAATCCATACACACACACACACATATATATATTCCTAATAGTAAATAAAATATTTATTTTATTTTTTATATTCTCTTAAAAAAATTACATTATCAAAATAATAGTTACAACATTACATGTCATTAATTTCATTAATTAAAAACATTATTTTAAATTCATTTTAAAATTTTAAAACATCTAATGGTCAAAACATAATGGTTAATAAAAATAAAATCCAATGGCTACATTTTTTACAACGGTCATATAAGCCATATAAATCTCCATATAAGGTATTCCAAATGATCAAAAATTATTTCTTACTTCATAATAATGGTGATCTATATTCCCTTGAATCTCAATATTTTTGCTATACTTATTTCAATAATGTTTTTAATTATGATAATTTTAGGGGATGTCCAATACATATTCGGTCTACTCATTTTACTTGGTTGTCTTTCAATTATTTTGCTAGGTCTTGTAATGATTTTTCTTGAGTAGTTGTGATCTTTTGTAATAATGTAATGTATCAGTGATTTATTAAATAAAAAGTTTCTCATTTTATTTCTTATTTCTTTAATTCTCATTAATTGAATTAATTTATTTACATAAAAATAATATGCATTAAAAATAACAATGATACCATTTTTACAAAAAAGGTTTGGGGCATGATAGGAACCCCACAGTAACGTACCAGGCTGTATAAATTCCTTTTATTCTATATCCTCCAATTTTACTTTCAGGTTCATGGACTACTAATCCTTTTTATCTCTCAATGTCTCTGGGTATAAGTGACTCATGAACTTCTGCTCGAATCCTTTTCAGGTCAGTTCCTCATGTTGTCTAGCCCATACTACAATGTTACACCAACTCTTGGATGATCCTTATAGCATATAGACATAAATCTTTACCCTCATCTCTACAAGTGTATTCAGAAAACTAAAGATTTTTTAGATAGACTCAACCCACAACTGTACTTCATAAGGTCCTCCCTCCCTAGAAAACATTGGTGGGTGTTGCTACTGGAACTCCCATATAAAATAAAACATCAAAGGAATGAAATTATTAGTCTCCATATTCATGGATCACATGACCTATTTGAAACTATCTTGAATCTATTTGTCTATAATATTACTTAGAGCTACAAGAAGTCATGGTTTCACTAAGTGAGGTTTATGATCATTAACACTATTCATATATTTAACTAGAGGATGATACTGATGCATTTATCTATAAGGGTCAACACACTCCTCTGAACACATGGGTTATAACATGATCCAACTAAAAAATAAAAAGGGACAATAGATAACCCAAGATATAAGGTAACTTAATTTTTTCTCTTAACAAGTGAATTAATAATATTTTAAAAAATAATTTTATTCCTTTGTATCAGACATGTCATGAAATTTAAGTATAATTTAGACAAGTGATTTCTTATGTGGTAAATAAATCCCTACCATGGATAATGAATGATAACATATTTCCCTATATTCGAAATATGATGCATATATATATACCTCATTCCATACTATCCCATGAGTAAAATATCATAAACAAGCAACATCACACAATAAGTGCATCACCCAAAGTGAAATAATATAACAACCATAACAAGAAAACCTCAATAACAACAATCCCATACCTAGTAACTTGGGTTTCCCCCCCACATGGGTTAAATACTCTCATGAATGAAATTATTACCAAACCCTAACACATATCTTTCTCATATTTACCTTTCCCAAATAGTAAATCAATATAAAAAGAACCCCTTTGATACCACTTTGTAACATCCTTGTCCTGGTTCTCCCTCACGTGATCGAGATAGGTTTCCATGAGACCTCAAGCACGCCTCCATTTATAATAGAGGATTCCAAATAAAAGTGAGATTCTAATAAATATAATGTGTAGACTAAACCCTCTGGTATAGAAAAATAATCACAACTAAAACATGATAAAAAAATCATTATAAAATAACTCTAGTAGATAAAAAGTAAAGTGACAAAACAATCCAATATAATCAAACCATGCAATGTCATAAAAAATTTCATACTAAATTTCATACAGGATACTAAATGAATGTAATAATCAAATAAATACTCCCAAAAGAACCTATCCCAAACCCCATGATCGATCCCCATTTTAAGCTCTAGTCCCAGCTTGAAGGTCAAACAATCAATTACAAGGCCCCCTACCCTTGTCCAGATCTATATCCATGAAGTTTGATCGAGTACCAAACGATATACCAAATAGCCTGTGATAAAAACTCAGTAGGCCACCACCAATGATGTCTAAAAAAAGCTCAGTTTTATTAATATTTTTTGAAACAATATGATAAACAAGGCATAAAACATATAAATAACACACTAACCCTTGAGTTCCAGGTTGACTCCTAGGGTTGACCATACATACTACGACATGATGCCAAATGTCTTTTTCCATACCCATAAATGGTTCTAGTACTAGTATCCATAATATACATACATAGCATAAATTCACAAAAGAAACAAGGTGGATTTCCATTCCTAAGGTTAATTATATATTCAATTTATATCAAACCCAAGGTGAATTCCCAATAAATGGGATAATTACATGTATAGTTTTCAATGGATTGAAGGAAAATTACCATGCCAAGGGTTAATTAAAAAAATAAATTCACAATAAAGATGATGTGAATTTCCATGCCAAGGAAACATTTCATATTCTATATATTCTGTAAAAGCAATATCCCACACATACCAAATTACCAAACACACTAAACATGTTAACTATATAAGATTTTGGTTAATCCATTTCAAATTCCAATTATGATTCCAATTTTAGTTATGTGACTATATTTTATTATAAAAAGTTCCATTTACATTATAATTTACCAATTCACATATCAATTGTAACATTTATAATTCAAAAATTTATTCATTTTTTAAACACATCTCCCAATTCAGTTATAAGGCACTAGGTTCATAGATTCCAAGTTCGAACTAAGGGTTAAGGATTGAAAGACCTTTAGAGTGGCTAAAAATCTTGGGTATCATTTGAAAATGGAATCGATGGGATTCAAGGAAGGTTTAAGTAATTTGTTTCAATAAATCTCAGTGGATTTAAAATAGAAGAGGACACACACACACACAATATTCTAGTAGGATCACACATGTTGTAGATACTAAAAACAAAAAGAATACCCAAGGGAGTTGCTTTAGTCCACCCACCTCAGAAGTGGAGAAGAATAATTTTAAATATCTATAAACTATATCTACACAATACAATCTGAATCCATAAGGAAAATGATATATCCACTACATCATGGATGGAAGAAGAAGAATCATGAAAAAAGAGAGAGGAATTCATCAATTCTGTGCACGAATTACCAATTCTAGATGTCCGAATTGAACCAATGATAAAAAAATCAGAACTCAGGGTTAGAGAATTAGATAAAGACCTTGAGAACCCTTAAATATAGTTAATAAAAAAACTAGGGTTGAAGGAGGGTGATTAAGGAAATAAATAGTGGTTTCAAATGGAGAAAATATGACCCTTCCTTGAAATTTCTTGACCCAGATCGACATCACTGGATAGCTGCAGGCTACCATTGGCTAGCTGGTGGTTCCAGGTAGAATGGATGCACCCATGGAAACCACACTAAATGGTTAGTGGTATCCCTATTGCCTTACTAGGCTACTATCCCATCCACCGGCTAGCTGGTGGAACTACAATAGTCCCTTTACTACATGCCATTGTTATCCCTTTATGGTTCACCACCTCAGAGCCCCTGAGTACCTCCAAAACAACATTTTAATTGAGTACAAATATTATTTATATAATTTAAAAGGACTCAAATAAAAATTAAAATAATTACATACCTGGATAAAATATGGGATATTATAGCTTCAGTGATCCCCATCAAACACACTCTATCAAATAATAAAGATGGATCTTACAATAGTGAATGGATAAACTAAATTTTGTTCTTTTTTTATACACATTGAAACATTGAAGATAAATCTAGTATATATGGGTTTATTTTTGTTACCAATAATCATTAAATGATCTCCTTAAACCCATCAATGGTATTATATCCCTGCTCTTCAATGTATCAACATGTGTTTCTTATTTTTTTTGAAGTACATGTTTATTTCAAACTATTTAAAAGGATATAATAACATGCGATATGAAGAAAATCTTCTATTTTGGTTAGTCATAGCATAAAACTATGATATATCATAAAGTATGATATAGTGGATACTTGTGGATTTGAACTGTTCTATAGGGAACAATATGGAATATTGTAAAATAAGACATAATACTGAGTATATGAAAAATAGACTATCATAACATAAATATGATATCAATGATATCATATAATATAGTTATATCCTAATGATATCTATTTTTTTAAGTGATGATAACAATATTAATATACGATTATAATTTATATCATAGAATATAACTAATTCACATCATTTCCCTCCTGTATCAATCATAATTTGTGACTGAAAATTTCTATTATCAGTTGTAAAATATGATACGGGGATAAATTTTTAATAAAATATTATCCTAATATATTTTCTTATAATTTATAAAAATATTTATACATTTTATGTTCTATTCCATATAAAATGATATTTTTCATGGATAAAATAAATATGAAATGTTCATATTTGTGTCTCATGTTTTGGAAAAATAAAAAAGTATATATTTATTTGTTAATTTCTTTAAGAATATTAATTATTATAAATTTCTTATTAATTATGAATATTATGTATGATTAATTTATGTGATAAATTTATTCTTGATTATTGTTTTTCCCCACATTACATGCTAGGAATGACATCATAAGATTTATGTTTTATCTACCTTGATACCAGTTTCTAGTTGAATTTATGAGTTTGATTTTAGTTATTGAATATACTTTGTGTATATTATATTTTAGGGTTATTATGAATTATATTATCTCTTGGGTAATGTCTCTCCAGGGGAGGGACTTGGGGCTGAACTTCCCACTATCCCGGAAGCTTATGCCTTATTTTGGAAGGGGGGGGGGGTTGCTATCTTTTTCTTTGGGATTACTCATATAGAGACTGTGAATCTCATATAACTATAATAATTTACATGAGGTGTTCATGTAATTCATTCATGAGATGAATTTGGATATGTATGAATATGTATTGATTCTGTTTTTTGGTGAGTAGCACAAACCTGTGACATGTGTAAAGAGTTTCACATTAATTTGGCCTAGACACAATAATTTGGTGGATAAAATAGGGATTAAAAATCTAAATAATTACAGTAATGAATGAACAAAGGAATAAAACATGAGATAATTATGATTAGATGAGATGAGATGAATTTAATTTTCATATGATGTACATTAAACTGGAAATAATTTAAAATAAAACCCCTTAAATAATAAGTGTGAGATCCTATCCAAAGTAGAACTTATGAGGACCTAGATCATAGAATTGGGTTGGTCATGCCATAATTGGGTGACCATGAATTATCTTTTATAAGGAAAGAAATTAATAAGTTATACTAATAGGACTAGGAACATGTTCTTGAAGATTTCTTTGGGTTATACTAGCTAGGATATCCTAATAGGATTAGGTTACCATAGGAATAGAGTTGATTTTTTCTATATGATGGATTGAATAAAGAGCTACCCACTCAAATATCCTAGAATCATAATTTTTATGATTGGAAAGTTTTAATACCAAATTAACTAATTGGTGATAGAAACTCAATAGATTAATCATTACTTAGTGAAATGTATATCTTGGCTCACTAAATAGATATGTTGTACATGGTTACCATTTTAGTGGGAGTAATTTCATTAAAAGTCCTTAATGAGAAGATATAAAACTTGATGCTCATTTTTAAATATGTATTCATTGTATATTATAGATTAAATCATTATAATAACATTGAAATCCATTTTAGGTATTACCTATAAAATAATTCGTTTTTTGAAATAATTTTAATGAAATTATGGAAGAGAGAAGAACACAATTATAAATTGGAATCTAAGGCCATTAAGTGTTCTAAAAGAAAATAATTCCAATCATCTGAATGTAAATGTTATAGAGGTTTATTTCACTAACTCTGAATCATGGGTCATTGTTATAAAACTACCATATAAAAATGGTTTTAAACATTTGGTATAAGGACCAAAATCATTGCTATAGGGTATACTAATGATTCCCAAAACTATTAGGTAGTGCGACATTACAACAACCATATACCAAAAATTTTCTTATAGTCATTTGTATTGGTAGACTGAAGGTGTTTAACCCCAATAGTGAGAGAAACCATTTATATATACTATATGGACCAATGATTCAAAACTATTGGTATAGACCACCTCCACTAATAGTCACCTGGTCTCCCCAACACACCCTAACAACCAACCGACACTCCCAATAACTCTTACCACTCAAAGTACACATTAAAAATAGTTCATATAATATATATTTCACAATTAATCAGTTGATAACTTCAAAAAATATCATAACACATATATTCAATCAGTTTTAGTCATCAAAAACCATCCACACAATTATTCCATAAATATCAAGTCTGAATTGCAGGGGATCAATAACTTAATCATGACCACCAATACTATCATGGATATAAATTTCATCATCTTCATCATGAGCATCCTCACTAGAATCATCATCCCTACACATTCATCACTATAAACACCAGGAAAGTCATTATATCGTTCTCCATTAGGATTGTTATCACCATCACCAGTTGCATCATACAAAGAGTGTATCACCAACATGCATGTATAAAAAACTAAA
Source organism: Viscum album (assembly GCA_963277665.1). Lineage (NCBI taxonomy): Eukaryota > Viridiplantae > Streptophyta > Magnoliopsida > Santalales > Viscaceae > Viscum > Viscum album. The sequence continues at coordinate 2,053,159,215 of OY728153.1, read as the reverse complement.
ATGGTATCCAATGGATGTGATGGACATAAAGATTCCATAACCTTAAAAAACTACTCATTTTACCTTTTTTTACTTATTTCATGCTCTTTCATGTTTAATTTTTAGCCTCTTTTTCCTCTGTACAAACCTATTTTCCCTCTACATGGGCCCTTTTCAACTCATTTCTACTAGATCTATTATAGGTTCTTGAAGTCGACTAATACCTAGTGGGGAAAATACTCTTTCCAATTTGATAACATACACTTCTGTAGTGTTCATCACCTAATACCCATAAAAATGATCTTCTAAATTGATTTTTTATCATATTTCTCATCAAGGTCCTCTGAAGAATATTATTGGAAATATAAACGAGATATTTTGTTATAAAATACAAATTAAAATTTGAAAGTATCATAATAAATCTTACAATATTTTCTTTCATATATTCATGTATAGAACCCCTATATTTATTTTTTCTTCTTGGGTAAAACAATTTTTCCCAAGGCACACACCCTTCTATATTCAATGCCACTAATAAAAATGATATTTAATGTTAGAAAAAATTATAATATTGTATTTATGATTTAATTTAGTCATGAAAAACTTATTGTAAATAGTTTAATAATTTGGGTATTGGGTGATGAAAAAGGAACTGTTTTAGGTTAAAAGTGTTTCAAAATAAGTTGGTAATTTAATTTAATTTGAGTAAGGTGTATAAGGATGGTGAGGTTCTATAACAAGATTATTATATCAAAATGACTTAAAATAGTTTTAATGAATGCTTATAATGTTTGGTATTTTTTTAATTAATGACATGAATGAGTTTAAATTGGGAAATGATAATTTATTTTGAAGTTTAATACACATTAATTAGTGTTGTGGAACTTGTTTGGGATAAATAAAATTTTTTTTATCTAATATTTCTCATATCTAGTTTATAATTTAAAAGGGAAGACTTTATGAAATTTGGAATTTTAAATGATCGTGACATAAAAACACGATTTTGATTTAATAGAAAGGCGTTCACATGATTTTTATTTTAAAACTTATGTTATCTTTTTGGTTATGATTTTTTGGGTTAAATTAATATGGATTATGTGAGATGTTGATATTTATATGCATGTAACTATGGTTGATATGGTTCTCTATTAAGATGTTTTTAATTAATTTATTTCTTATTTATATGATTCCTTTTAGTTTGGATTGTATTGATTTTTCTTGATTTGATGAGCAATTGAGTTGTTAGGTTACATTTTATTTGAAGATGAAATTTGAAAATTCTATGTTAAGTGGAAGTATAGTGTTGATTTTGGGTCTTATGTGTGAGATGGAGTTGGAGATGATTTATTTAGGATGAAATAAATATATATGATTTCCTTGGATGGAATTAAGTAGGACCGTTTTGGTTTAAGTGGTTATTTTTTATTTTAGACCTTTTTGGTAGATGTTTGGGGTATAAATGGGAGGAGAAGTAGCTTCTTTTATAGATAGTTAGTTTAGTGATAATATGGAATTAATTATGGTAATTTATTATTGGAACATGTATATTGGATCTTGAATGGATTTTGGGGATGTTATTCTATAGTTTTTGGATGAGAACTCTGGTTTTGGGTATTGGGGCTATAGGGTTTGATTAGAATTTGAAGATATGTTGAGGTTTTGGGTGGTAAATCATTAAAAAATCATTCATTTTGAGTTTTAATTCATTTTTTATTCGTTTCGAGTCATGCCATATGTGGTAGGTTTTATTTAGTTTGGGTCATTTGTATTTTTACCTAATTAAACTCAACTAAACATGAAAAATAACTATTATCTATCATGATATGGAATAATATTTCACCCCAATGTGTGGAAATACTTTATAAAATAAATTTTTTAATAAATTTTTGAATATTTCTAAAAAATAAAATTAAATAATAAAAAATGAATTATTAATACATATCATAATGAGTTTCAATAAAAACATTAAATTTTAATAATACCTTAAACTCGTCACTCTTCCAATAAGTAATCATTTATTAGTACTGTATTACTAGACACTCATCAAGGGTTGGAATACACTCTAAACCTATTCAAACTCTACTAGTATAGAAATTATATAAATCATTCTTATATTTTCCCCATATTCTACCTAATTTCATAAGACATGTATTCCTCATAGCTTCACCATTGGGAAAATTATAGTGAAGTTTCTATTAGAATATTAATTTATATAAATACAATAATAATATAAAATTGAATATAATAAATCATCTTACACATATATGAGCCTATGTATTATACTTTATTTTTCATTTTTAAGACATCTTTATCAAATTGGTTTAAAAGGAATTATATCACTGTATTTGGAAAGTGTTACCATAAAAAACCTATAATCTCGCATTCATTTACCAATCATTTGATTATTTTCATTATAATTGACCATCACATGTGTCTGGCAGTTCTACACATGATGCATGTGAGTATTCACATGCCACCTAATAGCAGTATATCCTACAATGAATGAATAAAAGACAAATTTTAAATTAATACATGTTATAATGAAAATAAATCATGGTTAAGAAATAGAGGCAACAATAAATAAGAATGTAGAAAATGATAATTAGGATGAGGACCAGAGCCATAATCAGATAAGGAAATGATAGATGAAGAGGATGATCATATAAAAATGGTGGTGAAAACATAGGCAGTCTAAATATCATTGATTCCTCTAAGATAACTATAGGATAAGAAGCTATGGTAGATGATATATCCAGTTAAGGGTCAGGGTGTGATCAGGTACAATGAGTGCCACAAGTAGCACTAGTATCCCCCCTCAGACTAGTAGGATGGTCACCATTTTTACTAGTCTGTCAAGAAAATAGTTGTCTCTTGAATAGTGGGTCCTAATTAAAATTTAAAAATGATTAAATACATGAAATTATATTTTTTTAATATATATATATATATATATTTTAATTAGTATACTCATAATGGGAACCAAAGGAGGAATGCTTATCCTTCTCATGTGGTGATTGTTTTTAGAGATTCTCTTCCTTTATATCTTTTCAGTATTTATCATTTATTGTATTGAAAAATAAATATTCACTTAATTATAAATGTATTAATAATGATTCATGGTTGGAATAACGATGAAGACAAATGAGGGTGGGGGGATTATGTCCTTTTAAAAACACTTGAATATTTTAAAACTAATTCACTAATGCAACTTAGAAAGTGATTCTGTTACCTTTTATTTAACATAATATTTAGTGGAAATTAAAAGAAGAAGACACAATAGTTTTACATTGGTTCAGAGAACAAAGGTACCCTATTCCACTCCAACAATGATCTCTACATGAGCTTGGTGATTTTCACTAAAACATCATTTTCCAAGGGATCACGACAGTTGAGTGAAAAAATAAAACTTGTTACAATATATTTTACAAGGATTTAAAACAGGGATAACCGTATCACTTGAAATACTCAATACATGAGTATTCAGAACCAAAAGTGATTGTATTTTCTGGTAGAAATTATATTTGAAAGCATTCATATGAATATTATGCAACTAATAAATGAATAAATCTTAAAAGGAACAAATGAACAACTTCAAAGAACTATCCTGAATAAGAATATCCAAACTTGATATAAAAATATATTCAAATAAAACAACAGAAACAAGAAAAACATTTGAAGAAGTAGGAAAAACACACAACAACAACTATAATAGATATGTCTCTTAAGTGCAGTATAAAAAAGATTCAACTAATTATAGTAAATGAATCATAGATAAGAAGAAGTAGTTGTGGAAGAAATGATAATATATTCTGTAAATATATAAAACTATGTAAATTTAGAGTAAGATATTAAGACCATTGAGATTATGAGAATCAGACCATTATTAAAAAATATAAACTCCTCTATAGACATATATTTGAGAATTAAATAAGAATCCTGATTTAATTCTGGTCAAATAGATTTGAAAATGTCACCAGATAAATTGTGATATTCACAATGCTAATCATATTTGAAATTTGAATTTAATAATCCATTGAAAAACATAACTTTCCTTAGAAAATGGAAAAAATTATTCCATTGTTGAAGGTATTATGAAACAGACTTTGAATCGCTTTAACAAGATATTTACTCTAGTGAAATCACAGCAGAAACCTCAGAAATTATTCAAAACTTAAATCCTACAGACAACTAATTCAACATGGGGTTTCTATACATATAAATAACTCAAAAAACTATTGATATTAGTGTATGGTTGATTCCAAACAGAATTTGAGAATTTGGATCATGATACCAATGTGGTATTACTTACATTAGGTACATACCAAACATTGTGTACTTGAACTTAAGGTTCCTTAACAACATTTAGGTACCCGAACATAACATTCATCTCAAACATGGGGTTCCAAACATGAAATTAGTTATTCAAATGTGATGTAACTTATCAAAATTTAGGTTCCTGACCATAACATTCATCTCAAACATTGGGTTTCAAATGAAGATTTGGATACCAATGTTAGGTTACAACATCACTTTTTTAATATTGATTCCATACTTCTTTAGAACATCCAAAATACTTTGAAGAATAAACATTAACCTTAATAAAAGGTTTTATATATTTGAAATTTTAAATATATTTTATTTAAATTTCAATTATTTAAACCACACCAATTTTAAATTAAATATGAATTTTTTTTTTGGAATTTAGGGATGTTTTTAGCTTGAAATTGAAAATTTAACAATTATGGAATTTTAACTATTTTCAAAATATTATGTATTTCAGGTATATCTTTTTAAATTTTGATCCAAAAATAATGATTATTTTTTTGAGTAACCCTTTGTTTTTGGAATACATATTTTTCAATTGTACTAGATCTTGATTCGACCTTCTAGAGGTCCATACAAATCAACCTTTGTGGAAAGTGTTTCTGGCCGGTAGAATGGAACCCACCTCAATGAATGAGGTATAACTTGGGATAAAGGTGTCAAAATGTGATGATTACAATTGGATATATAATATAACTCAAATTAATGATTTTATTATTATTTTAAAGGTATAATTATCTCATCAAGGTAGTCTATGTTCAAGTCAAAAATAGGGAAGATGAAGAGTCACTTCATGATGAAAAAGGTGTATTGAGTAATTAAATAAGATATTTTTTTAAACATATCCAAATAATATGAAAATTGTAGGGTCTATGGATAATTTAATTTAAAAAAACTCTTTATAAGATTCTATAGGGTGATTCATCTAGGATGAAGCCTAAATAGAGAAAAATTTTGGGGAAAAATAATCTAGATAGAAGATTTCCAACCCTCCTCTCTTTATATTCTCATCTTCATTTCATTTTTAGAGGTGGGATGGATTGAAGGAAGGTTCTATTATGGTGAATAAATTATATATAATATGATTTTTCATGAATATAATCAATCCATTAAGGTCTATACTCCATGTGGTGGTGGACAACAGAGATCTGAGGACATATCCCCTTTTGAGTTTGGGCTTTTCTTTGTTTTCATTTGTATTTATTTGGAAAATATTTTTCTTGAATGAAGAGGGTAATTTTATTTCATGAATTAAATTTATTCTAAATTAATATGGACTACATTATGAATTTAAATTGCTTATTCTTTTTGTTTAATTTTTTTGGGTGAGGTCTCCCCATTGAGCATAATGAGTGTTGTCTAATTTGGTTGCTCGGAGGTCTTTGGGTAATCAGATCACATTCCAAAGAGTATAATCACCCATGTTTGAGGTATAAATATGGTGTCTAGTTACTTTAGGTGCATTAATTGAGGTATTGAGGTATAAAATAAGAAATTAAATTGGATAATTCATTTATATAATGATAAAGTGAGTGTCTGAAGATCAAAGATTGTCCATCGATGTCTTCTTTAGAATGTTCTTTTTAGTTTGGTTTCCTAATAATTTCTAATATCCAATTTTGAGATTATTTATAATATATTTACCATTAATTTAAATTATTTTAACTCATTTAGAATCCCTAATTTTAGTTTTAACTCTATCAAAAACAAATTAACAAAGTGACAGTTTTACAGCTTAGCTTGGAACCGACTTATGAGACAACCCCATGGTCACCACTATGATAATTGTTTAGGGGAAATTATTTAATGGGGTTATGAATCTGAAAACCATAGTGTCAATTTATATCTATTTATGTGGAGCTTTTCTAAGTTATTTATAATTTTTTTGACTTTTTAGGATTTTAACCACTAATTTATAGTCTAAAAAACTAACAAAATGGATTTTCATAGTGATTTCTCATATTCTTAGACTGATTATCAATCATTTTAGGAGTCATGTAATGACAAATTTTTAAAATATAGATTAAATGAAAATAATTTAATCATATAAGAAAATAATTTCATGATTCAACAAAATTATTTTGAGCTTCAACGTTGAGATTCCATGATTCAAGAATTAAGAAAATAAATAGAGATTATTTCCAATTCCTTCAAATAATTGAAATAATTGAAAGATAAAAAAGATTCTCAAGAAATGTAAAAACATTTCCCACACACTTTTTATGTTGATAAACCTTTTTTTAAGATCTTAAAACTGATTTAGAATCTCCTCTATCAAATTTGAAAGAAGAAATCATCACTGATTCACCAACTGAGGTGTTTTTTTGAAATAAAATGTATTTGGAAAATAATTGGGAATAATTGGTTGAAAATGAGATTTCTTTTTAAATACCTTATTTTTACATTGAAAAATCAAAACTCATGTATGAAACTTTATCCAAGGAGGTTGAATCACTTAAGCCATTAAATTTTAAGGATTATATGGAGGAACCAGATTTGCTGGCTACTTTCAATAAAACTATTTTATATTCCTAGATAGAGCTAGAACCTGATAAGCCACAGAGAGATGTCTCAAATTTGGATCCATTATTGTCTGATTATTTTGATGATAAATTTTTAACCGTTTCACCCAGTGAAGATTTAGTTCCCAATGCTTTTGAGTGGATTAATATTTCAAACGAAGAGTATGTCAAGGTTAAAATGAAAGAATGAATGGTGTGAAATTTTGAGTACACTAGAACACATGAGGATAGTGGTATCGATCTTATTTTTAAATAAGAAATAAATTTTGAAGAAGAAATTGATGATGAACCATATCCTGAGATTACAATTCAACAATTAATGGTAGTTTTTTGTGAGTATCAATCCATTGGAAGTTTCTTTTACATTTTGTTCCATATTCCAGTGAATTATTGGAATGATAATTTCATATAGGGGAACCTGAATAAATATGTTTTTGGGATAATATAAAAGTTTTTTGAGCTAAATAAAATTAGGGAAATTTCTTTTTGTTGGTTCATGAGGATGAAACTGCACCCACCTTCAGATTGGGGATGATCAGTTGGAACTGCCTTACTAGGGGCAGTGAAATCGTGACACCCAATTTGGGGGTTCATACCAAGTCTCTTTTCCCTTATATTTATATTTATTTTTATGTACTTGATTTTGATAATTTTTTTATAATTTTTTTTTTCATGAAGGTTTCTTAGTCGCATCTTTTAGGAGGCCAACTCAATGATGTTACTGCTCAATAAAAACCAAGTTGTGTCTTTCCTCTCCATTTATTTTTATCATGTCCATTATAATTTATTTTAATTTCTCATATAAACTATGAAACATGATTACATTGTACAAAATAAGTTTAGGGGGAGGAACATACTGGTAGATAAGGATTTTGTGTGTTTTCTTTTTAAATTTTGTGTGTTTTATTTCAAATTTTGTGAAAAAATACTTATGAGAAACAAAGTGATATACTTTTTGAAGTGATTTTTTTTCAATGGAAAGAACCAACTTGATTCATGGAACTGAACTTAAATTATTGTTGAAATATGCTTTGTTCTAGATTCAAGTTGTGGAAATTCATGAAAATACCATTGAATTTTAAATTCCATGTAGTGAATGATGTCCAATACGGAAAATAACTTTCCCATGAGGATTCTGAACCAATTTTTCATCTTCTTAAAATTCACCCAACTTCTTGAGTGAATAAAAGAATGAATTTTTTAACCAGAACTTATATTTTTTCTATCAAAACTTACAATCTTTAAGGAAGTTGTGTTTAAAATGATTGAGATAATATGTTTCAGATTGAAATCCCCCTTTTTCATGATAATAATTTTATATTATTGCCTACCCAGTACATTTGACCATCATGATCCCTTAATATCCATGTATTACCTATTATATATCCACACTACAAGAAAATTTCAATATCCAACCCACACAATAAGTACATTGCATGATTTTAGTAAAGCTTAAGTGTGGGGGGAGATGCTTTATGGTGTGATACATCATTTGGTTCTATGTTGGGTGTAAATTAATATTCTGAAGAGATGTTATTGATGATGAATATACTTTAATGAAAGTTTTTTCCAACTATAAATTTCAAGGAAAAGGGATTTGTGCCTTTCTAGAGCTCCCAAAGAACTAAAGTTGTGCCTATCTGGAGATTTGAAAAAAATCTGAAATTTTGAGAAGAAATTGTTGTTACATTGTTACTGACTTGGAGAAGTTGTGTGATGACCATGAAAGAAATTTTGTTTTTTTTGGAGATTATTTTATTCTATTATAAAATAGGATAAGACCATATTTAAGTGAAAACTTAAATCATGCAAATTTCCTTCAATAAAGAGCCAAAACCACTCTTTCTACCTCATAATTTTTGACATTTGAAAACCCACCAAAATTAAAATATTAGAAAAACCCTTTATAAGGCCAAATTATGGATGAATTTTTTTTAATAAATTGGGTGGATATTTATAAATTCTTCAAGCCTATGGATACCATTGTATTTATATGGATGAGAAAAGATTTATTAAAAATTAAAATCATGTTTTGAGAGGAAAAAAGTGAGCTAAGCATAGTTGTGCATGGAGGAATGAATGAAATGGGAATGGAATGAATGAAATCAATGAATAATTAAGAATTTATGATGTTTAAGATGAATGATAAGTTTGGTGCATTGATTTTGATCTTGTAAATTTCATTCACATGTGTTTTGAATTTTTATTGGAAATTTATTTTGAGTTCTAACTTTTCCAGGAGTCCAAGTGCTAAGTATAGGAAAATTAATAGAGTTGAGATTTTCAATATATTTTATTTTAATTTAAATGATTTAAACCGCACCAATTTGAAATTTTATATGAAATTTAATTGTTTTTGGAATTTAGGGAATTTTTGATCTTGAAATTGAAAATTGCACAATTCTATAATTTTAACAGTTTTCAATAGATTATGTATTTAAGGTATACCATTTTAAAATTTTATCCAAGTCAGATTATTATTTTTTAAGAACCATTTTTCATTGAATACATATTTTTCAACTAGACTAGATCTTGATTCAACCTTCTAGAGGTTCAACAAAATCAATCTTTGTGGAAAGTGTTTATGGTCAGCAGAATGGACCCGACCTCAATGAATGAGGTATAACTTAGGATACAAGTTTCCAAATGAGATGATTTCAAATGGATTTGGAATATGCATCAAAGAAGTGAGTTTATTTTGAGTTTAAAGTTAAAATTTTCTCCTTAAGTAATTTCATGTTTGAGTCAAATAGAGGGAAGATGAAGAGTTACTTAGATAAGAAAAAAGTGACTTCATTAATTAAATCATATATTTTTTTAAAAAAATATCCAAATAATCTAAAAATTAGAGTTCCTATGGAGAATTTCATTTCAAACAAACCTTTAGATGACTCTATAGGGTTATTTATCTAGGATGAGGAAAAAATAGAGGATACTTTTAGGGAAAATAATATAGAGATAATATTTCTATCTTGTCTCTCTTTATATTCTCATATTTATTTAATTTTCAGAGGGAGGGGGGTGGATTAAAGTAAGTTGCTATAATGGTGAATAAATTCTTTATAAGAGGATTTTTCATGAAGATAATTAATCCATGAAGGTCTAGACTTCATGTGGTGGTGGGAAGCAGAGATCTGAGGACAAATCCTCTTTTGAGTTGGTGCTTTTCTTTGTTTTCCTTTGTATTTCTGTAGAAACTATTTTTCTTGAAGGAAGAGGGTCATTTAATTTCATGAATTAAATTTATTCTAAATTAATCTGGATTTATGTTCAAATTATGAATCTAAATTGGTTGTACTCTTTGTTTAATATTTTGAGGTGATGTATCCCCATTGAGAGCAATGAGCGTAATCTGATTTGTTTGCTCGGAGGTATTCGGGCAATCAGATCGCATTCATAAGAGGATCGATACCCACATTTGAGGTATCAATATGGTTTCTTTTTAATTTAGGTGTATCCATTTAGGTCTTGAGGTATACACTGGGAAATTCAATTAGATAAACGATAAATGGAGTGTTCAAAGATCAAATATTTTCCACCACTGCCTTCTTTTGCTCATTCTTTTTGGTTCGTTTTTCTTTTAATTTATAATATATAAATCTAAAATTAGATGTAATCTATTTTCCATTAATTTAACTTATTTTAACTCATTTAAAATCTCCAATTTTAGTTTTAACTCTATCAAAAACAAATTAACAAAGTGAAATTTCGACAGCTTATCTTGCAACCTCCTCATGAGACAACCCCGTCATCACCACTATGATGAATTTTTAAGGGGAAATTATTAACTATGGTTATGTGACTGAAAAACCCAGTGTCAATTTGATTCCATTTCCAAGTATGTTTAAAAAGTTTTTTTTTAATTTTTTTTAACTTTTTGAGATTTTAACCATTAATTTGTAGTCTAAAAAAACCAAAAAAATATATTCTCACAGTGATTTCTCATATGTCTGACCTGATTATCATAAATACTTTTAGGAGTCAATTAATGAAGGATTTTTAAAATCTCAATTAAATTAAAATGGTTAAATTCTCTATGAAAATGATTTCATGATTCAACAAAATGATTTGGAGATTCAACATCACTCTTCCATGATTCAAGAATTAACCAAGAAAATGAATTCTTTCCAATGATTTCAAATATTTTAAATAAATTAAAGATAAAAAAGATGCTCAAGAAATGAAAAATCATGCCCCAACCACTTTTGATATTGATAAACCTTTTGTGGAGGATCTAAAAACTGATTTGGAATCTCTTTTTTCAAATTTGAAGGAAGAAATCATCATTGATTCACCAAATGATGTATTTTTTGGAAATCAAATGTCTTTAGAAAATAATTGGGTTGAATTTGTTGAAAATGAAATTTCATGTGAAATCCATTATTTTGACATTGAAAAATCAGAACCCATGTATAAAACTTTATCCAAGGTGGATGAAACACTTGATCTATTCACTTTTGAGGATTATATGGAGGAACTGAAGCTACTGCCTACTTTCAATACAACTATTTACAATTCCTAGATAAAGATGGAACCTGAGAAGCCACTAGAAGATGTCCCAAATTTTGATCTATTGTTGTCAAATTATTTTATTGATAAATTTTTAACTACTTCTCCCGGTGAAAATTTAGTTCCCACTACTTTTTAGTGGATTAATTTTTCAAATAAAGAGGATGTTAAGGTTGAAATGGAAGAAATAACGGTGTTCCCTTTTGAGTACACTATAACAAATGAGGTTGGTGGTACCAAGATTATTTTTAGATAAAAAAAAATTTTAAGATGAAATTGATGATGAACCACATCTCGAGATTAAAATTCAATAACTATTGGTGGTTTTTTGGGAGGATCAATCCATTAGAGGTTTCTTTTATATTTTTTTCCCTCTTATAGTGTATTATTGGAATCATAATTTCTTGAATGGGAACGTGAAAAATATGTATTTTTGGAGAATATAAAATCTATGTGAGTTGAAGAAGACTGAGGAAATTTATTTTTTCTAACTAATTTGGAAGAAACAGTACCCACCTTTAGATTGGGGATGATCAGCTGGAACTGGCTGACTAGGGGAAGTGAAATCCTAGCACCCACTTGGGGGTTCATACCAAGTCTATTTTACCTTATGTTTATTTTTATTTTTATTTCATTAATTTCAATAAAATTTTAATGTTTTTTTTGTTTTTCATGCAGGTTTCCAAGTCGTAGCTTTTAGGAGGCTAGCTCAATGTTGTTTCTTCTCAATAAAAACGAGGTCATGTCTTTCCTCTCCACTTTTTTTATCAGGTCTTATATTCTTGATTTTCATTTCTCATATAAACTATTCACAATGAAAAAATTGTACAATATAAGTGCGGGGGGGGGGGGGGAGAAACATGCTAGGTATATTTGAATTTTTTGTGTTTTATTTTTAGATTTTTTTGTGTTTTATTTCAATTTTTTTTTAATTTTTTTGGGAGCATCAAAGTGATATCCTTTATGAATTGATTTTTTTTCATTGGAATGAGCCAACTTGATTCAGGGAACTGAAATTAAATGATTTCTAAAATATTCTTTATTATAGATTCAAGTTGTGGAAATTCCCAAAATGATCATTGAATTTTGAATTCCATTCCATGAATGCTGTCCAATACAGAAAATAATTTTCTAGTGAGGATTTTAAACCAATTTTTCATCTTGTTCACTTTCACCTCACTTTTTGAGTGAACCAAAGAATTCATATTTTAATAGTAAATTGACTTTTTTATGTCAAAACCTATGAGATATAAAGAATTTGTATCCAAAATGATTGAGAATGTGTTTGAGATTTAAATCCCCCCTTTTCATGAGAATATATTTATATTCTGGACTACCCTTTACATTTTACCACTGTATTCCCTTAATATCCATGTAATACCTATTATATAGCCACATTACAAGCCAATTTCCCTATGTTACCCACTCTTGTGGGGGAGCTACTTTGTGATGTACAACATAATTTAGTTCTATGTTAGGTGGAAATTAATATTATGAAGATATTTTATTTAATATTAATTTAATTTACTAAAAGTTGTGACCAACTAGAGCTTTCAAGGAAAATGTATTTTTTCCTTTCTGAAACTCCCAAAGAACTAAAGCTATGCCTATCTGGATCTTAAAAAAAATGAAAGTTTGAGAATAAATTTTTGTGCCATTGATGCTAATTTGGAGAAGTTGTGTGATGCCCATGAAATAAAATTTTAATTTGTTTTGGATATGATTTTATGCCATGATGGAAGAGGAGAAGACTACACTTAAGTGAAAAATGAAATCATGCAATTTTCCTTCAACAAAGAGACAAAACCTCTCTTTTTCCTCTGAATTTTTGATGTTTGAAAACCCACCAACATTAAAATTTCAGAAAAAACCTTTATAATTACTCATGATGGATAAAATTATTTGACTTAATTGGATGGATATTTAAAAATTTGTCAAGCCTATTGTGACCCTTTCATTTATTTGGATGAGAAAATATTTGTTCAAAATCAAAATCATGTGTTGAGAAGAAAAAAAGGTGAGGTAGAAATAATTGTGCATGTAGTAAGTAATGAAATGGGAATAAAATTAATGAAAATAATGAATAATTTGGAATTTATGTTGTTTAGTAGGCATGATATGTTTGGTGCATTGATTTTGAGCTTGTGAATTTCATTGACACGTGATTTGAATTTTCATTTTAAAATTTATTTTGACTTATCACTTTTCCAGGAGTAAAAGTGCTAAGTGTGGAGGAATTTATAGAGTGTAAATTTTAAATAATTATTATTTTCAATTAAATTATTTTAAAACCACCATTTTTAAATTTTATGTGAAATTGCATTGTATTTGGAATTTAGGGATGTTTTGAGTTTGAAATTGAAAATTGAACAATTTTGGAATTTTAACTGTTTTCAATACACTCTATATTTTGGCTATATATTTTTAAATTTTTATCCAAATTGAATTATTCTTCTTTTTAGGAACCATTTTTTAATGTACTACTTATTTTTCCATTGGACCAAATCTTGATTCGACCTTCTTAAGGCTCAACAAAATCATTATTTGTGGAAAGTGTTTTTGGCTGACAGAATTGATCCTACCTCAATGAATGAGGTATCACTCAGGATAAATGTTTCCAAATGTAATGATTCCAAATTTATATGTAATATTACTCAAAGGTTCAAGTTATTTATGATTTTAAAGGGAAAATTTTATAATTAAGGTAGTTTATGTTCGAGTCAAAGAGAGAGAAGATGAAGAGTCACTTTAAGAATAAAAAAGTGTCTTTAGTAATTAAATAATATATTTTTTACACATGTCAAAATAATATTAAAATTTAAATATAAATGTATAATTTCATTTGAAACAACCCATTAGAAGAGTCGATATGGTGATTCGTTTGGGAGGAGGCCAAAATAGAGGAAACTTTTAGGGAAAAAGAATATAAAGAGAATATTTCCATCCCTACTCTCTTTATATTATCATCTTAATTTAATTTTTTAAGGGGGGATAGATTGAAGGAAGGTTCTGTGAAAGTGAATAAATTATTTATAAGAGGATTTTTTATGAATATAATAAATCCATGAGGGGCCAGACTCCATGTGGTGGTGGGTAGAGGAGATTCGAGGACATATCCCCTTTTGAGTTTGTGTTTTTCTTTGTTTTCCTTTGTATTTCTCTGGAAACTATTTTTATTGAATGAAGAGGGTCATTATATTTCATGGATTTAATTTATTCTAAATCAATATTTATTTCTATTCAACTTATTAATGTAAATTGGTTATTCACTTTGATTTTTTTGGGTGATGTCTCCCCATTGAGCGCAATGAGTGTAATATTTTTTGGTTGCTCGAAGGTCTTTGGGTAATCAGATCACATTTATAAAAGGTTCAATAACCACGTTGGATGTATAAGTATGACTTATAGTAAATTTAGGTGCATCAATTTAAGTATTGGGGTATACACTGATAAATTCAATTGGATAATTCAATTAGACAATGATTAAGGGAGTGTCTAAAGATCAAAGATTGTCCATTGCTGCATTCTTTAGCTTGTTATTTTCTGTTCAGTTTTATTCTGATTTCTAATATCTAACTATAAAATAAGTTTTAATATATTTTAAATTAATTTAAATTAGTTTAAATAATTTTAAATCCCCAATTTTAGTTTAAACTCTATCAATTTTTTTTTTACAAAGTGACAGTTTGATAGCATAGCTTGAAACCTCCTCGTGAGACAAACCTTGTGGAAAAAACTATGATAAAATTTTAAGGGGAAATTATTGACCACAGTTATGTGATTGAAAACCCCTATCTCAAGGATAAAATAAAATAATTTAATAATTTAATAAAATATAAATTAAATATTCAATTAAATATAAACCTGAAATCCAATGAAAGTATATTTATCATTAAAACAAATGATGATATTTGTGAGAAAAAAAATCAATGAAAAAGTAATGAGAAATTGTTGGATCAACATCCACATGCACAATAATATGAATATTTTTAATGATAAAAAACCCATAAAACAAATAAAGGTAAACACTATATATTGTCACAAATATTGATCAGTGAATAACATTAATGATTTTTTTGATTTTTTTATCTAGATTTCAACCCTGTTTTGTGAGATAAAAAAGAAGGTATTAAAGTGGAATAAAACATAGTTAATTTTTCACAGACATATATGTGAATGTCCTAAAATCAAAAAAACAAGAGTATTCTAAAAATGTATAATCGTATAACATAAAATAAAATCACAAAAAAACATAAAGACAATATAATATTGATGGGTTTTTTATGATCACCTAATGATCATTTACTATTGAAGACAACCCAAAACACACGAGGCCTATCTTCAAGATATCAAAATTTAAATAAGTTAAAAAACAAAGTGCACATAAACCATATAAAACGACATCCATCTTCTTTATCGGTGTATGAGAATTCTTGATGAATATCCCAAAGAGAAGTGAACAAAAGCACCCTTTCATTGAGGCGATACACTGACCAATGGATCCAAAATCATATTGTAAGGATTCTCAAGAAACTAAAGGGGTTCTAGAACTTTATCATGTGAGATAAATAGTTCTTGGGAAGAAGAGATATTCGTAAGAGGCCCATACACATCACACGCCACACACACCAACAAGAAAATACCCCATCCTATTATATAACCGAAGCCTGAGGCATCTTATATACATAATGAATCATATGAATTTACGAATTTTGAGGTATAATTTATCAATATTTTTAATGAATTTAATGAAAATACCTTAATCCATTCATAATGTATTGTAAATGATGAATATAAAGGACCCTGGAATACCCTGATAAGGGAGGGGTAAATCAGGGTGTCAACTTTTTCTTGTAAAATAATGGATCTTGTTCCCACATTAGTAGGAACTTGTTAAACATGTACGATGAGAATGTGAAAAAAACAAAAAATCACATGCAAAGTGAAGACACAAAATTTTTACTTGGTTCACCACTAAGGGTTATGTACAAGGATAATACATCTTCAAGTTGTTGGTCGTACCAAATTCTATTAACATTCACTAGTTGTGGAGTATAAAAGCTTATCACAGTCACTCTATGCTAGGTGAACTACCTTTAAAAAGTTTTAGGGATATCCCACTACGTCCCTCGGATCACTTCCATTGAATCCCCCTTGCTCACCGCGTTGGGCAGAATCTGAACTCAGTTTATCGGCTTGAAGGTCACTTTAATGGGTTGACATAAAATCACACATACTTAACTGTATATAGATGCTATATTGAAGTGTCATTTTCCCATATATATGTAATATACTTTTCCACATACTATTAGTTCCTAAACTTGACCTCTGAAAACATCCCTTCTTCTTCTTATGTATTGGAGTGCTCATTGTACCACCTCCACGTACCACCTTTGCAAACTATGACCGCATACCACCTCCACATATTGCCTCTACAAATCATGACCACCTAACACCTCTGTGTACTAACATTGAAAAATGTGACCACATACCATTTCCACGTACTGTCTTTGAAAACCATGACTGCATACCACCTTCATAAACCTCGTTCAGGTACTGCCTTCACTTCATCTCTTAAATACCACTTCTTCCCCACAGACTGACTCCTCCTCTACAAACTGTATTTCACATACTAACTTTCTTTGTATATTGTCTTGTTCCACATACCATGAGGCTTCCTTTACATAAATACTCTTCTATGCATACCACTTCTGTAATAATACTGCTTCTTCTGCGAACTATTCTGGAATTCACCGAATTCCTTTCATATTTTTAATTAAAGTCCTTGCAGGGTTATCTTCTGTGAACTAATTCTAGATTTTTCAAATTCCTATTCAAATTTTTAATCTCAGTGCCTCTTCTTAATGAAGGTATCAGTTCTACTTATATAGAAAAATATATTCGCATAATCTACTAAATTGATATTTACGAAATCTTCGACACATAACTGACTTTACCACATACCATGCATCTCCTACGAACCATATTACTACGCGATCTACATACCGTCATTCTCCCTATGTGGCAACATAACTCACCATATCTTTTCTGCAAATAAAACCCTTTGAATATTCTCAAAAATACTCCTCGTTTTCATGAATGACACACTATCCCACAAACTTTTCACCCCCACAAACTATAAGCCTCGATATGAACTACAATCCTTCACCGTAAACCAATTTTCATTCTGCAAACTAGTTTTGTCTCGTCCGCATAACACCCTTCATCATTAGCAAAATGTTCCCAATACATGGTACATGATTCATGTCCCATGCTATGCAGTTCCCTTCCCTTGATGATTTCCTTCTCCATTCTACATCTCATTCATTTCTATGCAAAAATCCATCATTTTCCAAAAAACAAACTCCTGATTTTAAAGCCCAAAAATTTGTTAAACACTGGGAAATTGTGCCATATTCAATACTACTTTCAACCTCAATTGTAAGACCATATTACTTACAAACTCGTTGATCAACCAAATTTGGATTGAAAAAAAACACAAACCATACTTCATATTCATCAACGAGTAGCCTTGGTTTCAACAAATCTCCCCCTTTGGGTTTGTTGGCAATCCGCAGATAAATTAAATGAAGAACTAGCCAAAACCTAATAAACGAGAAACAAATCAGCCAAATCTATAAGTCTATGTGAGTAATTATTGGTGTAGAAAACATGATAGGAAGCATTAATTGGGTTTTCCTAATATCAAACTTTGAAATTTTCATTCTCCTTGTCTCCATACTTTTTCCCCTTTGTAACTCATCATTCTCCCCTATTTTAACATTTTTGAATTCCTCCATTCTCCATCATCATTTCACATTTCATCCTCCTTGTTTGAACTATAAAACATTGAATTTCTCTATTCTCTTCCATTATCAATAAACCTAGAGAATCAAATTTTGACTTGTAGAGCTCAAAAACACACTCCCCCTAGATCGTATCTCCCCCATAAACCTTCAACACTTTTACAAATATATAAAAACTGTTAATACAACTGGGGAGAGGGGAGGATTAATAACCTCCTCATGCATTGGTAGGTGGTTGAACACTAAGGTTCAATCGATGCTTCTCAAAAACATGTGATGACAATGGATTGGTCAGTATGTCAGCTACTTGATCATTAGTTCCAACATGATCCATTTTAATTATGCCTTGTTCAATTTTTTCCTTGATGAAGTGATATTTTATTTCAATGTGTTTCATATGATAATGTTTAACAATATTATTTTTAAGATCAATTTCACTCTTTTTATCATAGTGAATCACCATTGGTTGTTTAACCTCATCACAAATATCATTCAGTTTTTTCTTCATCCATAGTAGCTGAGTAAAAGCCTTTGTAGCGGAGATATATTCAGATTTTTCAGTACTAATAGAAGTACTTTACTATTTCTTACTCAACCATCCCACACATTTCCTGCCAATAATTAATGCTCCACCACTTATGAACTTTCTATCAACAGCATCTCCAGCCCAGTCATCATCAAAAAATGATGATACTTCATTATCTCTTCCTGTATCAAAGTATAAGCCATAATTGTGAGTGTATTGAATATACCTAATGATTATTTTCACTGTTGCCATATGTTCTTAATTTGGATTAATTTGAAAGTAGGCCGCTAAGTATAGTGAAAAGATAATATCTGGCCATGTTGTAGTTAAGTACAATAATCTCACAATGATTCTCTTGTGTAGTGTGGGATCTACAAAAGTCCCATCCTCATGCTTTCCAAGTTTAGTTCCAATCTCAATCGGAGTCAACATTGGTTTGGATTCATGCATATTGAACTTCTTCAGAAAATCTCTTGCACAATTTTCCTAAGAAGTGAATGTGTAGTATTTCCTATGAATCACTTGTAGCCCCAAGATTTATGCGAGTTCACTAATCATAAACATTTCAAATTCTGATTTCACATGATTAAAAAATTCATCCACTAATCCCTACCTGCTTCCTCCAAATATAATATCATTTACATACACCAAAACCATGAAATGATCTTTCTGAGAATTCTTCACATATAGATTGTGATCCACTCCTTATCTTTTAAATTCAAGCTTCTTTAGATAAGAATCCAACTGAGAGTACCATGCCTATAGTGCCTGTTTCATACCATACAGAGCCTTATTTAATATGTAAACCTTTATTTCATCATTACCAAGAATAAATCCTACTAGTTATTCAATATAAACTTTTTATTGAAGCAAACCATTTAATAAATCTATCTTGAAATCCATTTGATACACTATGTATCCTATTTGAATTACCATGGAAATAAACAGTATGATTGACTCTAGTCTAGACACCGGGGTAAATGTTTCTTCAACATAAAAACCTTCAATCTATGAATAGACTTTATACACCAGCTATTACTTATTTCTAATCAAATTTCCATGCTCATAAAATTTATTCTTGAAAATCCACTTCATACCAATCACATTGTGGGTTTCGGGTCTCTAAACTAGATCCCATGTTTGGTTCTTATCGATCTGATCCAATTCCTTATTCATGGCCTTAACTCATGATTAATACTTTGTAGCTTCTTCAAATGAGGATGGTTCCATAATTGAAAGAAATGAATATTGTTCACTATTTCTCATTCTCTTTGTCTACATGAGAGTTTTCCAATCCCTGATGATGTTAAATCAATCAATTTATGCTCTTTGATTTCTCTTGTGAGGTTCAAAATAATTTGCGTCACCCGTGGTTTCTTCTTCTAATTCTTCTTTTGAGTCAACATCATGATGTGACTCCTCAATGTTTTTCATGCCTTCCTCTTCATCTGTATTTGGATCTATTCTATGTCCACATTCTTCCTCGTATTCTATCACATATGTGGAAAAATTCCTTGATCCATTTTTTATTTTATCTTCACTGATCTTCACATCATTTCTTTCCACAATTTTTCCAAGATGTTTATTAAAACATTTATAGGATTTTTTATTCATTGAATATCCAAGGCATTTCCCTTCATCTATAGCATCACCATATTTTACTTGATTTCTATAATACCCTGGGATTCCATGATTGTTTTGAAAATTAAATGGGATCACTTCAAGACCAAGTGCTGAGACGACGTGCGATTCCAAGGCCCGGAGTACCCAGAATGACCTGTCAAGAAATGTTAAGATTTAAATAGTGCGCATAATATGTTTTCCTAAAAAAGTGGAATAACTCTTAAATGGATGCCCAGATCAAAAATCCAAGGGTAACATTGTGGTCAGGATGGCAGGTTTACCCTGGGTGCGACTTAATTTTAGTCAGTGCGAGCCTCTTGTTAGAAAACCTAAAAATTGAATAACCATAAATAAAATAATTAAATAAAATTATTTTATTTTTCAAAATCCTTATAACTCTCTAACGGTGACTTGGATTAAAAATAAGAGACCACCATTGAGCTCGTGAGTGTATGCTTTCCTTAGGCAGAGCCTAACATTGGCTGGCACGGCTCAAAAGTGGAAAGTAGTTTTTAGCCATAAATAAAATAATTGAATAAAGTTGTTTTATTTAAAAATAATTATAAATCATAAACAATAACTCAGATTGGAAATATGAAAGTACCATTGAGTTCGTGAGCGTATACTTCCCTTAGGCAGAGCGTAAAATCAGTCGGCATGGGCTGACTATGAAAGTTGGTTTTTGGGACCTAACCTTAAATAAAATAATTTAAATAAAAGTTATTTTATTTTTGAATACTCATAAATCACAAACGGTAAATCAGATTAAAAATATAAGACCACCGTTGAGTTTGTAATGCGATGTTCTCCTTAATAAGGACTTAACCTCGACCAGTGCGGGTTGAGGGAGAAAGTTAATTTTTGGACTTTTTGGAAGAAAAATAAAATGACTTAAAAAGTTATTTTAATTTTTTTATTCATTTTTGAGTATTGGAACGCCAACGCTGTGGTGTAACGACAAGGCAACGATGAATCTTATTAATGAACCTCATTAATGATTCAACATAACAACACTACAAAACATCATAACAAAAACATTGATTCACATTTCGTCAATTAATAGCCTAACAAGCAATGTAGGATTTTTGGAACAATCCTATAATTGCTATGAGGATTTGGTGGTTGGAAACAATGAAAAATTAAGGAAAACCTCTCTGTTTCCGACGCTTTCGCCGGGGCGCGCGCATCCGTCTGTGAGGACGCGTGGCTGTGTTGCCCCGCATTCCCGCTTTCCAAAGGCGGGCGGCATTCGCTCCTTATTCAGGGACGTCTGCTCCTTGATCGAAACGGGATGATGGGATGTCGGTTCTTCCTCCTGTGGATTTCTCCTCAGAACTCTTCACCTAGTCCGGGTCTCCCTTATAGATTTAATACGTAATTCGTGAAACTCTTCCCGGTGCCATATCGTCATGGACGCCGGTTAATTACACTACTTCCGTCAAGACTTTCCATAGGGTCTTGACATGGTAGCGACCTTCGGTCGGAGTAAACGGCAACATCAGGAATGTCGGGGAATCTCTGGGTGCGTGGACATTGGGGAACCTGTATTCTTCCTCATAAGAGGGCATCTCAAGGGTGCAGAACCCAAGGCGTACATCTGAGGTTTTCCTCAGCTTCCTGTGTTTAGCACAGGGTATGTTGCAAGATTAACGTCTAGCAGAGACGGTTACACCAAAGGCGTTCCATCCGAGGTTTTCCTCAGGCATCTCATGTTTATCACGAGGTAGGCCGCGAGTTTAACGTCTTGCGGAGACGGAATGAGGGTGATCAGAACGTCCCATAGAGACGGACCAGATTGGTATATCCCTATGAGGGAACACCTGGAAGGTTTACCAAGGCGATGGATCAGAACGCCCAATGCGGACGGATCCGAGGTGGTGCACTCCCTATAGGGGAAAAGGGAGATGAATCGGGGTGTACACAGAGGACAGCGACCCGGAGATATGATGGGGCTTACACATGGAAAGCGGCCCATGCGCCGCTAGGAGCAGCGAGGAGGTGGATGGCATGATTCCACCGGGATGTGGCGGCCCGGGTGAGAATCAGGATGGGTGATGGATGGATGAGTGAAGTGGAGGAGGATGAAATGGGGGCCATCGCAGGGGCGACGGTGAAGTTGGGCTTGAGCCTTGAAGAGGCTTCCTACGTATCCCCGTGGCAGGGAATCAAAGTCTGCGTAGTTCGGGATGGTGCCGGTAAACCGACGTGAATTGGATGATGGGTGGGCTTGAACCTCGTGGAGGCTTCCTACGTACCATGCCTTGACATGGATCAAAGTCCCTGTAGTTCAAATGGGTGATGATTGCAATGGCTTACCACTGGACCAGGATGGGACCCGACGTGAAATGACGGGTGGGTGTGTCGGTGAGCCGACGTGAAAGTGGACCTTGGTCCAATGGGTGGTGGGCTTGAACCTCATAAAGGCTTCCTACGTACCATGCCTTGACACGGATCAAAGACCTCGTAGTTCGGATGGGGTTTGTGGATCGCAATGGCTTACCACTGGACCGGGGTGCAGTTTAACGTCGTGCTGGACGGGGGTGAAACCTGACGTGAAAGACGGGTGGGCTTGAACCTCGTAGAGGCTTCCTACGTACCATGCCTTGACATGGATCAAAGACCTCGTATTTCAGATGGAAGTAGACCTTGGTCCACTGATGGTGGGCTTGAACCTCATGGAGGCTTCCTACGTACCATGCCTTGACATGGATCAAAGACCTCGTAGTTCAGATGAAAGTAGACCTTGGTCCACTGATGGTGGGCTTGAACCTCATGGAGGCTTCCTACGTACCATGCCTTGACATGGATCAAAGACCTCGTAGTTCAGATGGTTTCGCCGGTGAACCGACGTGAAAGTAGACCTTGGTCCACTGTTGGTGGGATTGAACCTCGTGGAGGCTTCCTACGTACCATGCCTTGACATGGATCAAAGACCTCGTAGTTCAAATGGAAAGTTTGTCGGTAAACCGACGTGAAAGCAGACCTTGGTCCGCTAATGGTGGGCTTGAACCTCATAAAGGCGTCCTACGTACCATGCCTTGACATGGATCAAAGACCTCGTAGTTCAGATGGGGTTTGTCAGGGTCGGTGCTCACTCTAAGCCCACATGAGTCATGCTCGGTGTGAGAAACAAGAGATTGCATGGACCTGACGATCACGTCGCGAAGGGTGCGTCCGTGAGAAGCGAAGAGGGGCTTACGCGTTGAGCGGCCCATGGTGTTGGGACTTACTCCAGGATGGAGGCCCAGAACGGCTTACCGCTAAATTGGGTCACAACGGCTTACCGCTGGATTGGGTCACAACGGCTTACCGCTGGATGGGGATGTCAACGGCTTACCGCTGCACAGGATCACAACGGCTTACCGCTGGATGGGGATGTCAACGGCTTACCGCTGCATAGGATCACAACGGCTTACCGCTGGATGGGGATGTGAACGGCTTACCGCTGCATAGGATCACAACGGCTTACCGCTGGATTGGGGGTCGCAACAGTGGATAGGGCTTACGCGAGGAAGCTGCCCGGGTGCCACTAAGGAGCGACAATGGTGAATGGGGCTTACGCTAGGAAGCTGCCCGGGTGCCACTAAGGAGCAGCAATGGTGAATGGGGCTTACGCTAGGAAGCTGCCCGGGTGCCACTGAGGAGCAGCACTGGTGAATGGGGCTTACGCTAGGAAGCTGCCCGGGTGCCACTGAGGAGCAGCACTGGTGAATGGGGCTTACGCTAGGAAGCTGCCCGGGTGCCACTGAGGAGCAGCACTGGTGAATGGGGGCTTACGCTAGGAAGCTGCCCGGGTGCCACTGAGGAGCAGCACTGGTGAATGGGGCTTACGCTAGGAAGCTGCCCGGGTGCCACTCAGGAGCAGCACTGGTGAATGGGGCTTACGCTAGGAAGCTGCCCGGGTGCCACTCAGGAGTGGCACTGGTGAATGGGGCTTACGCTAGGAAGCTGCCCGGGTGCCACTGAGGAGCAGCACTGGTGAATGGGGCTTACGCTAGGAAGCTGCCCGAGTGCCACTCAGGAGTGGCACTGGTGAATGGGGCTTACGCTAGGAAGCTGCCCGGGTGCCGCTAAGGAGTGGCACTGGTGAATGGGGCTTACGCTAGGAAGCTGCCCGGGTGCCACTCAGGAGTGGCACTGGTGAATGGGGCTTACGCTAGGAAGCTGCCCGGGTGCCACTGAGGAGCAGCACTGGTGAATGGGGCTTACGCTAGGAAGCTGCCCGAGTGCCACTGAGGAGCAGCACTGGTGAATGGGGCTTACGCTAGGAAGCTGCCCGAGTGCCACTCAGGAGTGGCACTGGTGAATGGGGCTTACGCTAGGAAGCTGCCCGGGTGCCGCTAAGGAGTGGCACTGGTGAATGGGGCTTATGCTAGGAAGCTGCCCGGGTGCCACTGAGGAGCAGCACTGGTGAATGGGGCTTACGCTAGGAAGCTGCCCGGGTGCCACTCAGGAGTGGCACTGGTGAATGGGGCTTACGCTAGGAAGCTGCCCGGGTGCCACTCAGGAGTGGCACTGGTGAATGGGGCTTACGTTAGGAAGCTGCCCGGGTGCCACTGAGGAGCAGCACTGGTGAATGGGGCTTACGCTAGGAAGCTGCCCGAGTGCCACTGAGGAGCAGCACTGGTGAATGGGGCTTACGCTAGGAAGCTGCCCGAGTGCCACTCAGGAGTGGCACTGGTGAATGGGGCTTACGCTTGGAAGCTGCCCGGGTGCCGCTAAGGAGTGGCACTGGTGAATGGGGCTTATGCTAGGAAGCTGCCCGGGTGCCACTGAGGAGCAGCACTGGTGAATGGGGCTTACGCTAGGAAGCTGCCCGGGTGCCACTCAGGAGTGGCACTGGTGAATGGGGCTTACGCTAGGAAGCTGCCCGGGTGCCACTCAGGAGTGGCACTGGTGAATGGGGCTTACGCTAGGAAGCTGCCCGGGTGCCACTGAGGAGCAGCACTGGTGAATGGGGCTTACGCTAGGAAGCTGCCCGAGTGCCACTCAGGAGTGGCACTGGTGAATGGGGCTTACGCTAGGAAGCTGCCCGGGTGCCACTCAGGAGTGGCACTGGTGAATGGGGCTTACGCTAGGAAGCTGCCCGGGTGCCACTCAGGAGTGGCACTGGTGAATGGGGCTTACGCTAGGAAGCTGCCCGGGTGCCACTAAGGAGTGGCAATGGTGAATGGGGCTTACGCTAGGAAGCTGCCCGTAATGTCTTCCTCATGTCTGGCCATGAGGGCATCCCAACTCACTGGTGAATTGGGCATCCTATCATTTGTTAGATAGGGAGAATACTACAGTTTAGAGTCATGTAGGTAGGACTATTGTCATCTCATGATAAGAGAATGAGGCATCTCTCGTATAGGGCAAGAGGCATCCTGTCATTTGTTAGATAGGGAGTGCTACAGTTTATAGTCTTGTAGATAGGACTATTGGAGGCTCATGCTTGGAGCATGAGGCATCTCTCGTATAGGGCGAGAGGCATCCTATCGTTTGTTAGATAGGGAGTACTACAGTTTATAGTCTTGTAGATAGGACTATTAGGCAGAAGGTGCCTAGAAATGGTTGGTGTTGGGACTTACGCAAAGCAGCCCTTTCTGGTTGAACCTGGCATAGGAGCCAAGTGATTGGGTTTGGAGGAGTTACCTGAGGAATGGTTCGACTAAGGGTACCTGGGGAATTGATGATGAGAATCTCGACTCACGACATGGAATGAAACCAAGAGGAATATGTCAACTCAAGGTGTTCCATGGTGTGTGGAGGAGTATCTCAAATCATGGTGTTCCATAGGTGGTAGGTGGGAGCGCATAAGGGCGCAATGGAAAATCCCGGCATCCCGGCCCGAAAAGTTCGCGGTGCGACTCTCCATTTTTCATGGGGGTCTGTGACGGTAGTGAAGGGACCGGCCCGGAGGGCCGGGACCGCAGCCCGGCACTGACCCCGAGCGGGGGTGCGGGGGCGCAGCCCCCGCGGTATGGACCGGTGGGCGCGAAGGTAGGATCCTCGCGAAGGATGGGTCTTCGCGAAGGAGCTTCGCGAAGCATGGCCTCGCGGAGCAATGGTCTCTCGCGGAGCAAAGGGGTCTCGCGGAGCTTGGTCTCGCGGAGCAGCATCGCGGAGCTTGGTCTCGCGGAGAAGCATCGCGGAGTAAGGGCTCGCGGAGCAAAGGGCTCTCGCGGAGCTTGGTCTCGCGGAGCAGCATCGCGGAGCATAGGCTCGCGAAGCATGGACTCCTAGAGTCTCGGCTCGCGGAGCAGCAACGCGAAGGAAGCTGCTCGCGGAGCATGGCTTCGCGGAGCCGCAATGCGGAGCTCCGCTCGGCCGCCCAAGGGGCGAAATGGCCGTGGCCGTCCTCTTTGAGAAGGGGGGTGAGCTGGGTATTTATAGGCAGGGGCGCCGCGAAGCAGAACTTCCGCGCCGCCTCAGGAGCTTCGCGGCGCGCTCGCGAACGTCAAATGCGTTCGCGGAGCATCACCGCCTCTAGAGCTTCGCGGCGGCTTGCGAACGTCAAATGCGTTCGCGGAGCATCACCGCCTTGGGAGCTTCGCGAGGCCACGATGGTCGGGGCGCTTCGCGGCGGGGCTTCGCGGGACCGCGCTGCACGGGTGCTTCGCATCGGTGCTTTGCATTAGTGCTTCGCGAGGGGTCTTCGCGGCGCATCGCAAATGTCAAACGTGTTCGCGGAGCCTCTCGCCTCATTGCTTTGCGGCGGCGCTCCGCGATCACGGAGGGGGGCTTCGCGAATGAGCTTCGCGAATGAGCTTCGCGAACCAGATTTCCAGCCCAACTTCAAACGCTCATAACTCTTAATCCGTAACTCCGTTCGGGCCCTACGACCTATCAAATCGAAGCGTGCGAAATGGAATACGATCTTGGATCATGTATGTAAGCATTTGGAAAATTTTGGGGACGCGTTTTCCATGGTCTACACTCTCCAACAATGAACACCGACGAATCAGACAACGATGATGACACCCTTGGAGAGAGGATTCAGAACCGAAGATCAAAAGATGATGAAAAATGATCATCCTAGAGAAATATCCTTTCCCAGGTAGGGGTTTGATGCTTTTATATATGAATTGCTTTTACCTATTCCCTCTTTTAAACGACAAATGCGGGTTAACTCATGAAAAAGTTAACCCACAGATCGATCGTTCATGTGAGATGGTTAATGATGTAAGGAAAAGGGGATATCTATTTTTGTGATTATTCGACCCTTTATCGTTCTTCGTGATCATGATAACAAGAAAGTATATGGGTTTATACGAACAAATACTTGAATCATTATTTGGGTGTTCTTATATGAGACTCCTTCCCCTATCCTCTCCTTGCGTTCTTCCCGTCATTTGTGGCACAACGATCAGAGGTGCATCTTCCTGTGATGCCAAACGATAAGAGCCGTAGCCAGGTAGGTCGAGACATCGGTAAGAGGTCATGATAACAACAAGAGAACATGACATAAGGATGTAGTGGCGACATGAGGCCACAATAGTGATAAGAAACTGTGATACCCAGCCACGACACCCAGGCTGTGATGAAAGTAGGTGGGAGGCGGAACGCCCCAAAAACGCACTTTGGTGATGGAGGCCGGCCATCCCGAGCCATATAAAAGGAGGCACGCGACATCGCGTCAGACTGGTCAACACACATGTTAATTACGGGGAAAAAGTGGCATGCAGTTGGTAATGTGTGCGGAGGAGCGGATGGATGCCTGCTACCGAACCGGACACCAGTGCTGACGTCCTGGCTGGTTCCAAGCCGAACCACTAACTGGGAATGGTTGAGATAAAACTGGGCTACTCGAGCGGCCCGACTAGAAGAAAAACCAGCCCACCAATGCGGGCTATGACAGATGGGAAAACATGGCTGTTGGGAGGCCCGATGGTGCAATACTGGTCCGACCAAGTCGGATAGGGATAGAGGAATTGGACCGGGTTGCTGGGCGACTCGGCGGGCTGGACCCACGGCAGAATCGGGACGGGTCCAGCAAAGCCCAATGGGCCAGGACAGACTGGGTCAACCCAAACCGAACCGGGTCGGGTCGGCCAAAATAGATTGGGCCATGCGGGACCCCTGGGTTGGGTTGGTCGGGTCAGTCCGACCAAGTCAGACTGGGTCCGGACGCAACCGACCCATGTTTACTAAAATGATAATATCTTTCAGACTAGGAATCCGATTGACGAACAGTTTATGGTGTTAGAAAACTCACGATGAGGTGGTTCTTTTAGAATACTATAAGAAGGATTTCATGGAAGTTGAGATACAAATAATTGATTGAGGAATGGATTCTACCAGAATCAAGTGAACTATGTGTGGGAATCCTGCAGCTGGATGAGACCTAAGGACTGCTGACAAGCGGTTATAAGTGACCTTGTAGATCTAGATGATAAACAAACCTGTGTGGACGATCTTCAAGTAGCTCTATGTGAACGAGCTATAAGAGGCTCTGTGTAAACGAGATATAAGTAGCCCTATGTGGACCAGCTATAAGCAACCCTGTGTGGACCAACTATGATGGGATAAGTGGGGAGAGGCTCTGTGTGACCCGACAAAACCATGGTGGGGAGCAGCCCTGTGGGACCCAGTAGACCCACGATAATCATTAGGGATGAGTACCTCAACATTCCAAGGTGTTCAGTGTTATGACTGATAGTATTTCTTTTCATACTTTAGATTATACCAGCGTGAGCTAGCAGTACCTTGTGCATACCTTCTTTTGTGGTTTAGCATACAAGCGTACCTTAGTGGTTCAACATACGAGTGTACCTCATTGGATCAACATACAAGAGTACCTCAGTGGTTCAAAAAATGAGTGGAACTCAGTGGTCTAACAGATGAGAAGACCTCGATGGCTCATCAGGGATGAGTCCCTTAGCAGTAAAAGATGACAAATCTCTACGACTGATAAATCTTACTTTCTATATTTTGAGTTATAATTGGTATGATTTGTATTTTATTTGTGGTTTTTCTTTGTGGTTATTTCTTTGTGGTCTTTCCTTTATGGGTTTGGGAATGTATTCTGGCCCCTTTGTACTTTTAGTTTGTACTATACTCTCTATAGTTGTCTCAGTGAAAGTTTTGGTTTACTTTGTGTTTTCTTTCTGCAATTTGAGCTTTGTGCACGTGTACAGGTTTAAAGGAAAATTCCTTACATTTTTGGATATTCCTACTCGGTGCTAGTCTCCAGCCCTTGGCCTATGGAAGGTGGAATTGGGGTAGTCACAACACGGTCCCTGGGGGATGGGTCATGATAAAGTGGTATTAGAGGAGGTCGGTTCTACTAGAAGAACTAGGAGTCTATAAATTTTTTGATGGGGCAATGATGTTAAGTGTTTTGGGTTTGACTTTTAGGCCAGGGAGTCTAGTGTTGGTGTGACAACTGATATATCCATATACCAGGACTCTGAATTCTGATTTCCTACTCGGTACATGGAAACACTGGTTGCATGCATGTTTGAATTTTTTCTCTTGATCTTTATGAGTCAGAGTCAGATCACCAGGTATAATCTATTAATTGTGATTCATCTTGATACCCTTCAGGATGCATCCACATAAACAACCATCTAGGAATCCAATGCATGACCATGAGTATGGTCTATGAAGTGATGAGGCTTCGGTATAGGGATCGTTGCCCGAGATGGTACCATTGGGTGGTGTCCCAAAAATACCACCACCCATTGGTTAGTAGTTACTACTGGCACTACAGGTAGAGGATTCATGTAGGCTTAGTGACTTACACGAGTTTCAGCTATAGAGACCCCTCAGGTTCCGAGGTGAGCCCGACTCACAGGTGGTTATGGATTGTCTTGGGGTGGTGACCAAGTTTTCCATCTAGTCAAGGCACCATTGATTAGATGGTGGTCCCGACACTGAGACTTCTATGTGGCTCAGCAGGGTGATAGTGGGGTTTAGATTGCCCGATCTTACAACGAGGTGACATTTTTGTGTCCAAATATTGATAACCTTTCTCCGAGAAGGGGATATTTCCATAAAAGATAAGAGCTATGTTTTCCCAAAAGCTTATACAACTTTGATAGGATGACATGTCAATAGCAGAGTATTCATCGAGGCATACTTAACTTTCCAGGTACTTGATAAATATGGAACAACTAGTGCTTCAGGGCTCGGACCTCCGCGTGAGATGTGTTTAGGGACATCCGAGACAACACTATTCCTTTGTGAATTCCTACTTATATTGGGATTCTAGAGAGAAACTTTGTGGTTGAAAGTCTTTTGGATGAGAAGATACAACCAGTGGATATCAGTAGTGGGAAAGAAGGAAGCCTAAGTCAGATTCATAGACTTGGAAGCGTGAGAAATTACAAGAAGAGGTCCCAAGACAGGGGATCTACAACCCCAGGCTCATAGGGTGAGTCCAATCATCCTAGAAAGAGGTAATTCTTTTCAAGAGGCAAAAGGGGACATCTCTCTAGAGATTATCCATCCCATCATGCTGACATTGAAATGGTGTATGGGCCACAAGGGTAGAGATAGTGACAATAATAGATTAATCTATAGGGTGGAAGACATGGCAGAGGATCTGGGAGAGCAGTAGGAGGTGGTATACATTTCGACATGTTACAACCACCACCCCAATGTGGTCCACACCAAGACCAGGGAGTTGGAGGACAAGGGAAGGGGGTAGCTGCATGTGGTCATCCTTAGCCATGTGGTAGTGGATTTTTTGAGTTTTCATATCCCGATAGTAGTGGCAGAGTATGAGGACGTCTTTCTTGAAGATGTTTCTAGGATTTCCTCCTTGCATAGAGATGAACTTATACATCATTCTGCACCTTGATATGGTGCTGATATCAACATCAATATATCAAATGGATTTCACATACCTTAGAGAGTTGACGGTGTAGGTTGGAGACTTATAGAGGAAGGGATTAGTAGGTCCCAATGTTAGAAGTCATGTGTGGATTTCCAACCCATTTATCCAAAAGTCTATGGAGAACAATTAACCACTAGAAAAGGTATAATGAATGCAATCGATCAATTGAAAGGGGTGGACTATTGCATGGATGGAAAGGTTCCTGTAGGATTTTTATCAGTTAAGACAGAGTTTGAAGAGCACCCCGATCTTTAGTTGGCAGTGATAGTCTTCACGCTAAAGACGTGGAGACACTACCTTATGGGCGAACGATTCATCATTTACTCTGACCACCAGAGTCTCAAATATATATTTTCTCAAAAGGATCTGAATATGAGACAACAAAATTAGCTAGAGTTCCTCTAGGACTATGAATTTTAGATAGTCTATAATCTTGGGAAGGGGAACATGGTGGCAGATCATCTAAGTATGATATCAAGTTCAAATCTATTGAATGAGGCCTCAGAGAAGTTGGCCTTTCTTTAGATATCCTTTTTGGATAGATAGGAGATAACTTTGATTCAATCGATGGTAGTTTTCCCTCCACTCTTACAATGAGTCAGGTAGGTGCAACTCAGAGATACCAGCTGCGAGACTACATATACCTAGATTTCCACAGGGCATGCCCCTAATGTATATTCAAAAGGGTGGGGAGAACTTCATCCTTTTTAGGGGAAAAACCAAAGTACCATTGGAATTACGGAAGAAGGTGACGAGGGAGTTCCATACATCCCCTTTTTCTGTACATCTAGGTGGGTCGAAGATGTACCAAGACCTCCGAATTTAGTATTGGTGGCTGGGGATGAAGAAGTTAGTGGTAGAGTTTGTCTTGAAATGCCTCAATTTTTAGCAAATAAAGGCCGAGCACCAGGTTCCAACAAGTTTGACACAACCCACCGATGTACCTAAGTGGAATTGGGATAGGATATCGATGGACTTCATGATGGGATTACCATGTACATCCAGAGGACATGATACGATCTGGGTGATCATAGACCAACTCACTAAGTCAGACCACTTCCTACCCATTCAAGAACATAGTTTAGTAGAGAGATTGGGATGCCTCTATGTACAGAAGATAGTTCGACTCCATGGAGTCCCATATAAGATAGTCTTAGATCGTGATGCATGCTTTATATTCCATTTTTGGAAGGGATTACAAGAGGCATTTGGGACTCATCTACGCTTGAGCATAGACTTTCAACCATAGACGAATTGATAGACGGAGCAGACCATACAGACCCTATAAGACATGATTCATGATTGCATTCTTGATTTTGGTCGTAGTTTGGAGAACCAAATACCACTAATGGAGTTTTCATAAAACAAAAACTTCTAATCCACCATCAGTATATAATTGTTTGAGGCCCTATACGAATGGCCATGCAGGTCACCATTATGCTGGACATACCCAGGGGAGTCATTAGTCATGGGTCCAGAGATGAAACATGCTACCACTGAGAAGGTGCAGTTCATCCAAGAGTAGATGAAGACTGCACAAATCCAAAAGACGTCCTATGATGGTAGGAGACAGCGACCCTTGGAGTTCGAAGAGGGGGACCATGTATTTCTACGAGTCTCTCCTTGAAAAGGGATATAAAGATTTGGCCAGGGAAACAAGTCATCTCTGAGGTTCATCAGACCTTTCCTGATACTATGTAGAGTGGGTGAGGTGACATACCACTTGTCTCTACTGCCATAGTTAGAGAGGGTGCACAACGTCTTCCACGTAACCCAGCTGAGTAGATACATGCATGACCCTTCTCACATCATCGACCACATCGAGCTAGAGATTGAAGATGGGGAGACATTTGAGGAGTACTTGGTGGAGATGGAGGATAGACAGGAGAGGATCCTTCATGGATGATCGATTCCTCAGGGGCATGTCCGTTGGAAGCACGAGAATCTCTAGGATGGCATGTGGGAACAAGAGTCTTGGATTTGTGCCCAGTACCAACTTTTTGTTTAATCAGTCCTTGTTTTGGCTTATGATAATGTAAATCCCTAAAGGGGGAGTAATTTAATGAACTAGAATTTCATGATTTTTTTTTGAAAATTAAATGGGAATATT
The DNA here is from genome assembly GCA_963277665.1 of Viscum album. Lineage (NCBI taxonomy): Eukaryota > Viridiplantae > Streptophyta > Magnoliopsida > Santalales > Viscaceae > Viscum > Viscum album. The sequence goes on along the minus strand of OY728153.1, from coordinate 2,053,125,995 downwards.
TTGATACCAAGCGCTGAGACGACGTGCGATTTCGAGACCTGGAGTTCCCGAAATGATCTGTTGAAAAATGTTAAGTTTTAAATAGTGTGCATGAGTAGTTTTCTTGAAAAAGTGGAATAACTCTTAAAATGGTTCCCAGATCAGAAATCTAAGGGAACCATTGATGTTAGGGTGAAGGGTTTACCCTAGTAATGACTTAATTTAATTGGCGCGTGCCTCCAGTGAGGAAATCTGAAAATGACATAACCTTAAATAAAATAATTAAATATTTTTTTTCAAATTATTATAAATCACGAATGGTGACTCAAATTGAAAATACAAGACCACCGTTGAGTTCATGAGGACATGATTTTCTTAGGTTGAGCCTAACATTGGCCAACGCAGGTCAACAATGGAAAGTAGTTTTTGTTCGTAAATAAAATAATTTAATAAAATTATTTTATTTTCAAATCCTTATAACTCATAAACGGTAGCTCATATTGGGAATCTGATAGTTCCATTGAGTTTTTGGGGGTATGCTTCCCTTAGATGGAGCCTAACGGTGTGGGTTGGCAGTAAAAGTTGGTTTTTGGTAGGTAAATTTAAATTAAATATTTCAAATAAAAGTTATTTTATTTTAGAATCCTCATAACTCACAAACAATAACTCATATTAAAAATCCGAGACCACCATTGAGTTTGTAATGAGATTTTATCCTTAAGAAGAACTTAACCTTGACCAGCATGATTCGAGGGAAAAAGTTAATATTTGGACTTTCTGGAAGAAAAATAAAATAACTTAAAAAGTTATTTTAATTGTTTTCTTCATCGTTGAGTAGTGGCACATCAACGATGCACTTCATTGATGAGGAAACGATGAATCTCATTAATGAACCTCATTAATGAGTCAGCATAATGACACTGCAACACAATATAACATAAACACTGATTCACATTTCTTTAATTAATAGCCTAACAAGAAATGTAGGATTGTTGGTAGAATCCTGGAATTTCTCTAAGGCTTTGGTGGGTGGCGATGACGAATAACGAAGGACAACCTCTCCAACAATGAACATAGGCAAATCGGATGACGGAGACAACTCCCTTGGAGAGTGGATTTGGAACCGAAGATCGATGGATGATGACAAACGATCATCCTCAAGAAATATCCTTACCTAGGTAGGGGTTTGATGCTTTTCTATGTGAATTTATTTTCCCTATTCACTCTTTAAAATGACGAATGTGGTTTAATTCACGAACAAGATAACCCACAAATCGATCCTTAATGTGGGATGGATAATGATGTGGGGAAAAGGGGGATATATATATTTGTGATTATTCCACCCTTCATGGTTCTTCCTAATCCTGCTAATAAGAATTTTTTTGGGTCTATATGAACAAAGACCAGGATCATTCTTTGTGTGTTCTTATTTGTGACTTTTTCCCCTCTTCTATCCTTACATTCTTCCCATTATTCATGGCGCAAAAATCGGAGGCACATCAGCCTGTGATGCCAAATGAGAAGGGTTGCGGCCAGGTGGGCCGTGACATCGGAAGTGGCCGTGGCGCAAGGCCGTAGTAGCGGAAAGAGACTACAGAAAAAGGCCATGACGGTGAAAAGAGACCGTGATTCCTGAATGCGGTGGTGGCACCAAGCCGTGGCACCCAGGCTGCGCCGGCAGCGGGCTGGAGGTGGCATGCCCCAATGGTGTACCTAAGTTGCAGAGGCCGTGACGACAATGGGTGGGAGGCGGTGCACCTCGATGATGCGCTGAGGCGGTAGAGGCCACAACTATCCTGGGATATGGCGAAGGAGGCACATGGTTGTAGTGGGGCACTGTTTCAGATCGTTCAACCCACAGGTTAAGCATAGGGATGGTGTGGTATACGGTCGAGGACCGTGTTCAAAGGAGCGGCCGACCGTGTGCTATTGAACCTGACACCAGTGCGGGTGTCAGTGCTGGTTCGAAGCCAGCCTACCAACCAGGCCAGGTTGAGATAGAAAAGGGCCGCTCGGGTGGCCCACTAATGTGGACCGGGCCGGATAAAAAAATCAGGCCATTGGGCATCCTGGAGGGGCAGTATCGGTCTGACCAAGTCAGACCAAGATGGAGGAATTCGACCAGGTTGCTGGGAAACCCGACGGGCTGGACCCACGACCAAACTGGGCCGAGTCCAGTGAAGCCCAATGGGAATGGAAAATGAGCCAGGCCAGACTGGGGTGCCCCAGACCCAATTGGGTGGGGTTGGCTAAAACAGGTTGGGCCATACTAGACCCCCAGGCCAGGTTGGTCCGACCAAGTCGGACTGGGTCCGTATGCAACTGACCCCTGTTTACTAAAATGCCAATATCTTTCAGACCGTGCATCTGATTAATGATCCATTTATGGTGTTGGAACCCTTGCGACGAGGAAGTTCTTTTGGAATGATCTAAATAGGATTTCATGGAATTTGAGATATGATGAATGGATTGAGGATTGGATTCTCTCAGAATCAAGCGCACCATGTGCGGGAATCCAGTAGCTGACTGAGACCCAAAGACTGCTGACGAGTGGGTTTAAGTGACCCTGCAGGCCTATATGATAAGCATCCCTATGTGGACCAGATACAAGTGGATCTGTGTGAACCAGCTATAAGTGGATCTTTGTGGACCAGCTATAAGAGGCCCTGTGTGGACCTACTATAAGTGGCCCTGTGTGGACCAGCTATGATGGCCTAAGTAGGGAGAGGCTCTGTGTGACCTGACAGACCCATAGTGGGGAGCAACTCTGTATGAACCAGTAGACCCATGGTACTCATCAGGGATGAGTACCTTAACCGTTGAAGGTTTTCAATGTTACGACTGATAGTCTTGCTTTCCATACTTTAGATTATACATGCGTGATCTAAAAGTACCATGTGCATAACTTCTTTTATGGTTCTGCATATGAGCATACCTTAGTGGTTCAACATACGAGCGTACCTCAATGGTTCAAAATAAGATCATACCTTATTGGTTTAGAAAATGGTTGGACCTCAGTGGTCTAGCAGATGATCAGACCTTAGTGGATCATCAGGGATAATTCCCTCAGTAGTACAAGATGATTCATCTCTATGAATAATAAATATTACTTTCTATATTTTTATTTATACCTGGTGTGAGTTTTCTTTGTATTCTGTTCTTAATGTGTGGTACTTACTTTCCTTTGTGATTTTGGGCTTGTATTCTGGACCACTTTTAGTTTATACTGTACTCTTTGTAGTTGTCTCAATGACAGTTTTGGGTTACTTTGTGTTAAGAGATTTGTGCGTGTGTACAGGTTTAAAAGAAAATGACTTCCCTTTTTTGGATATGCCTACTCGGTGCTAGTCACTAGCCCCAGGCCTATGGAAGGTGGGCTTGGGGTAGTCACGAAATGGGCCCTGTTTGACGGGTCGTGACAATTTTCTTCTTTGTTTTGGATAAAACATTTACTTCTAAAAACACCGAAATACTTCAAGGAGGGATTCCATCCATGACATTACTCATAGGATGTCTTGGTTTTCCCCATATAATTCCCTATTTAGTTTTGAATATAAAATGTATCTTTAATAGCCTCTTTCGAGTAATGGAGAGAGATATGACTCTCAATCAGCATAGTTCTGGCCATACTATTCACCTGTCGATTCTGGCGCTCAATAACTCCATTTTTCTGTAGAGTTCTCACAACAACCACCTCATGTTTTATCCTATGTTTCTCTAGATAGTTTTTAAACTCAATAGATTCATATTATCCACTATTTTCATACCATATAACTTTGATTGTATGTCCAGTATCATTCTTTGCTATTCGACGATAAGTTTTCATGTAATCAAGCACTTCCCATTTCCTGAAAATAACCATCACACAATCCATTCTACTATAATCATCAATTAAATGAAAGGAGTAACTTTCTACATGAGTTGAAAAAACATTTATTAGACCACATACATCTGTATGAATGAGATCAAGAAGATATGATGCCCTTTTCTTCTTAAGTTGATATGAACTTCATACCAAATTCCCTTGAATGCAAACATCACAAGTATTCTCCCGTTCATGCTTCAGATTGGGGATATCCATGACTATCATCATCTTAGATATGTTTTCCATGTCTTGTTAATTTATGTGACCGAACATTAGGTGCCATAAGTTGTTTTATTCTTCAATAGTCATGTGACAAATTTTCTCTTTATTGTTAACTTGATATAGTTTTCCATCTATTCTGTAACCTTTCATGAGAGAATCCCCTATTCTTCCTTTTATAGTACACCCCGTTTGATTGAATGTCACTATAAGTCCTGAGTCACAGAGTTGACTAACACTTAGGAAATTGTGATGAAACCCATCCACATAAAGAACTTCAGTCTTCTTCAGCTCACCATTATCCAATTTAGAACTTCCACTGCCATTAATATTTAAAGAACCATCATTACTGAATCTCATTGTTCCATAGAACTTTTTCTTGACATTCATTAATAGGTCTTCATTTCCCATCATATGGGATGAGATTCCATTATCAAGAATCCAAGTTCTTCTATTCTTCGTAGATTTGAGATCTACTTCTGCAAGGTTGAATTTTTTAATTTTCTTCTTTTCCTTCCAAGAAATATTATTTTGAGTGAAGGATAAAGATGGATTTTTAAATCTCTTTTACATGTTCATATGTTCATTATACACATACTCGTTTTCTAGAGGAGATAAAAAGTTTATAAGAACAACACCATCTGGTTGGAGAGTATTGACTTGTCTCTGAGTTCTGTATGAATTGTTCCTACCATTCCTCTGCCTACTATTAGTAGGTTGATATCCAAAGTTAGAACAATGAAAAAATATCCATAGAAATAGTTTCTTATATAATAATTAGGATATGAATTCATTATATTTTTTTGATTTCCTATATCTTCCCCGTTCAAATAGTTCCTTGCCTCGTCTTAGCATGACATGGTATGACCCAAATAGCCATGGAATTGCCATGTCATAAGTGAATATTTATTTTCACTTCTATTACTATTCATGTAAACTTTCTTAAAAGGATAGTTTTACTGTCTATAATCTTGGGAAACTCGAGGACATTTTTTAGTCCCCCTTTTAGTCTGATTTGAGACATTATTTGTTTGGACTTCAGGTGTCTTAATGATATGAATTACTTTCATAGTACCTTCATTCCACCCATTTTACTTCCAACATTCTATGTTTCATCATTAAAACCAATTACTATGTTTCCCATGCATGAGGTTCTTTGATCATTAAAAACATTTTCAACTCCATTAGAACCAAACTTAACTCTCTCTAACATCTCAACATCTAAGAATTTTCCAAATTGAATTTTTCTTTTTGTTTATTTTGGACTTGATTCACTTTCAAGTTTACTCCCAAGAGTAAAAAATTCTTCTTCGAGTCCCTCAAATATTTTGAACATCTTCTCTAGTCTCGAGGTAAGTTCATTAATGGCCTTTTCCTATTTGTCAATTCTGAGATTTAGTTCAATAATATCTTCTGACCTTTAAAAAGTTGATGAATGTTTTTTTACTACTTCCTAAAGTCAATAAATTTTAGTTTTCAGTATATCAACATATTCTAATGACTCTTCCACAATTTATTTACACTTTTTTCATCTCTTGAATTTATTATCAAGCTTACCAAAATCACCATTAAGGTTAAACTTGAGATTGACGTCAGTGGTCAACTGATTATCTATAGATTCATATCTCGATGGTTCTAATTTATCAATGGTATCCATCATTGATGCATGGGTTACAGATTTAAATTATGGTTCTTCTTCCTCAAAGAATTCACTATCATCATATTCTTCATCACAGACAAAAATATTTCTATGTAGTTTCTTACCAGACATGAAGTATCCTTTTTTGAGAAACCATTTTCAAGGCTTATGCATGTCTCCCGCTTCGCTTTCTTCATCATAGAACTTTCTTGTGCACCGAGAGGTAATGTGCCCAACTCTTCCACAGTGAAAACAAGCCAGAGGTAACTTGACTTCAAATTTCTCTTTTCCCTTCTTGAATTTCTTGGAAACAAGAGAAAAAATTTCTTTTCCATCATTATCTTCATCAACAATATCTCCTAGATTTTCAAGTTTTTTCATGGATTTTAATTCCATTTCCTTTATTACTCGAGTCTTTGCATCTTCTGGTTTGACTCTCATCTCATATTCCACCAGACTTCTCAACAGATCATTTAGAGAAAGTTTGGAAAGATCCCTTTTTTCAAGGGCTGAAACCTTTACATTTTAAAGAGGTGGAATTATTCTCAAGATTTTCTTTATAATATCAATGTATTTGATTTATTGAATAAGTCATCATATTTATCCAACAAAATTAGTAATTCGATTGAAAAAGTTATATTAATTTTCTTCAGGATGAATCTTTAGATCATCAAACCTATTGCGGAAAACTTGTAGTTTTTCCTCCTTCACTTTTCTATCACTATCTTAAATAATCTCTAGTTTTTCCCACATAAACTTTTCTGATGAACATATCATCAAATTTATATATATCTGATCAAAAAGAGATGCAGTGAGGGAATTCTATGATTTTGAATCTACATCCATCATTTTCATGTCCATATCTATCATAGACATACCAGTTGGATTAGTGACTTATATTCATTGTGTAGTGGAAAACATGACTTCGATTATAAGAGATCTTATATGATATCTCATCATATTCTTACAAATCTTAAATTTTCTTATATCAAATAGGGGTACTCCCCAGACATTTATTGCATTCTAAATTATAAAAATGAAGGGAAGATTTAACACCAGCAAACTTTACCCTTTGATACCACTTGAAGGACCCTGGAACACCTTGAGAGGGGAGGAGTGAATTAGGGTGTCAAAGTTTTCTTTTAAACTGATGTATATTGTTCCCAAATTGGTAAGAAACTATTAAACCTATCTAATGAGAAAGTAAAAAAAAACAAACAATCACATGCAAAGCGAAGACACACAAATTTTACTTGGTTAACCACTAAGGGATACTTATAAGGAGCATACGCCGATAGGTTTTTGGTTGTAATAAATTCCACTAATCTTCACTAGTTGTGGAGTAATTTTTTTTATAAAAGTCACTTTGTGCCAAGCACACTGCCTTTACAAGGTTTTAGGGATAGCCCACTACGTCCCTCAGATCACTTCCGTTGAATCCCCATTTCTCACTGTGTTGGGAAGAATCTGAACTTAGTTTATTGAATTGAAGGCCGCTTTAATGGGTTAGAATTAAATAATGCATCCTTAAATATAGATAGATGATTTATTGAAGTCCCATTTTCCCCTAAAAATGTAATCTACTTTTCCGCATACTGTTAGTTCTTGAACTTGACCTTCACGAACTAGACTTCTTTCTCCATGCACTGGAGTGCTTTGCATACCACCGCTACAAACTATGACCATGTATCGCCTCCATGTAATTCTTCTGCAAACCATGACCACATACTACCTGAACATACTGCCTTTTAAAAATGTGAACACATACGAATTCCACATACTGCCTATGAAAACCATGACCACATACTACCTTTTCAAACCTCATTTGGGTACAACCTTCACTTTTTCTCTTACGTACCATTTCTTCACCATATACTGACTTATCCTCCATGAACCTTTTTTCACATACTACATTTCTTTGCATACTTCCTTTTTCTTCATACCATGATACTTCCTCTATTTAAAGACTCTTCCATGCGTACCACTTCATTAAGTGGACTACTTCTTCTGCAAACTATTCTGGAATTCACTGAATTCCTTTCAAATTTTTAATTAAATTCCTTGTGGGGTTATCTTCCATGAACTACTTCTATATTTTACTGAATTCCTCTTTGGATTTTTAATATCAGTGCCTCTTACTAATGAATGGATTAGTTCTTCTTATATAGGAAAATGGATCCATATAATCTGCTAAACTGAGATTTACCAAGTCTTCAATACAGAACCACCTTTAATGCATACTGTGCATCTCCTGTGAACCATATTCCCATGTGATTCACCTACCTCCATTCTACCTATGCGACGATGAAAATCACCATCTTGTTTCCAAAAATGACACCCTTCACAACTTCTCAAAACTCCGCCTCATTTTCATGAACAACATGCCTTCCTGTGAGATTTTCACCTCCTGTGAACTATAAGACTCAACGCAAACCACAATACTTCACCGCGAATAGATTTATATTTCATGAACTAGTTTCATATAGTCCACGTAGTGCCCTTCTTCGTCCGCAAACTATTCCCGATACATGGTACACGGTTCATGTCATGTTCTCTGTGGTTCCCATCCTTTTCCAATTTCCTTTTCCATTAATAATCTCATTCACTTATATATAGAAATAGATCATTTTATAAAAAACAAACTCTCAATTTTGAGGCCTAAAAATTTGGAAAACACTGAGAAAATGTACCACCTTCAATACTACTTTAAGACTCAATCATAAGACCACATTCATTGCAAACTTCTTGATCAACCCAATTTGGATTAACAACAAACACAAACCATACTCCATATCCAGAAACGAACAACATTGGTTCCAACAGATTAAAACATTCAGGAGAAATAAATAATATATATATATATATATATATTATATTTGTGCATCACATGCATAAAAAAACAAGCATTATATACATATATTAAATATACACTATATAAAATATCATATATCATATACATAATCCATGCATCTTATGCATGTGTAAATTAATCTCATGCATATACATTTTAGTTCACATCCAATAACATTCCAATTGCATTAAAATCTAATAAATAATTTATGAAAAAACTTCACAACACTTTATAAATTCATCCAAACTCTCTTGGATATGGGTTTCAATCAAACTCTCTTAATTTTGAAAAAGCAGTTTGTCCAAAATTTTACACTTATCCAAGGCCCAAATGTGTGACCCTATGGGACTTAGCAGTATTAACAACAACAATGAAATACTAATTTCATATATGTAAGCAAAGAGTGGCCTCTAGAAAAGTGTCAGTGCTACTCAAGTTACTAATGGGTCTGGTGTGATCTCCATCAAACATACTCATTTATCTATATGAACTGGACCACTACAAGATGTATCATATACACTGTATGTATACCTATATAATCCTTTTGTCCATTACATCAAGTGACCACTAGTCATAGAACATTTCTATCTAGTATTGGACTCTCATCATTTCTTGATTCTCCAAAAATACTGATCAAGTCAATGCATACATCACATGTCATTCATTTTCTAATAAGTTCATTAAATAGTACTTATCCAAGTAGCTGAACACATCATTTGTGAAACAAATAAGAATGTATATGCATTTCATCAGTCTTTTTCAATCATGGTACAAATGTCTTTACTTTTCATACAAGTGGGAAAATCCTATCTTGGTCGCACTCCAACCAACGACATGATGAGAAAGATAACAAAAAACCTCCGTATTAGCCAACTTCATATATTAACTAGTATAAGTAGGGTATCAAAGTATAAAGGTTCTCATGATAGGTATATTTCCAACCTCAGGTAAGAAGGATTTATAATAACTATACACCCCTATGTATATCTATTACCTTATGAAATTACATAAGATATACTTTCGTGGATCAATCCAAGTAACAAGTCTCTCTTATGAATCTATTCTTCATATCTCGTATACAACCCTTTGTAATGAGTAAAAGAATTTATTAAAGCTAATATTAACATATCGTTACAACCCATAATACTCTATGATGAACATCAATTAGGGACAACTCAAAGTTTATACTTTGAGTGGATATTTATCATTCAACCATTCATGTGATTTAAAATTGCAGCACACATGAGTGAATAATAAATTGAGATCCATATGTAATTCCTATCAAATCCCTATGTGACCATATGATAAAATACTCTCACTAACCTCTTAGTAAGTAACTTTTATGAAGTAATATAGTTTGAATAATGTTGATAATTAGAAATAATATTCCTTAAGTTCAACTCTTTGAACCTATATTCAAACTCCTTAACTTCATAACATCAAATGTTATTATGTTATCTTATGTTATTTAATTATAACTCTTTCTAAGACCACTCTTCCAAAAGTTTCTTGGAATCCTGAATCACCTTTAGTAATTCAACCAAATTAACCTTCATAATATTCTAAAAAACCTTAGAAGACCTAACATACTTCTTCATCATTATTTTTAATCGGTTTAGAAAAACTCACACTCTTGGTTTTGTATAAGAAATTATTTCAATCAGTTATTCTAAATTTCCAAAAATAGTGTACATTGCTACATTATCACACTGAAAACTTTGAATCTTTTCATCCATCATATAAATATCATCATATAAAATCTCCAAAATTCTTTATAGATAATCATATTATACTCCACCAGATATGAATACTCTTCCATAACTTGAACCGGTAAATCTTACAAAATGAAACTAATTTGACTAAAACTTATTAATATCATTGAAAATTGAGTTTGAAGCCATATCACTTATTAAATTTCCATCCCAACTAGTAATATCCCTTTTAAAAGAATAAAAATATTTTTTAGAAATTAATATTTCATTAAAAATTTGATATTGATATTAGAGAGACCCATATTCTGATTTGGAAACAGATTCATTTATTAAGTGTTCAATATCCTTTCTAGAACTCTTAAGTTCTTTTTAATGATTTATGACCTCATATTTAAATATATAAAATCTTGAAAAAATTATTTCAACAAACCTTTGACCACGATATTCAAAATTTTAATTATCCTTAGATCCTGAGGGAACTTACTCAACCCTTGTAGAGGGTTTTCCAACATTAACTAATTGATGTGATAGAACTTATACACCTTTACTAGATGGAGATTAAAACTATCTAGGAAATTATATAAAATATACATCTTATTTGACAATCCATTCCATGGAATTTTTAATAAAATAAACTGATTGATCCTTAATCAATTCAGTTCTAATAATAATGGTAGAACTAAATTTCTCAATAAAATAACCTTTCTCTATTCTTTCCAACCATGCAGATTGAGAATCTTCCTCAACTAGTTATTCCTCCCTAGTAGTATCTTTCTCATATATTTGTTTACTAATAGGTGTATAATCTTCTATTCACCAAGGTCTCTAAACTAGTATAGAACCTCTATCTTCTTTAGAAGAAGATTATTTATTTATGAGGTCTGGGAAACTAAAGAATTACCACAATTATGGTAGGAATGTTCCCATTAAAAACTCACCTCATTTTGGTGCTTGTAGGAACATTTTAACCACCAAAAAAAGAATCTTATAAACCTACAAAAACATGTGGCCTAGCAGCAACTCCTTATACTATATATTCTATAATCTTTTATGCACTATACCTTACAGATCCAACTGACTTAAAAAATCTATACTCCCCATTAGTATGAGAACTTGGTTTCTCATATAATTCACCACCACTTGGCATAATATTTAACTTGGTTACAACACAAAAGAAACTAAATTTTTTTAGGGTTAAAACAGGATGAACATTGTAGCGATGACATATTAAACTAGTCCTGATATCCCCAATCATTATTCTATTTTAAAGAAAAAGAGATAACAACCTACTATATGGATAGAAATACAAATTTGTATCCTTTTAGAAGTAGTTTTTCATGTATCTTGACATGTTCCAATTTATTTTTAACTTGATGTTGGTAAGAGGAACATAATATACATGTCTTTAAAAAGAATAATAATCATTGGAATAATATTTGTCTGAATGAACTTGACCAGTTCCTTCTGGTTAGCTTCTAAATCATTTTACTAGAATCTTATTAACTTGTGAAGTTATAAAAATAAAGTAAATGAATTAATCACACTTATTCACTCCACATCCAATGGATATTAGGATAAAATTAAAATCCTCTTCATGAGGACACTTAAAAAAATGACTTGTATCCATTTTCAAAACTGAAAACTCTTTGTAATTCACCTTTGAAGAAATGACATCCTCATTTTCACCAAATTTAAATTGGGAATTTTCATAAAATTTATTCACTTCCCTTCTAAAAAAATATTTATAATTTCCTATGTCAAACATAAACTCCATCCCTTGAAAGATTAATGCTTTATTTAGTAAAAAAAGGTCTCAAGAATCCATTCAAAGTAGAAAAATTTCCCTTACAGAACCCAAATATTTGCAATAGAAACTCTTTGCTTCTTCACACCATTAAGACCAACCACATCAGTACTATTTTTTTCCTTCATCACAAGAAGACGTAGAAGTTTTATGGTTCATAAAACTAGGGGTTGAGAGATGAAGAGTTTAGGATACCAAAAGGCCAAAATTTTTTAGGTTAGAGAGAGAGAAAGAAAACAACTCTAATAGTTTTAGGCGATGGTTTGGTTTTTCAAGTTTATAATTTAGTGTAATCTTCCAGGTTTAAAAACATAAAATACAGTTTTGGAAAATACAATATGAAAATTAAAATTTTAATAAGATTAATTAGAGACTGAATAAATTATATAATAAATAAATCTTTAAAAATAAACTATTTAAATGATAAATGAAACATAATATTATTCTAAACATAGATTAAGAAGAAAAATATTAAGGGATATGATCATCACTATATATCCTGTAAACACAAGATTCAATCCATACATAGTTCTTATATAGAATTTCCTATTCATAAATTTGGCTCATGTATAGGGGAAAAGGGAATTTTCAATACATAGATCCATAAATGAGGGTACCCATGATAAAGACTCATGTACTAATTTGGATCATAACTAGGAGTTGTAATTTTTATGTTTATGGTTTTCTATAGATCTAATTCACACATAAAATAAAAGAAACATGTCTTAATACTAAAAAAGGCTCAAGACCCATTGTGAATGAAGAGTGATGGGATCAAGCAAAAATATGAGTTGGGGGAATTTCAATCTCTATAGATTGATCCAGTTCAGTAATTTTGGGTGTCACTACGTATCTTGTGAGGATAGTAATCAAGACACACATAGTTTTTAACCACCCATAATAAATGATATTTGTTTCCTAAAGAATTGTGTGTTATATTATATATAATTATACACATACAACACATAAAGAAACTAAAAAAAATTTATTAATAGAGATTGTTACATTAGTTAGAAACTAAACCAATGAAAATATCAAACATTACAATGGGAAAAAATAGAAAATAAGTAATTTTGAATGATAAAATATGGATCCTTCAAATCTACTAGAATCATTTCCCTCATGAATAAAACTATGAACACAAACATAATATTATTAAACCAGTCAAAATATCAGAAAATAAAAATATAGAACCTTGGGAGGAATTTTAGTGAATTTTGAATGAAGAAATTATTTGGTATTTATAGGAGGTAATATGACCATTGGAATAGTAATTTGACCATTAGAATAGTAACCTAACCATTGGGAATAATAACTTGACCATTGGGAATGGTAACATGAACATCATAAAAGACATTTAACCTCAAAATAATAAAATGTAAAATAAATAATATTTATTATGAGTAATTTATGAAAATATAAATATTATAATTCCATAAAATAATTTTCAAGATTAAAAACTCAAAGAAAATAGAATAATTTTTTATTAAATTGTATGTCGTAAAAAAGATAAATTTTTATATTAAAAATTAAAATTAACTAGGTTAGAGAATTATTTTCATAAAATTAATGTCAATTTTAGAACCATAATTTTAAAAATATTTAAGGGTTATTTGTTGGTAATTTTCTGAAATACTTCAATTTTTAGGTGAATAGTAAAAATAAATTTTTCAAAATTGGTGTATTAAAAATTAAATCATTTATAATGTAATAATGAAATAATAAATTCTAGAATTTTTGATTAACCAAAAAATAATTAATTTGATAAATGATTCATTTAAATACAATAAAATTGTTTTCTAAACACAAAAAGTATTTTACAAAGTCTAAAGTCTAAAGTATCCCATTAAAATAATATTTTTGTTACTCTCCACCTTTAATTTTGATTAAAATAATAAATTAAGATTATAATGTGTTTTAAAGTATAAAAATAATTTTTTTTAATTCAAATATATTTCATAATTTAAAAAATATTACTATTTAAAGTTTTACCTTGGATATAATATTTTATTCAACATTATAACTCGAAAATACCCCTCTCATAAAGTATAAATTACCCATCACCCTTCCATTGGAAAAACACTTTACTTCCATTTAGTAAAGCCAAAGTTCTTCCCAAATCCCTTATCTTAATCCCACTATCATCCTTAGGGACATTTTTTTGGGTAAACCAACTTCATGCATCAAAGGATTTTAGTGCTATAGAAAAGAAGCAACACCAAAAAAAGAGTAAGTTTTCATCAACTTCTCTTCTCTCTTTCTTCTTATCTTCCCTTTTATATATATTTATTTCAAACCCAAATCTTATAATATTTTTTTGAGTAGTATTTTAAAATTATATTAATTATGTAAACCTACTATAATAATTATATTTAATTTTGTAATTCACTTTCTTCTTCATTGGACAATGTCTCGTTAACAGCCCATTAACCTATAACAAGGGCGTTTTTAACTAATTTCTTATGAACAAAATTATGGATGGTTATAATAAATTATTTAGGATATATAAATGTATAAATATATTTATTCTAATACTATGAAATTGATTCTACTTATGTATAAATGACCTTGAAAAAAATAGTTAAATAAAAATCGGATATTTTTATGGAAAATATGAAATCAAAATGTTTCACCTTTAACAAAGGGAATTAAGGAATATAATACAATGATTATAATTTGAAAATAGTGAAAAAATTAACATAATTCACTTATGGTTCCATGTTTTAATAAAATTAATTTTATTGTTCAGGAGGTAGAAAAGTGATGAAATAAAATAGGATTAAGGTTGGGGGATTCTCAAGCCCATTTTTTTCTTTTCTGGTTTATATTCTATTCCACATTATTCTTAGTATAAATGTTTCTATATTATACTTAAATTTTTCTTTCACAATTCTTTACCTTTTATTTCTAGGTAAATACATGTTTTTACCTTGTATAAAGGGCTTCTAATCCAATTACAAAGATTTTTTGAAAAGGAATTTATTTTTTTAATCATCTATTTTAATTATATTAAATTGTTTCTTCTTCAAAGAAAAATAATATTTTATGCAAAAATATAACATCCCTTATTAATTTTGGAACTACAAATTTATTTTCCTAAATTTTGATTTATTAAACCCTTATGAAACCCATTCAATTCCATGAGTTTATTTCATGACTATGATTGATATATGTTCTCTTTCCATGTGTCATGCATGATTATGAACATGTTATGATGGATGAGTAGGAATAGAGATATATATCCCTCTAATACATTGGGTAATGTGATATATCTCTTGAGATTATTTTTATTATGCATTAACATGATTGTATATTTTTTTCAAAATTTTTTATTTTACGATTTATGCACATATGTTATGCATAAACATGATGCTAGATTTTTTCAATACCATGTGTTATATTTCATCAATATGTTATCATGTTTCATTATTATTAATATGTAACATTTCATTACTTTATAAAATGTTCCCATCATAATTATAATGATGATCATATTCTTATTATAGGATGATGTTTATTATGCCCACCCATGTACTACTGATTCATGTCCCTTATTCTCCCTTGACACTCCTTTTAGTGGTGTTTTAGATCATCCCTTTATTTGATGTATATCCTTAGGTGATTTCATTTATTAAGTATAATTTGATATATTTAAGGAGGATAAATAAGAAATATTTATATAATGTCTCTGTTTTATTATGTACAAGTGATGTATGTGCCTAATTTTCCCAAGATGCTAAACCTTTGGATCATGGATTGTATCACTATTATATTGTTATTCTTAAAAACAATTTAATATTCATGAAATAAAAGTTGGGTTTATATATTTGGTATCAAATAATGGTTTAGTTAATTTGTGAATTAGGATTATAAAACATTAGTGAAAACATTAAAGATAAGTCTATGTATAAGTAGACATCCTAAGATTTGGTAAAGTATAAGAGTGTGTGGTTTCTAAGAAATTAAATCCATTTCTAAGTACTATAAGTGGATGTGGATATGGAATTGTTTTACTTTTGGGTAATAACCATGAAGAGGGTGCATTGGGTATTAACATTAGTTTCACCTATTTCATGACAAAGAGGCATTGTTGCACACCTAGTTTTACACTCCTAGGGGATATGCTCCAGATAATCAAAAACTCTATACAAAACATTATGAAGGATATATAGTTGACATAATTATTAATTTTAAATTCAGAAATGATTAAATTATATTATCCTAGAATAATAATTTAGAAAATTGGATAAACATAGGGATCCCATAATATATGAATTTAAAATTGATTTTCATATAATAATAAATTATTTATTCATGATTTTTTGACTTATGTTTTGTTTAAAAATTATATATTTTAAAAAATGAGTGAAACGTAGAGAAACCAGACCAAAAACTCATGTGAGGGAAAATGTAATGATTGTTTGAACAATAATCCCAATGAAATGGGAGGTGGAGTTCAAAACTTCATGGGGATTCTTATCTATCCATCTCAGGTTATGAACAATAACCTGAACCATATGGCATGATCACCTTCACCCAAGAAGGGGAAACTAGCCATTGATTCCTTTATACGACAAAGACTATCAATGTTTAGTAGATCCCATGATACACTTATCACATAATAATGGGTTAAATCAATGTATAAGATCTTTTATATGATCCACTATTCTAATAAGGACAAAGCCACCTTGTCTGTAAATTGTTTATATGAATAGGATGATCAATTATGAGTTTTGATAAATAATACCAAACCAAAGGAAAAAATGGAAGAAATAGAATGGGAAGTATTTTAGAAGATATTTCTTAAAAATCATTTCCTTTAAAATATTCAAAAAAATATAGAGATAGAATTCATAGAGATTAAGAAAGAGGAGGGTGAATATATCATAAATTACAAGGAAAATTTCATAAGTATTATGAGATATTCCTTAGGTTTTGTTATAAAAAATGATATAAAAATAGATAGGTTCTTTAGTGGTTTAAAACCATACCACTAAAGGATATATCCATCCAAGTATTTAGGAGTTATGAATAATTAGTTTGTTGTGTTCTCAAAGTAGATATGGAGTTTGAAGAATATTCCCATGTTTATAGAGATAAGAAATGAAAGATGGTGCTTCAAGATGAGGGTTCAAACGATAAAGGATGAAATAATATCCAAACACCCACATGTAAAAAATGTGGGAATATGAATCATGGTAATTTCTATAATTGGATAAGGAACTGCTTCAAGTATGGGAATGAAGGCCACCAAGCTCATGAATGTCAAAGATATATGAAGAAGTTGGAAATGTGATGGAGGAAAGGAAGGCACCTCCCAATGCACCACCCGTGGTTAAATGATTAAACTATAGGGATAAATGGAACTATGAAAACCAATGAACCAAATCACTTATTATTGAGGGTAGTCAATTTAAGTGACCACCAAAGATAAAGGAGCAAGAAAAATCTTATGACATCACTACTACTAAGGTGGAATAAGAAAATAATGTCATACAAGGGACAATTACTATTAACTTAAGAATGTAAAATGTTTTATTTTATTCTAGTTTTGTGCATTACTTTATATCCTAAAATTTTGATAGAACTATTGATTCAAAACCCTAATACCTTGAAGTAGAGATATCATTAAAAACACCTAGTGTTGCGATAAATACAACCCAAGTGTTGGAATATTCTCCTCTTAGGGTCTATGGGATGATTCTTCTAGTGAATCTCACAGTCCTTTACTTGATAAAATTTTACACTATAATAGGATTTGATTGTCTCTTGTTATAAATATCTCACATCAACTATCAAGAAAATGAAATATCTTTCTTTATTCCAAACCATCTCATGCCCCTGTAAAAATGAAAGGAAGATTATAATTAACCTTTATAAAATCTATTAACACTGTGTATATTGATTCCCGAGCGAAGAAGAATACCTTTCCCAAATGATTTAGTCGAAATAAATATCAAATTTGACGAAATTACCATTATAAGGAAATACACATATGTATTTACCAAAGAGTTACCTGACCTCCCCCCATATCTCAAGGTAGAGTTTTAAAAAGATCTTATACCTGAATCCACTCCTATCACCAAATTCCCCTATAGGATGTCCCTAATTGAACTGAAGGGGTTAAATAAGTGGCTGCAAAAGAATTTGAAAAAAGGGTTCATATGTTCTATTCTACCACCTTGGGGTTCAATGGTTCTCTTTTTCAAGAAAAAGGATGGGTCAATGTGACTATGTATCGATTACTGGGAGCTCAATAAGATCACCATAAAGAAAAATTATCCCCTTCCAATGATTAATGTATTGTTTAATCAACTATGAGGAGCTTAGTACTTATCAAATGTGTATATTCATTCCCGATATAATAAAGTAAAGGTAAAGAAGAAAAATATTTAGAAGGAATCCTTCTGTATAAGGTATGGAAACTATGAATTCATAGTGATTCCCTTAATACTTACTTATTCCCCTATAATATTCATCATTTTTATGAATAAAATATTTGGAGACTACATTGTAATTTATTGGTAGTCATTATTAAAAATATTATGCTTTACTCCAAGACCATGGAGGAACATAAAGAGCATATAAGGATTGTGCTAATGAAATTAGAAAAGGATAAAATGTATGTTACGTTTTGAAAGTCTGAATTTTTGATACAAAAAGTAACATTCTTGGGGCCCATGATCATAAGTGAGAGAATTTATATAGACCCTTCAAAGAATAACGAAATTAAGGAATGGACTAGACCCTCTAGTGTCACAGAAATCTATAGTTTTGTTGGATTAATCATGTACTAATAACATTTTCTGAGAAATTTCTCATGATTTCCTATTCCCCTAACTATGTTAACATGGAAAGGGATAAAGTATTTCTAGATGGAAGAATGTGAGTAAAGATTTAAGAATATCAATAATAGGCTAATCACTATTCCTATACTTGCACTACCATCAAGTGGAGAATGGTTTGTGATATACAATGATGATTCAATAAAATACTTGGGTTTTTTTTACTCGTGTATAATGATAAAGTGATAGAATATGCCTCATGATAGTTAAAGATTCATGAGCATAACTGCCTGATGCATGATTTGGAGTTAATAGTTGTGATATTCACCTTTAATATTTGGAAGCACTACATATATGGTGATAAGTGTGACATACATACATATCAAATGATTATAAATTATACATTCACAAAAAAATTTATGAACATGCATCAACGAAGATTTTTAGAGATGATCAATGACTTATATTCCTATATTCACTACTATCCTAGAAAGTCAAACAAGGTTTTAGATTCTATTAGTATAAAAGATCCCGATACTCTTTTTGTGATGTATATTGATAAATATCCTATCATAATGTATATGTAAAATATTGAATAGAAATCAAAATGGTAGAGAATAAATCCTATCTTTCCCAAATGATTACCCAACCATCTATCCAAGATAAGATCAAAGAGGCACAATGAGATAATCTGGAACTTCAAAAAAAATTGGAAGTAGTAAAGGAGGGGAAACTTCATTAATTCCACATAGATAAATATGATTTCATTCATTTTAGAACTAGAAATCGTGTTACTTTATCACTTGAGATAAAGAAAGATCTATTTGGATAATGCACATAGATTATCTTTCTCTATCCATCTTGGAAGTACCAAGGTGTACTGTGATCTTCAAGAGCACTTCTAGTGGGACATCATGAAGAAGGTTATTGTGGAGTACACTTGAAAGTGTGTGGAATGATAGTAAGTTAAATTATAGTGACATAAGTCCATGGGGATAATGCAGCCATTTTCCATACCCACATGGAAATGGGAGAAAATCCTGATCGACTTTGTCACTAGTCATTTGAATACATCTAAAGGAAGAAATATGATATGGGTTGTAGTGGATCGACTCAACAAGAATTCATACTTCCTTTATATTTTGGAAGATTTTACACTCTAAAAGATTTCTAATAAGGATGTACGGGTAACCACTTTCAATCATCTCTAATCATGATAAAATGTTCACTTCTAAATTATAGAGAATTATTTAACATGCTCTGAACACTGAATTGAATTTTACTATGACCTATCACCCCAAAACTGATGACCAATATAAAAGAAAAATTTAGAAACTCAAGGAAATATTGAGAGCCTACTCAATGGAATTTAAAGGTGGATGGGATCAACATCTCCCATTAATTGTGTTCTTATACAATAATAGCTTCCACTCGAGTATTCAAATTGCTCCATATGAAGCTATGCATGGTAAGTGATGTAGAACTATTACTTTTTGGGATGAAGTTAGTGAAATAAATACTTGTACATGATATTATGAAAAATATTATAGAAGAGTTTCAAGCCATCCAACATCATATGAAAGCTTCCCAAAGTCAATATAAGAGGTATGCTGACAACCATCAAAGGGAATTAAATTTTAATGTTTTATAAAAAGTTTTCCATAGAATATCACAATGGAAGAGTGATAGAGTTAATATTTTCATTATTTTTCATATATGTTTCAATTATTTAATCCCTACCAATTAATCAATATGAACATATATACATCATTTTAGTATTTTTGGTGAATTTTGGTCTTAATTATGAAAAAGTCTAATTCTAAAAATGTAGTAGTTTTATGGATTTTATGAATTTTGGGAATATATTTTTAAATTTTGATAAAAAATTAAGTGATTAATTTATAAAGGCTTTATTTGTTTGTGGGATTCAATTTTTTCTTCTAGAGTTAGATCTAATTTGACATACAATGTGTAATAAAAATAAATCAAGTGTAAGAAGTTTTCTGGACAACAAAATGGACCCCACATTAGTCATCGAATCATATATTAGCTTAAATAAATACAAATTAAGTGATTCAATATTTATTAGAAATAGGACTCCAAGACACATCTTTAAAGTAAATTTAATGAATTAATTAGGTCATTAAAAGATCCATTTCACGTGCCAAATTGGAGGTAGTTGAATAGTATCCTTAGGAAGAAAAATTATTCATCACTAATTTGAGAATACATTTTTTGAAACTTGTATAAATTATATGAGAGTTTTTGGAAGAATTTAAAAGAGATATAGGAACAACTATTTTGAAGAAAAATTTCCTAGATTCATCCATTTATTATACAAAATGGACTCAAACTTTTAGAGGATAAAATCTAGAGGGAAACGTTTCCACCCCTCAAGATTATAAATATGTGTGTCCACTTCCATTCAAGGTTTTTTTTGAAGGAGGATAATGAGGGGTTGTGATTAAGTATTTGAAGCTTTAAGTGATGTGGATTTTATCTTTTCTCTTTTCTTAGTTTTATAATTCTCACTTATTCCCCTTTTAACTTTGTTACCCTTCACATGGAGGGGTAAAACCTTTGAGTGATTGGGGAAGGGGAGTTTCACTTTTATAATTTTGGAGTCTTGTGATTTAATGTAAAACCCTATTTTTATATTAAATTATATTTATTTTATGTGGTGTTAAATTATCTTAATGTGATATTATTTTGGGTTTTGGTTCCATTCATTGTTTATAGCTTTGGTTGAAGAACTTTAAACTCTCTCTGCCTAGTGCGATTTGTCTCAATCGAGTAGATTGTGTTAGGTGGTGAGTGTTTAGTGATACTTGGAAAATGTGTGGAACTATTGAATCATTTATAGATTTATAAGGATAAATAATTCCTTATTGATACTTGAATTAGTTGTTTGGGAATTGTTTATGAACTTTTATACACATAGGAGTGGGTTCCATTGCTTTCTTCAATCAAGGGTGATTTATAACTCGATCGAGGAGTCTTTCATTTATCATTAAATATTAAGAGATGGCTAATGATCTTTACAAATATGATGACATTTAAATAGTGTATACTAACCTCACCCCATTACTCTGTTCATCCATTAGTTTTCAACATTTATTTTTAATTTCTTACTTTATTTTTAAGCTCAAACAGTTATAAAAAACAACCTCTACTGATTTCTCAAATTTAAGTGATAAACATGATTTTTTTGAGATCATATTAGGAGAAAACCAAGTCTAACCACTATAATATATTTTAACTTGGGAAATATTTTTTTGGTCACAACCCATCATATGTATGTGTCAAAACATGGCACCATTGCCGGAGAGGTAGTGCCAAAATATTTTATCTCTATTTATTTTATATTTTCTTCTTTTATATTCAAAATTTCATCACTATAACCTCAAAAACCGAACCTTTCCTCATAGATACATAAATTAAAATAATTGTTTTGAATATACTTTTAAACCTTAATTTGATATATGAATTTTAGGACATTTCTCTTGAATACTTGAGTAAAACTTCAAGTGTTCACTCCATGCCTATAATCATAGTTGGAAATCAAAACCCAACCCTTAGAGACATATGTACACAAAAATTCCTTAATAAAAA
Source organism: Viscum album (assembly GCA_963277665.1). Lineage (NCBI taxonomy): Eukaryota > Viridiplantae > Streptophyta > Magnoliopsida > Santalales > Viscaceae > Viscum > Viscum album. The sequence goes on along the minus strand of OY728153.1, from coordinate 2,053,103,529 downwards.
CAATAAATTTTCCATTCTAGTGTTACAAAATGATTTTGAGATGAAACCTAACATGATTCTATTAATTCCAAAGTTTCATGGCTTGGAAGATGAAGATCCAGACAAACATATTAAAGAGTTTACATATGTGTTCTCTACTTTCAGACCCTATTGAGTAGATGAGGAACATTTAAATTGGAATGAGTTATCATTTTAATTAGAATAATATGACAAAGAATTGTTTTATGGTCTTCAAAGAGGATATTTTCATGATTGGAATAACTTGGTGAGATGCTTTATGCAAATATTCTTCCTATAGAGACCCAACCTTTTCTTACATTAATATTAAATCATTTTAAAGATAAAGAACATAATAGTATTACACATAGATGATACAAAGGTTTAGTGTCTTGGTAAAACTAGGACCATACATAACAATGACAATATCAAGCATAAACATTTATTTAATTTCTTCTTCTCTAGCTTCTTATTGGCACTTGTCCTCTCCTTAGTAAATGGAGCCACTTGAGGATATACATCAAACGGGGTGAGATAGAAGCCTATTAAGAGGATAGATAATAACAATATAGCACGGGGTGAGCATAATAATAACATGGGAAAAAGATCATGAACATGAGAGGAAGCATAAATATAAGACTTGAAATGTGGCAATGCATAAAAATGAAACATCATGTCTTAGTGGTTAACTACCAAAAATAATTGTGAACCAATATATAATATTTTTCACACATCATTTCACATTATCTCATGATATTAATCACTTTACCCAATTCATTGGAGCACTGTATAATTCCGAGCGCACCCATCACTTTGAAACATTCATATTGTGCTATAAAATTTCGGGTGCACCCGTCACATCATAACATTATCATTATCATGCTTTCCACATGGAACATATATCAAAAGTGAGAATAAATAACCCATGTAAAGGAATGGTTTACATCTCATAAGAAAACATTCATAAACTTTGGGTTCCCAAAAGAAAGAGGGAATAACATACATGTTACAAGAACCATTCACTTTGAGTGAGAATTAAAAGGTGTGTTCTTAAAAGAAGAGTTCTTTTGGAAAACATTTTGTTTGACATAAAAACCAGGGACAAACATATATATCCAAGAAAAATAAATAAAATGATGAATAAATGACCTTTAAGGATTAACCATATAAAAAATGGAGTGAAATAGGGAGAACCCGAAGGATGAATGTTGGGTTCGAGAATTTCCCCTTACCTTGTATTCGAATGCTTCCTTCTCTTTAATGTCATGTATAATGACATTATATTCATTAATTAGAAATTTTAGAACCTTTTATACATAAATATGGTTCATTATGGTTTCATTATGTTATTTTATATTCCTTTGGATGACTTATAGAGTTTAAAAACATTGTTCGGGGATATTCGTTTTTATGGTTTTTCTTGGGTGGTTCACTTGTATTCTTAAATTGAAGTTTGGGTAGAACATGGGTAAACATACAGAACTGATATTAAATGATATTAATGGTATTACAGAATATTTAATGATATTATAATGAATCATATTACATCCATGTGGATGAATCATTAGATAAGAATTAAATGGTGATTATTTTGGTTAATTTGGGCGGTTTTTCGATCACAACGAACTTGTTTTAATTTATCACTTAGTAATATGGCCATAAGTTATTTCCAGAAATTTAAATAGGAAATAATACATATAAAAAATTCTGGTTAAACCATAAAAATGGTTTCATGACCATATCTGAAGGTATAAATGGAAGAAGAAAGCATGTCATTCTTGAAGGTGATAAATTAACACCTCACGAACAACGTTCTCTTTAATAAAATAAAAGGAAGAGGGAAAGGGGGTTGGATGATACAATATCCCATTAGCATCATTAAATTCCAGTAGATGTATAATAATGGAGTTACAATACCATTTGTATGAAGATAGGTGGATAGATATCAAGAAATGAACTTGAACTTGAAAGGAAATTAAAGGAGAAGAGGGAGAGAAATTACAATCCTCCTCTTGAGATTCTCCATAAGGAATCCAGGCTTGGTATTTTGATGAGACCAGAAGATATTGAACGTGGGAGAGGGTCTAGGGAAGATGTTTGGGTAGAGTTTAGAGAAGTCTTGGAGCTTGAGAGGTGCGAGGAAATGAGGCTGTGAAGGGTGGTTTTTATAGTGGAGGGGAGAGGGGTTTCCTTAATATAAAATCCATTAGTTTATTAATTTCACCTAAGACAAGGAATAATGAGTCTTGAATGACCACGAATAGTAATTTTATCATGTGATCCCGAAACATGTGGTCTTACATCAGCAGAACATCACACATGACTCTATAATTATTTTATTTAGCTTATTTTTGTTAACTACATTATTTCACTATTCATAAAAAAATCAAGTATTTCAGAAAAATCCAAAAAATTTACCCCAACCATTTTTCAACGTGTAGAATCCAAAAATGAATTCAATTTTTTAAAAATAATTTTATAAATATGATTAATTTAATATTTAATTAAAATCATGGTTTATTACTAAAAAAACAGTTTTAAAACATTCATTTACTTATTCTAAAATATAGGTACATCACACTTTCACTTGAATATTATTTTAATATTATCATAGGTAAGGTTACTAGTAATTAGGGTATATAAATATTCATAAGGGTATGTTAATATTTGTAAGGGTAGGTTACTATTCATCAAAAATTATTTTTTTTATTAGACTCCAAAAACCATCTTGAACACAACCGTGTATGTCAGATTTTCAAAATTCCTAATACAGAAGTGAAAAACTTATGTTAAAAGGTCACTTAGAACTTAGTAGTTCATTATGTTGTTTTTAATGTGATTTTATGACATAATTATAAGAATGGAATTTCCATTTAAAAACTTTGGGTCGTTACACTTCCCCACCTCCAGAATCACAACATCAGAAAGGACATCTGTGCCATCAGATAATCAAATGGGGAAACCCATTATGAGTATTGGGAGAGATTTGAAAAGCTATGTACCAACTACCCAAATCAAGAAATTTAGGATCATCAATTTATTCTCTTATTTGATCAAGGATTACTAGATAATGAATGAAACATTTTGGATGCATCATCTGGAGGTGCATTGATTGACAAGTCACCCAAAGAAGCTAAGGGCGTGATTGCAAAGATCACTCAGAACGCACAACATTTTGGTAAAAGTGGTACTAGTACAAGATTAATTAATGTGGTAATAACTTATTATCCATAAACTTTATGGGAAAATAAGATTGATGAGCTAATCAGTATGGTGAGACAGATGGCCCTGAATTAAGTGAGTGACCGACAAACACCAGCTAAGGTATGTGGTTTATTATCATCACCTAATCATTTCACTGACCAATGTGCTGAAATACATGGAATATAAGCTTTTTCAGTGGTCATTCAGACAAGGTAGTTCTAAAAAAATCAAGGATGGAGATAGCCTAATCAAGTTCAATATGGATTTGGAAATTAGTAGAATCATGCTAGACCCCCATACCAAAACCAGTTCCAAAACCCACCACCATTTCAAAAAAATAAATACTGTAAACATACTTCTTACCAATAACCAACCACTTTACAATGAACCTATGACAATCCATCCACCAGTGCACAACCCCCAATTCAGAACCAATAGTAGATATATGATATTGAGGGGTTAAAATACACCATAAAAGATTTGTCGAACAATTTCAAAAGTCTCACAGACTTCTTAACCAAATATATTGGGAAAATTCCTTCCCAAACAATCCCAAATCCAAAATTGAATATCATTATGATAAAAAAGCAATGGAAAATAACTCATACCACTAGCCACCATTGACCTTGAAATAAGACCACCTGGGCTAAAGAAGAATAAAGTTAGGAATTCAAAAAAAATGCACCATGAAGAGGATAAGAAAGAGGAGGAGGAGAAGGATAGGAAGAGGAGAAAGAGATTAGAAACAAAATTTCAAAGGAAACAAAGGTATAAGAAATAATTACACCCACCATTTACATCAAGAATTACTTAATCAAAGAGATTACAGGAAGAACCACTTCAAAAATAAATTCTAGACACCTTCAAAAAACTGGAAATTAATACCCCCCTTCTTGATGTTCTCAAAAAAATTACAAAGTAAGATAAAATTTTGAAGGATATTTGCACCAAGAATATGAGACTTCAAGGTAATGAAAAGATCAACTTGGGAAGAAGTGTCTTATCCCTTATCACACCACAATTTCCAACCAAATGTCAAGATTTAGTGAAATTATCCATTCCATGCACCATTGGTTCTTTAAATTTATCTATTGATTTGTGTGATATAGGTTCTTCAATTAATGTATTGTCTCACTTAGTATACACTTATCTATATATGGGATACAATAATCCCATAATAGTAGTGTTCAATCTTGAAAAAATATCCAAAGTCTTCCCCATAGGAGTTTTGAAGGATGTCCTTGTGAAAGTAAAATATATCTTGTTCTCAGCTAACTTCTATGTGATGAATATGAAAGAAGATATGAGCCCATCACACTAACCCATAATTTTTGGGAGACATTTCTTGAAGACGACCAAAACCATAATCAATTTACATGAAGGGAAATTCACCATGGAGTTTGGAGATAACACTGTCCACTTAAATATTTTTGAATCCATGAGGCACCCATCAGAGGATCACTCACTCTTTGAAATCTCCCATGAAGTTGGTACTAAACCTATTGAAGAACCAGGTATGTTACATGAATTATTATCCTTTGGAGATACTTCTTCCATTGAAAATATCATTGAACATGTGGATGCCCAAAATGTTGGAGATTCTGATTTAGTGTTGGGGAAAGAGGAAAAATATGATTTCTTTGATGACTTGTTAAATGATGAGGAAGATTATATGTTTTCTTGTGTGCTATAGGTAAAAACTTTGAAAGTGGGTAATGTTAGTTTTGTTTCATCCCTTGAGAATCCCCCTGATATAGAATTTAAACCACTCCCCACTGATTTAAAATATGTATACCTTAAGGAGGGAGAGAAATTACCAGTGATAATTGATAATAATATATTTGAAACCTAATGAAAATAATTTATTGATATTTTTGGAGAGAATGTACAAGAAATAGGGTGGAGATTAGGTGATATTCGGGAAATAAACTAATGATGCCAAAATCAACGAAAATCCAGAATAAAGGAACAACATTAGGGGCTTCCTCACGAAGACCGCTTACGGAGCCCCTGTAGCCCCGCGACCGACGCATAGATATCCCTTCACAAAAACACCACGGATAAAGGAGGAGGGATGCTCCACAAATCCCTTTAAAGTTTACGAACCCACCACGGAGCAAGAAGGCGGGCTGCTATGAGAACATATTTGAAGTTCGTGAACCCACCGCGGAGCAGGGAGGTGGGATGCTCTGTGAACAGATTTGACACTCACGAACCCGCTGCGGAGAACAAAGGTGGGATGCTCCACGAACCGATTTGATGTTCGCGAACCCTCCGAAAATTAGGGAGGCGAGATGCTCCATGAATCCCTTTGACATTCGCAAACCTGCTGCGGAGCACGGAGGCAGGGTGCTCCACGAACCCCTTTGACGTTCGCAAACCCATCATAGAGCAAGCTCTGTATTCGTGCCAAGCGATCTCTACTTCGCGAAGCCTCTTCCCTATAAATACCATTCTCCCCTTAATCCCAAAAGATGGATCCTCTGACCTTTCTCCTTTTGAGATCCCACTTCGCAAAGCAATCCCTTCTCTACGAACCATGAGCTTTTCAAGGTACTTTTTCATCACGAAATGACTTCCCCTTTGCATGAATTATGCCCCTCTTCAAATGGGGATGCCCTTCACAGAGCCCACGGGCCTCCGTGAAGGAAGGAGACCCCCAAGGGGACTCGGGTCATTGCGAAGTGTTTATGCTTCACGAAACAGCCTTCATACACATGTGACCCGTATGCTAAGGCATGTTCACTGTACTTCATGAAGCACATTGCTTTACAATGTTATGCTTCTCAAGGCACCCTTGATTCATGAGGCATTGCTCTGAAAATGCCTTTCCACCTAGTGAAGTACCTTCCATATGCACCTTTTCCCTATTCCTAGGCTAGGTGACTTCACTTCGCGAAGCACATCCCTTTACGAAGCCTCTCCACTTCATGGAGCACCAGAGCTTCACACCACTTCTACATCTGAACCACTTTGCTCTGCAACTCCTTTTCCCGTGCAACCCTTTAGGTTTTCATGAATCAATTTCAATGTTTCTTGAGTGGTGCTACCCGTTGCGTTGCTTCAGCTCATTCTTCTTAACATAGGCACACTAATGACTATTTCTTATTTTCATAGCCACGCTAACATGGACCCCCCTGATGGATCGCTCCATAACACCCCTTTCAATCAGCATTGCTGATGCCTTCCTTCCCTCAAGGGTGGACAGGTATTGGTTATGTAAGTCCCAGGGGTGTGGAGAAAACCCACCTCGTCCGAGATGCAGGACTTTAAACTACCAAGCGCCATAGTCCTCAGTACATGACATTAAACTGTGACCTCACCTCATGCCTTGCACACGGGGTGCCCCACCTTGTACATTCTGCACACCCACTGGTCACCACGAGAGTGATATTATTCCTCAAAAAACAACAACCATATATCATAATTATTGGCATAAAAAAGAATGGATCTATCCCCAATGGATTGGATCTATGATTCCAGGATAGGTGAGAAAAATAAATTCAAGGGAAACACCAAGAATGAGTACTTAATGTGGAATCGATCCCTCCAACACACTTAGAGTTTCCTAGGAATTTCTCCTGGTTCTAGAGGAATAGTTTCCATTGACTAGGGAGGAATATAAATTAAGGTTATGACATGATTAGGGAAACAATGAGTAGTTTAGGGGGTAAAATGAGTTAGATACAAGATTTTAGGATCTAAATTTTTTATGGTGCATGTTTAGGAAACACAGTTAGGAAAACCATGTACTAACCATGAAAAATCCACTGTCTCTAAACACACCTCACATGGTTGGCTTGTAGGGTTAGGTAAACCATGTACCAACCATAATATTTTCCTATATCCATCCTTTCATGGTTTCCAATGGGTAGCTTCATGGTTTGGAAAAACCATGCATCAAACCGTGCACCTACCCAGTACCGAATCTTTTAGTTGCATAATTTCTTGGGAGGTATTTAATGGTTTCTACTAACCATGCTCAAATAGTGAACCTCCAAAAAATCCACAAAACATGTCAAATATCCTCTAAACCTCTATAAACATAACTCAATCACTTTATATAATTAATATGAATAAATAAAGTATCAAGTACATAAAACCATGGGTGATAAATTCTTCCCACCATTTCCATCCTTATAAAGTTGAAAAACACCATTAACCTGAAGGAGTTCGGGCCATTTATCCACCATTTACTTCTTACAGTTCCACATTTCTTTAGGAATCTGACCATATTTCCATAAAACCCACACTAGGCCTATGATTTTACCATGAAAGAATTTCTATTTCCTCTCTACAATCTGCACTGGCATATGAATAAACATAGAATCCAGATATAGGTCAACGTGATCCCATTGAATCACATGGCCGAGATTAGGTTGATTCTTATTAAAGTGAGATAAATGAAACACATTATGCACTAAAATGAACCTTGGTGGAAAATACAAATAATATTCCACCTCACTAAATTGTTCATTTATCTTAAACGGTCATATGTGTTTTGGAGATAACTTGGCTTGATTCCCAAAATGATCATTCCCAAGCCTTAGAGAGATTCTCAAGAACACATTATCACTCACCTCGAATGAAAACAACCATCAATGATGATACACAAATGATTTATGATGAATCTGGGATATCTCTATTCTCGTCCAGATCAATTGATTTTCATCCAGTGTCTCTTGCACAAGGATTGATCTAAATAGTGAATTCTCACCTATTTCCACCCAAAAAAGCGGAGAATAATTTTTTTCCCATACAATGCTTCAAAAGTATCCATATGAATCATGGATTGATAATTTTTATTATAGGATGACTCTAATAATGATATGTACTCCTCCCACGAGCCACCAAAATCCATTACGCAATCCAAAAGAATTCCCTTCAGTGTTTAGATCATCCTCTTAGATTTTTCATCCATTTGAGATTGATACGTTATTCTCATAGTCAACTAAGTCCCAAGGTCTTTTTGTAAGGATTTAAAAAAATAATATGTAAACCTTAGATCTTGGTATGACATTATCAAAATTGGTGTGCCATTCCTCTTTTCCAGCTCTTAGATATAGAATTTTGACAATTCTTCCACCCTATTGGATTCACAAATAGAGTTGAAATAGACTGAATTTGTAAGATGGTCCACTAACACCCATATGACACCTTGTTTCTGAACCATCCTTGGAAGACCAATTACAAAATATATAGCTATTTTCTCCCATTTCAACATAGGAATTGGTAAATACTACAGCATACCCACTAGTTGTTGGTGCACTACCTTAACCTACTAAAATGTGAGGAAACTCATAACAAACTCATCCACTTTTCTTTTTATAACAACCTATATAAAATTTTCTTTCATTGAATTATACATATTTTACAATTCCAAGATGAACAACCCATATAAAATAGTGGTAATAATGAAGGAGTTATTGTTGAAAATCCATAGGTATGACCATAAGATCTCAAAACCTAAACACTAAATTCTCATCCAACTTTCATACCTCAATGGTCTCACCACCATTGAGTTTTGACCTAATAGAAATGCATTCAGAATTTTTTTTTGTTCCTCTTGAACCTTTTCAACCAAATCAGGAATAAAATAAACCAAAAGAAAACTGCAACACTACCTCGATCTTTAAAATCCAAGTTCATGTCAACTATGCCTGACATCAGCTACCACAGATCAAAATTTTATTTAGCCAACTGACTACATGAATTTATTCTTAATGGATCCACCACTGAATTGACATTACCAAGTGTATATATCAAATCAAAGTTGAAAATTTGAAGATACTCCATCCATATTCTTTGTCTTAGAATCGAATATCTTTATGATAAAATGTGTTTCAATATCTTCTGATACCTAAATTCCATAAAATTAAACCCAAATAGGTAATGATGCCAAGTCTTCAAAGCATGAACTACAAAATCTTATTCCTAATTGTGTGTTGGTTAGTTATTCTCAGTCAACCATAAATGCCATGCACCATAAGAAATAACATGATCTCTTTTCACAATAACACACCCCAACCCATATTCTAAAGCATCACAATAGACCACATAGACTTTTATTGATTATAGAAATATAATTATTGGTACTGATTGAAGTTGAACTTTAAGCACTTTAAAAGACTTATAATATTCATAATTCCATTGGAATGGAACAATTTTCCTTGTAAAAGATATCATTTGTGAATCTATTTTTGAAAAGTCGTGAAAAAATGTTGGTAATAATTAGCCATACCAATGAAACTATATATCTGAAAGACATTCTTTGGGGGTTTCCATGACTTCACATCCTCTATCTTTTTTTTATCCAAAGAAACATCTTTTTCATAGATAAAATGGACAAGGAAAAATAATTCCTATATCCAAAAAACACACTTTGAATGTTTGACATACAGAAGATAATCCCACATGATTACCAACACTATCACCAAGTGTTTCTCATGCTTAGTCTTTGTCCAAGAATACACCAATATGTCATTCAAAAATAACACCACAAAATAATCAAGATACCTTTGAAATATTCAATTCATCAATTCCATAAAGATACCTGGTGGATTCATAAGAAAAAAAGGTATAAAAAATATACATAATGGCTATATCTACTCTTAAAATCTATCTCTAAAATATCCTCCTTTCAAACCCGTAGTTGATGATATACCAAACACAAGTCACTTTTAGAGAACCACTAAGCTATCCTAAATTGATAAAATAATTTATAAATGTTTGGAAGATTATACCTATTATTTAACTAAATTTATTAAGATTATGTTAATCCGTGCAAATATGAATAGTTTTTCCAAACTTCATCACAAACAAAACTGGTGTTTCCCACAGAGACATGATCGGTCAGATGAACCCTTGTCTTTCCAAATCATCAAACTAGACTTTCAATTCCATTAATTGTATTGGTGGAATCCAACAAGATAGAAGTGAGATAAGAACTTACCCTAGCAAGATATTAATCTTAAACTCCACTTATCTTATGGGTGAAAAACCTGAGAAATTATCGAGAAAAACATCAAGAAACTGATAAAAAATTGTTGGAAAACCTTTATTTTCAACGTCATCCATAGATTCCAAGGTCAATGTATCCAACTTGCATGAGGTAGTTCCAACCAATGGTGACAAAAATCATGCTCCATTTTCCTTTGAATTCTAATTTACTCTAAAAATATTCTCAAAACCATCATCAATTTTAAAAATAACCCTTTGGGAATAATAGTTGATGTGATCATTGAACATTTTCAACAAAACATACTCAGGGTTAAGCTATAGAAATCAATATTGAGCACATGGAAATCCCAAATCAATTCATCCCCATCAATAGTTTTAGAACATGATTTTCACATAAAGGATTGAAATAATCTTTGGCTAAGAGGAGTTTTAAGTTTCAAGAAATAAAGAATTATCTCAATATGAAAACCGAGAAGACCAATAATGCGAGAAGTAATAAATAGATCGAATTCACCTGTATCAAACAAATATTATATAAGGGTTTGTCACGACCCATCCCAATGGGGCCCGTGCCTCAAAGTTTGCCTCCAATAGGCCAGGGGCTGGTGACTAGCATCGAGTAGGAATATCATGGAAATGGGAGGCATTAAAATAAGTACCTACAGACACACATCTCTAGGACTATACAATGCTAAAAGGTAAAAACAACTGAACAAACATTCATGTATACATCTAAATCCCACAACCAAACCACAATATAAATTAAATGAAAGTAAACAGGGAAAAATATAATCCCACCACAAAGAGTATGAAACACAAGTCCCACATGAAAGTAAGTACTGGGGACTTCTATAAAAAACCATAGGAACACACCTCGATCGGTCTAGTCTCACTAAGAACAATCTGGTCCTACTTTGCCTAGAACTCTATCAAAAGTTCTATCATCCAAACAAGACACAACATGTGCGGGAAAACCCCGTATAGGGGGGAGTATAACAATACTCAGCATGACACCCAAAAACCACAAAGTATACAACAAAGGAAAATACAGTTATCTTTACACAGATATATTTATACAAAAACATTTGACAAGAATATCCATATTGTAACACCCCAAGATTTCATAGTACGTTATCTCTTCAATGTAATTAAATAACTTGCGCTACACACAACAATGAGTTTGAGCACACCACGACTTACCAAAATAGCTGTTCAAAAAGCGGTTATGAATAGTATTAACTGAATTTTTAATTTTTTATACTCCATATAATTTTAGAATCCATATTATGTGTTTCTTATACAGAATATAAGAACAAATTCATTTTTTTAGATAAAAGAAGTATTTTTCAAAAAATGCAATTTTACAGCCTTTTAATGGAGAACCATTTTTAAAAATAATATTTGAAACCTTTATATATTCAATTTAATGAAATTAAATTCTTCTTTAGAAGAGGGATATGAAAATTTAGTATGCATAAATTTTTGGTACTTTTCTGATAACTTTCATATTTTGATGAATAGTGAAAAATACTAAATTTGAATTGAAAACAACTTTTTTAATTGAAACAATTTATAGTGTTAAATTATGAATTTGAATGGTTTGTAAGTATAATTAGATTATATATTTATCATTTAATACAATTTATTTCCTTATAAATAATTTCACATTTAAATTTGACATAAACACATGTTAATCTTTTGATAGTTTTTACTTTTAAAAAAACCCACTTTTTGGTTTTGAAAATGGGAATTAATTTTAGATTAATTAATGTAAATTATTTGTTTTAAATTTGGTAAAATAGTCTTCATTTTTGAATTCAAATTATCAAAATTATCTTAGGGTGATTTTTTGGTATTTTTCTGAAAACTTTCAATTTTTGATGAATAGTGAAAAACACTCTCTTATTGTTTAAAACTGATTTTTTTTAAAATAATAATAACTATTTATTTAAATTTATATTAAATTCAAAATAGATACATAATAACTATATTAGTTCTATATAATTCATTGGAGTAATTTTATAATAAGATTAGATATATAATATTTTATTGAACTTTTTAATGTCTTTTACCCACCTTCTAGGCACATTTGCAAATTTGCATAAAACATAATTTTACCGCCTCTGTGAATTGAATTTAAAAAATCTGAGAGACATGGTTTACATCAGTAAGTAAAATGCGGTTCAATAAGATGAAAATAATTTTTGGTGAATAGTACATTTTGAATTTTATTTACCACGACTAAAAGTAAATAGGGTAATTAAAGGTAAAAAGGATATTATTATTACCCTAACACCTATACTAATTATATTGGATAAGTGTATTTCTACCAAAACCAAAATTATGAATAAAATATTATCCTTTTGGTCCCCATGTATTAGATTAGGACATTTATTATTATTTTACTTAAAGAAGAGTTAAAAGTGTTAAATTCAATGTTTAATAACTAAACCATTTTTAATATAGGTTATACATAAGATAAATTCGACTATAAATATTAATTAGAAAGATAAAACGATTTCCTAAATAATGGTATTTTATTTTTAATTTTTATACATTAAATAATTAAATTTATTTATGACACAATGATGATGCTGTAATTACCTTATTAATGAAAGATTAAAATAATTGATATTATAAATATCCAATTAAATGTAAATTGAAATTTTTGATGCATTACAATAATTTAATAGGTTAATATGACATTTTAGAGTTGATTAAATGAATTTTCTTTGAAGTAATTATGATTTTATGACTTTCACAAAAAAAATACCAAATAGTGTCAAAATTGACATAAATGGGTTTTTAAAACAAACACTATATTATTAAATTTTATAATAGTCCTAAAAATATAAGGTTCATCTAGAAGACTCTTATAATGATATATATGTCATTAATTAACAACTTGGGATTCTCTTATAATTCTATAGTAAGTTTATTAACCATGTAATATAAAAATACAAGAAGACATTTTGAAAGTTAAATTATTTAACTAAGAGTTAAATCTAAAAGATAAGGTTAAAATGGTAACCTAAATTTGTCTAAAATATATTAGTTGAGATTATTTCAACCCATAACCACCTCAGTCTCGAAATAAATTCATTTGGATCTATTATAAACCAAAAATGTTTTTATAATAAAATAATATTTCAAGATTTTCCTAAAGTGACCCTCACCTCTCTTATAAAAGGGTACTTCCCCTTCTCTCAAAACCACACCTCAAAATACATTTGACTCAGACAAACAATACTTAAATATCCTCCCAACTACCCTAAATTCAACCTTGAGTCCTTACTTTGATCATAAATCCAACCTAAGGAGACCTTTCGATCAAATCAAAAGGAAACACCCAAAGAAGAGGTAATTATTTTATCACCTCTTTCAAAGTTCTTTTCTTCTTCCACTTTCTATTTATTTGTTATTTCCATACCAAAATAATAAATCTAGTACCTTATAAATACTGTGATGTTATTATAAATATGGTACAAACATAATCATTATTCTATCCATCCTATGAATGATAACGTCACCATGCGTGCGTATGTACAACTTACCGTCTCCACGTCGTGGTGTAATTTGTTATTCAACACTTAATTATTTGGATGGATATAATGATGAGTAATATGTATATAAATAATGAAAATAACATGATAATTTCCCAATAAAATTAATATTCCATCAAATTCCAGACCTTTTAATCATTAAGGAAATTTTATCATCGCTCGTGTGTACGTATGGCTTACCGTCTCCACGACGCAATGAGATTCATTTCCAGGTTCACCATTCAACGATGATTATAAAAATATATATTATTAATAAGTATATAATATATGAAATAATAATTCTACTGGATATATATATATATATGTATGTATGTATGTACTTACATATATCTTATTGACTTACTTCCGTTCAATACGATATGAAAACGGAAACAATGTTTATGCATTCGTACGACCTACCGTCTCCATAAACGGTGTTTTTTATTTCATATATCTATCTATTATACATATTTATATTCTAAATATATATTATATATAAATCATGTTTTATATTCTTTAAGTATTTAAATCATGATCTAAATGATATGATCAAGAATAAGAAGTTAAAACACGCACGATAAAGAAAGCGATTATTACCTGAAATGTAAATTTAACATGGAAATAATTATTAAATGGGTTGTATAAAGTCATAAATGAATCATGTATGATATAATAAATATGAATATGGTTCTGGTATAATTTAATAACATACTATGGTCATTATACAAGAGGTTTAACATACCCTCAACTAAAGGAAAGTACAAGGTAAGGGTTAATTCCTCAATCTCATTATTATCTGAGATTGGTTATGTGTAAGTATTTTCTGGGCAATATTTATTATCCATGTCCATGATTCATAAAATACTTTTTAAAAATTATTATTTTAAGGTACTCTTTTACTAAAACATAATTTTAAATGTTTTAAATATTTATTCTTATACATCTTTCTCATTAATGTCCATGTTTTCAAAATGGTTTTAAGGATTTATTTATATAGACATGAATGTTTTAAAATGTTAATTACATTAAAATGTTTAAAAGTGGTATGAGAAACTTTGATTCAAAAATTTCTTTTAAATTACATCCTTTATATTTTGAGTGACTTTTAAGTGATTTCATGAAAAAGGGATATTTCACTCAAAGAGTTTTACTGATCATTTTCAACTATATCACCATCCTTTACTGGATATTATTCTTGATTGAGGTTGATTTATTATAATACAATATTCCATATTTCATTGAATGAGTTATGATATGTTATACTGTGGATGTTCTATTTTTATACCATTCATGATTTATGGCTAAAGTATTGATATTTTGTATGCTAGTTTTAATACAAATGTTTATGTTATGTTTCAACAATTTCATACAAGGAATGCAATGGACTTAGTAAGTGATGAGTGGAGTCCGCTATAGCTCCTCGATGAATCAGTAGGTATCATGAGACATATTAGTGTCTTGGCACAAGGCCTTGACAAAAATTTTATTTGTAATCTGGGCACGAGGCCTTGACTATGTGGTAATCATGTCTGACGTTGGCATTCCCTCATTATGAAACTAGTTATTACATATGATTATTCAACTAGTAGAATATTCATGTGCATGTTTATATGGTGATGTATGATTTATTTTTTCCATATTATGTTCAAGTTTATGTTTGAAAGGATTTTTTGTTATACATCTTTCCTTAAAAGTTTATAGCTTTTGCTAAATTATTTACCCTTACTGAGCATCTGAACTCACCTCTTTCTTATGTTTTATTTTCCCAGGATTCCAAGAAGTGTATTATGATTGATATGTAGGGTTAAGCTAAGGGAATAATGGTGTTCTCAAAGGATTATTTATGTTGTGTTGTATGTTATAAAGTGTAATGTAACATTCATGAATGTAATCTATTTTTCAAGACTGCTAAACCGATCGGTCCTTCAGGACTTGATTCATTGTAATCATGTCAATGTATTAAAATAATGCACCGAATATGGGTAACTAGGGTCAGAGAGTTATAGTTGGTATTGAAGGAAGTTTAGAAATAACCTTGGAAACTATATTTAGAAAAACTCTGATTAGATAACATTACCCTAATATAGACTTTGAGGACTAGTATAGAAGAACTTCCTATAATTTTGGTAATGTAGAGATTTTGTGAGTTTTCCATGAAATACATACCTGTTTGGAAATGAGAAGGTAGAGGCGGATCTGGAACATATGTACCTAGAAGTGAAAACTCCGACAAGGAGTTTTGGGCTTGACCTGGGGTATCTTGGTACATGAAAACGGGCCTTGATGCACTCTTGGTTACGATACTCCCAGGGGATATGCTGGGGATAATTCACATTTTCTTTACAAACCATTATGAAGGATTTATGAGTAAATATGTTAGCAATGAAACCATTTTTATGTTTATGAGACTAGATATTCAATTAATATTGAGAATTTATCTAGTTTTTGGATTATAAATTATGATATGGTCTAACCTAGTATATTTCTTCATTTATAAATGGCGCCCAGTAGAAGTAACGAGAACTCCAGCATTACGCATGATCTAAAGAATATGAAGAATAATATATTTCATGGTATTAAGACAACATTTAAAAGAGAAATAGTATCCCACATATTTTCATCATATGAATAAATAATATCATGTGTTAATAAGATAAATAAAGAATTATCTAAGTCATATGGCTTTGAAGGGAATCCAGAGAAGAAGAGGATGCTAGAGAAAAAGATGGATAAAGGGAAAAAGGGAAAGAAGGATTTTCCCATATGTGATAACTGTGGAAATAATCAACCATGGGAAGTTCTTTAAAGGAATGGGAGTTTGTTATAATTGTGGAGAAAAAGGACACCATGTTTGTGATTTCAAGTGTAAGAAAAAGGTTTCAAATGTACAATGCTTCATCTGCAAGGAGTTGGGACACTACGCGAATCAATGTCCCAATCATCAGAGTATACCCCAAATGATGACATTGGATAATAATCATGTTATGATACTACTAAAGATGAAGAGGAATGACTAGTGTTGATATGTTGTTATTAAAGAATTATATCACTTGATTGTTGTATCGATTATGTACTAGTTATATGAGTTATGGAAATAAATAAGGATTGTACTGTAGTACCATTTCATTAAGGATTTGAGATTGTATGGTACTAAGAAAAGTGGATCAATAGAAAGTTAATATTTTTGGGAAAGTACATTGTTTAATGAAAGATAGACCTTAATATGGTCCTGATACTGAGCTAGTGATTTTGGAATAAGAGATAGTTGATTTAGATAAATTATATTGGATATTCCTTACTACCTTGGAACCGATTAATGGTTTTTTTATTCCATCATTATTGAAGTATTAAAATTTTTGGATATAAGGAATATATCTAGTATTATATAAGGAATAAGGGATCATGAATATAATCAATAAGGTTTTATGGTAATTCATGGTGTTACCATGTTTTAAGAGAATACATGATGAAGGTACTCAAATGTTATTATGTTGAAAAAAGTGATCTTCATTATGTTATGTTAACCTCTCTTATAAATCTTGGACTGTGAGTTTGGAGAGATGTATTTTGGATAAGTCTAATGGTTGGAATGAATTAAGTTGGACATTGGATACTATTATTTAAGGTTAAAATATTTCTTAAGATTATTTTTGTATTTTATAAAAAGGACAACCTAGAGGTCGGGCGACAACCCGTCATGTCGGGTAAGGCCATGAGACTTGAACCCAAAACAGGAGGACGACAAGGGTACATCACTTACCACTGACCTACGTGATGTCCTAGCTCATATAATGTAGTTTTTTTAAATGGTATGATAGATGAATTATAATTTTTTTAAAACCCTATAAAATTAGGTTTAATAGAATATTTTTGAGTTCTATTATCATTTGGAGAGAAAGATGAGTTTGTGGTAGAAATTATTAAATGGATGGAACACTACTTGTCAAGTATTTTTTTCTATGATGAAATTAATTATTAAAGTTTAGGGAAGGGATCATAAAACCAAAAATGTGTTATCCTAATACCTTATGTTTTGTTGAACCGATGATATTTTAAATCATCATAGATTGATGGCTTTGAGGCCCTCAATTTTACACTTTTTTGTGATTGATGACCTCAATCACTCCTTATAAATATTTATGTTTTCCTCTAATTATGAGTCTCTAATTTCTACCAATGTTCTCCAAATCAAGATCATAATTTGGTGGCGACTTTTTCATTTCCCTTTCCCACTTATTAAGACTAAATTTTATTAACCCAATTTCCGATGTGGGTTTTCCACAAAGGTATTTTTCTATTTTTAACCTTTTATTTTTAAAGAACAATTTCAAATTTTGAGGATGAAATTTATTGAAGGAGGGGATAATATAACATCCCATGATTTCATAGTATGCTATCTCTTCAAAGTAATTCAAGATCTTGCGCTACACACAATATCGAGTTCGACCACACCACGACTTACCAAACTAGCCATTCAAAAAGAGGTTATGAATAATATTAACTGAATTTTGAATTTTAAATACTTCATATAATTTTAGAATCCATATTATGTGTTTCTTAGATAGAATATATGAACAAATTCATTTTTTTTAGATAAAAAAATTATTTTTTAAAAAATGAAATTTTCATCCTTTTAATGATGAACCCTTTTCAGAACCAATATTTGACAGTTTTATATATTCAATTTAATTAAATTAAATTCTTATTTATAATCGGAACAAAAAAATTTAGTTTGGATTAATTTTTGGTACTTTTCTGATAACTTACATATTTTGATGAATAGTGAAAAATACAAAATTTTAATGGAAAACAACTTTTTTAATTGAAATAATTTATAGTGTTAAATTGTGAATTTTAATGGTTTGGAAGTATAATTAGATTATATTTTTTTTTTCATTTAATACAATTTAAGTCATTATAAGTAATTTCACATTTAAATTTGACATAAACACATGTTAATCTTTAAAAAAAAAATTTCGTTTTGACAACGATAATTAATTTTAAATTAATCAATGAAACTTATATGTTCTGAATTAGGTAAAATAGAATAAATTTATGAATTTGTATTATCAAAATTATCTTAGGGTGAATTTTTGGTATTTTTCTGAAAACTTTCAATTTTGGATGAATAGTGAAAAACACTGTGTTATTGTTTAAAACCAACTTTTATTCAAATAATAATTATTTTTTATTTAAATTTATTTTAAAGTAAAAATAGATAAATAATTACTATATTAGTCTAATGTAATTCATTGGAGTTATTTTATAATAATATTAGATATATGAAATGTTATTGAACTTTTTAACGTCTTTTACCCACATTCTAGGAACATTTGCAAATTTGCATAAAACATAACTATAACACTTCTGTGAATTGAATTTCAAAAATCCGAAAGACATGGTTGACATCAGTAAGTAAAATTTGGTCCAATAAGATGAAAATAATTTTTAGTTAATAGTAACTTTTGAATTTTATTTACTGCGGTTAAAAGTAAATAGCGTAATTAAAGGTAAAAATGATATTATAATTACCCTAAAACATGTAATAATTATATTGGATAAGTTTATTTTGATCAAAACCA
Organism: Viscum album; assembly: GCA_963277665.1. Taxonomy (NCBI): domain Eukaryota; kingdom Viridiplantae; phylum Streptophyta; class Magnoliopsida; order Santalales; family Viscaceae; genus Viscum; species Viscum album. Next base: position 2,053,084,244 of record OY728153.1, on the reverse strand, counting down.
ACCTTAAGAATAAAATTTTATCCTTTTGGTCTACTTGGATTAGATTAGGACATTTATTATTATTTTACTTAAAGAAGAGTTAAAAGTGTTAAATTCAATGTTTAATAACTAAACCATTTTTAATATAGGGTTATACATAAGATAAATTTGACTATAAATATTCATTAGAAAGATAAAACTATTTACTAAATAATGGTAGTTTATTTATAATTTTAATACATTAAATAATTAAATTTAATTATGACACAATGATGATGAAATAATTACCTTATTAATTAAAGATTAAAATAATTGATATTATAAATATCCAAATAAATTTAAATTGAGAATTTTGATGCATTAAACTAATTTTATTGTTTAATATGACGTTTTAGGGTTATTTAAATGGATTTTATTCGATGTAATCATGTTGTTATGACTTTCAAAAAAACAAAATACCAAATAGTGTCAAAATTGACATAAATGAGCTTTTAAAACAAACACTATATTACTAAATTATATAATAGTTATAAAAATATAATATTTTGCCAAAGGACTCTTATAATTATATATATGTCATTAATGAACCACTTGGGGTTCTCTTGGTGTTTTATAGTAAGTTTATTAACCATGTAATATAAAAATATAAGAAGACATTGTAAACGTTAAACTATTTAACTAAGGGTTAAATCTAAAAGATAAGGTTAAAATGGTAACATAAACTTGTCTAAAAACTATTTTTTTGAGAGTATTTATACCCATAACCAACTAAGGATATAAATAAATTCATTTTGAGCCATTATAAACCGAAAATGATTTTATAATAAAATAATATTTCAAGCTTTTCCTAAAGTGAGCCTCACCTCTCTTATAAAAGGTTACTTCCCCTTATCTCAAAATAACACCTCCAATGACATTTATTCTCAGCCATCCCCTACTAAAATATCCTCCCAAATATCCTAAATTCAACCTGGATGCCTTAATTTGATAAAAAAGCCAACCTAAGGATCCCTTTTGATCAAATCAAAAGGAAACACCCAAAGAAGAGGTAATTATTTTATCACCTCTTTCAAAGTTCTTTTCTTCTTCCACTTTCTTTTTCTTTGTTATTTCCATACCAAAATAATAAATCCAATACCTTATACATAATGTGATATTATTATAAATATGGTACAACCGTAATCATTATTCTATCCATCCTGTTAATGATAATGTTACTATGCGTGCGTATGTACGGCTTATCGTCTCCACACCGTGGTGTAATTTGTTATTCAACACTTTGTTATTTGGATAGATATAATGATGATTAATATGTATATAAATAATTAAAATAACATGATAATTTACTGTACAATTAATATAACATCCAATTCCACACCTTTTAATCATTAAGGAAAACATATCATCGCTCGTGTGTACGTACGACTTACCGTCTCCACGACGCGATGAGATTCATTTCCAGGTTCACCATTCAACGATGATTATAAAAATATATATTATTAATAAGTATGTAATATATGACATAATAATTATACTGTATATATATACATATATATATATATGTACTTACATATATCTTATTCACTTACTTCTGTTCACTACGATATGAAAATGGAAACATCGTTTATGCATACGTGCGATCTACCGTCTCCATAAACTTTGTTTTCCATTTCATATATCTATCTATTATACATATTTATATTCTAAATATATAATATATATAAATAATTTTTTATATTATGGAAGTATTTAAATCATGATCTAAATGATACGATCAAGAATAAGAAGTTAAAACACGTACAATAAAGAAAGCGATTATTACCCGAGATGTTAATTTAACATGGAAATCATTATTAAATGGGTAGTATAAAGTCATAAATGAATCATGTATGACATAATAAATATGAATATGGTTTTGTTATAATTTAATAACATACTATGGTAATTATACAAAAGGTTAAACATACCCTCAACTAAAAGAAAGTACATGGTAAGGGTTAATTCCTCAATCTCATTATTATCCGAGATTATTTATGTGTAAGTATTTTCTGGGAAATATTTATTATCCATGTCCATATTTAATAAAATACTTTTTCAAAATGATTCTTTTAAGGTACTCTTTAACTAAAAAATCATTTTAAATGTTTTAAATATTTATTCGTATAAATATTTATCATTATTGTCCATGTTTTCAAAATAGTTTTAAGGATTTATTTATATGGACATGAATGTTTTACAATTTCAATTTCTTTAAAAAGTTTAAAAGTGGTATGAGAAACTTTGATTCAAAAATTTATTTTAAATTTCATCCTTTATAAATCGTGTTACTTTTAAATGATTTCATGAAAAATGGTCATTTCACTCAAAGAGTTTTACCGATCATTTTCAACTATATCATCATCCTTTACTGAATATTATTCTTGATTTAGGTTGATTTATTATAATAAAATATTCTATATTTTATTGAATTAGTTATGATCTGTTTTATTCTCAATGTGTTATTTTTATACCATTCATGGTTTATGGCTAAAGTATTGACATTTCATATTCTAGTTTTAATACGAATGTTTATGTTATGTTTTAACAATTTCATATGAGGAATATAGTGGACTTAGTAAGTGACGGGTGGAGCCCACTATAGCTCCTCAATGCATTGGTATGTCTCATTAGAAAAATTAGTGTCTTGGAACAAGACCTTGACAAAATTTTATTTTTAGTCTTGGCACGAGGCCTTGACTATGTGGTAATGATGTTCGGAGTTAGGCATTCCCTCATGATGAAATTAGTTATTACTTGTGATTATTTGACTAGTAGAATATCCATGTCTATGTTTATAAGGTAATGTATGATTCATTTTTACCATATTATGTTTAGATTTATGTTTAAAAGGCTATTTTTTATTACACATATTTCCTTAAAAGTTTATAGCTTCCGCTAAATTATTTACCTTTAATGAGCATCTGACCTCACCCATTTATTATATTTTTTCCGAAGATTCCAAGAAGGGTATTATGATTGATATGTAGGGTTAATATAAGAGAATAATGGTGTTCTCAAAGGAATATTTGTGTTTTGTTGTATGTTATAACATGTAATGTTACATTCATGTATGTAATCTATTTTCCAAGAATGCTAAACTGATCTATCCTTCGGGACTTGATTCCTTGTAATCATGCCAATGTATTAAAATAATGCACTGTCTCTGGGTAACCAAGGTCAGGGTGTTACACATATATTCTCCCCAAATACCCACAGTCTAATGTTAAGTCACAATCTTTGTATACCAGCCTAGGATTCGATCTCTAAGATTCCACAAGCACTTGCCCAAGAGAACACATTACCAATTCTAATAGCATCGATGATATCCATACGAAAGGTAGTGATAATTGGGTCTCTTCATTAGAAGTAAATTCCAAAGGTCTGAGGATAATATATTACATATATTAGGATCACTGCCAAGGCAAGGGGCTCTAATCCATGTATAAAAAAGTACATGGCGTGTTGAAGGGTTACACACCGCATCCCTTGACCCCTTGTCCTATATTTCTATCTAGTCTACGTCTCTTTTCCATGTCCGTGTAGAAGTACACGATGTGTAGGTTGTCCATGTAGTCTACCCATGTTCCAGTACATGGAATCAACCCCTATAGATGTTCCCGTGCACTAGTACATGGCTTAGCCCATGTACTTGGTCTAATCCATGTCCATGTGGGAGAGTACATAGCGTGCTCCAACCTGTGTACTGAAACTCGTGTCTATGTACTTTATGGGGTAAATTATGAGTCACCGAGGAGGGGTCACATGCTTTGTGATCCTTAACTCCTTCCTAAAACTCTAGCCAACACAAAGGGGTCTCCACACAACATATAGATCTCGTTTACATGCCGTGTAATGTAGGATTTTCTAGAATCCCAAATCCATGATCTGTGTATATTTTGTGATGATTTGACCTTTGATCCATCCATGGATCTCCTAAAAAAATCATGAATCATGCCCCAAATAACCTATCCATCATCGATCAACAACTTTTGGGCCTTCAATCGGCTTAGAAGCGGGATTACTATCATTATTAATTATATTCTGAATAAAATGAATATCAGGTATCTATATTGTCCAATTCATTGCTATCTCCATCATCGCACCACCACTGTGTTATGATGATCCTAGATCTACAATTTTAGAATGTTTCACCAAGAAAATGGTGCACAATAATCAATTGATTGGAATGTGTCAATCCCCTAGACAAACAAAGTATGCCCATGGTGAATGAATAAATCATGGAGAAAAGAATTAGAAAAAATTAGAGGAACGAAACTCAATAAATGTTTATGTTGATCTTGATTCATTTCCATGATAAAAATAATAAAGAAATCATCAAATCAAAGTAATTCTTTCAAAATCACCCAACAATACACCCATCTAACAAATATGCATGATCTACAAATCAATCTGTTAGACGATTTATCCATTTTCATAATATGAATCAAGAACTGGTAAAGTAAAACAATAAAAAAACCTCTCTACCTTGATTTGGATCGATCACGAAGGAAGAACAATGTGTTATTGTATTCATTAGAGAGATCCTTAGATTCTGTCTTGTTCTGGTCATTGATCCTCGATCCGAACATCATCCACCAATGGAGTATCATTCCACACTCTCTAAATGATATCCAACAATTTTATAAGTTATTCATATAACCCTAAATATTTTCCATAAACATGTATTTAAATAATAGGAATTAGGTCGTTGTAACAGTATATCAGTAAAGTAATTTAATTAATTATTTTATTAATTTTACGCCCACAAAGACGTTTCCATAATAGACCTGTGATGACTAAGGTTAAGTTGTGCCTAGGGTAAACCTCATTTTCTAAACTCAATGGTTCCCTTATATTTCTAATCTAAGAAAATATTTATAAGTTATTTCACTTTTTAGGAAAACTACCTGCACATTCTAATTAATATATTTAGTATATTTGGAACATTTATTTCAGTCACACTGGGCTCATAATTGCATGGCGTCTCATATCCTGGCCTAAAAAATAATCTATAAAATATCCAAAAATATTACATGAAAAAATACCATTACATTCTCCCCACCTCGGGGCTTTACATCCCTGAAAATCCAAAACAAGGGATAGTAAAAAATATGTGGGTACTGAGCATGAATTTGAGCCTCCCTCTCCTAAGTGCTCTCTTAAAGATTCTCATAATGCCACCAGATATACACTAAAGTAATCTCTCACCCACAGAGGATCGTATAATGCCGATCCTTGATCTTTAATGGGTACTCAGTAAAGGTATATCCATCCTTGATTTCCAACTCACTCAATAAATAACACGCATTGGGTCATGCACATACCTCCTTAGCTATGACACACATAAGAAGTAATGTACCCAGTCTAAATATGGAGGTAGATCTAAGTGGTATGCCACCTTTCCAACTCTACACAGTATCTAGAAAGGGTCAATGAACCTCAAATATATCTTTACACCCCATCCAAATCATCGTAATTCATGTCAAGGTGAAACCCGCATGAACACATGGTCTCCTTACTCAAACTCTAAAGGAATCTATCATCTAATAGCATAAGACTTATGATGGATTTGTGTAGTCTTCATCCACTATTGTATGATCTGTACCTTATATTATACCTCATACCAACTCCGAGCCCATGAGTACTAACTCTCTTAGGTCAATCCAACAAAATGGTAACCTATAGGGTCTCCTGTACAAAGCCTCAAATGGTTCGATACTGATGGTGGAATGGTAGCTGTTGTTTTATGAAAACTCTATAAGTGGTAGTTGATCCTACCAACTACCACCAAAGTCTAACATGCAAGCTCACAACATCTCTTGTAGTACCTGAATGGTCCGCTTGGTCTGGAAGACAGTTTGGAGGGTGGAATGATGTACTCAAGTATAAATGAGTCCAAAATGCCTCCTATAATCCCTTCCAAAAATGGGATTTTAAGCAAGTATCATGTTCTGGAATGATCTTCGCTGTAACTCCATGGAGTCAGACTATCTTCGACACATAGAGGAGTCCCTATCTCTCTATTGAACTCTTCTTCTAAATTGCTAAGTGGGCCAACTTGGTGAGTTAGTCTACGATAACCTAGATATAATCATGTCCCCTAGATGTACATGGTAATCCCATCATGGAGTCCATGTATATCCCATCCCACTTCTATTCTAGAACCTCAAGGGGTTGAGTTAAACTGGCTAGACCTTTGTGCTCAGCCTTCACTTGCTGACAAGTAAGGCATCAGAAGACAAACTCTGTAACTCCTTTCTTCATCCCTATCCACAAAAACTAGCATCAGAGTTCATGGTACATATTTAACACACCTGGATGTACCTCTAAAGTAGATGTATGAAACTATCTAATAACCTCTTCCCATAGTGTCACTGGAATGATTTTTCATCCTCTGAGAAGAACAACTTTCTCCCCACCTTTAGAAAATCCATTAGAAGCATGTCCAGTTGATATATGAGTATATAGGGTCTCATAGTCAGTATCCCCTAGCTTTTCCTCACTGAATCAATATAAGAGTGGAGGGATGACAAGCATCGACCAAAGGTAAGCTTCTCCATCTTCATCTACAAAATATAACTACAATGTGGCCAACTACTCTGATGCCTCATTCCGAAAATGCAAATAAGATATCTTTCTAGGATCATCTACTACCATATTCCCATTCCTAAGAGTATAGAAAATTTCTAAGTCATAATATTAGAGGAACTTTATCCACCAAATCTGTCTTAAGTTAAGGTATTTCTGAGAGAATATATACTTGAAGCTCTTATGATTTCAGTAGATGATAAATTGATCTCCCATAAGGTAGTGTCTCCATATCTTCAGTGAAAAGACTATCACTGCAAACTCAAGATCATTGGTCACATAGTTCTACTCTTGTGGTATCAATTGGCATTAAATATAGTCAATCACCGCTTGAATCTACATTAGAACACAACCAAGCCTGTTTCCCAATGCATCATAGAACACAACATACTCGACACCCTCCTTTGGAAATATTAAGATGTGAGAACTCATCAAAATCTTCCTAAAATACTGAAAAGATTACCGACACCTTTTGATCCACATAAAAGGCTACCACTTTTGATTCAAAGATATATTGGGTGATGATACTTTGGAGAAATTAGGTATGAATCGCCGGTAATATCCCGCCAACCAAGAAAGCTCTAGACCTCCGTCACAATCATGGGTGGTTCTCAAGATAAAATTACCTTGACCTAGGATGGGTCCACTACCACTCCATTTACTAAGATAACCTATCCTAGAAAGTAGACCACCTGAATCCAGAATGGGCACTTTGAGAGATTTATGTAATGTTGGTGCTCTCAAATTACATCCAGAACTATCCTCAAGTGTCTCGTGTGCTCTTCCTCAGATGTTGAGTACACAAGGATATAATCAATGAAGACTACCAAGAATTGGTATAAAAAAGGCTGGAAGATCTAGTTCATGAGTCCCATGAACACTTCTATGGTGTTATTCCTGCCAAAAGAGATCACTAATCACTCTTAGTGACCCTATCGATATTAGAATGCCATCTTCAGTATATCCTCATCCCCTACTTGGAACTAGTGATAGCCTAAACCAAGGTTAATATTTGTGAACCATAGTACCCCTCTCAACTGATCAAAGAGGTCATAGATCCTTGGTAGTGGGTACATTTTTTTCATAGTCACTTGGTTCAAGTTCTGGTAGTCCACACATAACCTCAAGATCTCACCCACATTATTTTCAAATAAAACCGGGACTACCCATGGTGAAACAATGGGTCCAATAAATCCCTTCCTCTGAAATTCATCTAATTTCATCATCTTCTCATGAATTTTTCTAAGAGTCATATGATATTCTAGTGCAGATATCAATGCTTTCTCAGAGTGTAGATCAATGTAGAAGCCTATCTCTCAGTGGGGAGGTAAACCTGGAACATCCTCTGGGAAGACTTCCTCATACTCTGTCACCACTATAGGAAACTGGGAACTCATAACATCCAATACACCAAGGTAAAGGATATCCACCTGATGAATAATCAGTTACACCCTCCTATGTACGATTCCATCCTATGATGATGGGTTTCCCTTTCTCTTACAAAAGAAAACCTAGTATTGTCACTACATACACACTATATTTTTCACCTAAAATATACAATATAGGAATAAACTATAGATAAATATTCCATTCTAAGAATGAAATCATAAGTCCTCGACACTACTACTAAGATACTCCAACAAAAATTCTCACCTCCAAGAGTCATGTCACACTGCTAGAACAAGTGCGCGGTCACTAATTCTTCTCCAGTTGGGTTCTCCAGGCATAAGGGTAGAGCAAAGGTCTCCACCTAAATCTATAATTCTCATACAAGGTATGTGGAAAGAAAAGAATGGATAACACATGTATCTATCAAAACTACTAATAAGGAATAAAAGACATAGATAGTACCACAAATCATTCCCAAAGCCTCTAGGTCATAATATTTGACCACATGTAGGTATCCCTGCCCTTTCCCTCTATCTTCCTAAGCCTGACATGGAACACCGGGTTGTGGTGGTGGTAACAATTCAAAGCATCTACCACTTCATGATACTCCCCAACTCCTCTACACATCCACTACATTGTGAACCTTCCTACTCCTGTTGTTGTCTCTTCCTCATCGGCCTGTCCACAGTCTCTCTATTATCTATATTGTGGGGTCAGAAAATCTCGTGCAAGATGTCCCCTGTAATCACATGAGTAGAAACGCCTCTCTTTGGGATGACTAGACCCACCTTGTGATCCCTGTACTACAAATCCTCTATCCCGAGACCTCTTTCTAAAACATATCACATGTTCAAGTCCCTGGGACTGACATCGAATCTTTACTACTGAGGTCTCTACTCCCAATTTCCCACTGTTGACAACCATCAACTATATCTAGTTAGCTAAGAAACTCTAAACCACCAAATACCACTATAGAACAAAAAAATAGGTTGGAATTCATACAGGGATAAAATTGGATTGGATGTATATATGAAGACCTCACTCAAAGGTCCAATCCATGAAGAACATATCGTGAACCATGTTCATCGAGTACTTGGAGAGGTTGGTAAAATTTTATGAATACCCATCTACAATCTTAAAACCCTACTAAAGCTTTAGAATATCCTGGATACATACAAACCTCATCATAATTGGTGATAAATTCTATATGAAAATGTGATCAAACTCTATCCATGAAAGAGTTTCCTCATAGTAATACAAGGTCACTAAACCCCACCATCAACCTGCTGATTAGTGAAGAAGGATTGCCACCAGAACCACCATCTGACCTACTGGTGTCCTGACCAGATAGAGAACTTAGGTCACTACTTCAGGGCAGTCCTTAATTGCCTATGGGTCGGGCTCATCTCGAAACATAATGGGTTTATACTATTGAAACTCATGAAGTGCGCTTAGCCAATTCACCTCATCCACTAGTTCTATGAGTACCACATGGTGATATACGAGTGGTGTTATAGATAGAACAACACCTAGAGATAACACCTCAGGAAATGGTACCTATATCAATACCTCATCATTGAGGGGATCATCCTCATGATACTAATGCTGAGTCCTAGATGAAATATGATGTGGAGGAATCCTGAAATAAAAAAGATATACCACGGTCTATAAGTATATCTGGAGAGTTGACTTAAGATGGGCATGGAAACCGAAACACATTTCTATATGATGCATGTACCATTTTCCCTGTAACTCGTGTTCTCTTATACCAAGTCAAAAAAAATGATTATAGTCCTGGTGTATGGATACGTCAACCACCACACCAACACTGGAGTCCCTAGTTTGAATACCGAACTTGAAACACTTAACACTGTTTCCCCAAACTAATATCACAGACTATGGTCCCAAGGTAAAATCAAATACTCTGATACCAATATGTCATAACCCATCCCAGTGGGGCCCATGTCGCGACTCCCTAATCCCACCTCCAATAGGACAGAGTCTAGAAACTAACGTCGAGTAGGCATATCACTGAAATGTGAGGCCTTATCCTAAGAATTTGTTCACACACACAAATCTCCAATCATATAGAATTCAGAAATGTAAAAACAATAAAATTACCATTCATGCATACATATAAATCCCACAACTAGAGTACAATAAGAAGTAAACTAAAGTAAATAGGGCAAAATAAATTCTCACCACAAAGAGTATGAAACACATGTACAACTTGAAAGTAAGTTATGGGGACTGTTGTTAAAAGCTGCAGGAATACACCTCGATTTCTCAGGTCTCACTAAGAACCACTTAGTCCGGGTCCATCTAAGACTCTGTCGAAAGGTCTATCATCTGTATAAGACACAAAACTTGTGGTAAAGTCCCATATAAGGGTGAGTATAACACTACTTAGTAGAAAAACCTCAAAACCACAAAGCATATAGAAAATGAAAATACAGTCATCTCTACATAGTTATATGTTTACATCACATATAACAAGAATATACAGATACACTCAACAAAGACACACAGTCTAAAGGTAATTCACTACCGTAGTATACCAACATAGGATTCAAGCTTGAATATTCTACAATAACTCATATGGGAGAACACACTCTTGATTTTGATATCACTGATAACGTCCATCTAAGAGGTAGTTCTTGTCTGGTTGCATCATTAGAAGTACAATCCAAAAATTTGAAGAGAATATGATACATAGACGAGGATCAATGCCAAGGCCATAGGGTGATACCAACAACTAAACATGGATTAACCTGATAGTTATAGTATTGAGGCCCACATACTATTGGTCACAAAGATATTAAGAACTCCACTAAGGGAACGAATATGAATAAATGATCTCACTTTGGGCCTCACAGATGGATTCCAATGAATCTATCTAATAAGTATTGCTAAATGAATTGTAGTCCTAGGAGTAGGAGAAAATTCCATACTAACCCTCAAGGAAAGGATAAGGGGGAATGTAATATAAAGACCCGATCCTGAACTACCAGACTCAGCCCTTATAAATATCATTCTCTTTTTTTTATAAAATAAAATTGCACAAATACACAACATTTATTACAATAGAAGTCCTTTTACCAGTCTAGGTTCTGGAAAATTAGATACATGACTTATATTTCAACAATCTAAACAAAATTTAAAAATTAGTAAAGAAAGATTTTTTAGCGCATTGCTTCCACAATAGAGTTTCATCCTAGAAAGTTTGTTAAACCTGTAAAAGTGTTTATAACATGTAGGGAGAGCATAAAATTCGTAGTGATGGGTTTTGAAAACATTTATAAAAAATATTTTAAATAATAAATGTTACTTGAAATAATATTTGGTATGAAAATATTAAATACATGTCATTTAAAAATCCATATAATTGTTTTTGAGAAATAAATACCATAAAATAATTATATTTGTAAAATAATTTGGGAATTACTCTTTTGAAAATAATAGATTTTCTGGTGGATTATCCCAGATATTGGGAATACCACAAATAAAACCAATTATTTGGAAACTAGAAATAACTCATGTGGAACCAAGTTCACTTAATCTTATGGGTTTACTCCCTAAATCATATCATTCATCATAACTAGTTCCAATTTTAATAAAAATAGTTTCCATGGACCTACCTTTCTCAGTTTAAACCCAAAACATTTCAAAAACCTCATAAATATAATTATTTTATTTTTAAGAAAATAAATTTACTTATAAAATGTCATAAAATTTACTCAAAAAATATTTCCAAAACAAATTGAGGGGATTCCCATACAAGAAATAATATTTCATCTTAAAAGCTATAATTTCATGAATAATAAAATAAGTGTGTGCATGGTCTCAAAATGAATTAAATGTCACTTATGAGATAGATAATGTCCATATCTATATATGCATGAAATTTTAGGGTATGAAGATACAAAATCACATATAAAATAATACTATAAACTTAGAATGATAATAATTTCATATGGAAATTAATAAAAATAGAGACTATAGGATATGAATATTTAAAAAAATTTCCAAAATGTTTAATTGTTGAATGAAAATATGTTTTATGACTACTAAAAATTTGGGAAGAACATGTATATATGTACATACACAAGTATATATATAAATATATATTTTTATAAATACATGTGTTAAACAAAATATCATAATCCCTTTTATAAGAACATTATAAAGGTTTGTTATAGTTTACAACCCTTTTCTTATAACTTCTAAAAATATCATGTTTTTAAAATTGAGTGAGTTTATACACATATATTAATATATATTACATATATTTATTTGTGTGTGTATATAAAATTGGTTGAGAAAAACTTGATCTAAACTTTTTCAAAACAAGGGTTTGAAAATAAGGTTTTAAAACATAATCTTCTTGGTTATACATTTAATAACACCAGATTGTAATAAAAATAAAACATATATAAGTATATACGTTACTATATATATATCACAGGCTGAGAAATTAATTTATAACTTTTTAAAACTAAGTTTTAAATTAAATAGAGAATTACCTTACCTATTTTAGGTTGAGAGAGGTATTGTTGGCTAGAAGAGATTGGGAAAAGTAAGGGTTAAGTAGATTTCAAGTGCAAAGAGGGGGTTTATATAAATATTATATAACCCATGTTTGAATTAACAAAATTACTAATTAATATTCGAATTGACAAGAGAAATATAAATAATAATGATAATTGAAACAAGATCAAACCCAAATCGACATCAGATATATATATATATATATATTCAGTGATTTTTTGGACGCTGATGAGTATGGTATTAAATTAATACCTATCGTGTCGATCTTTAGTAGAAAGAAAAGACGGGATGGGGCCATGGATTGGGAGGGACATAATTACGGGATGAAGTAAAATAAAAAGGGAGAAGACTTTTAGATGGTTGTCTCATGCATGACGGACTGGTGTGAGGTTCATCGAGGGAGAAACACTACCACAAAACTGGGCAAGGCCAGCGCTAGCCTTTATCATTGCTAATGAAAAAGCGCTGATAAAGGGGGGTACTTTTATCAGTGCTAAAAAAAGCGCTGATAAAGGGTATACTTCCAAAAAAAAATTCAATAAAAAATATATATTAATATTTAAATATGTAGCTATAGTTATATTGATATAAATATAATATATGTTTTTTAAATATAATTTTAAATATATTTTAGATAAGTGTAAATATACAGTTACACTTAATATATAAGATATTTAGTGAAAATGGATTATAAAAAAATTAAAAAAACATGTTTAATAAATAATTTGATAATTATTATGGTGTAATAGTAATTTAATAACAATTTGAAGACTAAAAAAATAAAAAAAAAATTAAAAAAGATCCAAAATATGTTGAAAACGAAACTCGAACTTCAAACAACCATAAATTTTGATCTGGGTGTCCGTTTGAGGTCTACAGTATATCAAATCGAAGACTGCGAGGAGATCTACACGCTAGTGACTGAGGTAAAGCCTCTTTCACATTTTTCAAGGCCAAAAAAGTCCCAGAAGACCTCCAAAAATGAGTTTTTAGTTTGGATACCCCAATGTTTTAACATTTTGTGGATTTTCAGCCTCGTTTAAGGGGGTATTATTGGATTTTTTTGTGGGGACTGAATTTATTCCAAGGTATTACATTCATATTGATTTTATGTTTTTGAAATTTTATCGTTTTTTTATAATGTACTGCTATTTATAATCAAATATATAACAATATATACATATTTTTTTTATATATTCACACATAAAAATTAATTTTTTAAATAAATAATTAAACATATTTACATATAAAATATATTATCTTTATCTAAATAATAACTAATATCCATTTTATTTAAAATACCAATATATCAATATTTATATACATATATACTAATCTAACTATATATGTACCTATATAATGTGTGTGTGTCTATTTGTGTGTGTCTATATATTAACAAACTGATATATATATTATATATATATATATTCTAACATATGTATATGCATATATATATATATGTATAATTATTCTTATAGAAACACACACACACACATATATATATATATATATGTGTGTGTGTGTGTTGTATATATGTATTTATTTACACACACACAAAACAAAACATATTTTATAATTGTATTGAAAACTAATCTTATAAATATATATTAATATATAAATAAATATATGGATAAATAAATATAACTAAATATATATAAATAAATAGATATAACTTATATTAATATACGAATAAAAATATAAATATATACATATATAAATATAACTAACTATATATATATATTTGAATATACAAATAAATATATAAATATATAGATATAACTATATATGTATATATATATATATTAATACAACTATATAAATTAATATTAATACATGGATAAATATAAATATAACTATATATATATATATAAATAGATATATCACTAGTTGGAGAACAAATCAAATTAGAGGAGTGGTAAAGGCTTAGTGCGCATGGGGAAAGGTCTTGGGTTCAAAACCTGGTAGAGGCAGGCAGGGGCGCGTGCATGGGTGAATTTGGGGGGGGATATAACACTGTTAAAGGGGTCTATAAAGCGCTGATAAAACGTGGGGCATCATGGCTGGGGCTTGCAGGGCAGTGGGTGGGGCGGGGGCGCTGATAAATGGGGGGGGGGGAGTGCTGTTAAAAGTCCCCTCCGATTTACAATTTTTTTTTTTAATTTTTTGTTTTAATTTTTTTAATTTTTTTTAATTTTTTTAACTTTTATCAGTGCTAAAAAAGCGCTGATAAAAGAGGTCTTTATCAGCGCTTTTTGGAGCGCTGATAAAGGGGACCCCCTTTATCTTTACTAGCATTAATAGAACTTTTTTAGCACTGTTAAAGGGCTTTTTAGCGCTGTTAAAAGCCGTATTTGTAATAGTGAAAGGAAGGGAATCCTTGGATTAAGTGAAACCTGATCGGAGGGATGAGATAAAAACTAACATATCTAAGGGGAGGGATTCATTCGGAAAATAGAGGGGATGACCAGGATGAGGTAGGGGTTGATCAGATGGCTTGGAGAGATCACATGATTTAAAAAATGATTAGATGGTCCAGATTAGGCAGAGCCGAATCAGACAGATGACGTTAATCATGCCATTTAAAAGAGGTGGTGGGGGTTTGATCCATGACTCAACGCGGATGACCATGATCTTACATGGTGAGATCATGTGGTTGAGATGGAGGGCTCTGAAAAAAATGCACATCCCACATTGAAATCACATGGGTTTCAGTGATTCCTTATAAGGATCAGTGTGCATAGATTAGGTTCGATGACACAAACACACACACCAAGGGGTCATTATATGCAGGACCCCGCCCACGAGCCTTAAAAAAATCTCTGCATGAACTTTCTTGTGACCCTATACACAGGTCCATGCATGGATAGCATATACTATGTTCGAGTTTTCTCTTGCGATGCTCAAGTGTACCTATGCTAAGTTCCCACCAGACCTTGAGGGATTAGCTTATAAGGCTACTCTCAGTTGTGGGTACTTATCCAACGATTTGGTAAAAATTTATTACATATGCTAAAATCATATGTATATATATTACAAAATACAAAATATACATATACTTATATGTTTAAAAAACAAAACAAAATTTTATATTCTTATATGTATATATTAAAATTAGTTTTCCATTATTGTTATTTTTTATGGTTATATTATTAATAAGAACATTATATTTTATCTTCTTTATTCACTTTTTTAAATTTAAATTCATTTTAAATTTAAAACACTCTTTAATGGTTAAAGATCATGGATACCCATGTTTTAATTTTAAAATATAAACATAAAAAACAAATCACTAATTAAAAACCATGATATTATTTGACTAAAAACATTATTTAGAAAATTTAAAACATTTTATATTTAAAACACTAAAAATACCCAATGGTTGAAAACATTAACAGTCACATAATTTTAAATCTCAGCAGCTAATTACAATGTTTATATTAAGGGTTCTATAAATACCCATATTTATGGGTATCAATGACACAACAACATTGGTGTACCTTCGCCTTCTTATAGGATAGTTTTGTACATTCCTTTTACTCTCAACGTTCTTTCTATACATCTAGATATTTAAATTTTTATTATGGTCAGTACAAGGGATGAATGTTAAACACTCAATCTCATCGTGATGTTGGGAGGTCTTCCAGTGGTACTACTTGGGTTTGCAATAAGTTTTCTAGGCTAGTTAACGTTTTATCCATGTAATATTGTATCAAAGTTTTAAATAAAATGTTCCTTGTATTTTTTATTATTCCATTAGTTTATCCAAATTATATTCATTTATTTGAATTAAAATAATTATAATAATTACAAGAAATACATCAATATTAATTACACCTTTGTAACAAAGGTTTGGGGTGTTAAATTCTATCCCCTTAACAGAATTGTGCTCTCGCAATTCACTTACTCACACAACCCCACCAGAAAAAGACCTTCATAAATCCTTCATGATGTCCTACAAAAACATCTTAATTATTATTAATTATCAAAATTTGAATGGAAATTAAATTATACCTTCACTAGGTCCACCACCATGGATAGTCCGCTAATGACCTCAAATTATTTCCCAAGGTGGTTGAAAATTCTTCAATTTCTTTATCCCAAATACACGATAAGCCAGGATCAAACTCATGCATAAAACAACTAGGTTTCCATAGAGAGGTATGGAAGCTGTAGAGCTTAGAGATATCATAGTGTCCTTGGTCCTTATAGACTTTTCTAACTATTTTTTAAAAGGTATGATATTATAAAGTCTCTCATACCTGCTAAAGCTCATAACTTGGAACAGATAGGCTGCATAGAGGTCACCATCCTCTATAATTTCTTATAATTTTTCTAAGGCTAGGAAATTCTTAGAAAGGGAGAATAAATGGAAGATACCTTCATATTACTTTCCTTTATTCGTATAAAATGAATGTTGTGAATATGGTATAAGGTGATAGACACAATTCGGACCTTGATAGAATCTGAGGATATTTGGGTTATTCAACACCCAGTAAAGGTGTTTACATGATAAATGTAGGTTTGTGAAAGGATGATATGCTTTTGAGCATGATTTGAAAATTATTTTTTCAAGTAACTTTGTAGGAAGAGACAAGAGGTTAGTTGGTGAACCCTCACCATCCATCTGAAAATTTAAGAAAGGAATTTTACTTAAGAATACATACTTAAATAAGTAGTTCCATTCTAATTTTCCTAAATTAACTAGATCATTCTTCTAATACCAATTATAAATATCCGAGACTGAACTATCAGACTCAGCCCTTATAAATTTCATGTACTTTTTTTATAAAATAAACTTATACAAATACACAACATTTATTACACTAGAGGACCTTTTACTGGTCTAGGTTCTAGACAATTAGATATATGACTCACATTTTAACAAACTGAACAAAATTTAAAAATTAGTAAATAAATATTATTCAGCGCATTTCGTCCACAATATAGTTTCATCACCATAAGTTTTATAAACCTGTAAAAGTGTTTACAACAGGTTGGGTGAGCATAAAATTCCCAGTAAGGGGTTTTGAAAATATTTATGAAAATCCTTTAAAGAATAAATGTTACTTGAAATAATCTTTGGTATGAAAATATTAAATACATGTCAGTGAAAAATCCATATAATTATTTTGAGAAATAGATTTCATAAAATTATTATATTTTTAAAATCAATTGGGAATTCCCCATTTTAAAATAATAATTTTTCTTGTAGATTATCTCGGATACTCGATAGACCATAAATAAAACCATTCATGTGTCCACTAGACATAACTCGTGTGGAACCAAGTTCCCTTAATCTTATGGGATCACTTTCCAAATCATATCATTCCTCATAAATAGTTAAAATTTTAATAAAAACATTTTTCATGGACCAGCCTTTCTCAGTTCAAACCCAAAACATTTCAAAAACCTCAAACATAGAATTATTTTCTTTCTAAGAATATAATTGTACTTATAACATGTCATAAAAATTACTTGAAAAATATTTCCAAAAGGACATGAGAGTATTCTCATAAAATAAATAATATTCCCTCTTAAAATCTATAATTATATGAATAATAAAATAAGTGCATGCACAATATCAAAATGCATTGAATGTAATATATGAGTTAGATAATGGACATATCTATCTATTCATGACATGATAGGATATGAAGATGTATAATCACACATAAAATAATTGTATACACTTAGAAGGATAATAATTTAATATGAAAATTAATAAAAAGGGAGACTATACGAGATGAATATATAGAAGAATTTCCAATCATTTAATTTTTGAATGAAAATATTTTTTATGACTACTGAAAATTTGGGCAGAATATGTATATATATATATATATAATTTTTTTATAAATACATGTGTTAAACAGAATATCATAAACCCTTTTATAATAACATTATAAAGGCTCATTCTAGTTCACAACCCTTAGCTTATAACTTCTCAAAATATCAAGTTTTAAAAATTGAGCGAGTTTATACACATATATTCATATATATAACACACACACACACACATATATATATATTTGTGTGTTTGTGTGTGTATAACATTGGTTGAGAAAAACATGAGATAGCATTTTTCCAAACATGGATTTGAATACAAGGTTTTAAAACATATTCTTCTTGGTTATACATTTAATAACACCAGATTATAAGAAAAACCAAAATTATATAAGTATATACATATGTATATATATATATATATCATAGGTTTATTAATTAATTTATAACTCTTTCAAATTAAGTTTTAAATTAAAGAGGGAATTCTATTACCTCTTTTAGGACGAGAGATGTACTGTGAGCTTGAAGAGAGCTTGGAAAAGTAAGGGTTCGAGTAAATTTCAAGTGAAAAGAGGGGGTTTATATAAATGTAATATAACCTATGTTTCATTTAGAAAAATTTCTAATTGATATCCAAATTGAAAAGATAAATATAAATAATAATTATAATTGAAACAAGATCAAACCCGAATCGACATGAGACACACACACACACACACACACATATTTAGAGCTTTTTGGGAAGATGATGAGGATGGTAATAAATTAATACCGACCACATAGATCTTTATTATAAAGAGAAGCTGATATGGGGCCATGGATTGGGATGGAGAGCATCATGAGATGAAGTAGAATACAGAGGGAGAGGGTTTTTTAGTGGCTAACTCATGCACGAAAGACTATTGTGAGGTTCATCAAGGGAGAAAGGAAGGGACAATTGGGATTAAGTGCAACATAATCAGCGAGATGAGATTAAAACTAACATATCTAAGTGTGGGAGTTCATTCGGAAAATATAGGGGATAACCCGAATGAGGCGGGGCTTGATCAGATGGCTAGGAGTAGTTTCATGATTTAAAAAAGTATTAGAGGGTGTAGATTAGGCAGAGATGGATAAGATGAATGACGTTACTTGTGGAATTTAAAAGAGGCAATGGGGGTTTGATCTGTGAACTGATGCAGACGACTAGGATCTCACGTGGTGAGATCGTACAGCTAAGATTGCGATCTGTATAAAAATGTGCATCCCACATCGAAACCATGTGGGTTTTGGTGATTCCTTATAAGGATTAGCTTGTAGCGCTTGTGTTCAATGACACAAATACACACACCAAGGGGTCCTTATACATAGGACCTCACCTACAAGACTTATCCCAACCCTTGCACACTCTCGCTTGTGACCCTATACAAAAGTCCATGTGCGACCAACCTATACGATGCGTGAATTTTCTCTTGCACTGCTCGAATGTACCTGTGCTAAGTTCCCACTATACCATTAGGGCTTAGCCTATATGGCTGTCTCGGTTGTGGGCGCCTAACTAATATTTTGGTAAAAATTTATTACATATGATAAAATCATATGTATATATTATAAAATACAAAAAATACATATACTTATATGTTTAATAGGAAAAATAAAATTTTATATTCTTATATATATATATTAAAATTTGTTTTCTGTCATTTTCTATGGTTATATTATTAATAAAACATTATATGTTAGATTATTTATTCAATTTTATAAATTTAAATTCATTTTATATTTAAAACACTCTTTAATGGTTAAATAGCTTGGATACCCATGATTTAATTTTAAAATATAAACATAAATAAACTAATGACTTATTAAAAACCCTGATATTATTTCCCTGAAAACATTATTTAGAACATTTAAAAAAATTTATATTTAAAACACTTAAAATACCAAATGGTTAAAAACATTAATGGTCACATAATTTTAAATCTCAATGGCTAATTACAATGATCATATTAAGGGTTCTATAAATACCTATATTTACAGGTATTAAAGAGACAACAACACCGATGTCACTTCACCCACTTCCAGGATGGTTTTGTACATTCATTTTACTCTCATTATTATTTCTATTATTATAGTTATTTCATTTTTTTATTATGGTCGGTCAAAGGGATGAAGGCTACACACTCGGTCTCATCGTGATGTTGGGAGGTCTTCCAGTGGCACTACTCGGGCTTGAAATAAGTTTTCTAAGATAGTGAAAGTATTTATCCTTATAATAATATATCAATCCTTTAAATAAAATGTTCCTAATGTTTTTATTATTCTATTAGTTTATCCAAATTATATTCATTTATTTACATTAAAATAATTATAATAAGTAAAAAAATATATCAATAATAATTACACCATTGTAACAGAGGTTCAAGGAGTTATATCTACCCTAACAAATTTTTTCCCAGATATAGAGCACAAGGTCTCTATAACATGTATAAAAAACTAAATGGAATGTAGAAGGGTTAAACATTATGATACTTAAGACTAGGTACTTCCCATTTAAACAATCCATTTCTCTTGTCCGTGTCCTTGTAGAAGTACATGACATGTAGGTTGCCTGTGTAGTATACCCGTGTCCCAGTACATGGATTCAACCCATATACATGTGACTGTATACCATTACATGAATTATCCCATGTACTTGGTCTAGGACATGTCCGTGTAGGGGAATACATGGTGTGCTCTAACCCATGTTCATGTAACCTCTAGGGTACACACTGAGTCATCAGGGAGGGGTCACATGCCGCGTGATAGGGCTACATGCTGTGTGATCCTTAAATGCTTCCAAAAACCCTAAAATTTATATAGGGGTCCCCAAATAATTTGTAGATCTAGTTTAAATTTTAGGTAACACAAGATTTTCTTGAATCCTAGATCCATGATCTGTGCATCTTCTCCGCTAATCCAGCCTCTGATCCGGCCATGCCTCTCTCAAAAAAATCATGAATCTGGACCCAAAAAACCTCTCCATCACCGATCAACAAAATTTAGGCCTTCAATCCTCTTATAAAATGGGATTGTTGTCTTTCTTCATTAGGAGCTGAAGAACATAAATATCGGGTATCTACTCCATTATATTCTCTTACGTCTTCATTGTCACACCACCTTCATGTAATGTTGATCCCATATCTATGATTTCAGATAATTGCATGCTGAAATATGGGCACAATGACCGATTGATTGAGATGTGTCGAACCACGGTCCAAATGATGAATTCCCATGGTGAATGAAGAACTGGGGGATAAAATAACCATATTAAATGAGAGGAACAATCCTTGATATTTGTTTGTGCCATTATCAATTCTTTTCCATGAAAATAACAATGAATAAATTATTAAATCAATGTAATTATCCAAAAATCACCCATTAATAAACCCATATTTCAAATAAACATGATCCAAAAATCAATACATTAGTCGATTGATCTGTGTTTTTTATAGTAATAATGAAGGGGGAAAGGAAAAAATTTAATCAACTTCCCTAACTTTATTTGGATCAATCACTGATGAAGAACAATGAAACATCTTAGTCTTTGGAAGGAACCTTCCATTCCTTCTCATTCCGGTCATCGATCCTTAATCAGGCCATCATCCACCAACATAGTATCGTTACATGCTCTCCAAAAGCTCTTTAATGATTTAAAGGGTTATGCAGCTAACCCTGTAAATTTTCCATAACCATATATTTAAAGAATA
Organism: Viscum album; assembly: GCA_963277665.1. Taxonomy (NCBI): domain Eukaryota; kingdom Viridiplantae; phylum Streptophyta; class Magnoliopsida; order Santalales; family Viscaceae; genus Viscum; species Viscum album. Next base: position 2,053,062,189 of record OY728153.1, on the reverse strand, counting down.
ATAATTAGGTCTCGACATCACCGTGTCAATAAAATAATTTCCTTAATTATTTTATTTCATTTTAGACCCATGACCGTTTTTCGACAATCGACCCAGACGGACTAACTTTAAGTCACACCTAGGGTAAACCTCATGTTCTGAACTCAATAGTGCCCTCAGATTTTTGATTGAAGATCTTGTTTATAAGTTATTCTACCTTTTTAGGTAAACTACGCACAATTTCTATTTAATATATTTAATATATTTTAAACTTTTATTCCTGTCACACTTGTCCTCATAATTTCACGTTGTCTCAATGCATATTATTGAAAATAATCCATAAAATATCCAAAAATATTGCATGAAAAAATATGATTCATTATAGGGTTTAATTCAAAATAATTATACATATCATCATTGAAGGTCTATATTGATCATCCACAATAATTTTATTAAAACCATACAATTGATTAATTGCTGCACCTTACTATTTATTACCATATTGATATTTACCTGGTTTAGGATTCATGGTATTCCTAGAATCACCATGTATTTCTTGGCTCTGATGATGAGAATTATTCTACTGTACTCAACCCATCAAAGCATGCGATGCCTGAGAAGTATGAGATGTGTCCCTAGCACTTGACCTTGGAGAACTATAACAATAGTGATGAAGATTCCCCATCTGGTTTCAATTGTGACATGATATAGGTGGTGATGTACAATATCATTTAATATGCTCAAAATAACCACATTGAAATCATCCAGGCTTACTCTTTGGGTTAGGAGTAAGATTCAATAATCCCAATTTTTGATTCTGATTCATACTCCCACCTTGAAAACAGGTGTCCCTCTTCTTCTTATTCTCAAAATTAGAGTTCCCACTAGTTTTCATAGGTATCAACATGCTTACTCTACCCATATTACTTGAGATGTCTCTTTCTACCACCATCTCTCTATTGACCATCTCTCTATAATTCGATATACAAAGCTCAAAAATATTTGAGCGAATCTATGGAATCATACCTAATTAAAAAATGTGTTCCGTCAAGGATGAACTTATAGAATTTTTATTGTAAAGTCAACTTAATTAAACAATTTAGATTCATACATTTTCACTGAGATTTTCTCCAGATTCAACTAAAGAAGTACAATATTCTAGAAATTCTAAACTTATGGGGATAGAATTGTTTGTTGAAAAATTATTCAAAATCCTCACATATCATGCCTTGATCTAGTTTATCTTGAACTTCTAAATCCCACCATTGGTGTGATAGAACCTCCAAAATATATGTTTTCCTGCTTCACTTTTAACTCTACTCGTGTGCCAAGGAAATTTAAAATTCAATTCATCTGATTTAGACACACTTTTATTTTTCCAAATCTGAGTCACCCTAAAATATAGGTGGATTATGTTTTTGGAACTAAACTGAATGATCAAATTTACTTATTTTATCCTTTATTTTCCTTCTATCCATAACCTAAAATGGATGAAAAATACTCTAAACCAACTTTTGGTTCACCTGCGGCTTAGGTACAACCACATTCTCAGCAGCTTCTTCTGGTTGGTTTCTAAGATGCCTATTGGGTTCCATTTTCTATAATGAATAGAAAACACTATTTAGTCTCATTCTATAGAAACTGAAGGCTTCAAAATTTATAATTTACCACATAAAAATATCACAACAAGGATTTCCAAAATTCATCAATCATTTTTTTCAAACCAATTTTGAAAATTACACCATGATTTTTGAAACTCAAACCATTTTAAACTATTTTGAAAAATCAATACCTTTTAATAAAATCGTAAATCATTACACGAAATAAATTATTCACTCAGAGTGGTAATTGATTTATATCAATGCATGTCATTCTCTTCTCATTGGCTAAACCTCGTGCGATGAGGTAAGAACTCATTGAATTTTCTCAAAACACTCATGTACCCAAACTACCTAGTAACTTGATGTTAAAAATAAATATGTTAGCTATTAAATTTTTTTTCTCTAAATTTCAAGTTCCAATAATCCCACTCCTTTATACCAACCCAACATAAGGACTAAACTAGAATTATTTTCCAACTTCAAGGCTGAATAAACTGACACCATTTGTAACATCCCACCCCTCACCCATTGGCTTAGAAAGAGTCGGGTGTGTGTTACTAGCCTTAGGTGACATCCCCAAGACACCAAAGGCTATAAATAAATGCAAATGAATTCATAATAAATCAGGTGAAACTTTTACCTTTGAAAAAAAAAACTACCAAAATAATATAATCTTAACCAAACAACCTCTATATGAATCATGAGTACAAAATAAAACTCAAATAAAATCAACCAAAATAAACTATATTAGATTAAAATGTGAAAACCAAGACCAACAAAACTCAAAGATAAGAAAGAAATTAATTTACAAACTCCCAACCTAATCCAATCTCTAACACTACATGCCCAACCCAAGGTATCAAGAAGCATCACTAAATAACTGGGATGCATTTCCTTTACCTATGTACCAAAAGATAATATCTGCAAATGCACCATGGTTCCCAAGTGGGGGGTGAGTATTAAACTCTGTAGGATTTCCCCAATGACTTCCCAACTCATGACACTAGGATAGAACATGTTATAAAATTTATATAAAATAGTTTTAAAAAATTTAAAGTAGTTTATATCAAATCCCATAATAGATTTCCAAACCAAACATTTTTCAAACCAAATAGTTTTCCAAGGAAAGAAACCAAACATGTCTTCAAAAAAATTCACATTTCCATTTGGCATACCCATTCCACACTTCCACACATGCATTCCTAGATGATAGTTCCATACTCATGAGTGTTCTCTTGTCGATCTACCAAGTGGTCTTAGGGTAACCAATACCGAGTGCCCCAATGACACATGCCCCTTACACAGGGTCACATCAATGTAAATTAACACATTCCAATGATGTATGAAAAATCCCATGTCAATCAATTTCAACAAAACCTTTCTTTTATTGAAAAAATTCTACAAACATTTTTCCATGCATAAAACTGAACCATAATTTTAAAATCATGAACTAAAACACTTCCTATATATCCATCAAATTTCACAATTTCACAAAACTATACCTAAATAGGGTTTTTACCAATAATCACATATCAATTTCACAATTAAATTAAATAAATTAAATAAATTTTAAATCAATCCAAATATTTCTAATAAATAGTTGTCAAGAGTGAACCCACCTACCACTTAAACATAGGCGAAAACAAATAACGATCCAAAAACTTCACAAACTTGGATTATATCTTCAACATTTGACCTTCAATATTTAACACTTAAACCAAAAAAACCACATCTCATCATTATTGACATAAAAAAGAAAGTATCTATCCATAACATATTAGATATATGATTCATATAGAGGGAATAAGAATAAATATAAGGAAAATCACCAATAACAAGAACTTACTGAGGAATCTGAGCCTCCAATGCACCTAGATTATCCTAAAAATCACTCCAAGATTGAGAGGAATGGTCTCCACAACCTAGGGAGGAAGATGAATTCGTATTATGACTTGATTATGAAAAAATGAGTAGTTTTTGGGGATAAACTGATTCATATTCAAGTTTTTTGGATCTAATTTTTAATGGTGCATGATTATGTAGCATGGTTAGGAAAACCATGTACTAACCATGTACAATCAACTATCTCCAAACACACCTCACATGATTAGAAAAACTGTAAACTAACTATTATATTACCCTCTATCTATCCTCTCATGGTTTCTCCTAGGAAGCTGTATGGTTTGGAAAAAATGTGTGACTAACTATTCACCCACACAACACCCATTGTTTCTGTTGCACAATTTTTTGGGAGGTGTTACATGATTTCTATTAACAGTGCTCAAACTGTGCATCTCTAGAAAAGGAACAAAACATGCCAAAGACCCTCCAAAACTCTTGAAAATCAGCCCAATCACTTTATATATTTAATATAAATAAATAAAGGGTCATGTACCTAAAAATGGGGTTCTAAAATTAGAATAGTAATGTGACTATTGGAATAGTAAACTGACCATTGGGAATAATAACCTAACCATTGAAAATAGTAACATTACCATTATAATAGAAATTTAAACTTAAAATAATAAAATGTACTGTAAAAATATTTATCATGGTTAATTTAAGAAAATATAATTATTATAGGTCCATAATATATATATATATATATTAAAAAATAAAAAAATATTACTACATTTTTAATAAACTACATGTCATAAAAATCATATTTTTTTATTTTATAAATAAAAATTACTGTGCTAGAAAATTATTTTGAAAAAATGAATGTATTTTTAGAATTATTATTTGAAAATTTTCTAAGGGTGATTGTTTGGAAATTTTCTAAAATACTTTAATTTTTAAATGAATAGTAAAAATATAGTTTTTTCAAAACCGATGTATTTTAAATTACATAATTCATGCTATAATAATGACCAAAAAAATTCTATAAATTTTGAATACAAAACATATTAAATTTGATAAAAAACCAATTTAAATACAATTAACATGTTTTCCAAATTAAAAATTTATTTTCCAAAGTCTAAAGTCTAAAGTATTCTTTTAAAATATTTTTTTTTCATTTTTCCACCTTTACCTTTGATTAAAATAATAAATTCATATTATAAAGTGTCTTAAAATATTAAAATCATGTTATTTAATTCAAATATATTTCATAATGTCAAATATAATACTATTTAATGGTTTTCCTTGGATATAATATTTTATTCAATATTATAACTTAGAAATATCCATCTTCTCAAATATAAATAACCCCTCACCCCTCCCTTTGAAACCCAATTCACTTAAAATTGTTAAGAAAAAGTTATGCTCAAATCCCATATATTAATACCCTTATCATCCTTATGGAATTTTTTCAGTAAACCAACCCCAATCATTAAATTATTTTAGTTTCGTAGAAAAGAAGAGACACTAAGAAAAGAGTAAGTTTTTATCAACTTCTCTATTCACTTTCCTCTTCTCTTTTTTTTCTTGATTACATTCAAACACAAATAATATAATATTAACTGAGTATTATATTGTAATTATATTAATGATTTTAATCAAATTTAATAATTATATTTATTTTGTATTTATATTTCATACTTCACTTTATTCTTCATTGAACAATGTACCGTTAACGGTCAGTTAACAGCCAATGAGGAATTTTCCAACACCTTTATTATCACCACCCTTATGGATGGTTACAATAAACTATTAATGATATATAAATGTATCAATATATTTATTTTAAGTTTCTATAATTAATTATAGTTATTTATAAATGACCTTGAACACAAATATAGAAATTAAAATAAAAACAGGATATTTTTAAGAAAAATATGATATTTTAATGATTCAAATTTAACAAAGGGAATTAAGGAATAAAATATAATGATTATAATTGATAAAAAGTGAAAAAATGAACATTATTTAGTTCCAATTCAATGTTTTAATAAACATAATTTTATTATTCCATAGGAAAAAAATGAAGTAATAAAGAGGGATTTAAGGTAAGGAGATTATCGAACCTAATTAATTAATTTTTGGGTTATCTTCTATTTCACATTATTCTATGTATATGTTTTTCTTTATTATCCTTAATTTTTCTTTTCACAACTATTTACCTTTTATTTCTGTGGATATATATGTTTTACCTTGATTGAAGGACTTCTAATCCAATTACAATTTTTTTTTGAAAACATATCCTTGAATCCTATTGACATGTATATTATTCAAAGAAAAACAATATTTTATGACAAAATATAATACCCATTGTCAATTTGGAAACTCCAAAGGTTATTACTTAAATAATGATTTATGAAACCCTTATGAAACCCATTATTTTCCATGAGTTTATTTCATAACTACAATTGTTATATGTTCCCTTTCCATGTGGCATGCATGATTATAAGCATTAAATAATGAAAGGGGTGGGAATAAAATTATATATCCCTTAAATGCATTAGGAAATATGATATATCTCATTATATTATGTTTATTATACTTGAACTTGATTCTATATTTGTTCATAATTATGATGTTACAATTTTTGCACGTTTGGTATTCATGAACTTGATGTCATATTTGTTCACTACTCTATGTGGTATTTGATCGATATGTTATGATGTTTCATTATTATGCATATGACACATTCCATTCCTTTATAAAATGTTTCCCTAATAATTATGATTATGATATTATGCTTATCATATGGTGATCTTGATTATGATCACCCATATACTATTGATTCTTGTCCCTTATTCCCCCAATACATTGGTCCCCTTACTTGGATTTTAGCTCACCCCTTCCTTTTATGTAAATCCTTATGTGATTAAATGTACTATGAATAATTTGAGATATTTAAGGAGGATAAATAATAAAGATTTAAATAATGATTAAGTTTTTTTGTACAAGTGATCTATGAGCCTAATTTTCCAAATATACCAAAACTTTGGATCCTGGATTGTATCAATATTATTTTTTTATCTTAAAAATGATGTAATAGTCATTTAAGAAATGTTGGGTTGCAATATACTTCTTATAAATAAACTTCCTAATAAGACCATTCTCTTATATTGGGATGAAGAAGTTTATCATTGATGAAATTTGTGTTTGAGACTTGGATAAGGGATCCTACCGTCACTATATATCCTGTCAACAAAAGAATCAATTCACATAAAGTTCTTATAGAAAATATTCCTTGCACATATCTGTAACATATACAGGGGAAACGGGTTAATTTTTTTCTCTAAGGAACAAGAATATTGTGTTACAATGACTCCTACATGGACTAACATTTCATATAGGGGAGAAAGAGGGAACATGGAATGAGCCACTCTGAGTAGTTTAGAGTCATTTATGATGGACCTATGGAGGAATTTTATTTAGGTTTTCAATTAATGGATCAATGAATGCTATATTTTAAGGTCTTTTTATGAGGACCAAGATGTCATGTAGTTCAAGGCCATGCGACATGGACCCACACTTAGAGTTTAACATCATATAGTTGGAACATTGTTGTGTAGTTTAATGCCATGAAAATAGGAAAATGACCATGTAGTTTAATGACATACAACAAGGACATGGGTGCTATATAGTTTAATATCTTACCACTAGGACTTAGATGTTGTGCAGTTTAATATCATACGATGAGGACTTATGGAAAACGAAAAAAATATGCAAAGTATTTCTTAATAAACCTCTCATTGGTAGTGAGAGTGAAGAATTTCACATCCATCATGTCTAAGGATTAATCTCCATTGGAAGAAGCCTTATGTATTATGTATGGTCATTCCAATTTTGGTTCCTTATTTAGAGGCTTTTTCCCTAGTATTATCATGGTTCTGAGAAACAATAAAAGAACCCCTTGAAAGAATGAGTGGAGGCATAATTTCTTATTGAAGGATAACACCACCTGATGTTGATGGACTTCCATATTTTATAGTGTATGAAACCTCTTCTCATTAACTCATTCTAACTCTTCAAGTCACTTATGTGTTTTTTAACCTTCTAATATATCACCACATACATCGATTCAGAGTGAGGGAAATTGGAATTTTATGGGAGTCACCGACTCTGTTCCATAGACAAGTGTGTATGGGGTCACTTGTGTGGTAGTGTGGGTTGTGGTACGATAGGACCACAAGGCACACAAAAGTCTACATGGCCAATATTTCTCTTCATTATTCACCATTTTTCAAAGAACATTTGATACATTCTTATTGAAATCATCTATTTTTTCTTTTTTCACAGCTTGATAATGAAAAAAATGGTTAGATTCGATGTTATACATCTGATAAAACCTTTTCAACTTGAAAGAATATAAGTTAGTTCCATTTTCAATTAATATTTTATAGGGGATACTGAATATGGTGATGATGTTAGACTTCATGAAGTTGATGATATTCTTCATCCTGACTTACTTAAGGGGTATGACTTAGCCCATTTGTAAAATAATTTAGTGGCAGTAATGATATACTTAAACTACCTATATGTGGATATGGGATATGGACCCATGACATCAATTTCCCACATGAAAAATGGCCAGGAGTATTTGGAAGCGTGCAACAACTCTGGGGTATGATGGGTGAAATTGGAATTTATTTGATATACATAGCACTTCTTCATGAATTCCATGTTGTGCTATATAATCATTGGAAAATATATCCAAACCTCCTAATTTGGTGGGAGAGCCTGGTTCCTGACTAATGAGTTCTATAGAAGCCTGCATGGACTTACTGCACGATGATAATGGTATCCCATATGAAGACTACCCTTCAATGTGGAATGAAAAAGACTATCTCATCCTATTTTGCGTCGTCCAAGGATATGGCTCCATTATCTAGTGCCACAATATGAACATTTTGTGAGCGGGGGACATGATTCATCATCAATTCAAAAGGCAATTTCTCCATCAGTCCCCTTACATAACTAAGGAGATGGGGAAACTATTCCTTACTAATAACATATTCTCCATTGAACTCCCTAATCACTAGATCCAAATCTCCCATAACATTTTTATGGTATATCTATATATCTATGTCTATTTCTAATCCCAAAATAAGAGGTTAGTATTCTACCTCATTATTGGTGCAACCTTCAGATAGTAGGAAAGAATATGGTAGAATTACCTTATCTAGGGAGAGAAATATAATCACTAGACCAACCTGATTTAGCTTTGGGTTTTCCATTCCTTTCCCATTATTACTTAAAAAGGATCCATTAAAATAAATATACCATGTTTTGGGAGTTTTTTAGGAATAAAAATATCTTTATCTGGTATATTGGTTTGACCGACATGCTCTCTGGGGTAGGATCTGCTGCAAGGAAATCAACAAGCACCTTCCCTTTTATTGCCTTATGTAATACAAATTAGATGTAATATTATTGTAGGATAATGGAACATCATGATAAATACCTAGTTAGTATAGGGTGGTTGAGGATATACTTGAGTGGATTGATATGAGAGACTAGTTAGGCCTTATAGTGCCACAAGTAGTGACTCAACTTCTGCACTACAACAATGAGTGTAAGGCAATTCTTCTTGACATCAGAATATCAGGTCTCAGTATCTATCATTTTTTATGAGGTATTATAGACTATTATTTTTCCCTATATTATTATTTTATACAAAATGGGCTCTAAAAAATCACTCTATAATGGACACATATAGGATGAGCGACTTCCATTATATTTCCTTCATTAGGACTGGTTGGATAAACATACATCACTTGATATTTTCAAAGGATCTATAGAAATATTCATACCATAAATAAGATACCCTCTTCTTCATAAACTTCATAAATGATGGAATTTTCTTACTAGATTAGCAATGAAACTCTTGATATAGGAGAAGTATCCTTGAATCCCTCTCAACACTTTAAGTTTTAGAAGAGGTAGAACTGTGAGGATCACAGTAGTCTTATTAGGGATTACCTCTATGCCATGATAGCATATAAAAAACCAAGGAATTTCCCAATGTTACCTTGAAATCACACTTTATAGGGTTCATCTTCAAACTATGCTGCCATAGCATGCTGAAAATTGTATTGAGGTTAAAGAGATGATCACTATGATGCTAAGATTCAAACACCATATCATAAACATTGCATTACATGATTCTTCCTAGAATGGTCTTAAAGATGTGATGCATGGGACAATGGTAGGTGGTGTCGACATTCTTTAAACAGAAGGGCATGAACTAGTATAAAAATATCCCCTAGGGTACTCTAAAATTAGCATATTCCTAATCTTTAGGTGCCATCATGATCTAATTGTACATTTAGTTCTCATACATAAAGGAAAGGGATTGGAAGTCTATAATTGTATCAATCAGAAGTCTCATAATCATTAATAAGAAATCATTATTTAAGTATTATCTATTGGGATCCCTATAATTGATATAAACCTCAATATACCCTTTTTTCTTTATAGGGATGATGACAGTGAGCAATTTATAGTATTTCAACTCTTGATTAAAGTAAAAATTAACAAGTCTGTAGATTTCAACTTCATCACTGGTAGCATGAGTCAGATTCATTCACTTTGTTTCCAGATTATAACCATGATGATTATATGAATGACCCCAGTGACAGGTGACCACATTAGAATTCATTCTTAGCATCTCTGTGTAATTATATGAAAATACATAATGATAATATTTCAAGAGCGATATGTACATATACTTATCTTCCCAAGGCATAGTGACACTAATCAACGTGGGTCATGTATCCTTTTATTTTCCCATATTTATTTGTTTGAGCTCATTTATGGTGGTAGATATGCTTTCCTCAATCACTATAGGGGAATATTTTGGCTTATCCTTTACTTATTCCTTCTCAACATTGATGAGAATATCCTTAGGACTTGAAGATGGTATGGGGAAATATATATGATTTGTGAAGTATAAAGAGTAATTCATGGGTCATGGGAGTGCCAATGTATGAGTAATATAATCTGGAGAACTCTGAATATGCACACTTTCTTATCTGATGTCATTGGGGATAGAAAAAACATAGATATTTTGAGATTTATGAGATGATGTAGGGTAATTTTAAATTTCCTCTAATGGTGTAGGGGAGTTCTCTAATCCAAATTGTGAAATGAGGCTCTCCTCATATTTTAATGATAGAAAAAGAGAACTATTGTTTGGGGTATTTCTACCTATGACATCAATCTTCCTAAGTGTGACTTGAATATCTCTTAATGGGCCTACTTCAGCTAACATTAATATTACTATACAGTCATGTGACATTGATGATTAAAAATTGAAATGTATCTGTGGAGCTAGACCCATCGCCTCTATTAGAATGATAGGTAATACATAATCATTTCTTATCAAGCTCTAGGGGGTTGAAGTTGAGGTTCCAAAACTGTTGGGAGAAGAAACCCATGCATCACCCTTTATCACCACTTTATTTCCTTATCTCTTATAGAAACTAGCCTCAGTTTCTTGGGATTCACAAGATTAAAAAGGGGATTTATCTAAAAAATACTCCAACATTTATATTGATGGATTAATTTATGAATTTATAGTATGATTATGACACCAAAACATGGTTATGATTTCAAGGTATTCCAAGTAGAACACTATATATTGTGTCCTACTAACTATAAAACCATAATTAGACACCAAATTTCCAAACCAGGCTTTGAGTTTAATCTTTTAAAGGGGAATTTTCTCGCTCTCATCATACCCCTGAATAGTCAGCTTTGAGGGGTCCAAATCAACCTCAATATATCAAAAAAATCATAGATTCCAAACCAAAATATGATTAATCATGTAGCCATTATTGATCATAGCTCATAAAATTCCAAAATTATCAAGATTACTTGAAACATACATGGGTTTGATATTACCCTGAATAGAATCCTCTCAACATTAATATATTAACGAGATAGTGTTATTCAAATTTACTAAACTAGATTCCACTTGGAAAACATCAACTATGATGACTTCTATATCAAACTACTAGGGAATCTATAGGGCCTTGATAAGTTCTTCCCTGATCTTGTTTAAAAGATAAAGAGACACCAAAATCGAAGGCTTGCCTTGGAAAACTGCAATCTATTTCAAGATTTAATAGATAAGCACCAGAGGCCTATGATTTCTAATGTGGGATTGCTTCATAGCATGTGTCTTAGAGGATAAAGAACTTGAATTAGGCATATATTTTGCTTGCACATAAGTTGAAGTTAAACCAGTACCTGATGGGTTGAGTCGAGCTGGTCTACCCATTATTTTGGCATAATTAGAAAGTTATAAAACCACCAACCAATCCTCTAAGATAATTGGGTTTGGAAAAATATTGAAGGATTTAGGGCCATCTCCATGCTTCTGTTGGACTCACTGATGTTCTTAATCATGAGTCTTGATATTTTTATTTGGATCCAGTGGTTATGTGGATAGAATAATGAGTTTGACCACAATTGTGTCTTTACATTTTCCCTCAGCTTCTATATCCTCTGTCTCTAGATCCCTGTTTAGGTAAGAGGAACTTGGGTTTATATATATATATATTCATCATCATATAAGGGATCTGTTAAGTGAATGAAATTATAAAAACAAAAAAGATTCTATATGTCTAATGAGAAGTACATTTGGTGGGGGAAATACCAATGCTCTAAATAATGAGGGAAACAAATATATAATAGTCTAGGATAGTTTTTTATTCAGATGATTCTCTTCATCCTATGACCTATTATTCTTTCATCGGTTGTGTTTACCTCTAGAGGATGGGTTTGGACGTGTCCAATTAAATAATAAAGGTGGATCTAGGACCTCAATTGGCCAACATAGTTGTTCCATGAGAATTACATGAGCCTGGTCAACCATATTCCAAGTCATATAGTCATAGAACTTTTTCTCACATATATTCGAGACTTCTTTCTAATCAGTTTAATCCTTTTATTTGATGGTGTATATATGGGACACTCTGAGGCTTTCCCCAACACCACCTATCTAGAATCAACCTTTTTTGGGTGTATTTATTTTAAGATGAAGTGGTCTTGGATAATGTGACCCAACCTCTAATGAAAAGGGAAATAGTTGAAGTCATCATTGAGTATTACTTCATTAAGTATCCTTGGCTCGGACAACATGAGGATATTATTTTCCATGGATACAAAGAAGTAACCAAAAACTGGTTCATTCTAGAAGGAATAAGTTTTTTTTGGTTCCTTATATCATGGGAGGCTTTGATCCTTATTTTTCAATTGGGTGGAGGTGTTTTTTATTTGTTTTTATCACTCAAAGAGTGACCTCATGAAATTTGGATCTTTCTTAGGTGTTTTAATAGTCAAATGTTTTGGTCTGAGTGTAATAATGATAGTTTATTATTTATTATAACTTTTCCATTATGCTAAAGACATGTGATGAGTTTTTTACCTAGTTAAATGAATCGAATCCTCTAGAAATTACACTATTTAGGTAAACTCCTAGAACCCTTCTAGGGATTTAAATGGGGTCAGTGGTGTCTTTAGTTCATCATGGAGGTTTTTCTCACAAAGTTCCAATAATAACTCTGATGGGAGTGGGATGCTGAGTGAGTATGACATCCCTTTCCATTTGATGATAAATTTGGAGATCGTATCATTATAACACCATTTGTAGTTCTTAAGGTCAATGACCATTATTTTTCTTAGAATAGAGATAAATTTACAAAGGAACTAACAATGAAGGTATTCCCAACCAATGATGGAACTTTCCAGTATGCTATTATACTTGATGAAAGCTGGACCCACTGGTATATACATAAAGAACCTCTATTTTATTAGCTTTTAAAAGTGTCATGGGCCCATCATAGTGCCGTATCAGAACAAAAAATGTGAGATATACTGATCTAGATCTCCCATTCCATAAAATTTTAGGAAAAAATATTCCCAAAATTGTGTGGAGGAGGAGTGGAATCCCCCCATTAGGGATATGACTTCGTTTTAGGTCATACTAGGACATGACACCCTTCCATAGAATCTGTAAAATGGTAAGAGAATAAATGGTGTTGAGGGGTTCTGGGTTAAACATGGGCTGGGTCATCCCCTGAGTGTGAGTAATAGGTGAAGCTTGACATAGTCAATTAACATCCACTGGCTGCTGACTAGTAGTTCACATTAGGACTAGGCGGTTTTCTCGATATAAGGGAACTGGCTGTTGTAATGGTGGAGAAATAATGATTTAACTTAATTATAGAATTTAACTAGATTGAATATTTGAATCTAGATCCTATGTGATGTTTGAATTATATTATTTTGGGTGGGTTAACTGCCTATTGATGGGTGGGAGGAGAATTATTCACTTCTTCTTGAAGGCAATACCCAGTGAGAATATTTCACCTAAGTAATATTCATTGAGGCCTATGGTATTTAATATCTCAACCTCATATCGAATCAAATTCTCTTCCATGGATAGGACCCCAATATATCTTGGTAGTGAGGGGGTTTTAGCCATGAATTTTTATTTATATTTCGTGTAATAGTGTTTATGGGTGTGGAAAAACTTCATTTGGAGGCATAACGTTATAGTTTTTCCTTTGATTTTGGGTATGTACACCCTCATTCTGTCTTTGGAAACTTTGTACCCATTGCATTCCTTGGTGTCCAAGTCATGATCTATGTCATATACTATACTAACAATGATCACATTCAATAAGTCATATCAAGAAGTGAGAATCACTTCACCATCTAAGAAATGTAGTGACTCTTTATTACTCATATCTTCTTAAAAGTGTATATAAAGATCTTATTAATCATATATTCCCTTGGAATTGATCTGTAGATAGATATATTACTTGAATATTTTAATATACTCACCGAATGTACCCTGAATGTCATAGGAATGTTGGTTAGTGGTAGGAACAACTAAGGAAATGCCTACTGGTGATCACTTCATATCTTGGAAAAGAGTGATTTTCATAGAGGAGATGATAACAATACCCCCATCCCGAAGGTATGATATTGATGTGGTGCTACAACCAATGATTCTGGAACCTATTGAGGATCTGATAATTCCATGAGTGGTGGTAGTGGTAAAAAATACCGTAGATCTACGGTCTGGTGTTGCTTTTGGATAGCCTCCATGGCAGTTTCCAATGAAATCCTCATTGATTTGGTTTATTTTCACTCAAGCATGAGTTGGGTGTTGTTCCCAATGAAACTGTGATATATTTGTTCTAGGGAGTTTCCATATATCTTGGGGATCTGTTTTTTTTCATCTAATATGCGTTGTTGACATTTTTTGAGGCCAGTCTCTAGAGTCTACCACTAAAACACTCTCTCTAGTTATGCAACTTTTATTCCTTAATGATGAGATGATTTTGTTGGATTGAAAAACTGGAAAGCACATTTTTCAGACTCATGACCTCTCATGTGGAAATGACATTGCAGGATGCCATATCCAGGGGACTCTGATGTCCCAGTAATGAAGTGAAGTGAAATGATCCATATTCACCCTATCCCCTCATACGTATGTCTGATGAGGAATCAAAAATTATTTACTGGAGTGCTAATAGACTTTGGATACAAGTATACTACAATATTTTTCAATTCTTTTCTGAACTCAAATTCTAAGATATAGAGAAATGTTCAAGGTTTTTTTGATAATAAATTTTTTTCAATATCTAGATATGATCATTATATCCCTGGTAAGAGAGGTACTTTTCCTTTATTCTGTAAAGAGTTTCCCATGGGTTCTGATGCACAGAATATGTTTTTCCCTCATCATGTCTAGGATATCACAATAAGAAGTGGTGACGGGACAAAACATATTCAGGAGTGTATCCTTATCCAATTGTTTCAACATATCCATGCCATATTTATCATATTGGTGGTAAACAACTTCCAAATGATCTTATCATCATAGCTTCTTTCCTCATGCTTTAACAATGAGGTGAGGGTTCC
Organism: Viscum album; assembly: GCA_963277665.1. Taxonomy (NCBI): domain Eukaryota; kingdom Viridiplantae; phylum Streptophyta; class Magnoliopsida; order Santalales; family Viscaceae; genus Viscum; species Viscum album. The sequence continues at coordinate 2,053,046,779 of OY728153.1, read as the reverse complement.
TATATACTAATAGAGACGGTGTACCATGAGTGGTGATTGATGGTGTAATAATAATAAACCCCAATACTTAAAGTTCTACATATTATGAGTGCTCTCTCGAGGAAGATTCAATGAGGGGATGGATTTCCAATCATGATAGACTGTTACTGCAGGGAGTACCTTCACATTAACCAATCAGTGTGATGGAAAGGGGAGGACCTTCTTACATTTTTATCTTCTCTTTATGAGTAGGATTACCATACCTTGAATTATGAGGAGATTTCTTATAACCAATTAGTTTGTGGTCACGAGGAGGACCTTTTTTGTAGGTGTTCTAGGGAGGACCTCTAGAACCACTAGTTTGAGCATTGCATGGAGGACCTTATTGACCGAGGCTACTCTAAATTCTGAAAAGTAGGATTATTCTCAAGCCACCATATATAGGTTTTATAGAGGCTTTAGAGTATCAACACTGATCAATGTTGGAATATGGTCTTATTTTGGTGATATATCTTTTTAAATATTTTCCTTAGGTAAGACTGGTGAACTCTATATATGAGAGTATTATCAAATGAATCCTATACTATTGGTGGATTTATTTGATAGGCCCCTTATAACTAGGTAGTAATATGATCCTATCCATTATGTCCCATTATAACATGTTTATGGATCACTTTAGTATGGGTTGGAATATTTTCTTTTCTTTCAATGTCCATAGAGTTGGTTCATCAATATTTAATAAGAATATCTTCCTAGTCAAATATATTAATCAGAATATTCTGAAGCAACCTCATAGGAGAAAGAGTATGATCCTATCCCCTAGAATCTCCCTTTTATTGTAATATATTGATAATACTCATGATAGGGAGAAAGAATATGTTTTTGTTCTATATAAGTTATTTGGTCTTTCTGAATACAGTGAAACACTATTCTAGTAGTTGAAATAGAGATTTGTGCCTATTCCTTTGCGAGTTCTGGAATATTTCAATGAATCTCCTCTACCAATTCCAGAATATGTTTAAAGTTAAAAAGTATTTGAGTAGGGTTATTATCATACATGTTTGATGTTTCTAGGATTTTATAGTATCCATCCTCAATTGAAATGGGATTATGATCCCACTTTTATACTTTATTTTTTATTAGAAAATTATGATAGACTTCATTGGAGGTAATAAGAATATGCACTTGTTCCTTATTGATTGAGGGAATATTCACTTGATCTGAACCTCTATTTTGCATTAGAATATGTTTATGGACTTCATGCATGGGGGTGTGAATATTTTTTAACCCCCTAATTGATACCAACCTATATTGGTAGAATTGATGTGTGTTAATAGGGATATGATTCTATTATCAATACAAAATTATAGTATAGTAGTAGAATTCTTTAATAGGAATGATAATGTGTGCCTTCCCCCTACTTTTCATAACTCACTGCACCTAGATAGATCACTTAGATACCTTAGTTTGACTAACCAGGGGAGCGATTTCCTCCTCCTCCTAGGTTTTCCCTTCCCAAGCGATGGATTGTTTTATTACAGATTTAATTTATTTATTCCCACTTTTCCATTGGTTTTACTTATTTTATACCATATTTAATTTGGTTTCTCCTTAGGCTATCATTTTTGGATGCGATTCTATTCATCAGCAACCTTTGGTTCCGACACGATTCTTCGACGCGAACCATGGCTTCTCTGCCAACTGGATCAGCTGTACTAGACCCCATATTTAGTCCTATTAGGAATGATTCATGGTCATGTATCACTTATTATCCCCTTTACCAGTTCTTATTTTGTTCTTCTACAATCTTTAGGCTCTGTTTTGGTGATTTTTTATCCTCAATGCAGTTGTCTTCATTTGGTGAGGGTGTCTTTGTTCATTGGAAACAATGCTTTATTTTTCTAGTTCTATTCATGTTGACTAGATATCTTTTTGGTTTGGTCTTCCTAAAAAGTGCGGATCACTGTCGGTTCCTTCGTTTTCTCAACTCTACCTTGGCTTCAAGGCCCAACACTCCCATCTGAGTTGGTCTGTTGTGATGGTTCTAAAGGAGGCTTTGGGAGGTGTTGTTCAAGTGGACAATGAAATTCTAGGAGGTTCTCTAGAATGGGGTTTTCTTCTTCATATCTCCATATGATCTTATACATAGTGGTGCTTCATCCTTGACAATGGTTCATTTTTATTTTGTTGGTGTTTTTGATGGGTTGATTGGTTCATTGTGATGTTACGAAGTGGAAATTTTGGGTCTTTCTGGTGATTCACTTCATAGTTGTGGGTGTAGATGTTCTGTAGTGTTCTGTTGTATGTTTTTTTGATGATAATGGTTCTTAAATATGATTATGGTTTCCAGTGGTCATTCCTCACCATTGTTCTATTTACAGTTCGATCTGTATCAGGGTTTATGGCTCGAGGTGGGATGTGGATCGAGGAGGTGATGTGGTTATAGTTTGAAATATGAAATATGAAATTTTAATTTCAATGTTTGAATCTGTTTTTTTTGTAGTGTATACATGGAGTGAATGGTGCTATAGGGTCTCAATAAAACAAAAAGTTTTATTTAAAAATAACAATAAAAAAGGATTGAGGTTGAGGGGAGTGATATTCTCGGTGTCATACTTAGAAAGAGGTTTAGGGGTGGATGTTTCATAACGCTGGTGGAAATGGTTTCTAGGAGATCTCTCGAGTGACCATTGATCTGAAGTTTGGCCATTAATAACTTCCTAATTGACCATCCTAAGATAAGGAAGGTATCACTTGTCATGATTTGGGGATAATCTCTCAAATATGTTTGAAGTGGTGATTGGTTTCATTGGCGTTGTTGTATATTTCCTCAGATGGGATAGGCTTATCGGAATTAGTGATTAGAGATCCATGCATGTATCCACTCAGGTCAGGATAGTACCATGCCGATGGTACTCCCTTACCATCATGTTTTCCACCTGGTGTTGGAGATACTAAACATGTGATGTTTTCCTCTTATTTATGGGGTCTATCAATCACATGGTAGATGAATCACTGAAATGATGTCTTTATGATGATTTTATATATTGCGATTGAATAGATATCCTGAGAAGCGTACCTATAGGATATAAGTACAACATGAATATTGATTAGTGAGGTAATGAATTTAGGTTCATATAAAACTAATCATTTTTATAGGTGAAAGATTCACATCAGTTTCACTATTTTTGTTCATGTAGAATAAAAGAAACAAAATGGAACGAGATGTGGGAAACTAGATTTCTTTTGGTTATAGAAAGATCCACATTTGGTTTAAATTTTTATATTGAATTCATGAAATCAAATTTCCTGACATGTGGCAAACATTATTTTTTTGCAAGATTCCCATTAGGTTCACCAATTTTGTTTTTGTAGAATATATGAAATAAAATGACCTAATGCATGGACAATTATATTTTCTTTGAAAGATTCACATCAGGTTTACCATTTTTTTTTGTATTGAATATGTGAAACATAATGGTCCAACATGTGGAAAGATCAATTATTTTTGAAAGGTTCATGTTGGGTTCCCTATTTTTTTAATAGAATACATTAAATGAAATGGACTAATTCATGGGAAACCTGATTGTTTTTTAAAGCTTCACATCATGTTCAGATTTTTTGTTTCGACCTAGGATGGTGTGGTCTGATGCTTGATTAAGAGGGGTTGTGTGCCTCTATAAAATATTTGTGTTAGGTCACTACTCCTATCATTTATGGTTTCTAATGGAGTTTATTCATGGAACTAGAAACACCCAATGAATCTTACTTTTGGAATAAGTGATATCTCTATTGAATCACTTTCTAAAGGTAGATGGACATTGAGGTTTATCAAAAATGATATCAAGGAAATCACATTGGTCAAGAAGATGGGCGGTTGGTCTCATCACACCCTATTTGGGGGAATTATTTCCTAATTCAGGACTCTCTTATAGATTTAAGTCATGTTTGTAAATCGTTCCCAAATCCCGATACACAATTGTTTACCCTAATGTTAGTAATTGGATAATATCACATGTCTATGAGAATGTATGTACCTATCATATGTATCCCATCAACATGAAAATATTTAGTTATTAGATTTTCTCCATTCAAGACACCATATTCATATATTATAGGTTCTAAATCTTGTTAGTTAGTGATGTTTGTCTATAGGTCACTATGTTTTAAATCCACTTAGCTAAGCTCTCTAGAGATTATTTCCACCTAGGGAGGTGTTCAATTTTCATGGTGTCAGGATTGAGACCATAAATGGGATTCCTACAAATCCTTGTGAAAGGAATGAGATCCCATTTAGTTCTAGGACACTTAACTAGGCATGTTTAACCTTTTATGGTCAAGTGACAATGACTAATACATTAAATTGAACGATATCTATAAGTATGAATATGAGAAATTTTCCAAAAAATGATTGGTGTGAGACTTATGCACGAGTAGCCTTTTTTGGTCAACCATAAAGGGAATATATCCCAACAAGGGTGGGATGATCTCACAAGGGATGTGGCCATATGAGGGTGCGAACTACTAGGAATATATCTTGATGAGGGTGATATGATGTCACACTTGGGAGAAATATACCCCTCCATGTGAGGTGATGATTCTATTAGGGATATGGCCCAATAAAAGGATGTTCCATGGGGAATATAACCCTAATGAATGAGACCTACAAAATCATAGGAATATAAAAAAGAGAAATAACGATGTATGCAATATAATAAGGAATATGTCCCCATGATAATGGATATAGAATATTGACGATGTTAGGTTTTAAGCTCAGAGTGGCGTCCCATATATCCAATTGAAATAGGAATAAAATCCCATATAGTTCAAATGACATAGTTTAAGGTCATGTGGTAAGACCGTACCATTAAGTTTAACATTACATGGTAAGGACCTTGTCATGTAGTTTAACGTTGTGAGACTAAGGTATTGGACTTGCATTTTAATGTCATTCTATAGGGAAACATATTTTGTGAAAGATATGGAAATAATAGAATTTAGTGAGGATTATGCTTATGAGGCTTCCCTAGTATGATTCATCAATAATATAACCCCTCAGGGGGAAGAAAATAGGGGTTTTGGGGATTATACATAAGAAGGAAGTATGAGTATTCATTTTAAATGTCTCTAATGGAACGATAAATCCATATATCTAAGATCATGTTAGCTATTCTATGTGTGAGAAACAAGAGATAACAAAGGACCAGGTGCATTACATGGGAGCGTGGCGCTAATTTTGAATGGGGATTACACAATAAGGCTGCCCAAGTCTCTTTCTCTCTCATTACTCTTAGGCCTCATACCTAAAGTGAAATATATTCCTTTCATTTAACTTATAGTTTCTTGGACACTACAGGGTACAAAATATAGAGGTATGAAGATTATGACATTTAAACAGAGTGATTATAGGCTTACTCTATGAGGGATACCCTATATGGCATGAATTGTAGAATGAATAAGAAATACACCAACAAGTTCGGAAAGACTAATCCAGTGTATTAATGATAGGGATCCCCTTTATCAAGGTAATCTATGATTTTAGCTACCTCAAGGGTTCTAACTATCTTGGATAACAACTCAAATCCTACTTTAATTAAGAGTATACATGATCAAAGTGGTTCATGTTGTTGTGCATGCCCTAATCATACATCTCAAGTGGTTTCAAGGGAGGTATTAAAATAGTCATTCTGAGGTTTTATATCCCAATGAATGGGTGCCAAAATGTCCCTTTTAATTCTCCCAACTGATAGGGAAAATTGAAATAACACGAGTCCCACTCCATTTTTTTATAACAGAGGCCTTATACCTAGGTAAGAGGGACCCCTCTTGGTAGGTGGAGTTCACAAAGTTGAATTTACAGAGCTATATCTAGACTATGTGAGGTAATAATTTTTCCCCATGTGGTTATCCAACCTACTACTTGATAGGATTTACCATTGTATGGTAGTATTGACCACTATATGCTTGGTCTAGATACCATGTGGTTGGATAATCCCCCCATGGTTTGCTTGACCAACACATGATTAGCCTAACCTACATGTAGGTGGGATGACCTCTGTATGGTTAGGGTTACCCAACATGTGCTTTAACTAACCACTATATAGTTGTATTTACCATCACGGGGTTTATATTTTCCCCTATATTATTTTTCTTATTGATATCCTATCAAGATGGATTTTTTTTTTCAAATAGAAGACCCCAGCTTTATATTTTATTATCCACACCTCAAATATCATTCTCTTCTCTCTATTTCATGTATACTTCTTTCTTTATGGAGGGGGTTTTTATAGGATTCCTATGTTGGTGGATTTTTTAAAATAGGTGGGAACTAGGTGTCACATGGTTAGACCCCGTTGCGGAGTCATGTAGTGGGATATTCCTTAGAGATGTGAGGTCGACACCATCTCAGGTCCATGAGTTCAGTTGTACCTTAGAGTTGTGAGGCTGGCTCCACCTCAGAGCTATGAGGGTGGATCCTCCTTGGATCTATGAGGTCAACTCCACCTTAGATCTGTGAGGTCGGCTCCACCTTAGAGCAATGAGGCCGACCCATGGGACTATGTGGTAGTGTCTATTCCTTTGTAAATATTTCCAATCATCCATCAATGCTCCTATATTGAGACTTGTATTTCTACTATATTTTATCTCATGTTTTATGGCTCAACAGTCACACCATGTCTTTTATCTCCAAATCACTATCTTCTAGATTGCCTATGAATACGTACTTGAAATCAGTTTGGGTTCCCAATAACACCTTTTCTAACCCAATTGGACCCAAGTTTACATGGATAATAAAATTATCTTGAATATATTTTTTTTGGAATTATGACTTGGAAGTGTAAAAAAGGATACATTTTATATGTATGAAATGTTCTCTCAACATATTCCCATTTGTATTTATAAATTTCTATCTATTAATTGGTGTGATAGTGGTAGTGTTACATTCGGTGATAATTCATGGGGAAAAGTAAAAGGTTTTTAAGAAGATTGAATTTCAAATTCTGATATCATTTCAAATATTTTATTTATTAAAGTTTCAAAAAACAACTTGATTAGTATACCAAAACTTTATAATGATAATATATAGGTAAAATTTGAAAATGATAACCATATTTTTTTAGAAATGAATTTGTCTTATTTTATGAAAGTTGAAAAGATAACATTTATTAAATTAATTTTTATGAATTAAATGATCTGAATGTTAAATTTTTAAATACTATATGATATAAAAATATTTTATGGAATAGAATATTGAGTCATGTGAATTTCAGGTAGCTACAAAATCTCTCCAAAAATAAAATGGTTTTGGGTCAACCCGAGACAAATCTGGACAACACCTTTGCATGTGATTATTGGTTATAAGGTTACAAACATAAAGAGACTTTTATAACAGTTCATTAATGTTTTTTGATACCCTTTTTTGTGAAAACATTAATATTGTAAAAAAAATTTCCCCATGCCCCCCTTGGAGTGTTATGAGTATTTGGATTGGTTGTGCCTCTTCCAAGGTGGTCAGTTTCCCCAAATTCTTATTCTCCAACTGAGAGAGACCTCTATCACCATGGTTGATGGTATTGGCTCTAAAATCAGAATAATATGATTTGATATCAGTTCCTCCTTCCATGGATTCCTCCTTGGATATTGTTTCCTAGTCTAGGTCCCTTATAGATTTGATCCATGTTCATGAAGCTCATTCTCAGTTCCATATCTAGGTGGAAACTAGTTAATTATGTTTCTTCTATCATCATAGGGTAGATAATTATGGTCAGAGCTAATTGTGGTGTTCAAAAAATCTATAAATCTATGGATATTGGGTGTCTTGGGCACCCATAAAGTCCTCTTTTAAAGTCATGGGTATCTCATGAATGAGGTATCTTAGGTGTAGAACCCAAGGCATCCCATGTCCATTATAGAGTAACTAGTGCTAGGGAATAAGGAATCCAAGGCTCATTACCTTAGGAATACCATGTTCATCACATGGGGTATAGATTCTAATGCATCCAATGGGGCTACTATTTTAGGGTCTTATGGACCAAAATTATAGTTTAAATGACTTTTAGGGATGTTTTCACATGTTTAAATTCTTATAGGTATATTTACATAGATTTAAGGTCTTGTAGGGATGTGGTCATAGGTTTAAAGTATTGTGGGGTTGATTCGCATGTGTGTTCATAACATACCATTTTGGATATAAGTTAGCACCACATGGAAGTACAAAATTCCAGTGGAGACCTCAATTTGGATGGTGAGGTTGAGTGCATTCTTGGGGAAATGATCACAGCTTAGGGCTGTCATCTCCTAGGGGGAAGAAATACAGATTTAATGGTGATGTTGGGGTATTGGGATTGAAATGTAAGGAGGTGTACCATTTATGTTGGGATTGAACCTTGATGAGGAATCCTATATACCGTATTATGATACATTGATCAAAACCCATATAGTTTGAGTGCACATTTTAAGATATGTGATAGGATCGATCCATACAGTTTGACATCACACGGTAAGGATGCTTGTGTCATGATTGGGGAAACCAAAAGGGATGGTGTGGGTCTTAAGAATACAATGTATCTAGGATATTAGGTATCATCCCATGCAATTCATATATGAGGCATCGTATCTTCACTGCATAGGTTATAACTATAGTTTAACATCATGTGTTGAGGATGTTGTTTTGCAGTTTAACATCACATGACCATGATGTTGGGATATGAAGTTCAAAGTCTTATAGTTCAGAAATATTTGGGGATTACACCCAAGGAGATAATTTCTAATAAATAGAAGAGGATAAATTACTATACCTCCTTAAAGAGAAAGGTAAGTGGTTTCCCAGGAAGATGCCACCCCTGGGGATTACATGTCTACTAGTGTAGATTATTTTGAATTGCACAAGGTGTAATCACTATAATGGTGGGGTGATATGAAGTGGTTACAATATTAGGGTTCCTATGATTAGGAAAAATAAGTTTTACAAATGTCTATGCAATGATCAGAGTAAAGGGGATGGACACGAGGGTTGATGATACTGATCACATGGATGATTGAGGCATAGGTGAGCCTAGTTAGGGTAGATGTGGGAAACATGAGCACTAAACTTGTTCACAACTATGTTTGGAATAATGAGGCATTGGGTTAAGTAATATGAGGTCATTGTTCATAACTTTTGATTTTTTATAAAGTAGAGTTATGTGAGACATGGTCTATAGAATAAGGAAAAATAATGGATAATGTGGGCATAGGTTCACAAAAATTTTAGGGTCACGTAAATCTTGGGGTTTCATGAAGGTAACTCATCTTTCGAGAACCTGACTAACCATGAGGGAAATGTTTATGAGGTAATATCAAAAAATAAACCAATGAAATTTGAGTACCATGCAATTTTTGTTTCTAAAGATTTATTCTTGTGTGAATGCATGAGAGGATGGAGTTTCATTATGTATTGAAAGATTTGGTTGTGAGAAAGAGAGCTCAATGCTTCAACTTCCATAGGTATATACCTAAAAATGGGTGGGGGTGGGATTCTATATTTGTAAGAAAATTTCTTATCTAGGTCCCTAGTCATGGAAATTTGACCATACCAGGAATCTAGTATCTATTTCACACAACTATGGATTTCTTGCCTCTTATGCAATTTCTATTAGGGAACGATCGTGGAAGTATATGGTTTGATAAAACCTTCCACACATAGATAAAATAGCATTCAAAAATTAGTGTTGCTAAAATTTACATAAATTTTCATTATCCATTTTACCTTTGTTTTTTAAGGATCTTCCATTATTTTCTCAAGATAAATTGGTTGACACCGCCTTCCATTCACAAGTGATTTATGCATCCAAATTGAGAGTTTCATGCATTGTCTCAAAGTTGTGTGCAACAAATCCCTTTTCTTTATAAATACACCCCAAGCTAACTTATTCACTTGTTCTTGGAAAACCAAATGTTTTAAAACTCAATTACTATTTTCAGTACCAAAACATACTCCCTAGAATTAGAGATAATGGGGAAACAAAGGGTCAAATTCTGATGAAAATTCCAAATTTTGGAAAATTTACATCTTTTTACCCAACTGTGAACCCAAGTTGCATAAGTCAGTTACATACATGTGTAAATTGGTGGATCACATGCCTATAAAAAGGGAGAGGGGGATCTGGTATAGTCACCTGACTTTCGTACATAATAACATGTCTCTAATACATAGAAATCAAACCTCTTGTGGGAACTCATGAGATTTATACTGTTATGTTCACTCAAATCCTTGTTCAGTGATATATTGTTCCTACTAAGTTTATCCTTTTTTTAAGAATAAGATTGATTTGTGAAATGATGAGCCATTTTCATGTGATAAATTGGATTAGGTTACTGCTTCCACCATTCCTGCTTCCAGGAGGATGGAAATGGTCGGGAATCCTGAAATTCCTCTAGCCAGGGGGTCATATGTGAGAAAAAGGAGTTGGTGGGCCTACTAATAGAAGCATAAAGAGATTGTCTACTAATAAATTGACTATTAATTTACTAATTTAGGTTACAAGATGACGTGTCTATTCCAAATGTTGGGGTTAACACACCAATGTTTTAGTTTTCCCACTATGATGAGATCAAATGATGGAATATTGTTTCTTTTGACACTTTCTCTAGTAATGAAAATCCACCACTGTCTACACACCAAGTTACCTTCAAGGAACCCCAAAATATCTCCATTAAACATATACCCACTGGATAATATAGTCACAACCAACACATGAAGAATATAGGAATCCATGTCGCTAGTCCCTAGGTCTAGTAATTAGTGATGTAGGAGTGTAAGAAACTAGTTTTTATATGAGGAAAAAATCCTTTAAATTCTTGTCTAACTTTTTGTTTTAGACCTATTCTAAATGGATAATGAGTTCATGGAAGATTAAGGGGTGTCTGGGGATTATTCAGATCTCATTGCCCTGCCCATTGTAGGAAATAATTAGGCCACATGGTTAGTTGAAACGATGAGAGCTAGTCCACATGGTTTCCACTAACCATGCATGAAATTTTAGAGGGGATGGAAGTGTACATGGTTTTTCTTAAACGTATGCCAAGGGCCACACACTTGTGTGATGGTATACATTATTTATCAGATACAAGTAGCATGGTTGGAGCATAGTTTCTCTAACCTTTTTGGGATCCCCCTTTAGTCAGTTCAATGCACACGGTTGGCACAAAATTTGGCCAACGATGCGGCCAAACTGTGAACCCCCTTAAAAATTGAGCAATTTTACCAAAAATAACCTTAAGAATTTATATGTTTAAATACATATCCTATTTTATATTTCTAGAATATAGAGGTGGATTAATCCTCCCTTTGAAGCTCTCAAGATCCCTCCTTCTATGTTCATTGATAAAACTCATACTTGGACTCCGATTCAAGCACCAAATATTTCATTGGATAACCATCTGTGAGTACTCTATTCTTCTTGTACCTTTATCTGTTTTTATTTATCTCAATTGAATTATCATGTTGTAGGATCATATTATATAAACCCTATCCTTTTACACATACCATTATATGTTTTAAGTAGAATTAATCATCAAATACAACCAAGGATCATAATGTCTAGTGTCTTTGGAAGATTAGGTACATAATTAAAAAACATGAAAATAACTAAAAATATATATTTTTTAAAATAAATAATGTGATCATAAATTCAATTTATCTCTCAAATATTCATAGGACAATCTAGGTAATACAAGAACAAAATAAATGATCTAAAAATCCCAGTAAGGGAATAATCATAGGAATAAAAAATAGAACATGGGTTAGAAGGCATAACATGATGACATAAAAGGAATGGAACATGAATAACCATATGTAAGAATAAAATATATAAAATGGGAATATATAATAATGGAAATATATAAATTTGGTAACAACATAAAAAATTACATAAACATGAGTCAAGGATAACTTACAAGACTATATGACATGATGGTAAAAGTACCATAAATAAATAAGGTTCAATCCCTATCTCAACATGATGTATCATGAGAAAGAACATTACCAAATGAATTGGAGTGATATCTGAGTGCACCAATCATAACATGTTAATTCATATGTATTCCTCATGAAAAATCAAATATAAACATAAGGGTTACCCATGGAAAGAAACATGCATCATAATCATGTCATGGTGCCTAACAAATGGGTGTATCATAAAAGTGTCCATGAAAAAATTGATTTAAAAAATAAATGGAAATTAATGATGGAAAATAGGCATAGATCATGATAAATTATATACCTATATAGTGTCAAAATATTTAAAAAAAGTTTTTAGAAAACATTATAAATTTGCCAATTTAATATAGTTTAAAGAGAAATATTAAAGAATTTTTAAAGAGTAAAAATGCATAATTATTTACATAAAACCAAAAATGAACCTAGATAGTTTTTTATGATAAAATTAATGATTATATAAAAATTAAATTGTATTAAAATAGATTATGGGGTGCAATTTAAAATGGGTAAGAAATTGAGAAGTTCCCTTTATTCGGGATTGCTTATTGGGAATAATTGAGAAGGGAACATTTTTAAAACTTGTATTTCAAAATAAAAGAATAATATACTGATCGAAATAAATGAGTTTTAAAAATATAAAAATAATTTAGAATAATTTTATAAAAATAAATAAGTTTTACATTGGGGTAAAGAGAGATAAATCGTAACCCGAAGGAAAAATGGAGGTTCAGAAAGAATACCTTACCTTATGTCTGAACCAGTTCTGCACTTGATCTTAATGTCCAGATAATAATATTAAATACATTAATTAATTAATTCTTAACCTTTTATACATGTATTTGATTTATTATAATTTCATTAAGTTCATTTTTGGTCTTTTTTTTGTGTTATGAGATTCAATTTCATCATTTGGGACCATTGGTTTCCTTGGTTTTCATCATCGGTTTACTTGTATACATGTATGAAAAATCATGTAAAATGTGAATTGTTGTATATAATTGAATTTATATGTTATTAATTAAAATATGTAATATTAAATGTTTATATAATTAATTTGGTAATTTTGGTTGAGGATGAGTCATTAGATAATACATTAGTGATAATCGTTTAGATTATTTTGTCAGTTTTTCGATCATCACAAACTAATTTTGTGTTATTAATTAATATTATGTATATAAATGGTTTCAGAAAATTAAATAGGATTTAATACATATATTATAATCTTTATTAAACATAAATTTTTTTTTTGAGAATTTTTGAAGTAGGTAATGGAAATTGAAAACTACATCGTCCTTGAATGCAATAAGTTAACACATCATGGATGATGTTTTCATTTTTAGTAAAAAAGGAGAGGTGAAAAGAAATGGTGATGAATTATTAAATTAAAATTATAAAATTAAATTATATATAAGATAATTTAGTTTTAATTTCACTTGTATAAGGGGCGGTGCTTATAGAATATGAAAAGAAAATAAATTGAAAAGAAATTGAAAAGAAATTGAAAAGAAACTAAAAGAAAAAGAATGGGGATTTTACCTCTTGAATTTCTTGTCCTTGAGAACCTCCTTAGGGAAAGGGGTCTATAATTTTTTTTATACTAAGGTCTGCTAGACACGAGGGAGACTATTGGGGAGAAGTTTTACAAGGCTCAAATCTAGAGAGTTGTGAGTAGAAGAGGTGGCGAATGGTGGTATTTATAGGGGAGGAGAATGTTGTTTTCTCATTATTTTATTCATTAGTTTTTTAGTTTTCCTAAAGATTATGAATATTTTAAGTATTATCACTAAATATATTAAAATAAATAAGAATAGTTTTAAATTATGGGATTACACCATCCATACATCATATATGACTCAATAATTCATGTATTTGTTAAATACCATAAATTTCCATATTTCACTATTCAAAAAAATTAAAGTATTTCAGTAAACTCACAATTAACTGATGTGTAAAATTCAAAAATTAACTTCATTTTATGAAAATAATTTTCTAAATATGAGGAATTTAATTTTTAATTAAAATCATCATTTACTTGGAAAATACTAATTTTAAAATTATAACTCAATTCATAACACTTTTGAAAAATTAATTAAGGTATCATAAAATTATATTATAATCCTAAGAAAACAAAATATTAATTTATGAATGTATTTTATTAAAATAATATTTCTTTAAAATCATTATATTAATTATAAAATTGTAAATAAACATTTATGTTTCACAAAAATACCAAAACTTAATTTATGATTTCAAAAACATTTATTTACTTATAATATGGTATAATTATTTCATATTTTTATTTATAAGATGGTTAAATTTTACATATACTTTCACTAGTTATTTTACTATTCTATTGGCTGGTTTACTATTCATAAGGTCCATATTACTATTCCAAAGGTCAATCAATTATTCAATTGGTATAGGTTCCTTAACTTCTATAAATACCTCTTATTTAATTAATTCTTCATTTATAAAGTTTTTATTGTATTATCTATGTGATTTTATGTTATTTTTACTATATTTAATAACTATAATATGTTAATTTCCATTGATTGAATTTTCAGTTGTTACATTCTTCCCCCTTATGAAATTTCACCCTCGAAATTTCCTTTTATATACTACGGTGAAAAAAAGTGAGGGTACTTCTCCTTTATTGATTCCTATGGTTCCCATGTTTCCTCTTTATACTTATGGTTCCTCCATAGTACTTTGATTAGTTGAGTAGTCTGATTTCATAGAAATTTATCTCTACGATCCAAGATCTTCGCTGGATTTTCCTCGTTAGAGAGATCATTATTCAACTGTACCACCATTTAATTCTGTAGATGTGAGGGATCCAATATGTACTTCCCCAATAGGGTTACATGAAGTACATAAAGTACTTGAGACATGGTTGGTGGAAGTGCAAGTTGATAGGCCACAACTCAAACTTGATCAAGAATCTTGAAGGGGCCAGTGTACATGGGACTTAATTTTTCCCTTATTCCCAATCTCATGATCCTATTCCATGGAGATATGTAGAGGAATACAATGTATCCAACCTTAAACTCATGGTCTCGTCAATTATTTTATGAATACATCTTTTGTAAACTTTGAGATACCTTGATTTGTTGCTGAATGGTTTTTACCTTCTCTGCAATTTCTTAGACCATTTCAGGTCCTAGCATCATACATTCACTAACTTCATCCCAGCATACCGATGTTCTACATCTCTTCTTATAAAGGGATTCATATAGAGACATTTGGATGCTCGAGTGGAAACTATTATTGTTATATAATTTAGAAAGAGGAAGATATTGGTCCCATCCTCCTTTTAAGTCCATAGAAAAAGTTCTCAATATGTCTTCTAGTGTTTGAATAGTCTGTTCAGATTGACCATCAGTTTGAGGATGATTAGTTTATCTAATATTCATCTCAATGTTTAGATCATTTTGGATACTTTTCTAGAATTTGGAAGTGAATATTGGATTCTGATCAGATACAATCTATAGTGGTACTCCATGCATTCTTACCACTTCTTTTATGTATATCTGTGCAAGTTGATCCAAGGAGAAGTCCTCTCGAATTGATTTAAAGTGAGATGTCTTTATGAGATGATCCACACAAACCATATAACATTATTTACTCTATATATATTTGGAAGTCTAGTGAAAATGTCCATAGTGGTGTTTTCCCATTTCCATGTTGGTATGGGTAATGGTTTTATCATCCCCTTAGACCTTTTCCTTTCATTTTCACTTTCTGACATACCAGGAACTTCGATGTATATTCATCGATCTCCTCCTTTATATTTTCCCACAAATAGTTCTCTCAAGTATCTCAATACATCTTTGTGATACCTAGGTGAATAGAGAAGGTTGAGCTGTGTGCATCATTCATAAGTCCTTCTTTATCTTTGGATTGGATGGTGGACATAGTTGTGACCCAAATCTACCAACTCCTTCCTCATCCATTTAGAACTCTAAGGATTTCCTATTTCTGATTTCTTCCACCTTTTTTTTGATTTTCCACATCATTTATTTGATAATTATTTATTTTTACCATCATGTATGGTTGAGAAATCATTTAATAAAGTATTTATGATGTTACTTACTTTAAAATTCCCATGTTTATCATTTTAAGGTCTAAGAATATTATATCCTTCTCAATTATCATTATTGATAACGATGCATGATCCTTTCTACTTAGAGCATTCTCCACCTTATTTGATTTACCTGGATGGTAGTATATTGAGAATTCATAATCCTTGATATTCTCTAACCATATTTGTTGGAGCATATTAAGATCATTCTATGTGAATATTTATTTGAAGTTCTTATAATCAGTATACATCTTACACTTCTCCCCATAAAGATAATGAAATAAGATTTTCAAGGCAAAGATCAAAACTATGAACTCTAGATTATGTGTGGGATAATTTTTCTCATTAATTTTCAACTGTCTTGAAGTATAGGCTATCAATTTATAATTTTACATCAGTAAAAAACCTAATACATTATTTGAAGCATATCTTTACACTACAAATTGTTTCCCACTTGTTGGTAGTGCGGGACTTGGTGCAGCGATAATCCTATTTTTGAATAGTTTGAAGTAGTCTCCACATTCACTAGTCCGGAAAAACTTCACCCCCTTCTGAGTTTAATTTGGTTATTGGGTTTGAAAATCGTGATAAGTTCTTCACAAATCATCGGTAATCCCCAGCTAGACCAAGGAAACTATGAATATCCATTATAAATGTTGGCATGATCCACTATTCGATTGCCTTTGTCTTGGAAGGGTCCATATATATTCCTTTACCAGTGATAACATGCCCCAATAATGATACTTCCTCCATCCAGAACTCACATTTATTGTACATTGCATAATGTTTATCCCATCACAAATTCTTCTGCACAACATTCAAATTCTCCTCATGTTCCTCCTTACTCTTGGAGTATATCAGAGTATCATACATAAACATTACCATACATTTTTTGTGGTGATATCTAAATAATCTATTCATTAAATCCATTAAAATTTCTTAAGCATCAGTGAGTATGAAGGGAATCACTATGAACTCTTTGTTTTCATACCTCATTCAAAATGCAATATTGGGAATATATTCCTTCCTTACCTTTAATTGGTGATATCTCGACCAAAGGTCCACCTTAGAGAAATACATGGCCCCACTTAGTTGATCGAACTAGTCATCTATCCATGGAAGATGATACTTGTTATTTATCATGATTTTATTAAGCTCATAAAAATCAATGCAGAGATTCATTGATCCATCCATATTTTTTATAAAGAGTACCGATAAACCCCATGGTGAAGCACTTGGGCGTATAAAACCCTTATCCATATTCTATTTTAACTACTTATTAAGTTCTTCCAGATCAACGGTGGTCATTCTACAAGGCATCTTTGATATAGC
This sequence comes from Viscum album, assembly GCA_963277665.1. Lineage (NCBI taxonomy): Eukaryota > Viridiplantae > Streptophyta > Magnoliopsida > Santalales > Viscaceae > Viscum > Viscum album. The sequence goes on along the minus strand of OY728153.1, from coordinate 2,053,029,407 downwards.
CAAAGATCTAGAAATAAGTTCAATTGTGAACTCAAACTCTTGTTCTGGAGGAAGACTAGAAAATTCTTCAAGAAATACATCAGTGTAGTCCCTCATAATAGGAATGTATTCGATCATGATTCCCCCCTTTGTAGAAATCATTTGAGATAGAAAACTTTCTCATAAGGCGATAATATCCACAATTGAGATGATGATTATAAAGGATATTCATATTCCTACTTACACTTATATAGAATTGGAGGATGCCTTAGGATGTGAAGAGTGATCTCCAATTCCCAAAAGTTGATGTTTCATTTGTATAAAGATAGACAATATATGCCCAATATAGTAGCAAATCCACCAAAGGAATTAAGGCAAGATTTGTTTGGTGGTTTAATCCACAAAAATTAATCATGGGGGATTTATATACTTTGGATGTAATAATATCCCCATTTTCTATTCTCATATATAACTCAACCTCCATATTTTAAGGTGGTGTTTGAATAGTTCTACTATGCGTAAGAGATATGAAAGAATGCATAGAACTATAATCAAATAGTATCTTCGCTATTCTTGAATGAATAACCAGTGCACCTTTCAACACATCATTGTTAGGATCCACCCTAGTATTAGTGATAGAATATTCCCCTCCTTGTCACCTTGGAGGTTGTTTTTATTAATGTCATCCAACAAACCTTGTCTTAGGGAAATGGCTTGCATAATGTCCATGTTCCTTGTAGTTAAAACACTTCACTACATATTGAAGCATCACTTGGTTCCCTTTAAGTGATTTTCAGGTCGCTTCTTCCCACACTTATGACACGTGGGATGTTGAGACTTCTTTCCATCATGATATTTATCTATTTATCCACCCATATTAAGTTCCATTTTCCACTTTTTTCCATTGGACCCATGAGACCACTAAGATTATCTGATCTATATTTCAACATTAAGGGAATAATGAACAATATCCTCATAACTGCCAAAGTCTCAAATCACCAACGATTTTCATAGACTCGGATTTAGTATTCTAAAGAAGTGATCCAACTTATTTTTGTGTTCATGAAAAAGATGGAGGAGTATCTTGAATGCCTTGTGAAGTTTTACTCATACACCCCAATATACTCTTATTCCTTTTTCTTCTGTCCTAGTAACTCCCTTTCCATCTTAAGATGGAGGGTTAAAGGAAAATATTTATTGAAAACTATTTTCTCAAAATATTTATATTCCATGGAATAAATTTCCTCTTTGGAATTCATGTTTTTTTTATCACTATCAACCACTTATAATATTCCCCATCAAAACAATAGACCACCAACACAACTTTCTCTTCTTCTGAGCACTTGAGGATATAAAATATCTTCTCAATGGAGTAAATCCATTGTTCTGAAAGGAGGGGATTGAAGGATCCACTAAACATAATAACACTTTTTCACCTAAATCATTCGACCACTAATTTATCTTTATAATGATAAGGAGGGTGTTCTATATGATTCATGTTATTATTCATAACTTGACCCAGTTGATCAAGTACTATAATGAAGTTTTGATCAACCATTCCCTTCTTATTTGGAATATCATTAGTGAAATATTCACATTTCCTATCACATTGATTATTGGCATGAGTTATTCTATTTACATCCATTAACTAAGAAAAACAAAGTACAATTAGGGGGATTTAATACTTATCTAATAATCATATAAAAATAAAACATTGAACATATAAGGATAAACTTATAAATGAAAAGTATATCTTAACTTGTGATACCCTACATTTTCTTCTAGATTATCCATGGTGATAGAATTTACCCTAGAGTTATTACTAAAGTTATATATTCCAAATCTCCAAAAAATAACTAAACCTTACACTGATACCAACCATAGTGACCCGAGACTTTTACATATATCATTACATTCTTTTACGCATAATTAACCATTAAATACAAACAAGGATCGTAAATTCTAGTGTATTTGGAAGATTAGGTATATAATTATAAAACCAGAAAACAAACTAAAAAAATATTTTATTTAATATGAATAATAAGATCCTAAATCCCATTGATATATTCAATATATATAGGATAACCTGGAGAATACATAAACAAAAGGGATGGGCTAAAAAGCTGAGTAAGGGAATAATCGTAGGAATAAAACATAACACATGGGTTAGAAGGAATAAAATGATGACATAAAAGATATGAAACATGAATAAACAAATGAAAAAAATAACATGTATAACATGGGTACATATAATCATGGAAACATAGAAATGTGGCAAAAAAACATAATGTGACATAAACATGAGTCAAGGATAACTGACAAGACTATATCAAATGGTGGAAAAATTACTATAAAGGAATCATGCTCACTCCCTATCCCAACATGATGTCTCATGAGAATAAACATTAACTAATGAATTATCATTCTATCTGGGTGAACCCATCATAACATGTTAATGAATATGTGTTACACATGAAAAATCAAACATAAACACAAGGGTTACTCATGTAAATAAATGGGTATTGTAATCATGTCATGGAGAATAAAAATGGGAGTATCATAAAATTTTACCCAAAATAATTGTTTTAAAATATAAATGGACATTAATAATAGAAAATAGGCCTATGTCATGATAAGTTATGTCAATATGAATTATAAAAATATAAATAAAGTGTTTAAGAAACCTTATAAATGAGCCACTTTTATGCAGTTTAAGAAGAAATATTAATCTTTAAAGAGTAAAAATGTATAATTGTTTGTATAAAACCAAAAATGAATCAATATAGTTTTTCATGATAAATTGAGTGATTTTATAAACATAAGGGTGTATTAAATATATTATGGGGTGCACTTTAAAATGGGTAATAAATCGAGAACTTCCCTTTATTCGGGCTTTCTTATCAAGAAGTACTGAGAATTGAACCTTTTTAAAACATGTATTTCCCCATAAAACAAGAATTTACTGGTATGGATACATGATATTGTAACATATACCCAGAATTTATAAGAATTATATATAAATAAAGAAGTTTTACATTTGGGTAAAGATGGATAAATCTAACCCGAAGGAAAAATGGAGGTTCGTGAAGAATCCCTTACCTTGTGTTTGAAATGGTTATGCACTTGATCTTAATATACTGGATAATTAGATTAAATATATTAATTAATTAATTAATAACCTTTTATACATTTATATTATTTGTTATAATTTTATTAAGTTCATTTATGGAATTTTTGATGGGTTTTGAGATTAAATTTCATCATTCGTGAGCGTTGGTTTCATTGGTTTTAATGATCAGTTTACTTGTTTACATGTATGAAAAGTCATGTAAAATGAGAATGGTTTCACAGAATTGAAGTTATATTTTATTAATTAACATCCATAATATTTAATTTTTATATTATTCATTTGTAAATTTTGGGCGAGGATGAATCATTAGATAATATGTTAGTGATAACAATTTAGATTAATTTGGAAGTTTTTTTTGATCAATCCAAACTTATTTAGTTTTATTAATTAATATTATGCATATAAATTGTTTCAGAACGTTAAATAGGATGTAATAAATATATGATAATCTTTTTTAACTATGAAAATGTATTTATTATCAGTCTTGAAGGAGGTAATGAAAATTGAAAACTTCATCATCCTTGAATGTAATAAATTAACACATCATAAATGATGTTTTCATTTTTTTGTAAAATTGGAGAGGGGGAGAGAAATGATGATGAATTATTCATTTAAAAAGATAAGTTTTTAGTATATATAATATAATTTATTTTTAATTCCACTTGGATAAGGTGAGGTTAGGAGAGAATATGAAAATAAAAGAAAAATAAAATAAACTAAAAGAAAAATAAAAAGGATTTTACCTCTTTAATTTCTCCTCCTTGAGAACCTCCTCAGAAAAAGGGGTTTATTATTTTGTTGAGAAAAAGGTCTCCTAGACATATGGTATAGTATTGAGAATATTATTAGGTATAATTTGGACAAGTATCAAATATTGAGAGGTGTGAGGAGAAGAGGTGGTGAGGGGTGGCATTTATAGAGGAGGAGAGGGGTGTTTTCTCAATATTTTATTCATTATTTTATTATTCTTCCTCAAGAATATGAATAGTTTTAGAATTATCACTAAATATATTAAAATGATGAATATGAGTTTGAAATTATGGGATTAAATTATCCATAAATCATCTATGACTCAATAATTCAGGTATTTGTTAAATACCGTAAATTACTATATTTCACTATTCACAAAAATTCAAGTATTTTAGAAAAATACACAAAATTAACCCTAATTTTTTTTGAAATTTATATTTCAAAAATTAACTTAATTTTATTAAAATTATTTTCCAAATATGTGAAATTAAATTTTTAATTAAAATTACCGTTTACTTTGAAAATACTGATTTTATAATTATAACTGATTTTGCACCACTTTGAAAAATTAATTAAGGTCTCATAAAATTATATTATAATCATATGATAACGAAATATTAATTTATGAATTTATTTTATGAAAATAAATATTAATTTAAATAATTATATTAATTATAAAATTGTAAATAAACATTTATGTTTCACAAAAATAACAAAACTTAATATATCATTTTAAATACATTTACATAATAATACTATGGTATAATTGGGTCATATTTTCATTTATAAGATGCATAAATTTTACTTATAATTTCATTCATTATTTTACTATTATATTGTCTATTTTACTATTCATAGGGTTCATATTACTATTCCAAAGTTCAGGTTACTATTCCATTGGTATAGGTTCCTTAACTTATAGAAGTACCTATTATTTCATTCATTATTCATTTATAAAGTTTTTATTGTATTATATGTATAATTTTATGTGATATATACTATATGAAATATTTATAAGAAGGGAATTTCCTTTGATATAATTCTAGGTTGTTACACATATGCCCTATTTTCATGTCATTAATCCATTATTATGTTTTCTTCCAATCTGGACTAAGCCAATTATCGATGCTGGATGAGTTCTCCAATAAAAGTATAAGGTAGGTGGTTTAGTCTTTATCACTCAAATCTTAAGGTTTTATAATATGCACCATTGCACCAAATTCCATATTCTCCATGTGTTTCTCTAAAATACATTTAAATCGTGTTTAATTCATTTCCCTTAATAGAATTGTTCTAGTGATCCCTTATTCCGGTTGGGTTTGGTCCCATCATCTTTTTCCACACTTTTAGGTGTTCCCACGTGGCTTCCCTGATATTATTAAATTCCTAAATGGACAAACCATATTTTAAATGGTTTTCATATGATTCTGATGTGATATCAGTATAATGAATTGAATTGAATATGATTGGTATGACCACATCATGTGATTAAGTTAAAAAATGGTTATTCCCTTTTTATTTTTAAATGTTAATGAATTATGAATTAACCATTTTCTCATATTAAAGACAATGATTACTTATCACTCCTATGATGTATGGGAATCAAAACCCTCATTAATTATCATAAATGGAAATGATAGCCCTTATACAAGTTATATACACATATACAGGAACGTCGTCCCTTTTACTTTTGTTATATGGGAATGACATCCCTCTTATGTTGTTATTAGAGCATTTATACCCTTTGTAAATGTGATACAGACATGGGGACCCTTTATAAATGATATCTCAGACATGATGAACCTTACCATGATACTGGGCATGGAAACCCTATGGTTGTGATACTGGGCATGGCGACCCGTACTACCGTGATATTGGGAACGACGCCCAATGATACTTGTGATATTCATGCCACAACTTATGGATGTTTGAGTTATACCTCAGGTCCAGGCTAGTGGTAGTATCCACTTATATGGCTTTATATTTCACTATGTACACAATCCATATATGTGTATACATATGGTTACATGTTCAGACTATCCATCCAAGGGAGAAGTACTAACCGTCAGCCTGATGTCCTTTTGAAACCAGAGCTAAACACCTTTAAAATTATTTACTACTTTCATTTATACCCTCAAACTACCTCATTATATTCACTAGCTAGATATTTATATAAATTATTGGTGGTGTCCTACTGAGTTCATCTCACACCCTATATGAGCCTCCGTTGGTACTCGGGAAAACTATATGCTTGTAGGAGTAGATAAGTGGAATCATCCATTTATGGATGCTTGAATTATTTCATGACTTAGGTATTCTTAGATCAATTTTTTCTTTTTTGTTCCTTTTTTATATCATGTACTGTAGTGATTTCATACTACCATGTATTCATGTTTTCTCTATTTTGTAGATACATAACATCGTCATCTTTTTTATATGATCCAGATTAATGATTTGGTTGTTATTCTGTGTTTGGATGTTTATAAATACTTCCTCTATCTTTTATACCATTGAAATACTTCTTCTATTTAAATTTTACTTACACCTCTATGCTACTCTGACTAGGGAGCACAGTCTCCCCACGGACACACCCTATGACTTCACTACTAGTTGGAATCCTTTGGCGTATGAAGAGGCATGCATGAGGCCATATGGCCTGCCAAATTAGGGAACCATTCCATATCATACAAGTTGGGATGTCACAAAGTGGTATCAAAGCCTACTTTTCTTGCTTTATTATTTTGATACAATGGAAATAGATTTGGAAGGTTATGGAATTTGGTAATTATTTGTGCCTAGGAGTAGAAAAACCATGTACAGAGAAAATCCAAATATCCACAGATGGAATTTTTTATTTTCAATATTATTCTTATTATAATTAATTTATTCCAACACTTGGTGATACACTTAAATTGTGATGTTATTATTGATATTATTGATGATTACTTTTCATCCTTATCCTGATGAGATGAGGGAAAGGAAGCATTGATCATGCATCACTTTTGGAACCTATTAGAATTCACATGTCATGTATTATTCCATGCCATGTAGGATGCATTTCTTGATCACATGACATTGTTATATGTACCTTTTGTGATATAAATGTTAAATTTACTAATGTTTTATTTAGGGGACTGAGAAACATAGTTGGAACTTAGAGTGCCCACCATAACCTAAATAGTTTTTTCCTACTTAGGCTATTAAAAACACCCTATACAACCAACTATGTCACATTGATTCATGGATCATTAGTTGCATGTACTGGAATGTGTTATGGTATGGATTAAATAGAATCCACATTTCAATTCATGAGGTGTATGTTACCTTATTGATTGGATGTGGTGACCCATTTGGTTTAACCATTTAATGATAAATGTAATAAAAATATGAATTAAATGAAATTGAATACAATATAACCTAGATCTTGAACCAAACCTGACCATAGTAGTGGGTGGTAGGTAGCATCTCTGGTTTTATATATAAATATTTGTATCATCCATAACTGAATCTTTGAGATGGAATAGGGGTGATACTGTTACATAGGATCAATTTTACCTATCCTATTCATGTATCTAAAATTTTATTTCTTTTTAATACTTCCTGAGGTGTGTATTTGAAATTTTTTGAACTATTCTACCACAACATCCTCCAGTCATTCTCCAGGATAGTGGTGACGACCATGCTCTAGATGTGGTGGGTCCAGAGCTGCAAGTGATACCTCTAGTTGTGAAACCTATGTAACCTCTTCCTATTTCCAATACTTGCAATGATGTATGGTTTCAAGGAGATTTTCATCATCTTATACAGATTATACAAGGTGCCCCGTGCCCTACCCCTTATATGGGAGAGATTATGAGAGAGTTTCAGCGGCATCATCCACTATATTTTTTAGGGGGATAGTGGCCCCTAGGATGAAGAGATATGGATCAAGATAGTTATATCTATATTTGAGTGTCTAGAGACACCTCTTGAGAGGAGAGAAACACTTACTACTTATATGTTGCGGGGATCCGCCAAATGCTAGTGGGATATTCTGAATCAGGAAGGTCAGTATCAGGAAGTGATTTGGAGGGTTTTTCAATTGAGATTTTATGATTATTTATTACTTGAAACCCTAAGGGATGATCATTCTAGGGATTTCATAAACCTGTAGTAGGATTATATGTTCGTTATGTACTACTCGTTTAATTTTATATACCTTCTGCACTATGCAGCTATCTATACGGCTGATGAGCCAGCAAAAGTGAGACAATTAAAGGATGGCCTTAGAAATACTATTAATTTTTGGGTAAACATTTTCTATTTTAATACCCTATCAAATATAATAAACTAGACCCTTATTACTAAGAGAAAACTGAGGAAAGTAGATGGTGTGAGTGAGGGAAGTTCAGAACCCAGACTGGGTAGTGGTTTGACTAGAAATCAGAAGTGATTCTTTGAGACTGCACACATGAGAAGTGGCAGCCAAGTCGAATCCACTGATAGTTATGTTCATTTTCAATAGTGTGAAAATCTTGGGAATAAAAATCCCCACTATTCTAGATACCCTTTCAAGTGGAAAGGATGTAAAATATTAGGGAATCTTCAGTGTTTCTACATGACATTTACATATCTTACGAGTGGGAGGGGATCCTCAACAGATCCAAATTCAAGAGTAGGATTAATAGAACCTCTCCAGGAATGTAGCTAGAGTAGTAATGGCTGTACAAGTAGAGGATGAGGTCATGGTTGTGGTATCGAAGTTTTAAAAATAGAACGCCAACAGAGCAAAACTGCTCTAAGTAGTTAGGGTGCAACATAAGGATATCAATCCATTTTTATTCAGTGAATAATATAAAAAAGAGGAAGGATAATGGGCTATCTACTTTTCAAGAAATTATTCTAGTAGCCTCTAATATAGTGTCTTCCTTATTCGATACAGGTTCACCACATTTCTTTACATCTATGCCTATTGTGGAGATATTTGGACTTCATATTGAGTACTCATATAACATTATGATTTTTGATACACGTTTGAGTATACAATCAGAAAGTTTACATCAATTTAATGAATATAATCTTGAGTTAGGAAACCATCATTTCTTATGGGACCACTTCATCCTTGAGATGAAAGGATTCGATGTCAATCTTGGGATGGACTGATTGGTTCCCTATCATGATTATGTGGATTGTTATCACTGGAGGGTGTCTTCTACATCACCATAGGGTGGTACTTATATTCAAAAGAGAGAGTGGGATGTCTAGGAAAGTAGATATAGACTAGTGAATCTTTGGGTTGCTAGAGTGACCACCTAGATTTTAATCCTTTACATGGATGATTAGGGGTTACATCAGTCTAAGTTCTCTTTTGTAGTCGATCGGTTTAGGATTTCCCCCCAAAAACTTATATGGACTACCTCATGAGAGATTGGAAGAGTTTAATATAAATCTAATTCTTATAGATATACCGATATCCATTAGTCTTTACAGGATGGATACTGCTGAGTTGAAGGAGATTAAGAGGCCGCTAGAAGATTTAGAGACCAAGGGTTTTATATGGCCTATTACTTCTCCCTAGGGTTCACCAATCCTTTTATATAAGAAGGAATATAGAACCATCAATATTTACATATATTATTAAAAATAGAATCAATTTACAGTAAAGAACCATTATCCCTTATCTCATATATATTATTTTTTTACTATCTCAGAGGAGAGATGATATTATCGAAGATCAACCTAATATTTGGTTATCAACAGGTTCGAGTTAAGAATTTAGATATTCCATGTACAAATTTACATAGTCGGTATGACTTATATGATTATCTTTTTATGTTTTTCGGTCTTATGAAGGAACCAGGCATATTTATGGAATTGATGAATAGGGTCTTACATCCTTATCTGGATTCCTTTGTAGTGGTCTTCATAGAGAAAATCTTAGTGTATTAGCTTACTTTAAGCGATGATGAAACACATCATGAGATCATTTTGAATACACTGAGAGGAACAAAAATATGATAAGATCAACAAATTTCACTTTGGGATTGATAAGATACACTTCCTGGGTCATATTATCTTCGAGGTAGGAGTTTCAATTGACATAGAGAAGGTGAGATCCATGGTTTCCTCAGAGTATACCATGAATGTTTTTTACATATGGAATTTGTTGGGGATAACTAGTTATTACAGGAGTTTCATAAAAAAATTATAATTATTGAAAACACATATTAAAGGCTTGAATTAGAAGGGTGTGAAGTTTTTATGGTCTAAATCTTGTGATAAAGCCTTTTAGGATCTGAAAGGGAGATTGAATTCAGCAACAATCATGATTCTACCAAAGTACAGAAAATTCTATATAACATTTTTTGATGAATCGGGTATTGGTCTAGGAAATGTTTTAATGTAGGAGTATATAATCTTTGTGTACAAGTCATGATAGTTTAGGCCTCATGAGCGTAATTACTCAAGGCATTATCTTGTATTGGAAGCTGTGGTATACTCCTTGCATCATTGGAAGTAATAACTACTTGGATATCAATTTGTGATGTTTATGGATCACAAAATACTTTGGTATATTTTCAAACAATATGTATTTAATCTAATTAAGTAATGTTGGGTTAAATATCTACAATCCTTTAACTTCTAGTTTTCCTATACACTTGGTAAAGGCAACAATGTTGTTGATACTCTGGGTTGGACTTAGACATAGTCATTTCAGGAGGATAGTAGCAAGTGGAAGCATATGGATCTATTTTCTTAGATGAATATAGAAGCGTAAGACTATTATGGGTATTATGTACTTTCATTACCATCAGTGACCACTTTAATTCTGGATAAGGTGAAGAAGAGTCATTTTTCCGATCATGAAGGCTTTGTCTTATGGGAAGGTATTTTTAGTGAGGACATACCTCTAGATTAGTATGTTATTGATGACAACATCCTATGTATACATGGGCGTATCTGGGTCCCTAAAGACATCATAGAGGAGATGATGCATGAGTCACATTGTTATCAGTGGTCAGTTCACCCAGTTATATCTAATATGTATCATGATTTGTGCTGATAGTATTGGTGGCTAGGGATGAAGTGTCAGATATCAAGTTCTATCTCTATGTGTTCCACCTATCAGTAGGTGAAGGTGGAACACCAACAAAATTATGAATTTTTACAGCTATTACTAGTCCTATAATGTAAATGGTAGAATGTTGTGATGAAATTTTTCATTGGATTACAGAGGTTTCCTCAATGTAGTGACATAGTTTTAGTAGTCATGGATCAACTGATGAATGTATCCCTCTTTCTTCCTATCCAAGATATTTTCTCAGCTCATGAGCCGAGAAGACTATACAATCATGATATCATATGGATACATGGTGTCCCTCATAATTTTTTTAGATATGTATTCTCATTTCACATCGTGGTTCTAAAAGGGGTTAAAGAAAGTTATGGGTATACAGGTGCTTCTGAGAAAAAGTTTCACCCTCATCTTGATGGACAGTTGGAAGAGACTATACATGCGTTAGAGGAAATTATTTGAGCATATATAATTGATTTTGATGGTTCATGGAAGAAAAATATTCCTCTCATTGAGTTATCTTTCAATAATAGATTTTATGAAACGATTTAGATGGCTCCTTATGAGTCCCTATAAGGATGTCCATTCCATTCACCATTGTGCTAGTTAGAGGCAGGAGAGGTAGTGCTATTGGGTCCTGATATTCTTTAGGAGACTTTAGAGCCTATTTAGATGACGAGGAAGTGGATTTCTACCACACATTTTAGAAATAAATCTTATGTTTATCTCTATCTAAGAACTCTAGATTTCAAGGTCAGATATCCTATTTTCTTGTGGGTATTACCCATACTTGGGTATAGAAGGATATTGAGGAACGAGAACCTGTCGCTGCACATTATTAGGCCATTTGAGATTCTAGATAGAGTCAATCCATTAGATTATTAATTGTTATTACCTGAGAGGTATTATTCCATGCATGACGTCTTCCATGATTCATATCTTCACCTTTATTATGCTAACCCATCTCATACTTTTGATCCCAAAGATGTTGATTATTATTTTGATGCTTCTTTTGAAGAGTGTTCTATACAAATCATTGAATAGAGAATGAAGGATCTATGAGGCTAGTCTATCCATTTAGTATGGACGCTATGGAAATATGACAAGGTATAGGATGATACTTGGGAGTGGGAGGGTCACATATGTGGTCAGTGGCTAGATTATTTCCCAGATATAATTTCACTGCCCTTCGAGCATGAACCTTGGGATGAGTTTCTTTAAGGGGGAAGATTGTAATTTTTTTATATGAGCTACATATCCTTTAAATTTTAGTCTAAATATTTTTTTAGACCTCTTATAAATTTTTAATGAGTTCACCGAAGATTAAAGGTTGTTCATGGCTTGTTCAGAGCTCGAAAGCCTGGTCTTTGGATAAATGAACTAGGCCACACGGTTAATAGAAACTATACAAGACAGTCTAAATGGTTACCTTTAACCATTTTGGGAGTTTTGATACAAAAATATGGGCACATAGTTTTCCATAACCATGAACCATGGGACACATTCTCGTGAGAATGGTCTTTATCATTTTACAAATTCAAGTAGCAAGGTTATAGCATAGTTTCTCTAACTATACAGCCAAATCAAGCATGGTTTCCCCTTGAGGCAATGACATGCACATAGTCGATGCATGGTTTGTCCAACTGTGTCTCCAAACTATTAGAACCCCTAAAAATTGGGTGATTTTACCAAAATACCCTTAATTTTTTATAACATTAAACCCCTATCCTATTTTCCATTTCCAATTAACAGAGTAGGATTTTTACTCTCTTTGAATCTATCAAGAACCATCATTCTAGGTTCATTGATAAAACTCTGATCCAGAATCTAATTGAAGCACTGATTATCTCATTAGATATCCATTGGTGAGTACTATATTCATATTTTAGCTTTATCTATTTGTATTTTTATTGATGAAGTTATCGAGGTGCAGGCTCATATGCCTTATTTCTAAGTAATTTTTCCTTTCTTCTATTTCCTTCCAATTTGGACCAAACCCAATGGTGATATTGGACGAGTGATCCTTATAGGTATAAGGTAGGTTATCTAGTCTTTATCCCTCAAGTACTAATGTTTTATAATATTTTCTATTACTCTGCATGCTAAATTCTCTATGTGTTGCTCTAAAATAAACTTAAAGAATGTTTAATTCATTACCCTCTATAAAATTGTTCTATTGATCCCACATTCAAATTAGGTTAGGTCCCATCATACATCTCCACCCTTCCATGTGTGACCCTGAATTTTCCTTGATAATATTTAATTCCTAAATGGAAAAACCATATTCTAAATGGGTTTGGTATGAATTCAAAGTGAGAGAATTATAATGAACTGAATTGAATGTGAGTGGTACAACCATGTCGCGTGATTAAGTGGAACAATGGATATTCCCTTATTATTATTAAGTGTTAATGAATTATGAATTACCCATTGGATTTTATTAAATCCAATGATTACTTATCACTACTATGATGCATGTGTATTAAAAACCCTCATTAATTATGGTAAATGGTCTTTATGACCTTTATGAATGTAATATACACCTATATCGGAATGGAGTCCCTTCTTATTCATTTATACAGAAATGGAGTCCCTTTTCTATTATGATATGGGCATGGAGACCCTTTATAAATGTGACATGGGAATGGAGACCCTTTAAAAATGTGATATAGAGTATGAAGAGCCTTACTGTGATACTGAGCATAGAGACCCTATGATTGTGATACTCGGCCTCATGACCCTTATTACCATGATATTAGGCATGGAATCCCGTAATACTTATGATACCTGTGTCATATATTATTGATGTATGAGTTATAAATTTATATAGGATAGTGGTAGTAGATACTTATATGGAAGTAGACATCACTATGTATACATTCCATGTATTTGTATACATATGGTTACATGTTTAGACTATCTATCCAAGAGAAAGTAGGTACCATCTTCCTGGTGTCCTTTTTGAACAAGAGCCAACCCCCTTTACATTTATTTATGACCTTCATTTATACCGACACTCTACCATATTATATGAACATACTGGATATTTATAGACATCATTGGTGGTGGCCTATTGAGTCTATCTCACACCCTATCAGGGCCTCAATTGGTAACCGAGAAGACTGTACGTGTATAGGTGTAGATAAGGGGAAGCATCAACTATGGATGCATAAATTTTTGCATGACTTATGATGGGATCTGTGTAGAAGATGACTGAGATGGAGCTTGGGAATCTTGGATCAATTTTTTCATTTTTATTCCTTTTGTGTATCATGTACTGTATTGAAAACCTGATTCCATGTCTATATGTTTTCTTTATTTTGTAGAGACATGACTTCATAGTCTTTTTTAAAAATGATGATTAATAATTTTTATTATTATTCAGTTATTGGATATTTATTCATGCTTCCACTATATTTTCTATTATTTATATTCTTCAATTATTTATCTACTGTTTATACCGTTGTGATACTCTAAATAGGGGGAATAATATCCCCGTATACACAACCTAGGCCCTCGCTTATAGTTAACAGTATCTAGCATTTGGGGAGGAAATCTTGAGGTTATGTGGCCCATAAAATTAGGGAAAAATTTAGTGTAATTTAGGCTGGGAAGTCACAAGGAGACTCTTCATCAAAGAGAATATTCTCAATAGCCTCAAGCCCCACTTTCCCCTCATCCATCTCTATATATACAAAAGATTTATCTCCTAGGATTAGGGTTAGATCACCTTGGGTGGCTGGCTCTTCAAGGGATTGACTGACTCTTAGATCAAGAATCTCGGATCCCCTTATCATTCATGATAGCTAAGAGACAACTACCTCATATAGTGATGCAAGGGTTTAGACAAAGTTTTTTTCTAGGTCCTTAAAGGGGAGGTCCACTATCGGGGACCTGTCTATGCCAATCAAAACCTAAATAACTACCATGGGACCCTCAGTGATATATGACTAGAATCTTGATGAGGTACCAAGATATCAATAATGAACATCATTAGGAATCCAACCCCACCAATAGAGGGGTATTCCACTGGAATTCTAGGGTGATCCCCCCCCCCCCCGAGATGAACATGAGGACCATAGAGTCTGGGGAAAGAGTGGCTCCATCCTATAGATGACCATACTCACTAAAGAAAATAAAAATCTTTTTTTTTTCAATTCATGTGAGAAATTTTTCTTTTCTATATCTCTATCATATGAACTATACAAAAAAATATAAACCTCTAAGACCACATGAGTCATGTACAGTATGAGAAAAAAGAGAAAAATAAAAAATTGTTCACTTACATGAGAGTCCTAGGAATAGACTAAATGATTGGGGTTGGAATGATCTATCAACTACCAAGAGTTTCATGATCTGGGAAACATTGGGTTGAGAGGGGACTCTACACAACATGCTTACTTTACCAACATGCACATGTACATGAAGGGGGTAATTCTAGGGGTGTTGGATTCTACCTGAATAAAGATGAATATAGAGACACAAATTGAGAAAAACATGAATTGGAACACAAGGAGTGGAGATAGGTTGATAGAGGATGACTACTAACTACATTAAAAATATAAATTTCCCTATTTTACTACCAAGGGTGAATACATAAAAATGAGGGTCCCCCAATGAACATGTTTGAAACATGTGAACTATCAATTTGTTGTTAAAAGTCCTTCAAGGCATGTTCCTAGTAGAGAGGTGAGCCATTTTGGCCATGCACCATCACCGTTAGGTGGGATCATTTGGACATGGAAGATGGTGTGGATAAAATTCATGGAATATGAAATTCTCGGGGTAGACTGAGGAAATGTTTGAATTTACTTTAACTCTATGAAATTAAATTTTCACGGTTATGAGCACATTGGGTGGGCATATCAGCCAAATCGGGAGATAGACTCACCTTCCAAGATGGATCACCATCTCAGTTTCCAAGAGATGATCAAGGAACTCGAGTAGTATGGTAGGTAACTAACATCGATGGGGGAAAATCTCATCTCATTTGGGGGTCTAAAATATTTTATTGTTTTACATTGTAAAATGTAGATAGAATGTGTGCAGATTAACATATCACATTATGAAAATTGAATGTGCAATTTAACATCTTACAATAAGGATGATGCATCTTACATTTTAATGTAATGTGACTAGGATGTGTGTATAATTGTTTTATCTAGTGATAAGGTTGTGTGAATCAATGAGAATGAAAATATACCCCTTCGAGGTACTAGGATACATGAAAAGGTAACATAAGGGGTGGTACCTCATGGATGACTACATGAAGTATGGGGAGTTAAGGTTTGATCTTTAATTTTTCTTTAACTTGTGGGTCCAGCAAGCACAACCATGATTTTTATGGTGTTTAGTGATGAATAAGGGATACATTGTTTCCTATACTATCCATTTACTTACTTTTAACCAAGTTTCAAGGGTGATTTGGAGGAAAACATTCAAAACATTTCTCAGATTTCCTCCATGTGGTTTCAACCTAACAGAAATATGTTCTTCTTTCCTAGGGCAGTTTAGGGCCATACAAGTCAAACCATATATGTAGGGGAAAATGTGATAGTGACTATATATAGTTTAATTTCATGATTCCTGAAACAACGCTACTAATTTTAGGTCTCATAGAAGGGACCACCTCTATCTAAGAATCACACTACCGTAATTATGTGCGAAGGTGCTAAGTCCCGCCATGGGACAAGGGGGTCTAAAGAACGACATGGTTAGTGAGTGATTTTTTATTTGTTCCTAAGATAGGATATTTAGGAATCACTAAATATCCCATTATATGGGTAATCAAGACACACATAGTTCTAGAATGTGACATAGTGGAGACCAATGGCAGAAGGGGTAAGTCCTCTCGAGTGAGGATGCAGTGAAAGAGGAATGCATTAGTTTTTTCAAATACTAGAGTTACTAAAAACCAAATATAGGTTGGGGTGTATAGGGGGCTAGTTGCACATTATTTAAGGTCATGAATCTTATATTGTGGATGCTACCAGTTTAAGGTCATAAATATTGTAATAGTATTACTACTAGTTTAAGGTCATAAATCTTAGACCAAGACTACTACCAATTTAAATTTATAGAGTTCAGACCATGACTGCTACCAGTTTAAGGTATTAGAACTCATATTAAGGGGGAAAATGTGTTATGGGAATGTTTTTGGAGAACAAAGGAGTAGTAACCTGTTGTGAAGAGAGATCCATTCCAATATAATGTTGCATGAAACATCCTTAGGAAATTTTTTCTTAATTTAAGGTCATTATGATCGAACCATATTGGGGATAGTGAGATGGGTTTTGTAGCTAGTTACTAATAATCCTATCATACATAGAGGTTAGGGTGACTGAATCCTAGTGTAAATGGTCTCATATGATGGGTGTATTTATGGATGATCCAAATATAGGAGGTCTAGGAATAACTACACATCTCATGTAATTGGGAATAAATTCTCACATTGTTTTGAAATGTGGTGTGGTAGGATAGTAACGATAAAAGTGGGGGGGGGGGATCCTCTTAGACAAGGACGAGAATCCAACTCTATAGTTTAAAATATTGTATATAAAGACACTAGAAACATAGCATAAGGTCACAAAGCTAATAAAAAAGGGGGCATTACTAGTGTAATGTAATAGATCATAGAAAAGGTCCAAAAAATAGTATAAGTTTATGATTCATAGACCATATAGGGGTATGCGTCTCAAATAAGTTTATCTAGAATGAGAGATAAGTAACCCAATATGAAAGGAGGGTGAAGAAGGCATGATGCTACAAAAATATCCAAGATAATATACACATATTTTTAAGTTTATATCACTTATACTATTGGTTTGAATTTTTTTTATGGTCATGGTGCATAGACCATATGGGGGTTTGTGTTCTGGGAGGATACTTGTGTCATTAGAGAGTCTAAAACCAACCTAAAATAAGAGAAAAGAAGGCCTGATGGCATGTGAATCTATGAGACACGTTGCACACAGTTTAGGGTCATGATTCTTTAACCAAGTCTCCAAGTTTAATGTCATAGAGTTTTGACTATATGGGTGTTGAAATTATATTCAGGAACATCTATGCATTTCAACCATTCTTGGAGAAAATTACACTACGAATCCTAAGCCCACATGACCCATGATTACTGTTATAAACAAATAACTTTAGGGAGTTACTCTATTACAAGGGAGAGCCTAAATGGGAGAAAAAGAAGCTAGATTTGGAAGGTTCTAATGATGTCAAGTATCATGCTCATTGTCCATGAATGGGTGAGGGAATAATACCAAGGGTGTTGAAACTCCACCAGAACAAAGGAGAGATGAAAATAGAGGTAAATCATGAATTTTGAGATTTGGACTATGATGGGGGTGACCGATGGATAGGGAGTGACTAATGACCTTGTTTGAAATGTAGCTTTCATAATCTCACCAGTCAAGGATAGAGAAAGTAAATATTATATCATTCGTTAACCATTTTCGAAATTTGAGAATCGAAATCGACCTTAATTTTTTTTGAAACATGTTCCATGGATAGAAGGTGAGCCATTTTGTATAGGAACCATTACTTTTAGGGGGTCTATTCAGATTTATAGGGTGATGGTGGTCCAAACCAAGTAAGGAATGAATTGGAGAAATGGACATGATGAGATTCTTATGGGGAAGTTAAACACTCTCAGAACAATTATTCCTTAAACTTAAACATGTTGAATGGGCATATCAATAGGTGAGTATTTAGCATATTCCCAAAGGGGAGGCCCAAAAATAGGTTGATGGTTGGGACGGGCCTGAGATATGAGATCTGAAAATATCTATGTATCCCATCATAAGTGGGAATCAATATATAAGTAGTTCTTAACTAAGCTGTGGTAGATAATAAAAAATGGAATGTAGGGTTCTCTCTCAAGTGAGGGAAGGAATGAATTTTTTTCACATATTGTGATAGGGATATTGACTATATAGTTTAACTTCTTAAGAAAATATCATTTAACACAATATTTAATGTCATCTGGTGAGAACCTATGATTGATCTAGTTTAAGGTCGCATAACTTTGAACTTGGTGGGGACTTTCACCAGGGGATTCCCATTACTAAGGAGGAGAAAATATGGTGTGAGTGGGGCCTATGCATGGAAAAAGACAATTCTTTCATACTCATGTCAGGTCACATGGGTGTATCACCTACTGATGGGATGAGGAATATGACTGAAGCTTACACCTAAGTTGGAGGCCTAAGGGGGCTTCTTAGGGGTCATATCATGATCATTACATGAGGCATATTATTCTTAACATATAAGAAAGATCATGATTACCACATTAGGTATTCTATTCTTTTTAGACAGGTTATCCTACAATTTAACACCTTGTGGTTAGGACTATTTCATACAGTTTTACATCATGTGACTTGGACTCAGGATTTTTAGTTTAAATTTATAAATCTTTGACCAGAAGAGACTGTTCTTGTGATGTACCACTTATGAAACTAGTAATTGGTGGGAGGCCTGGTGTGATGTGAACCCTAGTCATGATAGTTAATGAATATACACAATTGGATTATACCTTATGAATGACATAAGGTTCTTCCAATTTTGTTTTGAACTTCAATGAATTATTACTTGGTATCAATAACATCTTATGTGCCTATACTATCTCACACTAGAAGAAGGATCAAAGGTGAACCTTTTTGTTGAATTCTTACACCGCGTGGTTCTGATGTCTTTCTAGTTTATACAATGCATGGAACCTGTATTCTTCAAGTTCTTCCAGCTTATCCAGATGGAATTTCACTATCCAATATGACTTCTGCTAATCATAAATGGCTATTCACAGTGATTAAAGTTGAATCTATATATGTAACACTCCTATAGCCCACAAATTAAGGAGTAATGATGATATTATTAAGAAAAATATTTTTTTTCTATACCACTATCTTCTTGTATGATGTAAGAGATAGTTTTTTTAATTCCTCAATCTTTCCGTTCACCTACTTGTGACAGATGGATTTGTGGTTGGACTAGATATTATACTTTGTGTACAAATTTTTTAACTCATCAACTCAATTTTTTTTCCATTTTTCATTAGAATGTTGTGAGGAATCCCAAATAGATGGATGTAGAGGGAATTTAAAAATTCAATCATAAACTAGGTCCTAACCTCTTTGAGGGAGATAGCCTCTACCCACCTTGAAAATAAGTCTATGGTGGTCAGAATAAACCTACATTGTTGACCTATTATTGGTGGGTAGAGGTCCACAACATTAAGTCCCCATACAGAAAAGGTCCAGGAGTACTTGGTGTCCTAGAGAAGCTCTGATGGATGATGAATGAAGTTTTAAAGCATGAATCCTCTTGGTTAATTGGATATAGTTTCAAACCATGGTAATCCATAAGTAACCCAACATCAATATCTAGTAAGAAAGCTTCATCTCCACTTGATTGGCCCCACACAAGTTGATGTTGACCTATTTCATGATTTAATGGATCTCCATCCCTTGGATAAAATAGAGGAGGATTCCATCTAACCAAAACCTATAATGTATTTGATCAAGGTTGGGGCCATCCCAAAAGGAAAATTGCACTGCACACCAATAGATTGGATCTCTCTATAGTTGGTTTGGTGGGAGAGTTTCATGTTGGTGATACTAAATTAAGGGATTCATCCAATTGGGTGTTTCTTCAAATCAAGGGGCACTTTAGGGACATACTGTATAATTCCGAGCAACCAGCTATTGTACCTATCAGTCGTTATCATCTAAAGTGACATGGGAGATTACCTCAGATGCACCACATGAATAACATGGTCATCCTAATTGGGTTGTACAAGGAAGGTGTCCATGGTTTCCAAATCTTCAACATGGTCATTATGTGATTGGGGAACATGAGTCACCTACATTTGGGGAGGTAAATATGCCATAAACTCATGAAATCTATCTAACATAGGTACACTTTCTTTCTTATTAATGACATAGTCATCATTGACTTATTTTATGACTAGCTCAGATTCTCCCTTTATATGAAAATATGGGAAATAAATCTCAAGATCCAACTTGAGGCCATTGATTAGATCCTAATACTCATACTCATTATTGTTGTATCCTTTTTTACTTGTAATGAGTATGGAAGGATTTCTTACAGAAGAGTGATGAAGAAAATCCCAAGTTCCACCCTATTGTGTTTGAGGTTATTGATACTTATCCCAATCAAGCTACAATAAGAACCATTGAAATTCATCTTCCAACATAGAATGGTCTCGTATTTAGAGAATATGGAATCGTATATTAATTCATCATCTAGGGGTAGTTTTTATGGGTAGAATTCACAACTTGGAGTTTTTCCAGCGCTTAGCCCTTTATAGTCTCCTGGGGGATATACCTGATGTCGAACTACTAGAGAATTACTTACCAACATACCAGTCAACCTATAAACACGAGGAAGGTGAGAATTTACATTATAGTATCGATGAGGGATATCAAAAATTATCTCATGGTGATATAAGTAGTGGTATAACTTCTAAACTACCAAGACCAGCGTGAGGTTACTCTTCTTGATGAGATAATATTTATTTTATGTGTTGGGGAGAATGTGACTAAGAAATTACATACTATTTTACTTTACCTCATTATTCTTTTGAACTATAAGGTCTCTAAGGGAATATTCATGAGAGTTCATGTAAAGTAATAGTATATTCCTCATGATAGGTAGAATTAATACCATAGGATGTAGAAAATACTAATTAATCTTCTCAAATGCAGTTTTGCAGTTTTCATGCCACTGGTAGATGATTCCTTTCACCATGAGTCTCAAAAAGTGCTTACACTTTCTATATAGATTCTCAATGAACTATTTAATGTTGGCTAAATTTCCTTGGAGTCATCTCAACTCCTAAAGGTTACACATAAGAGGCATTTAGCAGATAGGCTTGATCTTTTTATAGATCTATCTCAATGCCTCAGTATTTTACATCAAAGATGAGTAATTTTATAGCACTAAACCCAAATGAAAACATCAGGGGGTTCATCTTCATGTGATGGAAGTTAAGGAAGCAAAAAACTTTCTCATGGTCTTTTATATGGTCTTTATGATAGTGGTATTTTACCACCAAATCATCCACATAACACTCCCCCAATGTCCCAGGGAGTGGTGTGAAGATCTGGTTCATGACACACAAATATGTTTCTTCAGTATTATTCAAACCGAATTGCATCCCTTAGTGGAAAAAATTTCCTTGAGGTTGTTTGAATTTTTTGGATTCTTCGTCCTTGGAGGCCATTTAGATCTTATTATACCCGGAGTACCCACCCGTGAAGGACAAATCCTAGAAATAGGTCGTAGCATTGATCAATAACTTTATCACTGTAAAGGGAAAAAATCCTTCAATAAATGGAAATTTAGGCCTCTAATGTCAACTAAGAATATAGTATTCCTACTCTTCCTTCTTATTGGGACAATATTGTCTAGCCACCTAGGGTACTAAGCCTCCATGAAAAATTTGTTATTGATAATATTTTAATCATCATCCATGACTACTGATTTGTGGGAAGGTTGCATCTTATTAGGAGGATATTTAACCCCATAGTGTCCCATTATGAGGCCAAGATGATGAAAGATAACCCAAGGATTGATCCATGAAATTTCCTTGTATCTCTAGGAAAACACCTCATTATTCTATTTCAAGAAAACCACATACTGATATAGCTCCACTAGATACATGGTTGTGCTAATTAGTGTTAGTTTCAGATATTATTTAATGTTGAGATTAACCTAGGTTATATCATCGACCGTGGTGGTGAATCCTAGTTCAAATGATGGAGGGTAATCCTCTAAATCATCTTCCTCATTTTACACATGATTATTATAGAGAGGATGAAAATCCCCTAGGGATGTAGATCTGGGAGTGACACTGGAATCTACTATGACAGAGGAATAATCCTCAATGAGGGGTTATTATTCTATAGAGACTATGGAAATTAACGACCCTAAGATAATCCTATGTTTTCTGACCATGTTACTCAGCTTTGATATCAATGCAATGATGTCGATTCGACATCCACTGAGTCATCCCAAGATTTTGGAACATGTGAGTGTATTGTGGATTAGTGACCATTGAGCGAATATATTGGTACACCATAGGGGTAGGGATTCCATAACTTGGCCGGTGTATCCCATGTAGGCTTATGTAGAAATATGCATGCAATAATTGTTAGATATTACAAAATAACTTCCTAAATTCAGGGTAATGGGCTCCAAATGGTGGATTATAAGAAAGGAACTATATTTTAAATCTTCCCATGAATATGATAAAGTGGCTGTAAAATCATTGGGTTTATTGATATGCTTGAACCCATTAGTCACGGACTATTTCCCACCATTTTATAGTACCCAGGTTCAAGGTAGTTGGTTTCACAAGAGTTTAAGTGAGAATCATCTCCTAAGAGTACTCCTACCCAACCGTTGAGGGAGTATAAAAGGCACTGATGGTATGATGAGGGGATTACCATGTGCAGATGGATCCAGGTTCTTCCCAATTAGGTGTTTTAGGTGGTTTACTGTGATAATACCATAAACTTGATTCTTTATACTAGGCCATTAAATTGGGTCATCAACATAATTGTTCAGTTCATTTTATACGAACTCTTTTTTCACCCATGAATTATCAAGTTGGCGGGAGTTAAAATAGCTTTTGTATTCCAAAACTTACGGAGAATTAAATATGGGATGAGGTGGATCCTAGAGCTAATATCCACTAGGTAGAAACATATTTACACACCATTGAACTGTCATGTTATATACAATGAGTGTATGTTTCCATGGATAGTTTCACCCCATTATATTTGAAGAAGGAAATGAAAACTTGAAATTCTTCCTACTCAGCTTCCTCTGAATGGCAGGACTCAATAGTAGCTACCTCAGTTGAAAACCAGAGAGGTAACATTAGGGTATTATTAAGGGCCTCATGCATCTCCTTTGATATGTGTAACAAATCTAGGATCAAGAGTCTTGCTGATTGAATAGAGAGTTTATTTAGCATATCATAATTTTGGGAAATGTGAATGTTTTTTCTTACAAAGGGATTATATTTAATATGGAGTTTGGTAGGTTCCATTGGATAAGGTTCTATAGCTGGACTGGTTCTAGCTATGTCCTTCTATTGATTGGATGGTTGAAGTTGAGAACTAGATGGATGAGGTTGGGACCTAGTCAGTGGTGGTTGAGCATGATTCTATTGGGGATGAGCCACATTATTAAGTAATATAGTCAGTTGTGAAGGTGCCACTAATAGAGAACGATGATAGGGTTGTTCCTTCTATGCCCTAGGTGGGGAATGCTATTTGGTCTTAGTGGTATGAATAGTATTTTCTAGAACAATGGATCAGATGTCCAACCTATTTGCACACATATACCTCTCCTTAGATAGTATCAGCCAAAGTCACTTAAGGGGGCCATGTGGAACTCCACATCACTGAGTATAGTGTATCCACATACTAGCCTGTAATAATTTACATAGGCATATTTTTGTTCTTCATCGGTGGAATTTTCCAAGATAGTGCACTTTTTAGGGGCCTCTCCTAATTCCGGAGGCATAAAATTACCATGTGTGTATATTGGTTTTAGAATTTTTTGGGTACTTTGTTTTCTCTAGCATCATAAATTCCTATTATTTTGAGATCTTGAAGGTTTTTATATAGATTCAGGAGTTGAAGTGTATGAAGTGACTACAAGGGGTGATGGTTTTCTTAAGTGGTCATGGATAATGTTGTGGGTGTGAGAGACCATCTTACATGACAACCAATCATTGGAATTCTATGTTCCCTAGCTTGGAGCCTTTTTCCATTTTCATAAGTCTTCGTCGCCACTATCAGATGTGGAAGAGACATATGCCACCTCTATTGGGACATCACCCAACTCAACTAGGTCATGGTATACCTGGTCTATGAGCTAATATTTAAAGAATAAATACTATTTAATGTTATATCCAAGGACCCTATGGTATGGGTATCAATTAGTATGATCAGTGAGTTTATCCTCTTGGCATCTTCAATATTCTGGATACTTTAGGATGTTCTTTTCCAAGAAATAGATGATGTAACCTAGGAATTATGCGTCTTTGATAGAGTAGGTCTTATTATTCTACACCACAAAGGGAATTTTGGGTTCCTGGTCTTGATGGGGGAATTTGAAGTGTTCTCTCAATGAGGTTTCACTTGACATGGATATTCTTGGGGGATCATGTTTGGTGGAGGATCCTAAAGGTGGATCGACTATGGGGCCTCTTTCGATACAAAAATGGCTATTTCTACCTTTACAATTTTTTACATGGGAGCTCTAAGAGGTAAGGGGTGAAACCACTTCTTGGTCCATCGTAAGGATTATTCCAGACACTGATATCTTTCAAAAAATCCTAGAACCCACTTGAATATTCAAGGAGATGAGGGTATAGACCATATCATGTTTGATGTTATCTACCCACATTTTCCAAAGAGATTATAGGAAATCTGTATATCGTGGGAGTAAGTGCATCCCTTCCATTTGTAAATGAAGTTAGTAACTCACTCATCATCCATCTTCTTGAACTTAGAGAGGCCCGTAATGCTGGCCTTATGCACAATGGAGATGAATGGGTAGTGAAATTTCAAACTTATATCCTTCCAGTTGATAATGGACCTCGGGGATAACTGACAATACCAGAAAAAATTGGGTCCTTCCAAGGTTTCAATGAAAATCCAAAGTCGGGTTGTATCCTATTATTCTAGAGTCCCTAGTATTTGGCTTCACCATGAGGCAAAGTAGGCTAGGTGTTGTACCAGACCACCCATCCCATCGAACAGATTGAAGCTCAGATTTCTAAATTCTAGGGGTGGGAATATGTGGTCCTATCATAGTAAATAGAGATTCTATTTATGTGGGATTAAGACATACTATATAACGATCCATACTTTACATACATTGTTAACACTTCAGAATTTAATTATATTTATTACAATATATAATAAAACCATGACAGGACCGTATAGGTATAGTGTCTTTAGAAACTGGAAAACATAAACAACTTGTTCATAAAGCATTTACATTGTCTCCCATTTATTAGATCATAACTAGAATACTTTTTGGAATATCATGTTAAATACCCTTCTTCATGACCCAGGGAAAAGAAACATACAAAAGGGTGAGATCAAATGCTCAGTAAGGGTAAACAAAGGAAATTTCAATCATATCATATTCTTAAGATCATAATGTTTGAAAATATTATCCTGTATAAGAGATCATAATATCATGTCATGGGATAAATCATAGAACTAAAATATAATCACAATAAACATAAAATAAGATATAAAACTTTGTGGCATACACACATAATCATATAAAATCATTTCATATTAGTCATGGATCATTTCCAAGACCATCGTAGCAGAAAAATTCCATTACCGAACCGAGTTCACTCCTCATTCCAGTCCGGTATCACTGAACCAAATTAACTTTCCCTTCCATCCATGTCTATCTCATGAGATATAAGTCTTTACCCAATGCATTTAAGGGAGATATATGTCCCACCCATCTTATAATGAAACCATTCTTATGTGTGCTACAAAATCATAAATCATACATAATAGCATAACCCATGTAATAAAATGAGATTCTTAAACATCATGCCATCATTAAATAATCCATATAAGCTAAATGGATATCATAAAAATAATTACATCATAAAATAATCAAATAAAAATAATAATAGGGATAGAAACAAAACCCTATATCATCTTAGATGGAAAACAATTTTTATAAAACACTTGAACTTAGTTCTTGAGGAAAATATCCTTTCTTCTTCAAAATTTTTTTCTTTTCTAAATATATGATGAATTTTTAAAATAATATAAGTTAATTGAAAATAAAATTGTAAACTTGTAAAGGATTCTTCATAGAAATAATGGTCTATGAAATCATAAAAATCCTTTCATGCTGTATAAGTTAAAAAACATTATTCTCCTACTTTGGCCGGAAAAGTCAAAAAGTATCTCATACTAAAATCAACAAAATATTCCTTTCATATCTTTTACTAAAAATTCAACAATGCATAAAATTGGATTTAAAAAATTTTAGGAGGATATAAATAATATTACATATTTAGTAGACATGGACGTGTATGATAAATATGCCCTCGTAAATTCTGAAGTATAAATAATCTTGGATAAAAATGATATTGCGAGATTTTCCCTTACCTTACATCCGATATGCTTTGTACATATCCAAAACTCCAGTATAATGATTTAAATATTGTCATTTAATTATTACAGAATCATATTAATTTTTATGATATCATATATGGTCATATTCTTATCTGTTTATTACTAACATTTAATTGTTACTCGTTATTCAGGTGTTAACTGCTTTATGTTCTTATGAATGTTTTTTCGAATAAGTTGTTATTCCTCTTTTTAGGTTATAGTTATATCATTTAAAGAATGGTATTAGTATAATATATATCACATTTATTTATTCAATTCATTTATGTAATCATTCTTCAATGAAGATAATGTAGAATGAATCACATCACATCGTAGAGAGGGTAGGCCATACGTACGCCCATGCAACGATATCATTCCCATGATTGTGGAATTTTATTTAAGTGTATGGTGTATAATATTTCAGAATCAATACCACTTTAAAATAATCATATATAGTTATTTCTTCCATCGTTATACTCATCCAATTATTTTGGTGATGAAAAAAAGATTACACCACGGAGTGGAGACGGTTGGCCGTATGTACGCACACGTGGTGATTTTATTTTTCATAGGATGGATAGAAGATGGAATATGGTTGTTTAATATTCATAATAACATATCAGTATAAAAGTGATACTAGAGTCATTAATTAATAATTAAACAACTTATATAGAGTAAATATAAGAAGAAATAATTTTGAAAGTATCGATAAAGGATATTACCTCTTCTTCGACATGCCTCTTCTAAAACTCCCCTTAGGGCACTAAAATTGGTCTTTAAAGAAGACCCGGACCTCTAGTATGTTTCTAAAGAATTTGGGAAGGGAAATTGGTAGGTTTTGGATTAGTTTGAAATATCAAAATGGAGTTAAGGGGAGAGGGAGGAGGTACCCTTTTATAAGCGAGGAGAGGGGCACTTTGGGAAACCTCAAAAATATTAATTTATAATAAACACAAACCCCACTTAAAGACCTCCAAAATGACCAAACTTAAAATATGAGAAGATATAGTGTTGTAATATCTTCAACCAATAAAATTTATACATGTTTTGATTTTATTTTCAACCATATCATTTTGATTTATCCTTATTTAACTTATTTAATTTTATTTGTGATAATAATATTCTAAATTTTAATTTGTTATAAATACTTATGTGTTGTGAATTGTCCAAAATTAGATACTTTTTGAAATTTTCGACCATATAAATTTCAATTTTTAATTTTTAAATATTTTTGTGATTTTTAAACAATTTAATAATATGTTATTTTTATAAAATATCAATAGTGCCAATTTTGACACTATTCATTTATTTTAATTTAAATAAAATCCACACAGAAGAAATATTCAAACCAAAAATATTTAATAGATTCCTAACATGTCATATTAATCTATAAAATGCGTGGAAAACATTAATAAGTTCATATAATATTTATTTTAATATTTTTAAAACCATTTATTTGATATTTCTCTTAATAAAATAATTACAACAACATTTTTGTATAATTATTTAATATACTTATCTGTTGCATAAAAATTAAAAATAAAATTCTATGATGAATAAAAATCTAATATCTTTCTTAATAATACTTTTAGTAGAATTTAGATTCTAAAAAACCCAACTTTTAAAATGTTATATTTATTTTATTATGAAGGTGAAAAATTTGACATCATTTATAATAAAATAATATAAGTGTCATAATCTCTTTTATAACACTCCAAATGGTCAAAAAGCTGACTCTTGGATGATTATGGTTTATCGTTACTCGAACAATAAGGTTTTTTCAAGTTTTTTTTGAATTTTGATGGGTATTATTATTTTAATAAAAACTATATTATTGATTTTTCATTAAATAAATAATTTCTTCATTATTAATGTATAAGCTATTAAGGTAATTATATATTTCGTCAAAATTAAAAATAAGTTACCATGATAAATAAAAAAAATTTAGATTTCAAAATATTATTTATAATCAAATTTATATTCTGTATAACTTTATATTAAAAATAATTTAATTATTAAAGTTTGAGTGAGACATATTTCACCTTTCTTTAAATAAAATAAATTAAATGTCTTAATCTCATCCAAGTGGGTTCCAATAGATATCCTTTCGACCCAAGTATGTTTTAGGACGAAATAAAATCATCCAATTATATTAATACAAGTGTTAGGGTAATTTTATAATATTATTTTCACCATTAATTACCTGATTTACCTTTAATCGTGGTAAATAAAATTTACTGTAGTTACTATTCATAATGTCTGAAAAATAAAAGAAGCCTATTAACATAATTTGGACCAAATGATTCCAAATATGGAATCAATTTTTCCAAATTCAAGACCCATAAGTTGTAATAATTAATTTAAAATTAATCTTATTGTTGAGAAAACATGTTTTAAAAGTTAAAACATTGCAAAAGATTGAAATGATTATACCCATGAATTCAATGTAAAATTAATGGTAATAAAATAAATTATATTAAATGGTAAAAATATATTCTATTTATACTTCAAATCCAAACAATATTATAATTTAACCATATAAGTTATCTCGATGAAAAAAGTTATTTTTAATTAAATTTTGGCGTATTTTTACTATTCATCAAATTATTAAGGTTATCAGAAAAATATCAAAATTTTAACCAAAGTATATTCTTATATCCCACTTCTAAAGAAAAGGTTTACATTGTCATATTAAAATTATTAATGTGTCTAAATCTTAAATTAAAAGAGGTTTTCCATTAAAAGGTGGAAAAACATTCATTTAATATCTATTTGATTAATATCAAAAATATCTTTTTAATTATATAACATACATGTCTCATTAATTTCATTCACTCAAATAACTAATATGACATATAATTGAATTAAATTTATCATAGATTTTTAAAAGTTAGTTATATTTATTCCCGCTAACATAACAACTAA
Organism: Viscum album; assembly: GCA_963277665.1. Lineage (NCBI taxonomy): Eukaryota > Viridiplantae > Streptophyta > Magnoliopsida > Santalales > Viscaceae > Viscum > Viscum album. Next base: position 2,052,999,370 of record OY728153.1, on the reverse strand, counting down.
GTTATAACGGTAATTTATATTAAGGGTATCTCATAGATTGTTTAAACTCATGATTGCATGAAAAACAAGCTACTGAAGAACAAAAATTATTTAAATATTTCATAAAATATACAGGCGTTACATTCTATCCCCCTTAAACTGAATTTCACCCTCGAAATTCATCACTTAGAAATAAACAGATGAGGATACCTCTCCCTCATCATATCCTCAAGTTCCAATGTAGCTTCTTCTAATTGGTGGTTTCTCCATAAAACATTAACCAATCGAGTGGTCTTTTTTCATAGAAATTTTTCTCTATGATTTAGAATATCTATCAGTTGTTCTCAATAATAATGATCTTGATTTATCGGTACGACTTATGAGCTTAGTACATGTGAAGGACCATAAATGTACTTTCGGAGGAGGGATAAATAGAACACATCATGAACTTGAGAGAGATTCGATGGAAGCACCAATCGGTAAGCTACCTTATCAAAACGATCTAGAATTTCTAAAGGACTAATATAACTAGGGCCCAAATTTCTTTTCCAAATCTCATTACTCTCTGCCAGGGAGATATTCTTAAGAACACATTATCTCCCACTTCAAACTCTAGGTCTTTTCTTCGGTTGTAAGCATACATTTTTTTGTCAACTTTGAGATTCTCTTATATGTTGTTGAATAGATCTGACCTTTTCTACCATTTCATTAACAAGATCATGTTTTGATAGCTATCTTTCCCAAAATACATCCCAGCAAGTTGGAGTTCTTCACTTCTTTCCATAAAGGGCTTTATAAGGAGCCATCTGAATACTGGAGTGAAAGCTATTGTTGTAAGAAAATTCCACCAATGGTAGGTGTTGATCCCAAAAAACCATTTAAATCTATAGAGAAATATCTCAACATGTATTTTATAGTTTGAATTGAAATATCAGACTGACCATCTTTTTGAGGATAATAAGAAGTGATGAAACTCAACTCTGTATCTAGAGCATGTTGGAGACATCTCCAGAACTTTGAGGTAAACCTCGGATCCCGATAAGATATAATGGAAAGTGGTACTCCATGAAATATTACCACTTATTTTACATATATACTGGAAAGCTGATCAAGAGATAAATCCTCTATAATAGCAATTAAGTGTGCTGACTTTATAAGATGATCAACTATAACCTAGATAGCATTATTGCCTTTGGATATTTTGGGAAGTCCGGTGACAAATTCTATAGTGATGTTTTCCCATTTCCATTCTGGTATGTGTGATGGTTATAACATCCCCTTAGACTTATGTCTTTCAACTGTAACTTGATGAAAAACCAAGCATCGAGAGACATATTCAGCGACATCTCTTTTTACACCATCCCACCAAAAGTACTCTTTTAGGTCCTTATACATCTTCATGCTTCAAGGGTTAACAGAGAATGAAGAACTATGAGACTCATCCAATATTTCCTTCTTTAATTATGGTATGGGAGGAAAACAAAAAATGATTCCTGAACCATATTATTTCATCACAATCAAGGTTGAATTCAGGAACATTTCTCACCTTCTTTTGCAACTCTTTATCTTCCTTCTGTGCCTCTTTAATCTTCACATATATATATGGTTGGAAATTCATTTGAGAAAGATAAGATTTCTCCCCTTCTGTTATAATCTCAATATCTATCCTTTTAAAATCCCTAAATATTGGATTTTTCGTGATCCTCATCATGGATAACATGGAATGGTCTTGTCGGCTAAATGCATCTGCCACCTTGTTTTCTTTCCCAAGGTGGTAATGTATGGAGCAGTAATAATCTTTAATCAACTCCATCCATCTTCTTTGGCAAATATTAAGATCCTTTTGTGTGAAAATATACTTTAACTTTTATGATTAGTATAAACATCACAACTTTCACCATAAAGATAATGATTCCATATTTTTAATGGAAATATTATAGAAGCTAACTCCAAATCCTGAGTTGGGTAATTTTTCTCATGGATTTTCAACAGTCATGAGGTATAAGCTATCACCATATCGTTCTGCATGAGAACTCACCACATTCCCTTATTGGATGCATCACTATAGATCACAAACCTTTCTACACTATAAGGCAGTGTGAGTAATGGTGAATTGGCTAACCTTATTTTTAACTCTTTGAAATTATCTTCACATTTCTCTGTCCAAACGAGATTAACTCCTTTTCGAGTAAAATTTGTGAGTGGATTAGATAATCATGAAAAATATTTCAAAAAACGTCGATAATAACCAACCAAACCAAGAAAACATCTGATCTCAGTTATTGTTGTTGGTCTCGACCATCTTTCATTGACCTCTATTTTTTGCTAGATCCATAGATATCCCCTCTCTTGAGATTATGTGAGCCAAAAAATGAAACTTTTTGAAGGCAAAATTCACACTTGGTAAATCTTTCATAAATATTCTCCTTTATCAGCATCTTCAATACAATTCTTAAGTGATATTCATGGTATTCCTTGATATTTGAATATACAAGAATATCGTCTATAAAGACTACCACAAACTGATCAACATAGTCTCTAAATAATTTATTCATTAGATCCATGAAGATAGAAGGGGAATTAGTAAGACCAAATGGCATCACTATAAATTCATAGTGTCCATACATTGTACGGAAATTCGTCTTTGGTACATACTCCTTTTTCACCCTCAATTGATGATACCTGGAATGACGATCAATCTTGGAAAAGTATTGAGCTCTGCGTAGTTGGTAAAATAAGTCATCAATGCTTGGGAGATGATATTTGTTCTTGATAGTGATCTTGTTAAGTTCTTGATAATCAATGCGGAGTCTCATTGATCCATCTTTCTTATTAAAAAATAGTACATGTTCTCCCCAAGGTGATGCATTAGGGAGTATGAATCCCTTATCAATATTATCTTGGAGTTTCTTCTAAATTCCATCAACTCAATTGGGGCCATTCTATAAGGTTTCTTTGAAATAGGCATAGAACCTGGTATGAGTTCTATTGAAAACTCAACTTCACAATTTAGTAGAAGACCTGGAAATTCCTCTGGAAAGACATCATCAAACTTCTTTACAATGGGTGTATTCTTAATCATGAGTTTCTCACCAACCATTTGAGATAAATAACCTTCATTTATTGGAATCAAGACCCATAAGATGGATGAAATTTCCAATGGAATGATATATTCATCCTTGCATCAATATATGATCCTATATTGATCTAGAATATGGAATGTGACTTTTCTTCTTTGGAAATTGATATGATCTCCATATAAGGAAAGCTAATCCATGCTAAGAATCACATAAAATTCCACTATAGGAAGGATCACAATATTTGTAGGAAGCACTTTCCCACAAACTTCAATTGGATAATAATTATAAACTTTTGATGCAACCTTTGTTCTATTAGGAGTTGTCACATCTAACTCAACATCTAATTGTTGTGGTAATACGTTGATACCCCTAAATAATTCTTGAGAAATAAAAGAGTGGGTGGATCCAGAATCAAATAAAACATTTTCTTCTTTAGAGTGGATGGTAAGTTCACCTTTTACCACTTCATTATTATACTCCACATCACTGATAGAAATTGCATGCGACTTTCCTTTTTTCTTTGGCCTTAAGAGTTTGTTGATGTTGATAATCATGAACAACCCTTGGATTATGGAATTGATTGGAATAATGACCTATTTCCTTGAACTTGTAACATTGAAGTATAGGAGGTGCATTATATGTATCCTTATCTTTGTTCGCATCATTAGATATCTTTTTACCATCACTTCAGCATTCAATTTCCTGATGACTTTATTTTTCACACTTAAAACATTTACTCGTCCCTTTAAGACAATTCCCTTCATGTTTCTTTCCACACTTTGAGCATATGGTAAAACTAATCTTTTTTTTCTCAGTGTGGTCTTTAGATTTTCCTTTGAATTACATTTTCCTCTTCTTATCAAACCCATATGATTGATGGGTTACTCCAATCTCCATCTCAACCTTGGGAGCACATCGATCAATTTCCTCCTTGCTATTGAAGTCCCTTACGGATAATGCAGTTTGGAGACTTTGTTTTAAGACACTAAAGAATCAATTGATCTTACTCTCAGGTTGGATAATAATTATGGAAGCATAACTTGTAAGTATTGTAAAATTTGCTTCATAGTTACCAACAAATTCATCATCCTTTCGCTTCAGTTCAAGAAACTACTTCTCCATCTTTGTTCGAAGAATATGAGGGAAGTGCTTATTGAGAAATAAGTTCTTGAACTCATCCCATTCCATGGACTCAATTTCATCTCTTTGCCTCTTATTCTTGATAAGATTACACCATTGATCAACTTCACCTTCCAAATGATATACTGCTAAGATGAATTTATCATTTTCAGAACATTATAGAACAAAAAATATCTTTTCAGTGGTACTGATCCATTGTTAAACTACTAATGGATCAGAAGACCCGCTGAATGAAGGTGGACGCTGATTCAGGAAGGATTCAACAGAATGTTGCTCCTTTGCTCGTTTGGAAGTCCTATATGACTCACAGCTTGAGAAATTTGTGTGAGCATGGCTACAAATTTTTTCATTCCATCTCCCATAATGTTTGGTTGCTCTGGGGGACAATCATTGCATTTCCCGTCGTATTCAGTATTAACACGGTTCCTTTGGGATCCTTCCATTGACTAAAACCAAGAAGCGTAGTGTGAAAAACACTAATAATAACTGAAAAATCACATAATCAATAATAAAATTTCACACTTTAGGTCTTATCATAGGTTATTCATGGCTATTTATAAAACACTAGGATTGTGACATATTCATAGACATATCCTTAAGGGTTCTTACTAAGGCATTTACATCGTAGTTTCCAAAGGTTAACTATATATTTCCTCTGATACCAACTATAACGATCCATACTTTACATACATTTTTAATAATTCATAATTGAAGTATATTTATTACAACATATAACAAAACCATGATAGGACTGTATAGGTATAGTGTCTTAAGAAATTGGGAAACATAAACAACTAATTCATAAAGCATCTACAGTTTATCCTGTTTATTTGATCATAACTAGACTCCTTTTTGGCATATCATACTTAATACCTTTCTTCCTGACATGAGGAAAATAAACATACAAAAGGGTGAGCTCAAATTCTCAGTAAGTGTAAACAAATGAAATGTCAATCATATCATATTATTAAGATCATAATGTTTGAAAATCTTATCCTTCATAAGAGATCATAATATCATGTCATGGGATAAATCATAGAACTGTAATGTAATCCCAATCAATATAAAACAAGACATGAAAATTTCTGGCATACACACATAATCATATAAAATCATTTCATATTATTCATGTCTCATTTCCAAGACCATCATAGTGGACAAAGTCTATTACTAAACTGAGTTCACTCCTCATTCCAGTCCTCTATCACTGAACCAGATTAACTTTTCATACCATCCATTTCTATATCACAAAATATAAATATTTACCCAATGCATTGGAGGGAGATATAGTTCCCACCCATCTTATAATGAAACCATTCTTATTTGTTCCAAAAAATCATAAATCATACATCATAGCATATCCGATGTAATAAAATGGGATTCTTAAAAATCATGCCATCATAACATAATCCATATAAGATAAAAGGACTTCATAAAATTAATTCCATCTTAGAATAATAAAATAAAAGTAATAATAGGGATATAAACATAACCCTATATCAGCTTAGATGGAAAATAATTTTGATAAAACACTTGAACTTAGTTTTTGAGGAAAATATCCTTTCTTCTTCAAAAACATTTTATTTTCTCAATATGTAATGAAATTTTAAAATAAAATAAGTTAATTGAAAATAAAATTGAAAAATTATAAAGTATTATTCATGGAAATAATGCTCTATGAAAGCATAAAAATCTGTTCATGTCGTATAAGTAAAAAAAATTCTTCCCGTACTTTGGCTGGAAAAGTCAAAAAGTATCTCATACTGAAAATGAGAAAAGATTCCTTTCATATCTTTTACTAAATATTTCACCATTGGGTAAAATTGGATTTAAAAAATTTTATGATGATTGAAATAATATTATATATTTAAGAAATATGGACGTGGATGATAAATACGCCCTAGTAAATACTGAATTATAAACAATCTCGGATAAAAAGGAGATTGTGATATTTTCCCTTACCTTAGGTCTGATATGGTTTGTATGTATCCAAAACTCTTGCATAATGATTTAAATAATGTCATTGAATTATTACAGAATCATATTCATTGTTATGATATCATATATGACCATATTCTTATCTGTTTATTACTAACATTTCATTGTTACTCATTATTTATGTGTTAACTGCTTTATGTTCTTATGCATGTTTTATCGAATAAATTATTATTCCTATTTTTAGGTTATAGTTATATAATTTAAAAAATGGTATTATTATAATATATATCATATTTATTCATTCAATTCATTTATATAATCTTTCTTCAATGAATATCATATAGAACGAATCACATCACATCATGGAGACGGTAGGCCGTACGTACGCATGAGAAACGATATCATTCCCATGATTGTGGAATTGTATTGAAGTGTATAATGTATAATATTTCATAATAAATGTCACTTTACAATAATCATACATAGTTATTTATTCCATCATCATACCCATCCAAGTATGTTGGCGATGAAGAAAAGATTATACCACGACGTGGAGACGGTACGCCGCACATGGTGATTTTATTTTTCATAGGATGGATATAAGATGAAATAGGGTTGTTTAATATTAATAATAACATATCAGAATACTAGTGATACTAGAGTTATTACTTAATAATTAAAAAAACTCATATAGAGGAAGTATAAGAAGAAATAAGTTTGAAAGAATCAGTAAAGGATATTACCTCTTCTTCAACGCGCCTCTTATAAAACTCCTCTTAGGGCACTAAAGTTGGTCTTTGAAGAAGACCAAGACCTCTAGTATGTTTATAGGGAAGTTTATAAGGGAAATGGGAAGGGTTTGGGCGAGTTTGAAAGCTCAAAATGGAGTGAAGGGGAGAGGGAGGAGGTTCCCTTTTATAAGCGAGTAGAGGGGCCCTTTTGGAAACCTCAAAAATATTAAATTATAATAAAAGAAAACCCCAGTTAAAAACCTCCAAAAAAACTCCAATTAGAGTATGAGATGATATAGAGTTGTAATCTCATCAAAAAAATAAAATCTAGACATGTTTTGATTTTATTTTAAACCTTATCATTTTGATTTATCCTTATTTAATCTATTTAATTTTATTTGTGGTAATAATATTCGAAAATTTAAATGGTTATAAATAATTACTTATATGATGTGAATTATCCATAATTTAATACTTTATGAAATTATTGACCATATAATTTTCAATTTGTAATCATTAAATATTTTTTGGATTTTTAAACAATTTAATAATATGTTATTTTTATAAAATATCAACAGTGTCAATTTTGTCTCTATTCATTTATTTGAATTTAAATAAAATCCACGAAGAAGATATATTCGAACCAAAATATTAAGTAGATTACTAACATGTCATATTCATCTATAAAATTTGTGGATCACATTAATAAGTTTATATATTATTTATTTTTATATTTTTAAAACCATTTAGTTGATATTTCTCTTAATAAAATAATTACTACAACATTTTTGTATAATTATTTAATATACTTATTTATAGAATAAAAATTAAAAATAAAATACTATGATGAATAAAAATATAATATATTTCTTAATAATACTTTTAATTGAATTTATAGTCTAAAAAACCCAAAATGTTATATTTATTAAATTATGAAGGCGACAACTTTGACATCATTTAAAATAAAATAAAATAAGTGTCATAATCTCTTTTATAACACTCTAAATGGTCAAAAAGTCTACCCTTGGATTCTTATTGTTTATCTTTACTTTAAAAATTAAGTTTTTTCAAATTTTTGGACCTTTTATGTTTATTATTATTTTAATAAAAACTATATTATTGATTTTTCACTAAATAAATAATTTCGGCATCATTAATGTATAAGCTATTAAGTTAATTATATATTTCTTAAAAATTACAAATAAATTAACATGATAAATAAAAACATTTTAGATTTCAAAATATCATTTATAATCAAATTTATATTCTGTTCTTATCTTATATTAAAAATAATTTAATTATTAAAGTTTGAGTGAGACATATCTCACTTTAAATAAAATATATTAAATGTCTTAATCTCATCCAAGTGGGTTCCAATAGATACCCTTTAGACCCAAGTATGTTTGAGGGAAAAATATAATCATCTAATTATATTAATACAAGTGTCACTGTAATTTTATAATATTATTTTCACCCTTAATTACATGATTTACCTTTAATCGTGGTAAATAATATTTACTGTAGTTACTATTCATAATTCCCAAAAAATAAAAGAAGCCTATTAACATAATTTGGACCCACTGATTCCAAATATGGAATCCATTTTTCCAAATTCAAGACAAATAAGTTGCAATAATTAATTTAAAATTAATCCCTTTGTTGAGAAAATGGGTTTTAAAAGTTAAAACATTGAAAAAGATTTAAATATTTGTACCCATGAAATCAATGTAAAATTAATGGTAATAAAATAAATTATATTAAGTGGTAAAAATATAATCTATTTATACTTTAAAACCATTAAATATTATAATTTAACTATATAAATTATCTCGATGAAAAATGTTGTTTTTAATTAAAATTTAGCGTATTTTTACTATTCATCAAATTGTGAAGGTTATCAGAAAAATATCAGAATTTTAACGAAAGTAAATTTATATATCCCACTTCCATATAAAAGGATTGAATTTTCAAATTAAAATTATTAATGTGTCTAAATATTAAATGAAAAAAGGTTTTCCATTAAAAGGCGGAAAAAATTATTTTAATATCTATTTGATGAATATCAAAAATATTTCTTTAATTATATAACATACATGTCTCATTAATTTCATTCACTGAAAAAAAATTGTATGAAATATAATTGATTTAAATTTATCGTATATTTCTAAAAGTTAGTTATAATTATCCTGCTAATATAACGACTAGGTTATAACGGAAATTTATATTAAGGGTATCTCACAATTTGTTTAAACTCACGATTGTGTGAAAAAAAAGATATTGAAGAATAAAAATTATTTATATATTTAATAAAAAATCCAGGCGTTACGTACTATGTTTAAAAATAATCAATAATATAGATGAGAGTAGCTATCATGTTTTCTTGGTGAGGGCTAGGAATCACTAATGCTTTTACTGATCTACTGGTCTATGAAGAGAAGAAGTCATGGTCCCAAGGTGAGAAGTCACACTGCTCGGGTGAAGTAGGTAGGTCATATCTTGGTGTTTTTTCATGTCCACTAAAATCTATCCAAATCATATGCATAGGAACGCCTTCCTCAACTCTAGGTTCATAGATGAGGAGGACTAGATTCTAAACCAAAGTATGAGAAGGGTACCCTTGAACATTGTCTTACTCTGGGCACCATTCAGTAAGTAACTCAATAGTGAGTCTCTTTTAGGAGTCAAGATCATAGAGAAGAGTGAAAATTCTATTACCTAACTCTATTTATAGTCATTCCTCTGATAGAATTACGGTCTTGGTGATTCTCTTACCCTTATTGAGATACTTATGATTAGGTGGAAGTACCTCATTGGGGGGACTTCTGAGGGCCAATGCCTATCTCTACTAATGAGTGTGGGAACCCATGTTAGGGTATCCCTGATATTATGTCCCTCATCATGGTGGGTTTTCTTCGTCACTCTACATATAATTGACCCAGTTATTTTGATCATATGGGGTATATATCATGACGATGTTCACTGTAAAAAAGGTTTGAGGTTAATTTTCACCATCAGGGGATTGGCTAGCCTGATAATACCACTATTTCCTTGGAGCATAGATGAATTAGAGTGAATAATTCAACACTAGTATTTGGTATTTATATGGAGATACTTCTATTTCATGACTCAATAAATCATAGCGAGGCTTTTGACATAGGTCTGCTGAAAATTATGGCGGCATCTATATGAATCAGTGCACTGAGCTACATAAAGTGCATAAATATTGACCTACTGACAATACTGATGAATAAAATCAAGGTGTTACTAGATCCTTGGATAGGGAAACTAGTGGTATCAAAGGTGGTAGAATATAACCCATATATTCAGGCGAATGAAGGTATCCTGACCCTCAATGAGGAACTCCTGTATGGTGAAACTCAGGTATACCGGGGACCAAAACATAATCTAAAGCTGGTTAGTGACCATGATATCCCACATGTCTGCCTCTTGTTTATTATCCATGGTTTATATGATCCTTATTTCCCTAAGATCTAATTCACACTGGTTTGGAAACTAGGGGTGGTAGTGATGCAAACCTTCTCTAATCCTGTATTTTTTGTGTCTGTGGGGGGGGGGCATCAGATGGGCCAACCATTCATAGAATTTTAGAGTGTCTTTCAGAGGTGGGGACAAATTAATGACCATATCCATATAGGATGGGGAATCTATAGCCTCTCGATGATTTGTAAGGGCATCATCCCTCTATGGCTCAGTAGAGTGCTCAAAATTATCAGAGGGTTCCATTCCAAACCGTGACATCTCCCCAACTTATAAGGCAGAGGTTAAGAGGGGTGAAGTTAATGGTGGTAGGGATAGTTTTATAGCAATTACCTGGAAGGAGTCTTGGACATACTCCACATACAGGTTCCTGATAAGGGATCTGTGGACCTCATGAGCCTCAGCCTCATAGATGGTTAGCCATAGTCAATGGGTTTCTTCCCCTCAGTTATGATGGTGGGGGTTGAGGGGACTCAATCGAGTCTTCCATCACATCCGACTCTTATAGATAAATTATGATATGATGTATCTCCCATTATTTCTTCAACCAGTGTGGGGGATCACCTAGTTAATGTCTCTAAGGGTTTTGGGGATTCCTTCTATTCTTACTATTACTGGTGAAATTGGTAGGACCACATGATGATTGTTCTCCCTCATACTAGGGACAAATCTTTAGGACAGGTAATGTCTTCGAAATGAGGAGGACATATGTGTTAATTTATTATGTTATAATGAGGACATAAACTTTGAAATTATTCATCATAGGGTTTCCCATGATGGTTATAGGTGGAATTCATGATGGTGAGATCCAACCTAAATTTCCCAGTGGGAAGCCAGTGTCTCAATCCCAATGGGGTTAATATAGGCCCTTGTACAATAGTTTTGAGGGTAGGATGAAATTTTCTGAAGGTGGTCGGGGATACTAGAGCTGATGATGAGACCTCCCTTTGGGAAATGTTATTGGCCTACCCCCAGTGTTGGCATCCAGTGTTTTGTATCACGACCGAAGGAGAAGGGACATGATAGACTTTATCATCGACTAGTGGTTTCAGTCAAAGTTTTTGATGTAGTTGAGTGTGATCTCTATTTGATTTCCCTAGGTGGTGGTATCCATTGTTCTAATCAGGGTATTTTCCCTCATAATAGGCTCTCGGGGGGGGGGGGGGGAGGGGGAAATTAGAGGGGTTCCAATGCTTCTAGGTCCTATTAGTCTATGTCCCTGGTTGGGATGAACCCTTATTGTTTATATAGACAGACCAAGGAATTAATAAACGTCTACTAAATGAGGCCATATGGGGAGAGAGGGTGAGGGTGCCTGATAGTTGCGGGAGTGGTGGTTATCATGGAAGGAGTATAGTTGTGTGGGATTAACACACCATTAGTTCTACTGTACCATGCCTATTGGAAGTGGGTCATTTAAAATTTCTTATAGATTATATACCATAGGATACATGAAGTCAGATGTCAATTTAGGTATGATGAATGAAATTCCCAATGCGAACAATGTTATCAATTCTCTATATGGTGGAGGAAATATTCACATCGACGATATCTCATACCGGATATTCCCAACATCTTTCATTTTCTCCCAGTTTTAGGAGTAAAATTTCATGATAGTAACATCATTTTGTTTGGTGAGGCATGAATCTGAATGTTTGCATGCAGTGAATTCCAAATATAGTGGTCTCCAATATAAATGATCTACTCATGGTTAAAGGATAAGCGATTTATGTTGGGTTCACCATTTTTTCCAATTCTTTTTTCCAAGGTGTGAATTGGGGCTGCTACATGGTTTTATTTCTGGAATCCACTAGAGTGTCCTTCTTCTTGGATTAGTTGCACGTCTTCTCGAGTAGTTGGTTTCCCCAAATTCTCACTTTCCAAAGGAAAGTGACCTATATCATCATGTTTTATGATGTTGGATCCTTTATTAGAATAGTATGATGCGATGTCTCTTCCCATTTCAATAGATTCCTCAATGGATATTACTTACTAGTCTAGGTATCCCACATATATTTGAGTCATGTCCATGAAGCTCATTCCAAGTTCCATATCTAGGTGGAAACTGGTTAATTACGATGCTTCTATCATGAGAGAGTAGGGACCTGTAGTAAGAGTTGATGGTGAAATTTGATAAATCTAGACATACATTGGGTGTGTTGGGAACTTATAATTTCTTCTTCTTTTTAAATCAAGGGAATATCAAGTATGAAGAATCTTAGGTGTATAACCTGAGACATCCCATAACCATCATAGGTAAACTTGTAACCAGGGTGAAAGGAATCTAATTCTCATTACCTCAAGTATCCCATGTTCATCGAATGAGGTAGGGATACTGATGCATCTGGTGGGGCCACATGTTTAGTTTCTTTTATGGATACTATCAAAGGTTTAAAGTATTGTGGGGATGTATTCATAATATTAAAGTCTTTTAGGGACACTTCTTGTAGGTTTAGAGTCTTGTGGGGATGTGGTCATATGTTTAAAGTCATGTAGGGACACTTCTTGTGTATGTTCATCACATACCGGTCTAGATATAGGTTAGAGACACATGATGGTACAAAATTACAATTGGGGAATTCAAGTTTGATGGTGAGGTTAAGTGAATTCATGGGATAAATAATCACACATCATGGATGTCACCTTCTTGGGAGAAGATAGACATATTTAACATTGATATTGGGGTATTTAGATTGAACCTTAGGGAGGTGTCACAAGTATACTTGGATTGAACCTTAGGGAGGTGTCTTGTATACTTGATTACTGTATAGGTATTAAATCCCAAAAATTTCGAGTGAAAAGTTTATGGTTATGTGATATGACTGGTCTATATAGTTTAATGCTATTCAGTAAGGATTCTTGTGTTGCGAATGGGGAAACAATAAGGGATAGTGTGGAGCGCATACATAGGGGCTACCGAGAAGGTGAGTTATCATCCCATTTGTGTCATCCATGGTGAATACCATATTTATTTCACATGGTGGGGATATAGTTTAATTTCATGTGCTAAGTCTGTTGTTGTGTAGTTTGACTTCGTACAACTAGGATGGTGGGCATTGTAGTTTAAGGGCTTATAGTTTTGATTTTGGTGGGACTTACATCTAGGGAGACCATTTGTAATTAGGATATGAGTAGGCAATATTATAAATCCTTATAGGTAAAGATAGGTGGTTTCCCATGATGATACCACCCTTAAAAATTACATTTATACTACACAAATGTTTTTGGATGGCACATGGTGTAATCACATACATGATTGGGTGACATGTGGGGCTTATGAGACTAGGGTGCCTATGCTTGGGAGAAATAGCTGTTACAATTGTCTAATCCAATCTTGGATTAAATGAGCTCAACATAATGGTTGAAGGTGCAAGTTGTGTGGATGATCAAGGCATGGGTGGACCCAGTTGGAGTAGATGCAGGGCACTTTAGAACTCAAGTTGCACACAACTATGTTTGGAGGAAGTATGAATTAGGTCTAAGGACCAAAGGAAATTGGGTGTGTGAGTTGAGTTGCATGATCCATGGTATATATCATAGGGATGGAGAATGGATAATGGGGGTAATATGTGTGCGTAACTTTTGGGGTCTCATGAAGCTTGGGGTTGCATTAAAGTAACTCATCTTGCGTGAAACTTCTTATAATTTAGGGTAATTTATGAGAGGGAATCTAAAAAAATGTAATGAAATTTGAGTTCCATGTGAGGTATTTCATGAATGTTTCTACCTATGGGAATACATGGGAGTATATAGTTTTGGGATGTTGTAAAATACTGGGTTGAACAAATGAAAGATCAATGCTTCAACTTATAGAGCTACATCCTCAAAAATGGGCATGGGGGTGAGGAATTATCTATTTATAAGAAAGATCCCTGTCTAGGATCCTAGTCATGTAGCTTTGAACATGATTCTCAATAGGTGTCTGATTTTTGAAACCATGGATCTTGTTCCTATCATGTATTTGCTATCAAGGAATTATCATGGAAGGTAGTGGTTTGATAGTTCCTTCCTCGAGAAAATAACTTTGCACTCCATAATTGGTGTTGCATGCACATACATAAATTTTCATGCCACCTTCACCATTTAGTTTTTTATGATTTTCTATAATCCATGAAATCTATAGTGGTTGACATTTCCTTCCACATGCAAGTGATTTTCACATTGAAATTAGGAGTTGTGTGCATTGTCTCAATGTTGCGTTCATCAAATCCCTTCACTCTAGAAAGGTCACCAAGATAAGTTGTTCCCCTATTTCAGGAAACCCACATGTTCTCAAAGTTGAGATCCATTTTCAGTACCAATAATGAAGTAAGAATTTATATACCACATAAAATATTACATTTGAATCTCTTTGGACCCATGAAAACTGAATGTTTAGGAGGAAAGATATATGTATTTTTTTATTGTATATTAAAATAATAGATTTACATGGACTTATTTTGTTCCAAAAAAATATGCGAATTTGACTAAATTTTTCAGTTATTATAAATTGGTTCAAAATGACAAAGGAAATCAGATTTTATCAATTATAAGTGATATAAATGGTGAGTTTTCAAATATGTAATTTTGATAAATTCTATAAAAATAATATATATAATAAAAAAAATTCAACTTCGAGGACACCATGATAGAATGATATGGTAGAAAGGAAAAATAAAACCTTTCAAGATATGGCTAAGACATTGATAAATGATTATAATTTTATAAAATACTTTTGGGAAGAAGTAGTTAATACAAATTATAATATATATAATAAAATTTTAATTGGATTTTATTAAAGAAAAAATCTTTTGAAATATGGAATGGAAGGAAACCTAAAATTGGTTATTTAATATTATTTAGTTATAAAGTTTTCAACCTTAATACTAATGATTCAATATAAAAATTTGATTTGAAAGTAGATGAAGTTATTTTTATTGAATATTATACTTCTAGTAAGGCATATAGAGTTTAAAATAAAATAAAATTAGTGGTTGAAGAACCAATTCATGTTAAATTTGATGAAAATATTTTAAAAGAAATAAAATATAATTTATAACTGGATAAAGAAGAGTTTAGAGATTTCAACTTTAGAGAACCTAAAAATTAATATTTGGATGATCAATTAAACGGTAATGTCTCTCTAATAAACAAAATTTACAATTCCATTAAGATCATTTTATTAACAAATTAATTTTTTATGTAGCTACTGGTGTTAAAAACAAAAATACCTTAAGAAATGTATGTGATTATTAATATTTTATTTCTAATTTTTTAGCTCAAAATATCATTGAATATTTATCTGATTCAAATTGTATTATGGAAATGTATGAAGAGTTAAATTAGTTTGATATAAATGGAGTATGAGACTTAGTTTAACCCCTTAAGGATCAAAATATTATTGGAATCAATTAGATATTTAAAAATAAATTAGATGAATATAATCAAATAACTATAAACAAGGATAAATTAATGGCTCAAGGTTGCAATCAAGAAGAGGGGATTAATTTTGAAGAATCATTTTCTCCACTATAATCTATAAGAATTATTTTATCATATTATTATTGTTATAGAATAAAAAATTTTCAAATGTATCTAAAAAGTGAATTTATAAAATTAAATATTTCCAAAGATGTTTTTGTAAAACATCCCTTGGGTTTTAGAATGAATGAAAACCTATCCATGTATTAGAGCTTTTAAAACATCTTTATAGTTTGTAATAAGATTCTCAAAATTTCTATGAAATATTATCTACTTCTCTTTTAAATAATGGTTTTTAAATGGGGAAGCTTGATCTAATTTTATTTATTAAAAGAAGATCCAAAGATATTTTAATTGTTCAAATATATATTGATGATATTTTTTTATCTTATTCTGAAAAACTTTCCAATGAATTCTCATATTTGATGACAAGTGAATTTGAAATGATTTTAACAGGTAAACTTAAATTCCTTATTAGTATTTAAATTTTTCAAAGGGGTGATGATATTTTTATTAATCAATCCAACTATGATAAGTTTTTAGTTATAATATTTTTCTTATATTCAAGAAAAAGTTGTAGTAATTCTATGATTACTTCATATAAAATTGACACAGATGAATTTTGAAAATATGTTGACATTAAAGCTTTTAGGGGCATGATTTTAATCATGTTGTACTTGACTTACACTAAGATTGATTTAATGTTTACTATTTTCATGGGTGCTAAGGAAATTAATTTAAAATAAATTAAAATTATTATTAAGTATGTTAAAGGTTCCTTGAATCTTGTATTGTTTATTCTACACAAACTTCATATAAACTAACTAATTTTTTAGATTTTGATTGTTGTGGTTCAACAATTGATAGAAAAATCACAATAGGTATGCTCTATTTTATTATAGAATGATTAGTTTCATTTTGTTATAATAAAAAGATTCATTATCTTTATCAACTACAGAAATTGAGCTTGTTTATGCTGGATCTTATTGGTCATGGTACATATTGGTAAAAAATCACTTTCTGATTTTGGATTTAATTTTTAAAATATACATATTTATTGTGATAATAACTCTATAATTTACATTTAGAAAATTCCATTATAACATTGTAAGACTTAGAAAATTTATGTTAGATTTCACTCCCTTATAAATCATGTTTAAAAAGGGAATATAAATCTGAAATATGTTTTTATATAAAATATGTTTACTGAAATTTTTACCAAGCCATTGGATTTAGCATAATTTGTAAATATTAAAATTAATCTTGGAAATATGGAACCTTATTTATTTTTTAATTTACATGTGTTTAGGAGGATTTTTGAAATTTTAATCCATAAATCGTGAAATTACAATCTACTGTATAAATTGTTGTTTAAAACTCACTATTTACATAAATTATTATATTATAGTGGGTTATTAATACATGTTTTGAAAGATACTAGTTTAAAAATAATTTGTAGATCCTGTGTATACATTTTTCTATATTTTTATCCTTTTTATTCTATTTTCATATTCTGAAATTTGATATAATAATAAATTTATTTATATGGGTTTTCATTTTAAAATATCATTTAAAATATAAAGTATATTCAAATTTTAATTGTTGGTTTTTTGATGTAGCATTAAAAGGATTAGTTTTTTTCCCAATAATAATTAGGAATTTTCAATATCTATTTGATGTAACATTTGAAGAATTAGTTCTATGTTATAATTATTTAATTTAGGGGGAACTTAGGGGGAGCATTTTTAAATGTAAACTATTGGTACATTAAATAGGGATAAATTTATTTATTTAATTTTTATGATCAATTGAAAATGGGGGAGATATGTTCATTTATTTTTTTATTATAAAAAAAGGGAGAATGCTAATGTGGCTTCTTGATACATTTTATTATTATTTTATTATTACAAATCAAATCTTTTGTTCCCTCTAACATGAGTTAATAAAAGTGTTTTCTGATAATATTTTTTATAGAAGAAATTTTACTATTGATATTACTATTATTGCCTGTTATTTTAATATTCCAACTTGTTATGAATTTTATGAACTAATTTAGGAGAAAAATTCATCAAAATATGGGTTAGTATCTATTATTATGTTAGGTTTGATGTCAGTTTTTCCCCAAAATATTTCTAAGTATGGGATCAACCATGGTTTTCAAATGACCATGAGGCTAGAAATGCATAAACCACATATAAAATTCATAAATTACATGAAGGAACATATGAACATAGATAAAAATCTTTATAAGTACTCAATTGGCCACATGCACATGTATGGATTGACTTTATGTTCTCAATCGACTACAAGAAAAAATATATTGACTCTAAGTCTATCGAACATATATGAAAAGATTTTTTTAAG
The DNA here is from genome assembly GCA_963277665.1 of Viscum album. Classification (NCBI taxonomy): domain Eukaryota; kingdom Viridiplantae; phylum Streptophyta; class Magnoliopsida; order Santalales; family Viscaceae; genus Viscum; species Viscum album. The sequence continues at coordinate 2,052,981,180 of OY728153.1, read as the reverse complement.
TGTTTAACTGACCAAAAATAGAGTTTTAACCAACCGTACTAATCAATTGAATATGAAAATCATTTTTTCAACTTAATTCATATCCTTTGATACTTTTCTATTGGAGAAAAAATTACTACCTCAACACTTCTACTCAAATTGTTATTCTTATTATGTGGTTCTTCATTATTTCTATCTATGAATCTGTACATAATTGTATTGGGTTATACTAACCATCAAAAGTATGATTGTCAGGATATACCACCCCAATCAAAAGGTACATGTGTGTTATTCCTAATTAAAAACATTTAGGGTATTTAGTTGTGACTAGGTTTGGATAAAGTAATACTTAGTTTCTATCAGCACCTCAAAAGGAAACTAGCTGGGTTGTTAATCAAGGTTAGAAAAAGTCAGTATTGGATTGTGCCTCCAGGGTTTAAAATGGAAACTGTAAAGGGTTGTGGCTACCCATAACAAATTATAGATTCCATTATAGTGGGTGTCATTTTTGTCTATGTTTGAGAGGAGTTAAGAGTAGACACAAGATCATTTTGATACAAACTACTATAAAAATCACTGTGTTCTTGTTATTTTTATTTTCACTACAAAATATTTTTAACATTGATAATTATTTAAAAAATTTAATTAACACCCTATTTACTATTCATCCATCCTTGTATTGGTACCTATAAAATAGGGAATAACTGAGGTTGTAGAATCTAGGGATAGGCTAGATGAATAATCCCTATCCACCTACCCCCTTACCACATAGTCCATTAATAATAAAAACCATTGGAAATTGGAACGACCATTATAATGAAGGTGCATGAACGTATCAATAGCACTAACATTTAGGTCCATCCACTAATCTTCTTTGGATGTATTTATGTGAAAATCTAACATGATCCCATAGTAAAGGTGCATCTCCCCTAAGAATTATCAATCTAATAATGCTCACTTAGGAATCTTTGATGCAGGTGGGGTTGAAGGAAATGACAACCACAACTCAAAATAATTTCCTATGAATTATATAAATGGACCTCTGAGCTTGAAAATTTCCATCACAAAAATTCCTATAAGAAAACTTTGTAAATACCACATGCCTTGGAACATACTCAAACATAGTTATATCACCCTACGAATAAGAACAAAATCTTTGATAAAAATAACTATAGAATAAATGGATTAATCTATAGCCATAGTATAGTAGTCTCACTATGAGGTTGAGAAAAGAATCATCACTACCTAATGGGTCTTGGTTCTATATAAGGATATCATAGAATGAATCATCCTCGGGTCAGTGCATGAAAAAATGGATGGAAGTGTGAGTCATTGACTTTATACACTTCTATATTTCCCAAGTGTCAGGTTTTCCTCTATCGTCATAATACACTCACCACATAAAATCATGGAAAGAGTTATCTAGCTTAGATAAATCTACCATTTTCTCCACAAAAATCCTATACTAAGAATTAAGGAGATAGATTCTACATCAGATTGCATGTTAAGGGAATCTCTCATCCTATTCCTTGAAGAAACACAACATAAAATTCTATTTAGTGGTGGAAAGGAATAAATATAGGAATGGTATCACTACAAAACTACCTTTATATACAAGCTAGCTATTGGTAGGTAGTACCCTTTATAGTATAAACTCATAAGGATTAGAGTATATCTAGATAAGATGGTAAAAGGAAATGATAAATCATAACCGAACACTATATGATGCATGTAGTAATATTATTTGTACCCTATAATAATTTATTTGAGATTTGGGTCAACTATTTGGTTATCTGTGTCCTAAAAAAAGGATATGTTAGTTATCGCACATACACTGGTCTCTCTATTATAATAACTAAACTCAATACCCCTCAAAATCATTTCCCAATAAAACCAAAACAATCCCCTCAAAACTACTAACTCTAAACACTATCTCTTAGATAGACCTACTCTGAAACAAGTATAACATTACCTGACCCATCGAGCCCTTGCTTGTCCAAAAGACAAGCTGAGGGTGCCACCCCAAGACCACATCCAATAGGATAGGGGATGATGACTATCATCAAGTAGAAACATCTCACAATATTGATGGACTTGGTCTAAATCTTCTTGAAATGAATACATATATCCAATACACAAAACAACCAAATCAACAAAAGGATGTATATAAATGATCATATAAACTATATAAAATTAATGCATGATAAAAAAGTACTTGAACATCCAATAATTTAAATACAAGAGAAATAGTACATCTAACTAGCCTCCAAAAAACAAAACAATGGGATGATCTACCTCGAAACATTTACAACTAGATCACATACCATATGTATTATTCACTACCACTATCTCAAGTAACCATACTCCATAATACATCACCAAGCATAACCATGATTTGAAGACAAACTAGTCTCACTAACACGATGTTTTACCCATTTATAAACTGGTGCAATGACCAAAAGACCAAAATTTATGGTGAAAAGAACTGTGAATGGGTTAGTATAAACATACTCAGTATGATGATCCAAAACTATCAAAGAAATACAAACCAACAAGTCAGTTAAAAGGACTCTATATGAATGATATTAACTTGAAAATAAATAAAGGATCCATATCTACTATACATCTTGGAATCATAAGGATAAAAAAAATTCCTTATCATCTCGAATGAAAGCCTTAATAACCACATCACATAGGAAAACAATGGTAATTATAGTATGAAATAGTCTAATATTGTTAGTCCAACTATTTTCTAGACCTCAAAGAAAATAGAGTTCCAGTGAAGTTATGAGTCTAGAAGAATCCCACACTTCTAAATCATTCCTATAGCCACACCACCATCAGAAACTATAAAGGGTATCCCACTCATTATAGATGCCTTCTCTCAAGTTGAGGCAGTACCACCCACTCTAGTCCAACCACATCATATCATTGATTAGATACCCATATGTCTATTTCAAATTGCTTTAGCCTCCCACATAATGTAGTGGAGGATCCCATACCCATAGGGGATATGGGGAATACCAACTCTATATTCTGACCTATCCATGCCAAGAAAACTCATGCAAAATCCCTAGATCTATAGTGGGGAACCCATGCATCACTTATGGATTCAGAGTGGTAGAGGGGATACCAATCCTAGTGGATCACCCACTCCCTGCCTAAGATTCTATAGCTTGGGATACCAACTCTATAGATAGAGGACCCATTCCCCATATGTGTATAGGGATATACATACCCTATATATATAAAGTAAGTTTGAGATATACACCTTGCTAGAATAAACCATAACTAAGGGGATAATGATCATGATATCACTCTAACGAATGTGCCTGAACCCCATTATCAGCTACCCCAAAGATGAAGGAGTAAAATTGCTCGCATCGCCTAATGGATTTTCTGTGATCTTGAAAGTATGACCACCATCACACTATATGTGGAAAAAAACTCTAAATTATGTTTTTACAAGCCCAAATCCGAGTACCGCACATGAATATATGAAGGGACACATGGTTTGGAATAGTACACAACATGATATATAGGGGTAAATGAAACATTTCCCATCAACTACTATCTAGACATGTAAAATCAAACTTCATGGAATGTAAATCATCACTAAAACACATGTGAAATAGTGGTATATATTGCATGAATCACTCAAGGTACTTTTCATAAACCATAGAGGAATCTTAATCATGATCCACTGAAGTTTCACAAAATTTGGTTCTGAACCACAGTTCATGATAGGTTAAATGAACACTTAGGCATATTATCTCTATATATACCACGTTGGTTAGCTTGGGGTATATGATGTGTGGGTTAAGTTACACTTTTTGTGATATTTACTCCATTAAAAACCCTTGATTCCACATAGAAAAAGTACATGATGTGCATTATTTTGAACTACATGTTTTGTAGTAAGATTTTATATGCCCAGAAACTAGATTCGTTAGATATTCTTCCATTTACATTCTGGAATTACCTCTAGTCAGACCACCACACCTTCCACTATCAACTGATACCACTAGAGGTCCTTCCTAGCATCAAATAAGTCATAATTTATCTTTCACATATAATTGGAATAAACCCATCATTCTCAAATCTTATCCACACCACCACAAGTATGCTCAAATCACACACTATCAGTTATAAACATCACCCCCTTTATCCTCCACTCATTCCATTTTCAAACCACCAACCCAAATTATTAAAAAAAATTGTTCATTAGACACAAAAAGGAAAAAAAATTTTGGTGGATAGTGAATATACTGACCACATAAATAACCTCTAAATCATTAAGCATGATGTTCATATATCGATAAATACTCATGAAGAGAGAATCATATTAAAAACCAATGGGAATGTAAAACATATGATCAAGGAAAATAACCACAATGAATATTAGGATGAAGAATATCTAAAAGTTAATCCAGAAATAAAAAAATCAGAAGAATCCAAAATAATCTAGTGGAAACAATGTATTATTTCATGAGAGTTTCCAAAAAATTCCAAACATAAGAATGGGGAAAAATTAAAGAAATATAACCTACCTCAATGGTGAAATGTCTAAGATTCACCTCCATTATTCCTAAAAAAAATCCATCATTCAACATCACTTTTGATTTGGCCCTATTCCCTCAACCTACCATCAATGAGATATATCCATTTATATTACTCTATATAAGGTAATTATAGTGATGGAATGTGGAAAATACTAAAGATAAAATACAATAGGGTTTATAAAGGGACTTACTAGGATTTAACAAAATTAAATACCATATAATAATTTAATTAATTTTCAAATATATTAACTAACTTATCCATATGTGTTGGTGAACAACCCATAATTATAAAGAAAACTAAACTAATAACATTCCTAGGATAAATATTATCTTCCTGAAATTAGTTTCCCATATGAGAAACCCTTTTATAGATATAGTCATTTCATCATGAATAAAAATGTGAATCCTAATAATAATAATATTTTTATACTCAATATATATATTTTTCAAGGCCCTACCACACCCATAATTCTGTACTAGATCAAACTGGGGGTAAATAGCCCCTAGAATCAATGGAACCATCAAATATTTAAAAAAATATTAATATGAAAGTGTTAATTTACTATTTTACCTCTATATAGGACCTAAGACTCTGAAAAGATTGAAAAATGAGATAATTACAATCGATAAAAATATAGATTGCATATAGTATATGATACAGGTGTCTCTAAATTATCTTGTGTGATAGGTGGTGGACCTAAAGTCCCATGTCCTATACTTAGTTATAACTATAAGAATATGATTGATTGATATAACTCTCTTCCATATGGGATGAATGAGTTTGATAACCAAAACATTCTTCCATGTGATAAGTAGATAGTTTTTGTGTAATGATAATCTAACCACTAGGGTAATCTGTAGTCAAATAAGCTCCAGTCATAAGTTATCACAACATCATAATTTGATAAAGGGAGTGCGTAATAGAATAACAAGAATAATAATCATGAATGCTAGTAATAATATCCTATGTCATAGTTGTTGAAAGTGTAATATCGATATTATATGCAGGAGATATATCTTGATGACTACTAAAAGGATGTCGCTTGTTTATAGAAGGAATTGGGGGAGAATCTAGATGATTATACTCGATTTCCTCCTCATGTGACACCTTATCATGTGGAACATCTAGAAGAGGTCCATAAAACTTTAATACATCTACCTAAGGCTCAACATCATGTGGCACATAAAACAAAATACAATGATAAATCTCATCCATGGGACGATGAAGATTTAAAAATAATATAAGAAAGTATCATTAGTCAAATGAGAGTTTATCTATGGGATCAAATATGTGTATAAAGTATGTAATAAGAGTATCTTACAAAAAAAATTGTATAGTTAATTTCAATTGATAATAGGAAGCGGGGGAAACCCTTGGAGTCGGGGAGTCGAGGCTTCCTCCTTCGTTTCAAGGACGACGACCTTCAAACCGATCCACCCCCCCTAGCGGGGGAGGGATCTCTGAAGACTCTCAAGGGAGCAGGAAATTTTCTCCACTTCTCAGACCCTGACCTGATACCTCTATTCTTGGAAGTGTTCCTTTTCCCTAAAGTGCCCGATCTCATCAATGGTTTCCCTAATATTCATTTGTAATATTCGTAGTTCACAGCAACCACAATGGTCCTAAACCTCACCATTATTGCTCGGTTTAGTCAGAGGCATCCATCGGTGGACTCTTTTGACATGTTTGTCTTCGATTCCTGGAATTTGAAGGAAAGGGCGACTGTTAGTTTGGTTGATAGAATTCATGATATGATTCAGCTTTTTTCAGAGGAGGATCTCATTCGTGCCTAGTTTAGTTCCCCTAGAAACATCGATGGCAACCAGTTCTTTTTGTTCCGATGGTCCTTTTTCTTTCATATGGATCAGGATGCTCCTACTGTTACAGTCAGGGAAGTTTCCCTCATTTACCCCTTCTATTTCAGAATCATGCTTTCATTCGGATGTTGGGCTACCTTGTTGGTAGATACCTCTGTTCAGACAGTCGAACTGACTCTATTTTCCATCCTGTGAACCGACAGGTCTACATTGAATTAGATGTGTCGAGATTACCATTAGAGTATATTTGGGTCATAATTAGTGAGGAATAATTGTGAAATCAATGCATGGTGCATGAGAACAGGTTGGATTTCTGCTCGAATTGCAATTGGCGGGGCTATGCTTTAGATTTCTATGAATGGGGTGTTCAATAAGCTAATCAAAAGGAGGTTTGAGACAATAACATGGCTACGATGGGTTATGTAAAATATGGAAAGGTGAAGCAGCATGATTTGGGGATGGAATGCTGTGACCGGGGTGCCAATGTCTGCAATGGGCAGTCTGGGTTAGACGTGCACCGACCGTTGGGGCCTGGGTAGGGGAACCAGTTGGACATGAACTTGTGGGTGGCCAATGTGCCTTTGGAATTCGGCTTGGGGGATCCGTTAGAGAATGTTGCAGTACCTATGCTTAATCTGAAGGTCTCAGAGGTCTTCACCCAGTTGAGGCAAGACTTGGTAGGCCCTGCTAGTTCTATGCAAGCATTGGATATCCCCTCCAATGAAAATGGGCTAGTTCCATTGGAAAGGGTGGGCCTGAATGATGGTTCAACACATTTTCGAGATGAAAACTAGATGGAGGGGGAATCAACGGTCTTGGAACAGAGTGGAGGCAACGAGGTAAATGTAGATGTGTCTCCATGCGATGAGGTGATGTATTCGGGTGGGCCAAAGAAGGGAAGGCAAAGGCCTGATAGAGATGTGCCACTTTTGGCTAAAGAGGTGGGGCAGGGAGGCTCTGGTTTGATGGCTGAGAATTCTATTTTGCTGAGTAATAGTTCTGAGGGCCTAGAAGAGGATGTTGAGAACCTTGATCCTAATAAATCGTTGGATGCTAATGAGTCCCATATGAATAAATCTTACGGGGAAGATTATATCCATTCATTAGTCGAGGATAGAATCATGAGGATACATAAAAGTAATAAGATGATAAGAATTAGGAAGGATTATTCCTCCCTACATCCTCCGTTAGAGACTTGATCTGCGAAAAATATGAATGGAAAGAAGGATGAATAAGAGGACATGGGTGTCGAGACCCTGGACATTGTGTTAAGTTCTGAAGAAGAAGTGGTGGACCAGGTCTTGCTTCTTAATGCGGATGAAGAGGAGGCAACAAAAATGATGGGGAGGTCCATAAGGGTAACTATTAATGAGGAACAATACTTCTGGATTTACAAGATGAATCTAATTATAGTAAGGGATTCAATAAAATAAGGATCATCCTTGAGGAGTACATCCAATACTAGGATCAGATGGATGATGAATTTGAAAATATGATGGTGAGTGAGCCAAGCATTCAAGTTAATTCTAACTCAAGGAAACTATGTGGGGAATCAACATATGGTAATATCAAATTACTTTTCAATAACTCTGTTTAATGTGGTGGAAACTATTGATCGTATTGGTAGGTACACTAGATCGGGTGGGTTTCTCTTGGTAATTGTTTCTTCTATTGATGTGATTCTTTGATGAATTCCACCAGCACTCTATATGGGTCTACTTCAGATGGGGTTTAGAGAATTTATCCTACACCAGTGCATTCCATGTGGACTTGGTCGTATTAGATAGAATGACTATGCCATTGGTTCCATGCCCATGCATTTTTGCACGGAACTGTCTGTCGAGTGGTCATGTATTGATGTAGGTTGGTCACCATGATATTGTTGATGGGGAGAAGCAGACCCTGTCATTTTGTCTTGGGTTTTGTTTTTATTTTATCTCTTGTAATTCTATCTTCTTTGGATTATCACTTTTTCCTCAGAAGTTTTTTGATAATGAAAAAGTAATTTTTAGTCAGTAATTTCAATTGATAAAATGTCTATTAAAAAGGATGAAGAGTTATCAACAAATTGTGATAGAGTAACTCATGTTTCATAAGATATAATAATAGGATCATGTGGCATCGGGGATCATAATCCAATTTCTATGGAAGATTCATGCACACCATGCATGTACCTAACAATAAGGACTCCTGAAATCTATCCTATATCTAAATATATCAATTAGGATATCACCTCAATCCAAAGTCTTACTTCCATAACATATTTAGGGAATGAATTGAATCCAACTGATTGAATGGTTTAGGAATGGGATATTGGAACCTAAAATGCCTCATAAATCGATTTAAATAGTGCATCTCAACCAAGTGAAAATGGATAAAATTCACCATGCATGTGCTGTTAGTAAAAATTGTTGTGAATTAATAAATGAGACTCTGGGTAACATTATCGACACATGAGATCCATGAGACCTGGAATTATAAAAAGTGAATATACAATTAATAAAAAATTAATTTATGATAACTTATAATAATTTAAGTACGCAATTAATAATAATTTACAACATTCAACTGAATATTGTCCAACATAAATATTTTAGTGTGGATATAATTTTTAGAAGTATATCAATGTCTATACACTAGTATCTACTTAATGATAACATTATTATAATTATATTTTCATAATATAAATTCCTAGATTTGAATTTTTATTAAGAATGTGGGATAAATATACCACCTTCCATAAAAATGGAACTAAATAATATGCATATGCATTAATGAACCAACATGTGGAGTGAAGTGAGGGATGCACTCCCATACCCACATATTAATAATAAGGAAACATTCTACAATATGTATCTTATCAATGTATCATGTGTTGCATAGTGACATGTATGTATATTCATGGATTGATTCCCCTAGCTATATATCCTTACCTGGTCATGGTCCTCAAGTAAAAAATTACATTATATGGATGAATGTTATATAATGATCAATAAAGATCATGTATGTAATAATTAATATAATGAATGAATGTGAAAATATCATGATAGTGATCTCATCAGCGTTAGCGGCTAGATGGGTGATGTGCTCACCTATCCATGGCATGCATAAATAGCTATAAATGATGGAACCACCATCATCCAGAACCCCTATTCCTAGTAGTGTATATACCAATCCCAAGAAATCACAAACAATTAATCTTGTCACAACCGTACCCTTGACATGGTATCTTAACATAAGATATACATCCTTGAGAGTATTGGTTATATCTCCCTTAAATAAGTCAAAAGCATTCATCTATGACCTATATCTCTCTACAATCTCTATAATGAGATGGTGATCGATAAATATAATGCTGCTGATTTCTACACTAGAGAACCGTACATATTATAGAATGGGTATGATTGTAGGAGGGTTTGTAATGTGATATAAGTGGTTTTACCTTCATAGGCTTAGATTCAGAATGGGATGATGCTCTAAGAAAACATGAGAAACATGACTATCCTAGAAGGTGAGTAAAGGAGTATACACCATATATACATATGATATAATAATTACAATTTATACATAATGCAATTTAGTTTCTAAAATATTTTTACTTAAATAAATTATAAGAATTAGGTATAGAGTCAATATTCATAATTAAAGATGAAAAAAATCCAAAATACAATGAATTTTTACTAAATAGTGATAAAATATTTAAAAATAGTCAATAATTTTGAAAATAGAATTTCTTTCCTACCAAATTAGGATATTTGTTTTATTATTGTGAACATCTGCATAACTTATGGTGCATCATAGTACCACCCCTTGTTCTTGAGGTCATCCATCTCATTTATAATACAAGTAGACCATTTTCTTCCTTGGGGGTGAAGCCTGGTAATTTAAGGACCACATTTAGATAATTAATAGGAAAGATAAAATGATGAAAATAACCAAAAATCATTAAAGGTGCATTGTCACTATAGATAAATCAAGTGATAAAGTTGGTTAAAATCCCCACTAAACCGTTCCGAAACATTTTTAATAAACTAGCACTAAATGGTGCATCATTATTAATTTTGTAGTGTTTAAATTTTATTAGGTACTATTTATTTTATATGAATCAAATCATTATTTCACAGTGGTTTATTTTACTCATAGTGGTTTTATAAATAGATACTAATAAATAATGGTTGATCAGAATCATAACTGAATAAAATACCTATGTATATTATGTTCTTAATTTAGTGGTGGTTTATAAAACTAATGATAAATTATTACATAGAATAATATATATATATACATATATAATGATAGTTAAATATCCACTAAATAGTTAATTAAGGTTATAACCATTGGTAAATTATTAGCGGTGGTTAAAACCACTACTAACATTTCCTATCAATTGAATAAACAGAACATATTTCATTTTAACACATAAAAATTTAGTAAAAAATAATATACATAAATTATCATGTTAATAAAATAAAAAAAATATTGTATACTAATATACACAATAATAATTTATAAAAAATAAGTAAATAAATTTACAATTTTCAATATATCAATTATTAAGTTTTTCAATAATGGAAACTAGTTCAGAAAATGTCAACAAAAACATCATTTCTCACTCATGATTCATTTCCTTCACACTCCACTAGTGTATCATGATTCTCATAACCTATTTTCCCACTATCCATCTCTATTGCCTATATTTAATGTAATTAACCATACGGCAATAAAATGTATATTAAATAAATATTAAATGAAGTATAATTCAAACACAAATGAATAAGATCAAATGATTATAAAAACATTTAAATCACATGGGTATCTTATAAAAAATGGTATTCTTACCCGAAAATCTTCTTATTATTTATAAAAACAACATTAAACGATTTTACAAACCAAACCAAAACTTTAAATCACTTTTAACCCAACCAAAAAGGCATTAAATTTCAAAAAAGAATTTAAGTAAGTATTTGATTAAATTTTAAAGTTACAATAATTCTAGATTATTACCTTATGGATAAAACCACCCTATTTATAAATCAAGAGTAAAATGGATCTCTTCAAAAAAAAAAATCCCAAAAACAATTTCAACCCATGTGAGAGACTAGTTTAAAACCAAAGAATAAAAAAACATTCCAATAATTTTCATTGGCCTGTTCCTATTAAGAACCATCTAAATAGTCCATAAACCATTATATATTATCATTTTCCACCACCAATTAACAATGAGTCACATATATATATATATATATATATATTCATGAAAGGAACACAATGACACTATAATCCAAAATAATTGAATTTATAACCAAACAACCCATTATGGTTAGTTTAAACCATCAATATAAATCACCATTAAATCATTAAGGACCAACCCAAACATTAACTTAATTGAATAAAAAGTCTTTTCTTTATCCATAAACATTTAAAATTAATATTTAACCATTCCAAACTCATAACCAATGGACTAAATCCAAAAACTGAACAAAAATAATCCAAAATACATATTTATTCATTTAAACATGAGAATTATTTTTCTTTATCAATTTAAAAACACTACCAATTAATATCAAATCAATCCAATAAACATATTATTTTTATTTAACTTATTTTTACATCATATTTTCATGTTTTACAAAAAACTAAATCACACAACATGTGAATCTTTATTTATTCAAAATATCATGATAGAAAATCATAATCACCCTCAAGGTCAAATACAAATTTATTATTTACACATCTATACCATGATTTTATTTAAAACATAACCACAAAAACCATTATACTAAAACCATTCATCCACTCAAAATATATTTCCTGACTCACATTATATTTCAAAACATGAATGAAAATTATGATGTTAATAATTTAATAATCTATAATTTTATTTATTATTTAAAAAAATATTATGTTTCATAAGAATTTAAATTCAGAAACAATCATGTTTTCCAAATTAGTAAGCATGACCTCAAAAATTGAAAATTAAAGAAATAATTCTAAAATATGCAAATTATTTTCAAATTTTAATAAGATATTTTAGGGAGTTAATGTTTGGAATATGATATTACATATAAAATTGATTATCATTATATCTCATTACTTATTACTTATAAATTTACCCAATGGATCATTTATAGGCTTAATTTTAAGATTTTATTTATCATGAATGACAAATCATATAAAAATAAATTTAGAATATATAAAATAACTACAAATTTATGAAACATATCAATAGTGAATCTATTATGATTTTCTATATTTCTTTGAGAATACTATTGGCCATTCTCTAAAATAAGGAATCCAATACACTCTTTAAAGATGAGAAATGATCATTATATATCATAGTAAGTATTATTTATCTTTAATTGTATTTTTCAGTGTATAAAATCCCCTTTTGGCTTCAAGATCCCTGAAATATATAAAACCATTACATTTAACATCATAAAAGTATATGTATGTGACTTTCCAAAGAGCTATGATTGTGAATGTCCACAACCCATACCTCTTACTCAACCATAATTCTCCTTTACTAAAACTCAAGTCACAACATCCTATGTGGATACAAAATTTAATAGGTATGAGTTGTTTTTCCAATCTTCTTTTGATTTTTAATTAAATTAAATAACATTAAATTATATAGTAACTTATCAACACTAACTAATGTGTTAATGTTTCCCTAATGTTTTCTATATGTTCATAGACCTAGCTATCATCCTTTTTTTGTGGACATAAGAAACTATATATCTAACAGACCAACCAATGTATATCGACTATATCAACAATTTTCATAACTATCAATAAGAAAAACATAATTTATTTAATTTTTATAGAAATATATTTTAATTAATTAAATTTTAAATTTACACTTTATTTCTTAGAGAAACTCAACAAACCAAAAGTGTGGGTAATTGTAAACTTCACTTGAGTATTATAATTTTCTAAAAATGTGATAGTATTATACATCATTAAAGGTTATGATTTTATTCAGATACTTATATTAATTTTTTAACATATATTAAAATAAATGGTATGATTTGGTATGATAAAGGCCAAAAAATTCCTTCCACTAGTGTTTGGGGATTCCCTTGAGAAGCTTCATATATATGTGTAACACTCCTAAAGACATTTCATTGAGTTCATGAAACAAAAAATAGAAATATTTATATTTATCACCTATGTTTTTAATGTCATTGGATGTGAAATTTCATAGGGAACATCAAAATGAAACAACATATACAAATAATATATTTAAAATAACTTATATTTTTTATCATATTAATTAAGAATATTTAATCTAATCAGATATGAATACAAAAGTAGGAAAATACCTTTATCTGAGTATCAAAATTCTCATTCTTGTAAGATAATGAAATGTGCCACAAATATGAATAGTGAATGGGTAGGGATACTACCTCACAAGGTAAATGGTTGGGGATCTACCTGTATATTCTTGTTTCATCAACAATGGGTACCCCATAGTCATCAAAAGGGACAACTACCTTTAATCGAATGGCATTTTGAAAATCATTACAAATGATGTCAATCTCCATCATTTTATAATTTTCACCTGCTTAACATTTTAATATAAAAATTAATATCATTATTTGTGAAATTAATTTTATAACATGAAAATATATACTTGTTACTATGATGTTCCATTGGGATCTTATTGGAACAAATACCTCAAGGGAAATTTATAATGTTTTTGGGTTGATTTTGTTTATTTAATGAGAAAGTTTATGAGTTTAGGTGTGGATTTACATCATAATATTTGATAAGATATGTTGAAATTACTTTAATGAAGTGTTTTTTAAGCTCTAGAAGTTGTTTAGAAAATTTGACATATAAGGTGGCATCATTTGACGACAGATGGATTTTTAGGACTACCTCATGAAAATATTTAAAAGGCATGTAATTCATGAATGTTTGGTGTCACGAAAGATTGGAGATTATTGAAATTATATTGAGTGGTGAAGGAAAAAAGGTGGTAAGTTTCATGACTACAAAAGTTCCTGAAATGTTTCGTGAAAGATGTTAAGTTTCGTGACTACAAAAAAGTTCTCGTAAGATTCAGGATGAAAGAGAGTTCCACAGACATGAATTAATATTTTCACGAAAAGGAATTCATGATATTGAAAGTTCTTGAAGGGGGGGGGGGGAGTTATCTATAAATAAGACGATACCCACCTCAGTTGAAAATATAAAGTCTTAACGAAGATCTAATGGCTTTGATTTCATAAAATAGTTTCGAGAATATTTTTATTTTGTGAAGCATTTAGTTTCATGATGAAAGGAGGTTTTGAAAAAATTGGGAAAGTTTTGTGAAAGGTTTTGAGTTTTTTGATGGATAAATGGTTCCTGAAAGAAAAAAAAATTCATGAAGTATTTTTATGTTTCATAAAAGTTGGAAAAAGTGTTCTTTGAAAGTTAATCTTTTGAAAACCATAAGTATTTCCCTATAAATTAGAAGTTAAAGACTTATTAATCAACTAGATAAAAGTAGAGCTTCATGAAACACCAAATGAGGTGTAAAAAATATTGATTCAAGTGAACAAGAAAATATTATTATAAAGGATAGGCGAGCAGAGTACAACTGATAGGGTAGTGGGCTTTCAAATTGTGAATGGTTGTGAACTAGGAGGGACAATGAGTCCACATAGAACTTCATAACAAAAGACACTTTAGTGAATTTTGTACATATAAAAATTTCCTATTTATGCTCCTTGGACATAACCCAGTATGGGTGAACCATGTAATATTATTATGTCTCATGCATTATTTTATTTCTAATCATACATTTCTTTGGAAAAGGGAGAGAAGAGTGTTTTCTATTGAAAAAATAAGATCTGAAGGGTCAGTTGTTTTGATATTTCATACCCTTATTTATTCTCCCACTTTGAGTATTTAAACTCGTTAGGATAAAAATTAGTATTAGTGAAAAATGTTTAAAGTAGAGTTTCTCTCTCAGTGGTTTCAATGGGGGCTATTAATAAAAAATAGATTCTGATATTCAAAGGGAAAAAATTTAGTAGTGGAATAATCAGATGGAGCACTAATTCCACTCATTAGGTATGGATGTATTTACAGTTGTGATGAATAGTATTTTTTCTAGTGTAGATAGTGGGGTTTTAACAGAATCATACTTAAGAGAATTGGATATTGATGCCAAAGGAATCAATGTCTTAGGAGGATCTTTATCTATTAAAATCCACATGAAGGTTATCTCATGTTATTCAATGCATACCATGTGTTTAAAGCAATTAAATATTTATCAAGGTGATTCAAAAGTTATAAAATAAAAATTATGGGTTTTATAGAATAAGTATGAGGACTTGAGAAAACACCACAACGAGTTTATGGATTCATTCTTTAACTTGAAAAATTTTGTCGTAGAAGACATTTATGGTCTCATTGAAATCGAAGAAGACGTTATGATCATTACACATATCTTGTAACAACCTGAATTTTAATAATTTTTTTAATATAAATATATTTACTTGATTATATTTTTTAAAATATATGTTTCAAATAACAAAAAAAATTATTATGGAATAATTACAAGAAATTAAAAAAATATGTTTTAATATAATAAATGGTTTTTGGAATTGAAAATGATTTTAAAAAATATGTATTCTTTTCAAAATAAATGTATAGTCTTGAATTATTAATTATGAAATAAGTAGTATTAGATTATTTTTATAAATTTATAAATTAGTATTAAGAAATTATTTCTAAAAAATCATTTCATACTAAAGAAAATATATTATAATTTTTAATATTAAATTATAAATTAAAAAAATTTCAATTATGAAAATATAATTAAATTATTAAGAAAATGAATGTATCATTATTATTATTATTTTGAAACATATAAAATATGTGTTTTTATTATATAAATTTTAAATATAATATTTTTAGTTGTTATAAAATTATGAGTATTCATGTTTAAAAACACGAATATATAAAATCATAAAATTTTATATAATATGTATATATATAAATTAATTATTGATTAATTATATTTATAAAAAAATTTAAAGGAAAAAAGTTATATATATATATATATATGTGAAAAAAATGATGAAATAAAATGATTAAAAAAATAAACAAATACTTATGAAATGAAAAAAATAAATAAGGATTCATCCTCATTAGGGGGAATGTAGAGGCAAGGTCCCGGGAAGGTGCGACCAGTGGAAGGGAAAGAAGCGTAGTCATGATGGATTTTTGGTGGGAAATAAGATATATGTTGAGTGAGATGGATGATATTTGAGTGCTGGTTCATCTTCTAATGCAAGGACGAAGCTGAGTGAGGGGTCCAGATCGTGATCTGAGTTTGAGTCGTTCAGAGTGGAGTTCGAAGGACATCACAATTCAGATTGAAACACTAGATATGAGCAACATGGAGGTTCCAAATGGGATTTGAGGGAAAAAAACCTTTGGTTTTAGAATATATACATAACGTTATCCCGATCTACAAGTAGGTGTTTATTTAATTTTTGTATTTGTATCTTTATAAAATCAGCTTAATAGTTGCATATTTTTTCATTTTTAAGCAACTATTTTCTCTCATTGACGTGTACAGTCCCTGTTAGTGTTTTTAATTTCTTACTATATGTCAGTGTTTTTCATGATTTTATATTTTTATAACTCATGAATTAATTTGCAATAGTTTTTGTATATCTATTGTGAACAATTTCTGCTATATATATTTAGAATCTGTTAAGATTCATGAATGTAGTTTTAATTTTATTCGAATCATGAAAAGTTGATTCCCTCAAAATTAATAGTTTTTGTTCAATGAATATGTACAGTTGTTCTGTTCTGGAAAGTGAAACATTAAAACCACAGATTTTATTCTTTCGATTTTATACAATTATTTGTAATGTGGATGAGATAGCTTTATTAAGGCTTCACTTTCCGTTCTATTGCTACACACCTGGGTTATAAGAGTGGGTAGTAAGACAGACTGTCAAGGATCTCATAACCTTGAATATTTTTCTGAATTTACACTCCTGGGAGAATGATATATAGAGTGTAAGAGGCTATGATTGAGTCTTTTTACAAGAAGAAGAAAATTCCTGCAAATAAATTTTATGGGAGTTTAATTTCTGTTTTTTATTTTATGTCATTTGGATTATAATTTCCAAAAATTTATTTCTCTTATGATAATAAGTGAATTTATTTGTTTTAAAGATAATATATTTCATATTTAATTATATATTATTATTTTAAAGAATACTGATTTTTTTTAAAATGTTGATGATATCCTTATTTTCAAATTTATTAGATAATTATTTTTGAATAAACAATAATGATCTTATATAATAAATTGCATTGTTAATATTTATTTCGAATAAAATTTATTAATTTATGATAATATTTTTATTTCTATTATTTATATTTTTAAATAATTAAAACTACTATGTCATGTGTGAAAAGTGGATATAAAATAATAGATGTCGTTTCTAAGATATGACCATCATCTTAACTGATGAAATATCATACGTGATCTAGTTTATTGATTTATGTACATATATGTGTTTTGAATGAATCTTACCTTTATAGGAATTGTTTTCAAATAATGTTTGGTTTATACAATTTATAAAGAATGATATAGGTGAAAAATATTCTTTCATATAATGTAAATTCAAATTGTCACGAGATTTGGTTGTTCTAAATTTAGAAGAAGAGTTCTTGTGGAAGTGTGTATATATATATGAACATATAAATGTATTATATATGTTGTCAAGTTTTTAAAATACAAAACTCTAGTGCATATATATATATATATAAATCAAGCCTAAAGATTTTTCATAAAATTTGGCACCTGAATATTGTAAATAATTTAGGGAATTGGGGAGTGAACCCATCCCTCAGCAAGTGGGTAGGCCCAAGACAACCTATAATGTTTTAAGTGGCCTCAGTATTTTGTTTTCAAAAGCTCGTATAGTCTTTTCAGAAAAATCACTCGTTTATTTTTTTAAAACAATTTTTGAGTGTAAGTATTTTTAAAGTGTTATAGTATTTTCATTATATAAATAATTTCAATATTAGTTTCTAAAGGTATTTCTAAAACTAATTTAAATGTAATTCTAAAATTATTTTCATAAAAGGATATTTCAAGGATTTTAAAACCCCTTACTTGGAAATTTAATACTTATCCCATGTTTTAATTTTTTTCATAAGCATATTAGAAGTTCTATTTCACACCTCTTCATTTTTGGAGTTAGCGCACAATGGAATCAAAGTAGGAATATTGTTTTATTTTATTTAAACTCTACTAAATTGTAAGATATATTCCAATTTTCTAAAATTTAGACTAGAAATGGTCCTCTATTTTATAAAGTGTTTTTTATTGTTTCGACTATATTTTATAAAAAAATACATAACATTTTAAGTACTGAATCTAGAAGCACTTGTTCGGGGCATTATAATTGGTATTAATGGATCGATCTAGAAATATTTAGAGATTAAGTGTTGTATTTTGAGGAAAAAAGCTTTATGTGATAGAAGTTTATTTATATAGTTAGGTCTGCTTAGAAATTATTTAATTATGAAGATGTAAATTCATAAATTTCAAAAGTCCAAGGAATACATTAAGAGGGTGTAACTCATTTAGGGGGGGGGGGAGGTAGAATGTAATATCCCGAGTTTTAATAAAATATATTTTAATATAAATATATTTACTTGATTTTATTTTGTAACATATATGTTTTAAATAATAAAAAAAGTTATTATAGAATAATTACATGCAATTAATTTTTTTTAATATAATAAATAATTTTTGGAATCTAAAATGATTTTCAATGATAATTATTAATTACCAACATATATTTATAAATGTTTGAATTATAAATTATGAAATAATTATTATTGGAATATTTTTATAAATTTATAAATTAGTATTAACAAATGGTTTTTCCAAATCATTTAATACTAAAGAAAATATATTATAATTTTTATTATGAAATTATAAATTAAAAAATTATAATTATGAAAATATAATTAAATTATTAAGAAAATGAAAGTATTATTATTATTATTATCATTATTTTGAAACATATAAAACATGAAAATTATTTTTATTATATAAATTTTAAATATAATATTTTTGGTTGTTATAATATCATTACTATTAATGTTGTAAAAAAATGTGTAAATGAAATCATAATATTTTATATAATATGTATATATATAAATTAATTATTGTTAAATTAAATTTATATGAAATTTTAAAATAAAAAAAGTTATATATATATATATATATGAAAAAAAGGATGAAACAAAATGAATAAAAAATTAAACAAATAATTATAAAAGAAAAAAATAAGAAATGAGGATTCATCCTCATTTGAGGGAATGCAGAGGTGAGGTCTCGGAAAGATTCAACCCATGGAAGGGGAAGAAGCCTAGTCACAATGGCTTCATTGATGGAGATCATATACATGCCGAGTGAGATGTAGGTGAGTCGAGTTCTGGTTCTTCTTCAGATATGAGGTCAAAGCCGAGCAAGGAGTTCAGATCTAGATATGAGTTTGAGTCATTCAGAGTGGAGTCTGAAGGCAATCACAAGTTGGATTCAAACAACATATCTGAGTCATGTGGAGGTTCGGAATAGGATTTAGGGGAAAACAAACATTATTTTTTTAATATCTTCCTTGCGTCGTCCCGATCTACTAGTAGGTATTGTTTATTTAATTTTGTTATCTGAATCTTTATAAAATTGTCTTAATAGTGCCCTATTTTGTCAATTTCATCCACTTGTTTCTCTCATCGACATGTATTTTCCATGTTAATGTTTTGTATTTCTTACTCAATGTTAGTATTTGTCACTATTTTGGGTTTTTATAATGTATAAATTAATTTTCAAGCATTTTTGTGTATCAATTGTCAACAATTTTAGCTATCCTTATTTTGAATCTGTCAAGCTTTATGACTGTGGTTTTAACTTAATCTGAATCATGACAAGATGATTCCATCATAATTAATACTTGACGTTCAAAAAATCTATTTAGTTATGCTTGTTTTTAAAGTGTAACATTCAAACCAGACATTTTATTGTTTTTATTTTATACAATTATTTATATAGTGGTTGAGACAACTGTATTAAGCCATGAATTTCCTTTCTATTTCTAAATGCCCGGGTGATAAGAGTGGGTAGTAAGGCAGACTATCAGGGATATTGTATCCTTGATTCTTTTCTAAATTTCTGTTTTAGGGAGAATGAGACAGGGAGTTTAAGAGGACACGATTTAGTCTTTTTACAAGAAGAAGGAAATCAATGCAAATAAATAGTAAGAGAGTTTAATTTTTACTTTTTATTTTATGTCATTTTGATTATAATTTCCAAATAATCCTATATATTGGGACAATAAGATAATTATTTTAAGGATAATCTATTTCATATTTAATTATATATGATTAATTTCAAAGAATTCCATTTTTTTTGGAAATGTTAAAGATATAATTATTTTCAAAGTTATGAGATAACTATTTTTGAAAGGAAAATAATGATATTATATAAGAAATTTCATTACTAATGTTTATTTCAAATAAAATTTATTAATTTATAATACCATTTTTATTTTTATTATTTATAGTTTTGAATAATTTAAACTATCATGTCATGTGTGAAAGGTGGATATAAAATCATGGATTCCATTTATAAGATATGTCTATCATATTAACCCATGAAATATCATTCAATATCTAGTTTATTTATTCATGTACATATATGTGTTTTGAATGAATTTTCCCTGTATAAGAATTATTTTTAAAGATTATTTTTATATGTTTTATAATGAAACATATGGATAAAAAATATTCATTCATACCATGAAATGTAATTTTTTTCCTGAGATTTAGTTGTTCCAAATTTAGCCAAAGAGTTCTTATGGAAGTATATATATATATATATGAATATATAAATTAATTATATATGTTGTGAAGTTTTTAAAATATAAAACTCCTATGAAAGTATATATATAAATAAAGATTAAAATATTTTCATAAAATATGGAACTTGAACATTGTAAATATGGCAGGGAATTGGGAAGTAAACCCATCCATCGATAAGGTAATAGGCCCAAGGAATCCTTAAAAGTTTCAAGTGTCCTCATTGTTTTATTTTCAAAATCATACATAGTGTTTTCAAAAAAATCACTGGATGATTTTTTAAAGTAATTTTTTAGCGGAAGTATTTTCAAAGTGTTTTAGTATTTTTAATACATATATAATTTCAATATTAGTTTAAAAAAGTATTTATTATATTATTCTAAAGGTAATTATGAAATTATTTTCATAAAAGGGTATTTAATTGATTTTAAAATCCCTTACTGAGAAATTTAATGATCATCCCTTGTTTTAAATTATTTTCACAGGTATCTTAGAATTTATATTTTAGAAGTCTTTGTTTTTGGATTTCACGTGCAACGGAAGTGTAGTAGGAATATTATTTTATTTTATTTCAACTCTGATAAATTTTATGCTATAGTGTTATTTTATAGAACCTTGACCAGGAATGTCCCTCCATTATATCAAGTGTTGTGTATTATTTTAGTTATCCTTTATAAAAAAATACACAACATTTTAAGCACAAAATCTAGAAGTTTGGGTTTGGGGAATTATACATCTTGAGAATTATTTTAAATCAATTTAATTTAAAAGTCTTTTTACTAGAGGAAAAATATCCGAAATACCTAACATTGGATAGTTTACACAACACTATTGTTATGTACGAGATGAGAAATAATGATAATGAGGATCTGTAAAAAGGGAAATCCAATGTGGTGGAATTATAGTCCATCAATAAAATCACTATAGAAGATATCTAGGAAGAAGAATATAGAGATGAGGTAATTCCATTCCTTTCCTCAAATATATGAAGAGGAAAAGGAAAGTTCATGGGAAAACATCTTCTAGAATTCTTTCAATGTGGAAAGTATAGACATCTTGTCAAAAGGTGCCCCAAGAAATTCCTAGGTGATGATGAGGATAAAGTTGAAATTCCTCTGAATAATTCATCAGACAATGTGAAAGTTAAGAAATATTTGACAAAAAATTTATTCAAGAATAAGAACTTAAAATTAGAAGATAATGAAAATTTTGAATAATTTGAGATAGGAGAGATGGATGACTAAAAGGATTATAGATAAAATGATACAATGGTAGTTGTAGGAAACTTATAGACAATGGAGGAAAGTGAAAATGATGAAGGAGAAGTTGAAGAAAGTGTTGATCTCTAGGATAAATTAGAAAACAAAATCGAAGAGATAGATGTTTGTAGATAAAAAATAAAGAAATAAAATAGAGTCATTCCTGATGCAAAAAATCTATATGAAACTACAGTAAGAAGAGAATTTTGAGATAAAGGAATAAATTGAAAAACTTAATTATTCAATTCTAGGGAACTCAAAAAAGGTAATTGATTAGAATATCAAAGTTGAAGAATATAAAACAGTGATCGATGGTTCCAATAACACAGAAAAATATAAATCCAATTGGATCAAAGAACATTAAGTGAAAGTTGTCAACATTTGAAGAAAATTAGAATATTATGAGAGAATATTGAATAATTCTATGAAATTGGGAAAAAATATCACTCAGGAGATAGAAAATATAGAAGTGGAGTATACAGGTCCAGAAAAATAGATTCAAAAGTCATATCCAAATGAAAAGGTTGGTATGGGTCTTGATTGTAAAAAAAAGATGTGATGATTGATGTCAAAGTACAGGCACCCACTCCGAGGTCAAAAATTGATTTGGGTATGAATCAGAATTATAAGGTTTAGAGAATACATAGAAAAAATTGTGCTACAATAATGAATCATTAGAATTCACTTTGTATCAGTTGTTATTTCTATGGAAATATGGGACAATTCAAAAATATATATTCAATAGACAAAAGGTGTCGAAGGGAACACGAGAAAAAAATGAAAACCCATATAGTTTAATATTCTAAGGATGATTTTGATGGTCACTATATCTAGTGTGGAGGATCCATGCACATTCCAAGATATTCCACATCAACAATGAATTGTAATGTGTCGATGTAGACCCAAAGTGGTCATAAGAAGTTGCTAAAATAATTTTTTAATGATCTGAAAATGTAAAATCAAATTGAATCTCTAGAAGATGAAGTTGTTCCATAATAATCTAAGGAAGATCAAGAATAACAGTCCACAATAGGTATAATGTTAATAATATGCATCTAAAATAAAAGTTCTAAGTAGGCAGTGGTTGTAGAGATTTCCCTTAGAGCATCATACTATGTTTGTGTATGGATCCTTGACAGTGGATTTAAATCCCTTATTATAGGAAATATGGATGTTGTTACATTCATCAAATATAACAATTAAGGTGTTCTCAAATTTTGAAATAATGAAGGCCTGAAGATTTTTGTGTTAAGAAAATACAAATTTAGGGGAAATGATATGATACATGCTGATGTTTTGGTTGTTAAAAGTCTCTGTCACAACTTGATAAGTGTAAGTCAATTGTGTGAATCGGGTCATGTAATAAGATTTACCAATAAGTTTTTTATTATTAAGGGAAAATAAGGTGATATTGTTTTATAGGGAAAGAACAAGAATTTAAATCTCTACCATGTGAGTGGAGAAGAAGATATGTTATTTTAACCAAATAGGAAGAAAATTTATTATGGAATAAATGTCTTGTCCATCTATGCCGACAATCCCTAGAAGATATGTTCAAATGTGATACATCTCAAGATCTCCCCAAGCTGTCATGTGATCTTACTCAGACATGCAATGATTGAAAACCAGGGAATATTCTCAGAAAGATGTACAAGGAAAAATAACAAAAGTCAACTAGAGTGCTTGAATTGGTTCGTGCAGATGTGAGTAGACCTATATCACTAGGATATATTGACGGGAAGAGGTATTATATTCTCATAACTGAGGATTTCATCAGGATGGCATGAATATTTATCATTTCCCATAATTCTAAGGTGTTCAGATTCATAACACAATATCAAAGGGAAGCTGAAAATGTGTTCTAAAAGAATATTGTGATGTTTTTAACAGATAATGATACATAATTTACAAACAACCATGTAGAGTATTATCTTGAGAAACATGGGACAAGGAACCAAGTTTTAGTAATGATAAATAATCAACCAAATAGAGTGGTTGAGAGGATAAATAAAATAATAAACAACATGGATAGATAACGTTATTATTGAAAAGGATTTACCAGAGCTATTCGAGGAGGAAGTATCATTGACATCAATATACATATCCAATATGGTTTTTTTTTGTTCGAAAGAAGAATAGACTCTGTATGAGCTATGAAACGAAAATAATCCAATAATGAAATACATTCAAATCATTGTAATTAAGAATTTTTTTCTCAATAAGGATAAACCCATAAAGTTTATTCTCATATAGATGAGGGGATATTCCTTAGTTAATCAGGAAAAAGTGAATCATATAAATGATTTAACTGGAGTTTCATAAATGTGGTTGAAATTAATGATATCCTGGTAGTAGAAAAAGAACAGAATCTTTAACAACATAATGAAACATTCCATGATGATGATAGGGATGAGGTAAGAAACTCAGGGAGAGTAGATATGGAACCTATGATTTAGAGGAATATACTGATGATATGAAGGATGGAGTTAGACCTATGTTTGAATATAAGTTTAGTAGACATAAAAAAAATTTATAATAAGAATCTCATCAGTGATTAGGAAGGTCCAGTTTAGACCAAGAGAATGAAGTCTCTACAACAAGCATACTTTCTATCTTATGTAGAGAGAAAGTGTTTTGAGAAGAACCTGGATATTAGAATTGGGTTCATTCTATGAATGGAGAGCTTGAACGAATAAAATAGAACTAAACATGAGATATTATTTCGATTCCAAAAGATAAGAATTTCATCAAGACAAAATATGTTTTCTAGAACAGAAATAAAAGATGATGGCTTAGTAAATCAAAAAAAGCATGACTAGTGTTCAAGAGATAATCCAAGATTAAGGGAATCAATGTCGATTAGACATTTTATCATGTTTCAAGAATAGAAACTATTCACCTGTTCTTATTTATAAAAATGGTGTGAAACTTCAATGTTTTCCAAATGCATGTGAAGTCATCATTTTTTATTGGGGTTTTGGAAGAAGAAGTGTACATTATATAGATTTATGGTTTTATTTTCACTGAATATGAGGAACAAGTTTTTCAGCTGAAGTTGGCACTATATGGGTTGAAGTAGGAAACCAGAGCATAGTATTCAAAACATGATGATTATTTGAAAAAGATTAGGTTTTTAGAATGGTTCAGTTAATTAAAATCTATATATCAAAAATGAGAGTGATAAAATGATGATGGTGCTAGTGTATGTTGATAACATAATCATTGGTGGATCCGGTGAAGGGTAGTGGGAAAAGTCCACAGAATTCATGAAAGGTGATTTTGAAATGTCAATGAAAGATGAATTCATATTTTCCTTAGTTTATAGGTGACATAAGGAAGGAATGGCAGATAAATTTCTTAATAAAAATATTCTAAGGAGCTTATAAGAATATTTGGAATGGATTATTCCAAGGATATGAAAACTCCAGTGGCTAACTGGATGAAACTATCATGAGATAATGAAGGAAAAGTGGTTAGTGTCATATAATACAAGTATATTACTCGCATTCTATTATACTTAATAATGATACGACCCAATATGTTTTTCCACAAGATAATTGGCATGATATAAAATTAATCCCAAGTAAATCAACTTAATTATAATGAAAATAATACTTTTTTATATCCATGGAATGATGGTTTTTTTTTCTATCCAATTACAAATTTCAACAATATTTATTGGGTTATACTCATATATATTGGTGTGATTCAAAAAATTATAGAAAATAAAAATCAGTTGGTGTATTCTATCTTGGTAGATTATGTATTTCTTGTCTAATAAAGAACCTATATTTCATTTCATTGAGCACTATATAAGATTAAAATATTGTGTCTAATCAAGACTACACAATGTTATTGTGGTCAAAAAAATATCTTAAAGATAAGGGAATTGAAGTGAACACTATGATCTGATTATATTGTGATAATTCAAGTGCTATAAATATTAGAAAAAAATATTGTACATCACTCATGAATGAAGAACATTAAAATCAAGTATCATTTTTTAAAATATAATGTGGATTCTGGGATTATAAATTTGGATTATGTTCTTATAGAACTATTGTTTTTAGATATTTATATGGAGGCCTTAGCCAAATAAGTGTTTGAATAAAATTGACTTACTGTTTGAGTTTAGTCGAATTCGCACACATGAACAACCAAAAAAGAGTGGCCTTTGTATTTATTGATGAAGTGGGAGAAAAAATATTCATCAAGACAGGGGGATTAGAGAAATGGGTGGGTGGGGGGGGGGTTAAATCTATCGATGCTGAAGATGTTAGATCAATGTTCATATATCTTGAGAAATGGGATTCGTGATGAAAGAAATTTCCTATTTTGGGAATGAAGTGATTCATTGATGAACTTTGCATGCTACTATTGTTTCTCATGACAAGAATGGTTTAGGTTGGATTAAAGTGTTTGTTGAGTAAATCATTGACCGTGATATGGAATTTCGAAATGTGATTTTTTGTAAAATATGGAATTACACAACATGTTGTAAGAATATTGGAAATAGAATCTTTAAAGTGGTTTCAAAAGGTGTATAGTTTTCAAAAAAGTTGAATGGGGGGATTGTTGGGAAAAATACCTCAAGGTAACTTTACAATGTTTTTTTGTGTTTATTGTGTTTGTTAAAAAAGGAGGTTTAAAAGGTCATTTGTGGAGTTCTAGCCTAATTTTTATCCAGTTATGTTGAAATATATTCAAGATAGAGATATTATATCTTTTAAAGTGGTTTATAAATTTTTACATAGAATATGGGGTCATTTCTTAGTGTTCGAAAAATTTTGGGGGTCCAAAATTTGGATGAAGGGACAAGTTTTTCAAAAGATGGATTTTTAAGGCTACCTCAAGAAAGTATGGAAAATACTTGGAGTTGATCAATGTTTGGTTTCATAAAGGTTTGAAGATTATTGAAATAATGTTTCATGAATGGTTAGTGAGGTGTGAAAAAAGGTGGTATGTTTCATGACTATGAAAGTTCTTGACATGTTTCATGAAGGATGATAAGTTTCTCGACTATGAAAAATTTATCAAAATCTTTATGGAGAAATGAGGTTTCCTGAACCTAAATGAAGAGTTTCATGAAAATGTGTAAGTGATCTTGTATGTTTCCTAAATTATAAGTAGTGTCTATAAATAGGTGGATACCCCTCAGTTAAAAAGAGGACTCCTTAATGAAAATCCAATGGATTTGAATTTTCAAAATCATTTCATGAAGGTTTTTCTTGTGTGAAGTCTTTAGTTTTGTAAAGAAAATTAGTTTTTTAAAATTTGAGAAAGTTTTGTGAAAGTTTTGGAGTTTTAAAAGGGAAAAATTTTCACAAAAGAAAATTTTTTCACAAAGTATTTTGAAGTTTTGTGTAATTTGGGAAAAGTGTTTTGTAAAAATGAATCTTTTGTGAATGAGAAGGATTTTCCCAAAAATTTTGAGGTAAAGAGTTATTCATCAAGTGGATGAATTTATAGCTTCTTGAGAAACCGAATGAGGTGTAAAATAAAATTGATTTAAGTTACTAAAAAATGATTTTTTTGAAGGTTTAGTGAGTACACTTCTTTTAAGAGGTCAAAGAGATTTCAAATTTTGAATGTTAGTAAACAAGGAGGGACAATGAGTTCACTGAGAACTTTGTAACAATAGTTCACTTTAGTGAATTTTGTATCTAGACACATTTCTTATGTATCCTCTATGGACATAACCTACTGTGGGTAAACTAGTTAAATTTTTTGTGTCTTATGCATTCTTTAATTTCTGGTCATACATACTAAGGTAAAGGGAGAGAAGTGTGTTTTATTTAATGATGAAACAAGATCTGAAGGAGAATTTATTTTAATCACTCATACCCTGATTCACCCCCATCTTAGGTATTTAACATTCTTGGGATAACATCTATTGATGGTAATTGGATGCCAGTCTTACTGCCAGATGGATAAGTGATCTAAATAATGTCCCAATATCCTCTATAGGTAAGAAATCAATGAATGAAAGTATAATTGGATAAGGTGAAATGGAACAAAAATAATTATAAAAGGAATGTGATGAAGTGTACCTAGTTTTATAAAGGTATAATGAGAATTATGTGATGTAGATTAGTTCATTTTTTAAAGCCCCTCTAAAGAAAGACTACATGCAAAAAAATATCAAAAAATCAAGTAGATCATTTAAATTTGTAATTATTTTAAAAATCATTAAGTTTAAGGTATATAATGAAGTTCACCAAAATAAGTATGTAAGGTATGCATTAAAATGTACCTAGAGTCATTGGAGTAGAATTAGAATCATGTGAAGAAGAGTAGGTTGTGTCTGTAAACCTCTTTGAGTATGACACACTGAATAAAAAATGGCCAAAAAAAATAATTAACTTGATTAAACATAAAATTTAATTACAAATAATTATTTTTATTTTTATTCAATTAAACTATAAAGAAAAATAAGACCTTTAATTTAATAGTGTTATAAAATTATCCTAAAATTTTTATTCTTTTTTGGTCATATTGGCATCAACATCCACTGTTAACATTACTTTTTCTCCTTCTTCTTCTCTTTCTACCTCTTCACCCTCACTCATAAGAATGGAATTTTCGATATCAATATAGAAAAACAATTCAATCAATTTTTTTTGTTTTTTTGGGGTTCACTATCACAAATTACTTCCCCTTAATCACCCTTACTATCAATTTCTCTTGTTTTTATGTAGAAAATAAAACTCCACCCTTCATTACTATATCTTTTAAAAATATACCATTTTTCTGGGGAAGCCAAAATTTATGGATCATGTCCTTTATTCTTCCTAGCATTGATCATCTAAGATAAATTTTCATAAGTAAATTATAATGAATATTTTATTATACCTCTATTAATATTGAGCCAATATTATTCAAATTAAAAAACTATAGATTTACCATTATAATTTGATTCAATAACATAAACTAACTTTCTGTAGTAACCTTGATCTACAATTGAAAATATACCACTATTTTGTGTTTTAAAAACTTCCTTATGATCAAAAGAATGAAACCTAAATCTGCTAATACTGTAAGCATCGAATCACCTATAATGATTCTAAGGTCCTAGAGATAAATACTTCAAATATATTGATATTTCAGCTCAATTTTAACCTTTAATTAACTATAAAATTTGATATAAAATATCATTTGTAAAATTGGATAATTATCAAAAAATTAAAACCACATATTAGATTCAAATTTTACATGATGTGAGAACTGATCCATAATTTATTTATTAACTACATTTTTTACAACTACCTCTTTTAATTTTTGAATCCTAAGGAATATTTTCATTTATGTCCTTATCATTAATATATGGATAAAAAATCTATTTTTAGGAGAACATATTTGTGTGATCTAATTAACTAAAAATTTGTTATATAAAATGAATAGTCTTTTATAACTTCTCAACCTAAAGTAGGAAACATTGATGATTCATTGTTTTCCGAATAATTACATGAATTATTATAAATACACCACACTTGATTCGATATTACCTCCATCGAATCCAAATATGTTTACCTTAAGGTTAAAACCTCTTAGACAATGTTATCTTATTCAATAGAACCTTCTGATTGAGATTTATTTTTCACATAAGTCTTTAAATATCCTAGATACCAAATAAAAGATATAGTGAATTAATAAATAATGTTTATATATACCTACTAGAATTTTTTTTACATTGATAAGACTAAAATTAAAATAAAATACTTCACCATGGGATACATCCATCAATTTGGTACAAAAAATCCAACTTTATCTTCTTCAACTATTGAACCATAGTGGATGATATTTAATTTATTAGAAATACATGTTTGAGTTTGATGATTAATGTTATGATATTCATAGAGGCATGAAATGTATAGGATTTGAGGAGGCATAGTCTATAATATATTGGAAAGTGGTTTCATAGAAGCTTCTCTATATAGCCTAAAGATATTTTGGTTATAAATTTTAAAGCCATCCGGAGGAAGATGAAAAGCTAGAGCTATGAAGAATTTGTCCGTGGTGTTTTTCTCTTAAAGGACATTAAATTTTCATTGGATGGTTATTTGAAGTGATTCAAAAGGGATGGATTTTGTTTGAAGATAACCAAAATCCATTTGAAGAAAGTCTGCAACTTGAAGATGGAACTGGTAAAATTGAAAAGGCCTAGAATATAAGTCTTTAATTTCTGTATTTAAGTGTTTTTACTTCATTATATGTATTTAGAGTTATGATTGTAAGACTTTAAGATGAATATAATTCATTCATCCAAATAATAAATATTCAACATAAACATTTTAGATGATTTTAAGTATTTGATTATAAAGAATTATCATCATAAGGATTTATTGAAATTATTTAAGTTAAACCACAATACCTTTAACTAATCACATGAATTTGAAACTGTTCCATAAAATTGAACAAAGGTATAAGAATAAGTCTTTGAATCCGAGAATGAAACTTTGAAGTGTATTCCTTTTAACTAATTGTAAACATTTTTGTTGACTGTAAAACTTTAATAGTTTGAGAAATTTACGAGGGAGTTTTTGTAAGAAAAGTAGATATTCCAAAATTTATATTCTAAGGAAATAAAAGAATAAATGACTTAAATGATGAAAGTGAAATGTTCTTCCTTGATTCAACATCATGATCAAACACATTATCATGATTCTTTCTAAAACCAAATAAGTGAAAGCTAGAGGATATTTTTGTGGTGAAGGGATTCATTATATTCCACCAAATTAGATGCCACATCACCTTGGAAATATGAAAATATCAACAAAACTGAAGAAATATATTTTATGGAAATTTTGAATTTAGATAAAGTCCATGGTAATTTGAATATCCTGGCCAATAATGAGATGAGTCTTCAATTGAACTTTCATAATTTCTTGAACGAAACATTGACATAATGATTATTAATTTGAATTAATCTATTAAATCTATTGGAAATAAATGGACGTTTCTTTAATTGAATATGGAAAAAACGTTTTCATATTATTCAATTAATATTAATAATAATAAATTAATTAAGAGATAATTTTGAGACACTGTGATTATACACTCTTTATTGAATGTAAAAAATAATAATTAAGAACAATGGATGGATATTATTATGCATGAAATAGGCATATCATCATCTGGTGTCTATGTAGGGGATCATATTCTCATATATAATCACTCTTCAAAAGGATTATTCTATGCTATATTTTTTAAAGATTTTATTGGGTTGGTTCCAAAAGATTGTACGAGTTCAAGGTGACACCCTTTCTTTACTTCCTTTTGATAATAATAAAGGGGATATGCATGTTGAATAATAACCATATTTCACTAGGGATATAATCATCCTAAAGGAGGTTAAACTCATTAACAAAATTTCCATGTCATTCTATTTTTATGCATAATTGACTTTCTTGGGAGAGGTGATGAAATATCTCAAGTCAGGAAGGGATTTAAAATTGGTCCACACAATTATTAACCCCCTCCTTATTGTGTATTACCCTTTACATGATCCAAAACGAAGTATCAAAGATTAAATTTAACATCTTATATCTCACGTGTCTAATATGGATCAACATAATTTTTTTAATAGTGAAGGAATCCCAACATTTTATGACAAAATGTTTTACTCTTAGAAGGAGATAATGACACCTTACATTCTTTCCCTAGGGCTTTATGTTCTTGATTTCAAATTGGATTAACTTTTTCAGATGAAAACTCAGTGTGGTCTTCGAATGGCCAAAGAAATATTGAAAATGATGGAAGGGAGAAAAATTATTTATTATCTTTTGTATATGAAATGGTTTTAGACAAGGTCATGGGATGAATAACTTTTAATTATATCTAAAAGAAAATTTAGATCATTTTTGATGGAAATAAAATGGTGAAGGAAGTAAAGTTACAAATTAGTCAATATGAGATTTAATATTTCATAATGTAGAAGGTTGAAACCATTAATGAATTATTTACCGGAGTAAATATAATTGTAAGAACTATTAGATGATTCAAATAATCTATCAAAGACCCTACTATTGTGAAATAGTTGATGAGAATCCTTATAGATAAATTTGATACAAATATATTAGCTATGAAAGGTAGTTATCTTAATGACTTCACCATCGATGAAATCCATGGTACTATCATTAAACATGAAATTAGAAGTGGACATTATCTTAAAATCAATAGAAATCAAGAAAAAAATATCATTCAAAGAAATGAATAATTTGAATATTGGAATAAAATATAAAGATTCAAATGAAGGAGAAAACACCAAATATTTTCCCAAAATTCTTTCTCTCATGAATAAAAAACTAACAAGAGGTGGAAGACATAAGTATAGTGGTAAAAGTATATTTAAATGTTATAATTGTGGAAATATTGGCTATTTTTTTCCAAATTTCTCATAAAATTTGGAAGAGAAAATTATTACGAGGAAGCTTCTGGGAAGAACACTAATAAATATCCATCTTATGATCAACAAAAAGTAAATAAGAAGTTTTTACCTAGTTCCTTCATAAGTTATTTTATCTTAGTTAAATAAGGTCTTTCTAATATTGAAAAAAGTGGTGATGATAAAGTTCCTAGAAATATTTCTCAAAGAGTTCTTATAGCATAAGAGGAATTAGTAAACCCATTAGAAGATGAATACAATGGTGATTATTCCCCATAAGAAGGATAAAATTATATGTAATATACCATGATAATGGAGATCAAGATGTTTTTAAAAGTAAAAAAAGGATGATATGAGATAACAATCAGCTTAAGGTAGGATTAGATAAGAAAATTCAGCATTAGGATAAGAAATAAAACCTTGTGAAATAAATTTAGTTAATTAATCTTGAAATTTAAAATAAGGATAAAATCATTAAAGACATGACCTCCATCATCATATTAGGGGATATAGAAATTTATAAACTTAGAAGGTGTAATAATGAAACCAATAATATGGTTGAGAAAACTAATTACAATAAGAGCAAGTATTTTAGAGAATTAGGATAATGTTATAATCAACCAACAAATAATGGATACACTAGGAAATATTATTGATATAAAAAATAAAAATCTAAAAAATTTATAGTGTAGTGGAATACTAATTTAACTAAATAAATAAATAATACATTTCAATTTGGAATAAACAAATGCTATGAAGAAAGATTAAAATATACTATAATTTAGAAGTAAATAAAAGTATAAAAATATCCTTCATTAGTTGAAAATATTCAAGGAAGAAATATTAAAAATTACTTTTAGAGATTCACTCATTCAAGGGATGAAAATATAGTAAGAAAAACCCCATTTTATGATATATTTGTTTCAAGAATAGAATATTTTAGGGATACTAAGGGTTCTATAGAATATTCATTAATAAAGATTATAAATTATAGTACAATATTCCTCTTCATAGACTAAAAAGATATAAATAATCAAGTGGTAGTTATAATTCACAATTGTGAACACAACTAAGACATAACTATTTATAAAAGAAAGTTGAAATGAAAAAAAAAATTGATTGATTGAAAGAATTATATGGAAGGTGTGATCAGGAAGGGAACACCTTAGATGCATTAATTTATTTTATCACATATCAGCTGAATATATGTAAAAAACTTGTTAACCACCTGAGTCAAATCCATTTTGGAAAACAAGATAATGTGGTTGAGGTTTCTTTTAAGGATTTTAAATATGAAAATCCATGGATCATGGATAGTGGGTGTTTGTCTCACATGATAGGAGATCTTAATAATCATAAAAATATTAGGAAATATAAAGGGGGATCTATGAATTTTAGTAATGATATTTATATTAATATCAATTGTGTTAAGACAAGAAACATTGGTAAAAATTAAATTAGTATATAGAGTGTATTGTTTTTTTGTACTAAGGCACAACTTGTTGAGCATATCATAATTTTTTGATTCTATAAAAGAGTTTATATTGAGGAAAATAGATACATAGTGGAAATAATGAAAGATGGAGATATGATTATAAGGGGCGTAATAACTATAATAAATCTATTTCAAATTGGGGGGGGGGGTGCAATTGTCAGATGTCACTTAAGAAAACAAGTAAAAAATGAGTTATGGAATTATAGTCTTAGAAAAAATAGCTAAAAGAATATGAAGAATTAGATCCAATAAGAATCTATAAGGAATATGCACTTACTAAAATAAAACTTCATCTTTATTTGTAAAATATGTACATATGAAAAAATGGTGAACCTGACATATAATGTAGTTTAAATTCAAAATCTCAAACCTCTTAAATTTATTCACTCTGATGTATGTGGTACTAGGACTAAGAAGTTGTATAATAGGGAATGATATATCATCACCTTCATATATGATTTCATAAGGATGAAATGCATAATATTTATGTCACAAAAATCTCAAACCTTGGATAGATTCAATATCTTTATAAGACTTGCAGAGACATAAATTGTCTTGTACTTAAAAATGTTGATGTTTGATAATGAGAGTAAGCATGAAAACAAAAAGTTTATAGAGCATTATAATAAACACGACATCAGACATGAATACATTTCTCTATATATACCTAAATAAAATGGAGTTTCTAAAAGGAAAAACAAAAGTCTAATTGATATGTATTTAACTCTTCTAGATGAACATGACACCTCAAAGTATTACTAGTTATAAAATATCACCACTTCATGAATACTTCATTACATATGTATCTTAATGAAAAAATGAGACATGAATCCCTTTAATATGATTTTAAAAGGAATCCAAATGGTAAAATTTTTACGGTGTTTGTAATTCCATGGTTGATCATGAAAAAAGAAAAAAGTGTAAAGAATTTTGATGACATGTGGAAGTTAGGATGTTTCTTAGGTACATATGGAAAATCATATAGGCATCATAAGAAGATGTACGAAATAATTATTGATAATGAAGACATAAATATTTTTGAGAAAAACGAATAAATAATGTAGACAATCACTGTTTTTAAATTTTGTACCTATTGAAAAAAATACATAAAATACATGGGTTTAGAAAGAGGATGTAGATTATGTATTTTTAAGTGGTAAATATGGATATGTAATGTCTAAAAAGACAAATTCAAGGGTAAGAAAAAATATTGATACTGAGAACATCATTGGGTATATAACCATGGTGTGTATAAAATAAGGAATATCATGGAAACTAGTTATACTGGTCTTTAGTCAAAAGCTAAACCCATTTAAACACTGAGATTTTTCCATGTAATTTTTTTAATTAAATAAAATTATTACAAGTCTGTGAAAATTGCGTGATATCGAGGACCGGTTTTCCCAGAATGAATTTTTGAACTTTTTTAAGGTATGTTTAGTAAACGGGCGGGTGGTGTTTTCTCTCTTTTGAACCTGTGCTCGGATTAAAAATTTGAGGGTGCCGTTGAATCTGTAGCACCGGGATTCTCTTAAGGGAGGTTTCACCTCGACCGTAGATGGTCTGGAGAAAAAGATAGTTTTCAGACATTTAAAAGAATAATAAAATAACAATGTTATTTTATTTATATTTTTTCCTTTCTCCAATGGACAATCAGTGATGGTGGGACCAACGACATGTCAAGACATTAAATGGATTGACTCTCCTTTACTTGTAACCACACCATTTGGAATTTGGGAGGTCCATTGATTAAATGAACCTCATAAATTCCATGGAGCGTCACCCACCCCCTCCTATTTATATGGAGATTGGGGTGGGGTGTTGTCATGACTTCACCAAGCGACAAAGCTCTTTCAAAGTACCACGACGCCAACCACTTGGAGGATGAGACCAGTTTCAACGAGCATTAACGAGTGCCACCAAATCAAGAACTGACGACAACGATGAAGGAAGTTCCATCGATCTTCATTAGTGGACATCTTATCTAGGTAGGGGGAATTGTTGTAAAGTTCATCTTTATGAGATAAATTGATGATTTCCTGATACAATACTAACACGAAGGGCGAGGGCCAAACGAATAAGGCCCAGACCCTTGCCTCTTCAGAATTTGTCTCGTTTTTCTGGAACAGTTTTTCAAACGGAGCAACAGGATGAAACCGGAGGACACACAATGGTTACAGTGACCCGAGAGCCACGTAGGCACTATCAGCACCAAAAACGGACCATTTATGGATGTTCAGTGGCATGTGGAAGAAACCGCTAACGCGCTATGTCGGCGGCGGCCGGAGGAGACCAACGATGACCAGCAATAGGCAGTGGGGAGTGGCACACCGTCATGCACCATGACGGCTAGCCCAAGCCAGCTGTGCGGGGAAGGACGGTGCCCGCATGCACTGTTGGCGGCAGCAGCTGTGGCCAGCAGGCCGCCACAAGAGGGCGCGACGTGGCCCCACGCCGCACCTCGTTGGAGGAAGCCAGTCGGCCAAAAGACCGACTGTTTCAGGCGGTGGGGCAGCACCCCACCGTCTGGGAAAAATGGCCCTGCAACCGCGAGGTCAGCAGAGAAGGCGGTCCGCCTTCTAGTAGACCGGGCCGGACGGAGGTAGGCCAAGCAGGCCGGAAATGCACAACGAGCTGGACCTGTGTCCCAGCAGGCTAGTGGGGGTGGGCTGAGCCCCACCCGGAAGGCTGGGCCAACCGTGGCCCGGGCCCATGAACCAATGGGAAAACCCCTAAGGGACAGACCCAATGAAACAAGCTGAATCTTAATGGGCCAGACCCTGGCGGGGCCATGTAGACCCTGAGAACCATTTCATTGGGCCGGTTAGACCAAGTCGGACTGGGCCCAAACGCAAGAGGACCCTGAATAAATAAACACCTGTAACTGAAAAACCGTGTGTCCGTTTGTCACACCATTAGTGGCATTGTGACCCCTTTTGGGAAGCGGCCCCTATGGCATATACCGGTGGGCCAGACCGAGTTGGGTCGGACCGAGGTGCGATCACCACCATTTCACTGTAAGGGGTGTAACTAACAGACTGAGCATCCGATCGATGTATCGTTTGTGGCATAAGGACCTTTGTGACAAGGTGGTCCTTTGAAGATACTCTAAGTGAGTTTTGAAATAGTTTGACATGTGACTTCGGTTGGATTATACTTGAATCCAACCGTGCCCATTTTACAAATGTGTCCATATCTCATAGACCGGGCGTCCGATCAACGCGCCATCTGTCACGTTGGGATCCCTATGCTGAGGCGGTCCCTTGGGTATGAATTTTGTGAGACTTATCACTGGTTGAAATATGACCAAAGGCTTGAGGAACGGTTCTCCTAGAAACAAGCGTTCTATGTGTGGGAATCCTGTGACCGGCTGTCTTGGAAATAGAGACCCTGTATGGATCATCATTATAGAAACCTGGTGCTGATCATCGTCTTATTTATCCATCGAGGACCAATTTTAGAGAGTCCCATTAGGGATCAACAACTAGTGACCGTGTGTGGATCAACATCGAGCGAACCTGTGTGGACCAGCCTTCCAGCAACCATGCGTGGATCAACATTCCATCGACCTCGTGTGGATCATCATTCCAGCAACCCTGTGTTGATCAACATTTTAGCGACCCTGTGTGGATCAGAAGGATCGTGACTCGACAAGGACCCACCCTATAGTGGCCTATCATGGAACAACGACTATTTTCCATGAGTGTATCGGTAATAGAACAACTTCTTTGTGAATTAGTTGTGGAAATTGTTATTGGAATAAGATGATATAGATTAAGACTAATTATCTATATTTCTGATCTCTGAGTTGTATACCTAGTGTGAGCTATCTATTTTGGTTTTTTCTTCATGATTTATATCTTACTTGTGATATTAAAATTGAGGTACATCATGTGATGTTTTCCTTTTTGGATCACCGAGAGACCTTCGGCGGGTCTTGGGGTCCCCTACAGGGTATTGGTATACTCACCCCTACACGGGATTTTCCTACACCTTGTTGTGTCTTGTGAAGATGATGAACAGCTGGGCTGAGACTTGAGGGAGCCCGGACCAAGCGATACATGGAGGAGACGAGATGATGTGGAGTACTGTGGAGATGATCTGTACCTAACCTTTAGGTAGGATCCTCAGTGGACGATCCAAGAGTTTTTTTCTCTTTTCAGTTGTACTTGTACTTTTCAATTTGGATTGTTTTCCAGCCCCTTTAATTTTAGTACACTTTTTACTATAGTAGTTTTAATTGTGGTTTCTTCTTGTTGTGTTATTAGATTGTGTGTTCGTATAGGTTTAAAGGCAATACCTACCTGTTATAGTGATTCACCTTTTGGTGCTAGTCTCCAACCCCCGGCCTATGGAAGACAGGCTTGGCGTAGTCACGACACGAGCCCCAGGGGACTGGTCATGAAAAATTAGTGTCAGAGGAGTCAGTTCTACTGAAGGACTAGGACTTTGATATTTTAATTGAGAAATCGTGTTAAGTTTTTTGAGTGTGGTTTTCATTTTGCGGAGTCTACTATTGGTGCGGCGGTCGACGTATCCATATACCAGGACCCTGAATTCTGATTTCTGACTCAGTGCATGAAAATATTGATTATGTGTGTTTTGGAAGCGTTTTAATGTTTGATATATTTAAGTCAGATCACCAAGTATAACTTATTAATAGTGGCACAGCTGTTTCCTTTCAGGATGCCACCTCGTAGACAACCAACCAGGATTCCTGAGAGAGTCCACGATGATGGCCCACCGAGCAAGGACTCTTCGGTGCAGGGCCCTCTTAGAGAGATAATACCATTAGGTGGTGTACCAGATGCTCCACTACCCATTGGGAAGCCATTTCCACCATCCCCACTAGCATATGGTTCACACCAACTAAGCACGTTGCACTAGTTTTAGTGGTAGAGGCCTTAGAGGTTCCGAGGAGAGATGGATCCGCAAGAGGATGAGGACTGGCTGGAGGCTGTGGCCAGAGTTTTTCACCTGGTTGGGACACCAGCCGACCAGATAGTGATCCTAGCTGCCAGTCTTCTCCAGGGAGCAGTAGGGAGATGGTGGAGCTTGACACTCCAGACACGTGATGAGTTGACCCTCACCTGGGCATATTTAGAGGGCCTCTTCAAGGCAGAGTTCATTATAGTGACTCGACACTCTGTGAGTATACAGGAGCTGCTATACTTGCTGTAGGGTAGCCTGACCAGGGCCTAGTACTCGGTGAGTTTCACCGACCACTTGCACTACTCCACCGATATGGTTCAAGACCCTTTATTAAGGAACCAGACCTTTGATTTGGGACTCCGATGGGATATTAGAGTTTAAATGATATCTCTCAGCATCATGATGCCTGCTGGAGTGCTAGATAGAGTACTCTTGGTGGAGATCTTCCCTGCTGAGCAGACACCGATGACAAGACCCACCACCAGGAGACACGTAGCAGAGTCATCTGTGGATGGTAGAAGACATCTGAAACATAGGTCCAAGCAAACCAAACCTTCTAGTGGATGACCCTGAGACATAGGGTCAGAGGTTCAAGGCTAATGAGGTAGAGCAGGCCATCAGAGGAGGAGAATGTGCTTCACATGTGGCGGGCAGGGTCACATGGCTCATGACTGCCTGACCAACAACACTGATGACCGCGTTGTCATGACATGACAAATTGATTATAATTTTATGGTTGATTTATAGTCTAGGGAAGACCCTAGGTCGTCTCTCAAGGAGTGTTGGTAGGTTTAGAGTGTGTATTTTTAATAAAAATGACTAAGAGAGGGGGTGGTTTTAAAAACAGTTTAAAACGATGACTTAGTTGAAATAGCTTAAAAGATGTGTGACCTAGTGGATTTTGAGAAATAGG
The DNA here is from genome assembly GCA_963277665.1 of Viscum album. Classification (NCBI taxonomy): domain Eukaryota; kingdom Viridiplantae; phylum Streptophyta; class Magnoliopsida; order Santalales; family Viscaceae; genus Viscum; species Viscum album. The sequence continues at coordinate 2,052,940,946 of OY728153.1, read as the reverse complement.
AGATAAAAGGGTTGATGTGATTTCACTACACACATATAAGGTTCATTGTTCATAGAGATTCATCTTAGGTTTAGAGTAATTCTTTGGTTGGAGTTAATTTTAATCCTGATTAATTCCTAAGCTTTTATTTCAATGATTTAAGGACCAAACCTTGACGTGACAATAGTATTGTCAAGGTACAGTACTTATGCATGGAATAATAGCTTCCAAAGCATATTTAAATCTCAATAAGGTGGGTATGAAAAGGATTCTTGTGATGTCCAATCAGAACAACACAAGTCACGCACTAAAAACCTCACACCGATCAGTTAGAAATTAAGAGCATAACACTCACATGTATCAAATCAAGAATTAAAATCTGAAATAAAATAAGATACATGGAATGAAATGTTTAAACACCCAAATTACTCCAAACCAGTAGCTAGTGTATGCATCATAACTCCCTTTACATGTGTGTAGCTCCCTCACAACGAACACCCAACTTTTAGCTCGACATCGGGAGGAGGAGGAAGCTCAGGTTGAACTCCTTCTTCATTGTTGATCCCCCAATGAGGATAGGGGCCTCCAGAACCTCAAAGGTGATTAGGAGACTCCTCTAGGACTCCAAATTGGAATCACTTAACTCCTTGTCCGAACTTTCAAATGAGGTTCCCTTGGTTCCCTTTTATAGGAAAATTGGAAGGTGGTTTTAGGCAGACAGATTTCATCAATCCACTTTCACAATGAGTTTTGGCCTTCATAAAGTCTTATCTAACTTTGAAGAAAATAGAAATGTTGTATACCTAACTCTTGAATGTCTCCACCGAAATTTTGGCACCGTTTGGACAACTACAGCTCAGGATATTGATAAAATACAGAAAACTGCATTTGACTTGGTCCAAATTCGGTGGCTTGGACAGATCAGTTAGGAGGGGCCCCATAAAGGCCGAATCAGGATTGGGTTCCTTAATATGAAATGTAGCCTATTAAATTTTGGATAGAACCACAAAATAGAATCCCATTTGGATGAACGGAGTTCATGTACTATTCAAAACAGTGGATAGATGTCCATGGATCCAGGCAATTTTGGCCCATTTTTCTTTCACTTTATCAAGGGCCCTCCAAATCACCTCCACCTACATTGAAACAATAAAAAAAAGTAAAATTGTCCATTCTAATATTGATTAAAATTAATTTATTGATTCAAACATAAAGTGAAATTTATTATTATATTTGGAATATTCATTACAAAACTAGTTTAAAATTGTGGTGTAAGGGTGGAATAAAATAGCGAATCATGGTATGATCACACCCACACACCTAAACATTTGCAATCCTGGGAAAAGTCACATATCCAAATACAATGATGCATATATATATATATATATTTCCAACATCCTGAAGATTTATCATTTGAGGAAATTTTATTTAAAGTAAAGTGATCAATGCACAAACCACACCAAGGAGTTCTTCCCAGTGAAAATGAAAAAAGATGTCTCATAAATCATGTCACAAGAAAATTCGAAGAGATTTATGAAACCAATATGAGAAAGGAATTGAAAGGTCAACCATTACACTAACTCTCCATGTGTGTGTGTGAAAACCATTCCATTCTATTCTTTCCACTTTCTATCAAATAAATATAAGTTATTTTAACATTATTCAGCTTTAAATGATTTTTCACCAAAACTGTCCTACATCCTTTGCAATCATATTTCAAGACCCACTCATTTAAGCATTCCTAGAAGTCAAAATATAAACTCCTGACCTAGATATCCCCATATTTTTCACATTTCATCACTCCCCTCATTTATTATATTTTTTTTGAAGTTGCATTTGGAACAAATATCACACTCATCTCTCAACCCTTGTTTGATCTCCTCACGACACTAATTGAAATAGTTATAACAAGATCAAAGGTTGAGGAGGAGTGGTTTTTGACCTGACCAAGACACAATTTTTTTTTGAGGGTGTACAATAGTCGGACATTAGGTACACACACATAGGTCAATCTGGTATAGTAATGAAATATATCGGATAAGGAACAAACATATAGAAATATCATTTAAAGATGAAAAATATTAACCCAACATATATTTACCTTATATTAAGTAACAAATAATCACACTTTGTGGTTTGGTGTAAAAATTTGTGGAGATATTAGTCACATAGTTTTCCAAAAAACTACTCACACAATGGGCATCAATCATCTCAAAGGTTTCACATAGATACAACCATTTATATCATTGACAGAAAACAAATTCACTAAAAATCACTCCCTGATGTTAAATTCATACAAATACTATTTTTAGCCTTTGTTATGGTATTTTTACTTTCCCCACATTATGGTCATCAAATCATGGAACTTCAAAATTGTTGATGGGGAAAAATGAAAATACCAGAAAGAAGGCCTAAAAGAGAAAAAAAGGAGAAAACAATGAAAATTCCTAACTATCCCAAGAATGTATCCACCACCACACCTAGAGTATGCAGTGTCCTCACTGTAGTAAAAGAGAATGTGGGAATGAAGGATAAAACCTGGTGGATGTCATTCATAGTGTGCTTCTTGAATTTGGAGTTCCTCCATCGGGGACTCCAAAATGGGTTCATGAAAGTGCTTCAGCCGCTGCCTATTGACAATGAAGGTTTTCTTGGTTTCTTCATTTTGAACCTGAACAACACCAAATGGAGATACATTAGTAACAATGTATGGTCCAAACCAGCGGGAACGAAGCTTACCAGGATGCAACTTCAGCCTTGAATTATAAAGGAGAACCTTCTGCCCAATATGGAACTGACGATGAAGGATAAGATGGTCATGGGAAGCCTTGGTTCTCTCCTTATAAATCCTGGAGTTTTCATATGCATCTCTTCTCATTTCCTCTAGCTCCTGAATCTGCAACTTCCTTTGAGAACCTGAACCAGAATGATTAGAATTGCATTGTTTGATGGCCCAGTAGGCCCGATGCTCAATCTCAATAGGGAGGTGACAACTATTTCCAAACACAAGATGATAGGGTGACATTCCAATGGTAGTTTTGAAAGTAGTACAATAGGCCCACAATGAATCATCAAGTCTAAGACTCCAATCTTTCCTATTGGGTTGAACCATTTTTTCAAGAATTTGCTTTACCTATCTATTTGACACCTCAGCGTGACCATTGTTCTGTGGATGATATGTAGTATAAAATCAATGACCGACCCCATACTGACGCAAACGTGGTTGCATTGTTTGGTTGCATAAATGAGAACCCTGGTCCCTGATGATGAAACTAGGTAATCCAAACCTACAAAAGATCTGAGTTCTCAAAAATTCTACAACTGTTTTGGAATCATCTGTCCTTGTGGCCCGTACCTCTACCCATTTTGATACATAATCAACGTCCAAAAGAATGTAAAAGTTTGCAAAATAATTGGTAAATGGCCCCATAATGTCAATGCCCCAAACATCAAAAATGTCATAAAAGAGCTAGGGTTTTTGTGGCATTTCATTCCTTTTAGAGACATTCCCCATTCTTTGACAATGAGGACAAGATTTAAAAAATTCATAGGCATCCCGAAAAGGTGTTGGCCAAAAGAGACCAGAATCAAGAACTTTGCGAGCAGTCTATTGGGGACCAAAGTGGCCCCCACAAGCAAGAGTGTGGCCCAATCTAAGGACAGATTGAAACTCGCTATCGGGAACACAATGCCTAAGGACCTGATCGTTACATGTGCGCCAAAGGTAGGGGTCATCCCAAATGTACCAACGAGACTCATGTTTTAGATGACTGGCCTGGTTTTTGTTGAAATCAGTAGGAATGCAAGATGCTACCAAATAATTTACAATTTCAGCATACCAGGGAATATCATCTTGCACTTTGTACAATTTCTCATCAGGAAACAAGTCATTAATGGGAATACAGGGGGATGAGACAATGTCCGAGGATGGGGGGATCCTACTGATATGGTCTTCCACTACATTATCTGCTCCTTTTTTATCTCTAATTTCTAGATTGGATTCATAAAGGAGGAGCATCCAACGAATGAGACGTGGTTTGGCTTCCGGTTTCTTTAGGAGATACCGGAGGGCTGCATGGTCTGAGAACACAATGACTTTGGATCCTAAAAGGTATGACCTGAATTTATCCAAGGCAAACACAATGGAAAGAAATTATTTTTCAGTGGTGGTGTAGTTTTCTTGGGCAAGGTCCAAAGTATGTGAGGCATAGGCAATGACATGTGGAGTTCGATCGACCCTTTGTGACAAGACTGCCCCAACTGCATAGTTAGAGGCGTCACACATGAGCTCAAATGGTAAATCCCATTGAGGTGGTTGTATTACCGGGGGTGATGTGAGAATCCATTTTAATTTATTAAAAGCCTTTTCACATTCTTTATCAAAAACAAAATCTTTTTCTTTTTGGAGTAAGCAGGAGAGGGGAAGTGAAATCTTACTAAAATCACGAATGAAACGACGGTAAAATCCCGCATGACCTAGGAAAGACCGCACATCACGTACATTTTTAGGGAATGGTAGGGAAGAAATGACATCCACTTTCGATTTATCTACTTGGATACCATCCCCAGAAATGACATGTCCCAAAACTATACCTTGTCGCACCATGAAATGGAATTTCTCATAATTTAATACAAGATTATTTTCAATACAACGACGTAGGACTGAACCAAGACTACTTAAACATTCATCAAAAGAGGATCCATAAATAGTAAAATCATCAATGAAAACTTCCATTCAATCCTCCAGGTAATCCGAAAAAATACTAACCATACATCGCTGGAAAGTACCCGGAGCATTGCAGAGGCCAAATGGCATCCTTCTATAGGAAAATGCACCAAAGGGTCAAGTGAAGGTTGTCTTTTCCTGATCCTTGGGGGAAATTTGAGTCTTAAAGTATCCAGAATACCCATTAAGAAAATAGTAATGGGACTTCCCTGCTAGCCTCTCTAGCATTTGGTCAATGAATGGCAAGGGGAAATGGTCCTTCCTAGTGTGTTGGTTTAGTCGGCGATAATATATACAGACACACCAACTATTCTTCATATGAGTTGGAACCAATTCATTGTTTTCATTTTCAATTACCGTTAGGCCAATTTTTTTATGAACTACTTGAACGGGACTGACCCATTGGCTGTCAGAGATGGGGTAAATGATTCCAGCAGCCAATAATTTTGTTACTTCCTTTTTAACTACTTCTAAGAGGTTTGGGTTCAGTCGACGTTGTTCCTGCCTCACTGGTTTAGCCTCATCAGTTAATAAAATATGATGTGTACAAATTGATGGGATAATACCAGGAATTTCTGTAAGTGTCCTTCCCAATGCTTGTTTATGCTCCCTCAAAAATTCAATCAGTCTCACTTCATGCTCAGGAGGGAGTGAACTAACAACGATGACGAGCAACTTGTTTCCATTCTCAAGATATGAATATTTTAAATCTTGAGTCAGTTGCTTTTGTTCTAATTCAGGTGGATTTTGGATTGATGGGAGTGTGTGTGAAAGTGAGAGGTCACTAATCTCATCTAACTGGTTAATGGTATCATCCTCAGATGAGGAATTAGCTTTTACAAGCGTATCAGTATCATCGATGGTCATGTGATCCTCCGTGTTCATGAAATTATCAATTAATAAACATGCATGACAATTTTCTAGACCACTAAAACAATCAACACATGATTAATTTCCAATAATTTCTATCAAAGAGGAAAATTCAGAAATGGGATCAGGGGAAACAGATGAAGTGATTTTAGGGGAAGTGAGTATATCAATTGAATTTATCAAGAGAGAGGAATGTTCTTCTGAGGGGTTCTTCATGGCATCAAGGATGTTGAAATGGACTATGTCATCACCAAATTCCATAGATAATGTACCATTATGGACATTAATTATGGCTTTGGCGGTTTTCAAGAAAGGTCTCCCCAATATAATTGGGGAATGTCTATTCATCCTATCATCTTCCATTTTTAGCACATAAAAATCAGAAGGAAATATTAAATTTTGAACCCTCACAAGAACATCCTCTAACACACCGAAAGGGTGTGCTGTACTCCGATTTTCTAGATAAACAACTATTACTGTGGGCTTTAGTTCACCGACCTGCAAAGAAGAGTATATGGAGTGAGGCATCACATTAATAGAAGCACCCAAATCAAGCATGACATTGGAGAAAGAATACTCCCCTATGGTGCATGGAATCGAGAATGTTCCAGGATCGTTGCACTTGGTGGGAATTGATGGTTGTATCAATGCTGAGACGTTCCTCCTTAGGATCACCTTCTCATCACCTCTAAGTCACCTTCGGTGGGTACAAATATCCTTTAGAAACTTTTCATATCTCGTAATTTGCTTGACGACATCAATCAATGGAATGTTAACCTGCACTTTTTTGAAAGTCTCCAAGATTTCTTTATCAAGTTCAGTTTCCTTTTGTTTCCTTGGTTGGGTGGCTCTTTGGGGAAATGTAAGAGGAATGCTTGGGCTTGGTAACTCATCAATAGACACACTCTTTCCTTTGGTAGGAATTCTATCAAGACAAGGTTCCATATCATTTGAATCTTTTTCAATGGTTGGGATGGTGGTTTCCTTAGGATAGGATGACTCTAATGGAGGGTTCATTTGGCTTTTAAGTTGAGTTCCACTCCTAAGTGTGATGGTTATAACATTTCCCTTATCCCTAGGGTTGACAAGTGGTTGAGATGGTAGTTTACCAGACCCATGACTTTGGATTTCACCCACCGAGTTAGCTAGTTGGCCTAATTGGGTTTTGATGTTATGTATGGATTCTTGGGTGGTTTTTTGGAACTGGAGATTGTTGGCAGCCATTTGTTTCATCATATCTTCTAGGATAGGATCAGGTTTTGGAGGGGGTTGTTGGAAAGGACTTTGGGGTGGTTGAAAATTTCTAGGTGGTGGTGGTTGATGACTACTTTGCCCTGGTTGGTTCCATGGTTGATGAGGCTGGTTTGAATACCCCCCTTGCCTATAGTCTTGGTTTTCATTCCACCCAGGATTGGATGGATAGTAAGGTTCTTTCCTAATGGGTTCGTTATAGGGGCATCCTGGGAATATTGCCTCACAACTCTCAGAAATTTCTCTCAATTGGGGTCATTGGTCAGAATAGTGGGTATTAGAAGAGTATATACCACAATGTATGGGAGGAGGAGATTGGAATTTCCCTTGGGAAAGATGAAGTTATCGTATAAGGGTACTCACCTCTTCAAACTTTGTATCAACCTTCTTCTAGAATTTATTACTTTGCTCCTCATGGACACCTCGAATGGGTACACTGGACCTTGAACTGAATTGTTGAGTGTTCTGTGCCATGGTCTCAATTAGGGTCCTTGCAGCAATTGGGGTTTTATCCACTAGTGCACCACCTGCAGCAACATCAATCATGTTATGATCTATTATAATTAAACCTTCATAAAAATATTGTATTAAAAGTTGATCGCTTATTTGGTGGTGTGGAAAACTTGAACATAATATTTTAAAGCATTCCCAATATTCATGAAGGGTTTCTCCTTGAGATTGTCTTATCCCACATATTTCTTTCCTTATTGTTGTAGTTCGAGAGGCTGGGAAGTATTTTTCAAGAAAAAGTCGTTTCATGTCAGCCCAACCTCTAATAGGTGAATTAACATAATACAACCAATCTTTAGCCGTGTCTTATAATTAAAATGGAAATGCCCTAAGTTTTACTTGTTCTTCATCTACATTAGCTGATTTTAATGTTGAACACACAGGACGAAATTCTTTTAAATGCTTATTTGGATCTTCTCCGGGCAGTCCATGAAATCTTGGTAATAAATGAATTAAACTAGATTTTAGTTCAAAATTGGGTGCCTCACCTTGTAATTGAATGTAAGTGGGTCGGATATCAACATCAGGTGAGTTTAGTTATTTTAGTGTTCTATTATTTTCATCCATGATATACAAGTTATTTTAAGTTTTAACTTTGGTTTCAAAAGAAGAAGAAGGATCAAGAAGAATTTTAAGATTTGATGTGTCCTATTTCAAAGTGTGGTATTGTATGTCCCAGTTTCGTTGATGTAGGATCCTCTCCGGTTCAGGTTCGAAAGTTTGTAGGTCCCCTGGAGTAGAACGTGTCATACAAAGAACCTACACAATAAATAAATTAGAACACAAAAACAAATGCAAAGGTAGAAGATAAAACAAACAAATATTTACAAAACTTACAAAATTTTTATCAAACACACGCACAAAAAACCAAAGCGCTCCCCGGAAACGATGCCAAAATTTGACCGCGTTGTCGTGACAAGTAAAATTGATTATATTTATAAGGTTTATTTATAGTCTAGGGCAGACCCTAGGTCATCTCTCAAGGAGCGTGGTAGGTTTAGAGTGTGTATTTTTAATAAAAATGACTAAGAGAGGGGGTGGTTTTGAAAACAGTTTAAAACAATGACTTAGTTGAAATAGCTTAAAAGATGAGTGAGAAAGTGGATTTTGAGAAATATGAGATAAAAGGGTCTATGTGATTTCACTACACACATATCAAGTTCATTGTTCATATAGATTCAACTTAGGTTTAGAGTAATTCTTTGGTTGGAGTTAATTGGAATCCCGATTAATTCCTAAGCTTTTATTTCAATGCTTTAAGGACCAAACCTTGACGTGACAATCATATTGTCAAGGTCCAGTACTTATGCATGGAATAATAGCTTCCAAATCATATTGAAATCTCAATAAGGTGGGTATGAAAAGGATTCTTGTGATGTTCAATCAGAACAACACAAGTCACGCACTCAAAACCTCACACCGATCAGTTAGAAATTAAGAGCATAACACTCACATGTATCAAATAAAGCATTCAAATATGACATAAAATAACATACATGGAATGAAATTTTTAAAAACACAAATTAATTCAAACCAGTAGCTAGTGTATGCATCGAAACTCCCTTGACATGTGTGTAGATCCCTCACAACGAACACCCAACTTTTAGCTCGACATCGGGAGGAGGAGGAAGCTCGGGTTTAACTCATTTTTCATTGTTGATCCCCCTATGAGGATAGGGGACTCCAGAACCTCCAAGGTGATTAGGAGACTCCTCTAGGACCCCAAATTGGCAGCATCTCACTCCTTGGACGAACTTGCAAATGAGGTTCCCTTGGTTCCCTTTTATAGGAAAATTGGAAGGTGGTTTTAGGCACACAGATTTCATCAATCCACTTTTAAGATGTGTTTTGGACTTCATAAAGTCTTATCTCGCTTTGGAGAAAATAAAAAAGTTGTATCCCTACCTCTTGAACGTCTCCACTAAACGTTTGGCATCGGTTGGACAACTACAGCTCAAGATATTGATAAAATACAGAACACCTCATTTGACTTGGTCCAAATTCGGTGGCTTGAACAGATCAGTTCGGATGGGCCCTATAAAATCCGAATCAGGATTGGCTTCCTTAATATGAAATGTATCCTATAAAATTTTGGACAGGCTCAAAATATTTCATCCCATTTGGATGCACGGATTTCGTGTACTATTCAAAACAGTGGGCAGATGTCCATGGATCCATACAATTTTGGCCCATTTTTCTGTCACTTCATCAAGGGCCCTCCAAATCACCTCCACCTACATTGAAACAATAAAAACAAGTAACATTTACCATTATAATATTAATTAACATTAATTGATTTATTCAAACATAAAGTGAAATTTATTATTATATTTGGAATATTCATTACAAAACTAGTTTAAAACTGCGGTGTAAGGGTGAAATAAAATAGTGAATCATGGTACGATCAACTGGAGATCAACAGATGGTCAAGGGACCACCGAGTAAGTGGAATAGATTCAAGCAAGGAGGTGCACATGGAGACAGAAATGGAATAAGGGTAGGTCATGTAGTAGGTGGTGGGTGGTGGTTTTAGGTTTTACCACCACCATCTCACCTCGACCAAAGGGAGCAGGTGGACAAGGATGAGCTCAGCTCGAGGAAGCTAAGGCCTAACACCACAATGCTCTAGATATGATTTGAGGTATGATATATGTCTACTCTATATTAGCTTCATTACTTATTGACATAGGTTCTATTCACGAATTAATTTCTACATCTCTAGTTCAGAGCACAGAGATTCTGGTGGAGCTATTGGCTCAATCCTTATGGCTAGAGACTCTTATAGGAAGGGATTTGATGATTACAAACTCATGACAATAGTGTGGGCTTACTCTATGAGGTGAGGGATTTAGCTAGGATCTTCTAGTAGGGGCATTGAGGCCTTACGATGTCATCTTGGGTATGGACTAGTTATCTAAAGTCCATGCTCAGATTGACCGCATTAGGTGAAAAGTGTTGTGTGTCCGTGAGGATGGGACCAGGTTTTCCTCCACCCGCAGGAAGGGAACCTTTTCAGTATATGATGGAATTAATCGGAGGAGGGTGAAACCAATCACACATCAGTTGGCTAGCCTTACCCTTAGAGAATTTGATGTTGAGAGTCTGAGCTATCCTGAAGTGGTGGACCAGTATGCTCATGTCTTCCCTGATGAAGTTCTGAGATGACCTCCTTACAGAGAGGTGGACTTCTACATTGACCTGTACACCGGGACAACACCAATATCTACACTAGAATATCGAATGGATCACGCAGATTTTTGTGAGTTATGGGTACAACTGGAGGTGTTGCAGATGAAGGGGTTCATAAGGCCCAATGTTTCTCTGTGGGCAGCCCCGACTTTGTTTGCTAAGAAGAAAGATGGGAGTTTGTGGATCTGTGTAGATTATCTACACCTAGACCAGGTGACCGTGAAGAACAAGTATGCAATCCCAAGGATTGATGGTATTTTTGATCAGATGAAGGGAGCTCATTGATTTTCGAAGATAGACCTCATATCAGGCTATCATCCGCTCTGGGTAAGAGATGGGGATGTGTAGAAGACGACATTCATATGTTGGTATGGCCTCTATGAGTTCTTTTTTATTCCATTCGGTGTGACCAACACCCCTAAAGTGTTTATGGGACTCATGAACATGATCTTTCAGCCATACATCAATCGATTTGTGGTGGTATTCATCGATGAAATCTTGATATACTCAGTTTCAGAGGAGGAGCATGCCTATCATCTACAGATAGTTCTGGATACATTCCGAGAGCACCTGATTTATGATAAGATCTCAAAGTTCCAATTCTGGATACAGGATGTCCACTTTCTGGGACACATTATCTCAAAGTCTAGAGTTGCAGTGGATCCGGAAAATATAGAGGCTGTGCTAGCTTGGGAGCCACCCAGGAGTGTGACCGAGGTGTGGAGTTTTCGGGGGTTGGCTGGGTACTATCAAATATTTGTACCTGACTTCTCCAGAGTTTTGACAGCCTTGTCAGCACTGATGAAGAAGGGAAAACCCTTTGCTTGGGTGGAGAGATGCCAAAAGAGTTTTCAGGAGCTGAGGTAGAGACCGATGAGTGCCCCCATCTTGAGGATACCTAAAGAGGGAAATGGGTATGTAGTCTACTGTGACACATCAGGGACCCAACTTGGATTTGTCCAGATGCAGGAGCGAGTAGTGATCGCTTGTGGTTCACGACATCTGAGACATCATGAGAAGAACTATTCTACCCATGAACTAGAGTTATCAACAATGTTATTTGAACTGAAGATGTGGCGACACTACATTATGGGTGAACCATTCACTATTTACTCAGATCATAAGAGTCTTAGGTATATCTTCTCACAGAAGGACCTGAAACTGAGAAAAACACGTTGGCTAGAGTTCCTCTAGGACTATGAATTTGAGATAGTCTACCTGAATGGCCCGAAGGCCTTCATTTTTATTGATTTTTGATAACCCCCTTTCAAGGGATCAGGGGGAACCCTTACAAGGCCCGTAGGCTCAGAGATTACATGGCCCGTAGGCTTAGGAGATTACATGACCTGAAGGTCTTAGGGAATTCAACTAGACTATCTACAAGGATCTGTCCCTCCCCAGCATCTGCATCTTGATAGTATCTCTCCACCTTTGCATGACCTTCTGGCTAGGGTTCCCGTGAAAGCATAGGCTGGTACCAATGGCATAGCCATACCCTCTCATTCTAAAAATCCATTTGGATCTACTCTGGTGAGTGCACCGGCTCTTAATCCTCTTCTAGGGATGCTTATTTTTTGTATTTTTTCTGGGCTCTTCATTCATGTAGCCTGAAGGCCTTGGGGTGGACCTAAGGCCTTAAGGTGGCCAGAAGGCCTTGAGAATCAACTGTACCGAAGGCCTTGGTTGGCCTGAAAGACTTGTAGGACCCGAGGACCAAACCGGTGGCCCGAAGGCCGAGATAGATGAATATTTCCAGCTACTACAGTACTGAACAGTACTTTATACAGTGCCTGCTACAGTTCCTGCTACAGTAATGCTACAGTACCCCCCCCAGAAATATGCCTCCACCCGGATTTGATCTCGGGTCTCTTGGATTCACCTAGAAAGGCCTCACTAACTGGGATGAGGCTCCTGTGCTTGAGATAGTATACACTACTAGGAAGGGGAATGTAATAGTAGACACACTCTGAAGGAGGTATGGTCTAGAGTTAATGAGTGATGCGGAAGAGAAGATAGCTGCATTGTAGATATCCTTTGTGGATAGAGATGGAGTAGCTTACCTCCAGTCTATGACTTTCACTCCCCCACTTCTTCAGCGAGTTCAGGAGGCATAGCTTGGGGATATTGACTATGAGGATCGACGTGTTCAGATATCCTCAAGACAGGCACCTGATGGATTTTTTGAAGGTGTGGAGCACGCCATCCTCTTTAGAGGATGCACCATGATAGCAGTGGTGCTATGGGAGGAGGTGTTGATGGAGTTCTATATGTCCCCTCTTGCAGTACATCCTAGTGTGTCTGTGATGTACTTGGACCTCTGACATCAGCATTGGTGGCCAAGGATGAAGAAAGAATTGGAAACGTTTGTTTCATGATGCATCTCTTGTTAGCAAGTGAAGGGCGAGAATCAGGTTAAAACAGGCTTAGCTCAGCCACTAGAGGTTCCAGAGTGGAAGTGGGATGGCATTTCCATGGATTTTGTGAAAGGGATATCATGTACATCCAGGGGACACGATTCCATCTGGGTGATCATTGACCGAATCACTAATTCAGACTACTTTCTACCCATCTGAGTGTAGAGATCAGTAGAGGGCTTGGGACACCTTTACGTATAGGAGAATATACGGCTTCATGTGGTACCATTAAAGATTGTATCTGACCATGATGCACGTTTTACATCCCAGCTTTGGAAGGGAATACCGGAGGCGTTCGAGACTCAACTACATGTGAGAACTACCTTTCATTGGCAGATGGATGGTCAGACGGACCAGACCATTTAGACACTAGAGGACATGCTTCTTGCTTGCGTCCTAGATTTTGGCCGCAGTTGGGAGGATCACTTTCCCTTGGTTGAGTTCACTTACAACAACAACTATAACTCCACCATCGATATGGCACAATTTGAGGTCTTGTATCATCGACCATACAGATCAAATCTATGCTGGACAGACCCAGGGAAGTCAGCACTTATGGGTCTATAGTTGATATAGGATACCACTAAGAAGGTTCTGATCATCAAGGAGCAGATGAAGACTGCACATAGTAGACATAAGTCTTTTTCTGATAGAATATGGATACCTTTGGAGTTTGAGTAGGGAGACCATGTCTTCCTATGGGTCCCACCTCGATGAGGTTTTCAGAGATTTGGCCAGGGTGACAAGCTATCTCCGAGATTCATCAAACCCTTTCAGGTTCTCAATAGAGTTGGAGAGTTGGTGTATCATCTAGATCATCCCCCACAGATGCATTGAGTACATGATGTTTTCCACTTTTCACAGCTGGGGAAGTATGTGATTGATCCAATGGATGTTATTGACTGAGTGATCTAGACATTGATGATGGGGAAAATTTACGAAGGATCCAGTGGAGATTGACGATCAACAGGAGCGGGTCTTTCCTCGATGATCGATCCCTCTGGTGTGTGTTCACTGGCAGCATAGGAACCCCCTGAGAGCACATGGGAGAGGGATGCTCATATTTGTGCTTAGTACCCCCATTTGTTTTCTTAGTCTATGTTGTGGCTTTCAGTGAAGAAAATCCCTAAGGTGGGGATAATGTAAAGACCCAAAATTTTCCATGTATTGTTTTTAATTAAATTGATTTTTTATGAGTCTCATAATATTGATAGTATGTGATTATAAGGTCCAGTATGCCCAGAATTTATTTTTGAACTTTTTTTAAGGTACGTTCAGTAAACGCGCATGCGACATTTTCTATCATTTGAACCAGTGCTCGAATTAAAAATCTGAGGGTAACATTGAATCCGTAGTGCCAAGATTTTCTTAAGGGAGGATTCACTTCGACTCAAAGAAGTTCGGGAGAAAAAGATAGTTTTTGGACATTTAAAATAATAATAAAATAAAAATGTTATTTTATTTCTCTTTTTTTCATTCCTCTAATAGAAAAGTGGTGGCAGCGGGACTGATGACATGTCAATCCATTAAATGTCTTGACTCTAATTTACTTGCAACCGAACCATTGGGAATTTGGGAGGTACATTAATTAAATGAACCTCATAAATTCCTCAAACTGTTACCCACCTCTTCCCACTCCTATTTATATGGAGATCATGGTGGGGTGTTGGCACATATTCACCAAGAGAAGAAACTCTAGAAAAGTACCACGATGCTAACCACTTGGAGGATGAGACCAGTTTCAGCGAGCGACGACGATGGACACTGAATCATGAACCGATGGCAATGATGAAGGGATTTCCATCGATCATCACCAGAGGATGTCTTATCCAGGCAGGGGGAATTGTTGAAAAGTTCATCTTTATGAGATAACTTGTTGAATGCCTGATACGATGCTAACACAAAGGGCACAGGCCAAAGGAACAAGGCCCGGACCCTCCGCCTCTTTAGTATTTGTCCCATTTTTCGGAATTGGTTTTCCAAAAGGAGTGTAATGATGAAAATAGAGGACACGTAAAGGCGACGGTGACCCGAGAGCCTCGTAGGTGCTGTTAGCACAAAAAACGGACCACCCGAGCACATATGGTGGCCTGCGGATGAAACCACCGGCGCGCCATGTCGGCTGTGGTCGACGGCGGAAAGAGGAGACCCGCGGTGACCGACTATGGGCGGTGGGAAGTAGCGCGCAGTCACGCGCTGCAGTGTCTAGAGGAGGCCAACCAGATCTAGTCACACGGGAAAAGGGCGTCACCCGCAGGCGTTTCCGGCGACAACATCCATGACCAGTGGGTCGTGGAAGAAGGGTGTGGTGCGTTCCTATGCCACGCCGCGTTGGCGTAAGCCATTTGGACAAACGACTGGCCATTTCATGCGATGGGGAAGCTCCCCACAAATTTTTGAAAAGGGCCCCACAACCATGGGGCTAGCGGAGAAGGAGGTACGCCTTCTGGTGGACCGAGCTGGATTCTGTTCGACCGAGCAGGCCGGACCCACCCAGTGGGTCTAGTAGGACCCACGACCCAGCGGGATGAACCAGTTAGCGGGCCAGTACAGGTGGTCCAATCCCCACCCAGCGGGCTGGGCCAACTGCGACCTGGGCTCGCGAACCAATGTGCCGACCCCAGCAGGCCAAACCTAGTGAACCGGGCCGATCCCTAACAGGCCGGACCCAGGTGAGGTCAGTTACACCCGGAGAACCATTGCGTCGGTCCGGTCATACCGAGTTGGACCGGGCTCAGACCTAACCGGCCCCCGAATAAATAAACCCCCATAAGTGATGAACCAGGTGTCCGTTTGACATTCCGTTAGTAGTGTTGGGACCCATTTTAGGAAGAATTCCCTTTGGCATATACCAGCAGGCCCGACCGAGCTAGGCCGGACTGAGGTGTGATCATCCCCATTTCACGGTAAGGGATGTAACTAACAGACCGAGCGTCCGATCGACACGCCATATGTGGCATAAGGACACTTGTGAAGAAGCGGTCCTTTGGAGATACTATAAGTGAGTTTTTATGGAGTTTATCATGTGACTTGGGTTGGAGAAGACTTGAATCCAACCAAGACCTTTTTACAAAAGAGCCTATATCTCACAGACTGAGCGCCTGATCGACGTGCTGTTTGTCACGTTGGGACCCATATGATGGGGTGGTCCCTTGGGTATGATTTTTTCGGGACTTCTTACCAGTTGAAATATGACCGAAGGCTTGAGGAGTGGTTCTAGTAGAAACAAGCGTGCTATGAGGGGGAATCCTGTGACCGACAATCTTGGAAGTACCAACCCTATATGGATCAGAATCATAGCGACCCTGTGTGTATTAGCATCATAGGTACTTGACAAGGACTGGTTTTAGAGTGGCCCGTCGAGGATCAACAACTAGAGACCTTGTGTGGATTAGAATCGAGTGAAACTTTGTGAATCATCCTTCCAGTGACCCTGTGTGGATCAGCATTCCAGCGACCCGATGTGGATCAGCATTCCTATGACCCTATGTGGATCAACATTCTTATGACCCTTTGTGGATCAGTAGTATCTTGAAATGATGAGGAATTGCCTTACACTGGCCCATTGTGGAACATCAGCTTTTTTCTAAGAGTGGATCGATAATATTTCAACTTCTTTGTGGATCTGTTTTGGTGCTTCTAAATGGAATAAGATGATATAACTTAAGACTAATTATTTATAGTCCTGATCTATGAGTAGAATACCTGATGTGAGATGTCTCTTTTTATTTTTCATTCATGATTTAGATAATGCTTGTGATATTACCTTTGAGGTATATCTTGTGATGTTTTCCTTTGTGGATCACTGAGAGACCTTCTGGGGGTCTCGGGGTCCTCTACTGGGTTTTGTTATACTCATACATAGGCTTCACCCGCACCTTGTTGTGTCTTGTGCAGACAGAAAATATATGGGATGAGACTTAAAGGAGCCCAGACCCGTCGGTACACAGAGGAGAAAAGATGACATGGAGTGCTGTGGAGACGATCTAAAACTACCCTTCAGGTTGGATCCTCAGTGGACAATCTAGGAGATTTTTTATCTTTTCAGTTGTACATGTACTTTTCAGTTGGGATTGTATTCTGGCCCCTTTACTTTCAGTACACTTTTTACTACAATAATTTAATTTGTGGTTGCTTCTTTTTGTGTTATTAGATTGTATGTTTGTATAGGTTTAAAGGTAATGCATTCCCATTATAGGGATGTGCCTTTTTGGTGCTAGTTGCTAACCCCTGGCGTATGGAATGTGGGCTTCAGGTAGTCACAGAATGGGCCCCAGGGGTCGGGTCGTGACAACCGAGGAAATTTGAAGAAGCATTAGGACATAGTAAATGGACTTGATCCATGAATGTATAACTTGACTATATTAAATATAATGAAACTTGGGATCTCTTTTCAACACCCATATAAATGAATGTGATTGGAGATAAATATGTTTTTAGAAATACACTTTATGAGGATGGAAATGTAGTTAGAAAAAAATATAGACTTGTATGCAAGGGATACTTCCAAATTGAATGGGATGATTTCCATGAAAATTTTCCCCTAGTGTCAAAACATGATTTAATCATAATATTGGTTTCCAAAGTGACTTAGATAAGTTTTAAGATATTTCAAATGGATATTAAATCAACTTTTATGAATGGTGATCTTGATGAGGAAGTGTTCATGGAATAATATAAAGGCTTTATTCTTGATTTAGATGGAAAAATTATATTCAATATAAAGAAATATCTATATTGATTAAAGTAGGCTACAAGATCTTACTATTTCAATATTTATCAATATCTTAAAGATATAATTTTTTAAAATGGTTCAGAAGATAAAAGCTTGTATGTAAAGAAAATAGTTCCCAAATCCATTTTAGTAATTGTGTATGTCGATGATATAATTTTTCTAGCAATGCGGAAAGATTAGGTGGGGAGTTCCCATGAGATTAGAAATAAATATCTAAGATTTAAATTCTTGGAGAAATGTGGTTTTTATTGGATTTAAAAATTTATATATCATAAAATTTCATTTTTTGAAAGATAAATATACTAAAAACTCTTAAATAGGTTTTACATACATGAATCTAGAGGGGTGTCCACACACAATAAATCTAAAGGAGAGATTGTTAATCCCTAGAAAATGATGTTGTATTTGTTTTAAATACATGTTTGAGTTTGAAAATTTATTTTATGATCTTTTGGGATTCCTAAAATTTGATGGATATAAGGAATAACTATCTATAATAGTTTGGAAAGAGGTTTTAGAGTAGCTTTTGTGTACTACCTAAAGAGTTATTGGTTAAAAAGGTAAAATCCAATATTAATGGAAGATGGAAAAGATAAAGTTATGTATAATCCATCCATTTAGTTTTTTTATTAAAGGAAAATATTAATATTAATTTGGTGATGATTTGAAGTGTTTTAGATTGGATAGAGTGGATTTAACGAATCCCATAATTCATTAGAGAAAGTACACAACTCGGAGCAAAAATTAGAAAAATTGAAAAGGCCTAGAATGTAAGTCTTTAACTGATGAATGTAAGTATTTATACTTCATAAAAATTCTAAAGATTTAAAATCATATGTCTTTATTATTAATGTATGTATTTTAGAGAGGTTATAAAGTTCCATAAAAAACCTTTGAGTTACTCATAAGTCTTTAATTGTAAAGTTTCATCATCATAAGGCCTCATCATTACTCTGTAAGTTCCACTAGTATACATTGATATAATTATATGAATTTTAAAGTGTTCCATAAAATTGAAAATATCATAAGAATAAGTCTTTTACTATGAGTGTAAAACTTTGGAGTCTAATTGTTTTCATATAACACAAGCCTTTATGCTGATCATAAAACTTTACCTGTTAGATATATTTTTGACGGTGATGCCATAGAAAATTTAAGATTCTAGAAATTATATTCTAATAAAATAAAATTAGAAATGAATTAGTTTACATAAGTGTAATGTTATTTATGGATTAAATATCATGATCAAACATATTATCATGAGTCTTACTGAAATTAAAGGAGTGCTAGCGATAGGTGAATTTCAGGGTCCTAAGATGCACTCCACGCCATAGAATGAGATTCCATATCACCATAAATATATAGAAATATCAATAGAATAAAATTTAAGATATGCATGGAGAATTTAAATTTATATAATTATAGTTATAGTTTAAATATAATTCCCTAAAAGGAGCTAAGTCTTCATTATAAATTTTGGGATGTTTAGAAATAACCTTTGACTCAAAGATTATAAATTTTAATGAGTCAATATAAACCATCATAAACCAAGGTTGGTTTCCATAACTGAATATATAAATATAATTTAGATATTATTCAATGAATATAAATAATAAAAAATAAAGTAACTTATAATTATGAGAATCTAAGATGATACACTGCTATATTGAAGGTAAAAAAAAGAACTCAGAATAGTGGATATATATTGTTATGGAAGAAAATGGTTGATCATAATTTTGTGTGGAGGATCATATGATAATATATGATAACTCTTCATAGTTAATCATAATTTTTCTATTTATGTGATACTGTCACTTGTTGGATCCAAAAAATTATATGAGTACATGGTCATACCCAAGATTAATTTCCCTTTGTTAATAAAAAGACTATACATGTAGGATAATAAACACCTGTAACCAGTGGAATAATCATCTACAAGGAGGTGAACCCATTTAAAAAAAATTATGAATTATCCTATTTATTTTTCATCAGTGAGTATCTTGGGATTGTTATAAAAAAATATTGATAGAGGAAGGAATTTAAAATTGGTATACACATTGATTCACCTCCCCTATCAGTGGGTATGACCCATCATGTGATCTAACATTGACTGATTTCATAGTAAGATGAATCATCATAGTGATAAATAATAGAGAAATATCATATGAAAATTAAATAACAACTGTACAATTATTTCTTGAAGTTTCTCCAATTAGACTACATTTAGAGTATTCTCACAAAACTAAATAAAGAATGTGAAAAAGTTTATTAGAGCTGCATTTATTTTTTCAAGTAAAAAATTATAAATTATAAAAGGAAGAAACTACTCAAGAAATATATAAGATTCATGAATTATAAATATTAGTATTTTATGATGATTCATATACTTACATATTAAAAGTTTACTTGAATATCCATCAGTCAATTTTACATTTTTTAATCCTTGAAGGAAAACATCATATTTCTGATTTTTATTTGAAAAAATTGATTTTGGATACTTCCCATTATTATTTTCCCATATATTAAATTTTATATTACATGATTATTAATACATATGGGAATTTAAAATTTCTTTTGATTCCCACAGTTCATTAAGAAATTTCAAAAAACATATTATCTCACACATTATTCTCAATGTTCATATTGTCAAGTTTATGACATAAAAAATTAGATTCCCAATATGGTATTTTGAAAAATGTGATTTCTTCTTCCATTGTTGTGTTGTATTAATATATTATTTTAAATATACTAAGATATAATATATATATATATATATATATATTACATGTTAATTGATTAATATTCATTACATAACTAAAAAATAAATGCCAAAACTATTTATGTCTAGTTTCTTTGGAAACATCGATGCATAAACAACTCATTCATCAATGAACTAAATCATCTCTCCATTTGTTCCTCATAAATAATATCCTATGTTGAAATATCACATGTAGTACAAATTATCATAATCTGGTAAAAATAATCATAATAATGGGTGAGCTCAGATGCACAATAAGAGTAGAAAAAGGAGATATCAATATAACAAAAGCATAATGGTATGAGAACATGAGAATAAAATTTAAAAACTATACCCTGCATATCATATATCATAAACTTGAGACATGACATAAAATTGGTATTTCATAAGAATTTAATCATAAAGGTATCAAAGAATATAATCTATTAGAGAATAATATAGGTACAAGACATGGATTTTTGGTATACACATAAACATGGAAATATTATGTTAAGGATATCCATAAAGACATTCATAACATATTTTTCTGGGGATAAAACCAAGGTACCTACTTAAGGATTGGGATAACCTATTATGTAACCTTTTTTAGGCTTTGGATAACCTCCCATGTACCCTCTTTCAGACATATTATAACCTCAGGTGTACCCTCTTTTAGGCTCAGGATAACTTCCCATGTACCCTTTGAGATCATATTACAGTAATCATCACCTAATTCATTAGAGGTAGATATAGGACCCACCCATCACATAAACCATAAATTTGTGTTCAAAGAGGTCATAAAACATTCATTATATCATAACCTATGAAAAGAAATGGTTTTCATAAACATTTCATCATAGCATAACCCATAGAAAATAAATGAGTGTCAAAAACATTTCATCATTTCATTATTGCATAACCTATGGAAAATGAATGAGTTCCAAAAAAAGTCATATCATTATAGTTTTAAACTTTACATATAAATGATTAGGATGGTAAAATTGGATCATATCCCTAACAAATATTAAGTATCATCTAAGTATATCACCTGTGAAGGAAAATGATTTTGAATGATCACTTTGAACATTTCTTGAGGAAATTATCCTTTCTTTGAAAATTACTCTTTTTTAAAATTAAAATCATAAAACATTGTAAAAATATTTTTTATTTGAAAATAAAATTTTAAACATCTAAAGGAATATTTAAAAAAATTAATTTCCATAATGGCAGGAAATTATGTTCATGTCATACATGTAAAAAAATATTCCTTTCACATTTTAAGTAAAATACAAAGGATCCTTGTTTAGAAAAAGAAAATTAAGATTCATTTTAATTTTAAAAAAAATTCAAAAAATGTTAAGGATGAAATTAAAAAATCATATAGGAACACTAAAAAATTCTTTAAAACATTTTTATAACAAGTGGTTTTGGAAGGAAAAATATTTTAGACTGATGATATAAATAAGGTTTCTTTTATTAAAAATAATATTTTGGAAGGTTAAGTATATAAAGAGAGGAAAATGAAGGGAAACCATGTATTTTAAATTATTAAATAGAGTATAAAAAAATTTATGAAACTATTGATAAATGGATCATAATATTTCACCATAAAAAGTGTAATCATAAACAATCCCAATAAATATTGAGATTGTAACATCAAAATCCTTACCACTTTGGTAAATTTTGAATCATAAGCCCCATTAATAAATAACATAAAATGAAACTTTAAATATCATGATTATAATTATATTCAATATATAACAAGTCAAAGGGTAAGTATATAAACCTAATAAAATAATATGGGTGTATTATTTATCATATGTCTCAAAGAAGTCAAATTGAGTCAAAAATACCTTACCTTTAGTATCGAATTCCTTTACATATGTCGGAACATAATTTATAATAAATATAACTTTTTATGTATATATTATTTTGAAATACCCATATGTATAATACCATATATTATTTACTTACAACATTTCATTTCCCATATATCAACAATTCCTTGTTAAAATCACATTTTCGGTAACAACTGCTTCTTTTCCTATGTATATTTTGGTATAGTATTTTGGGTCCTAATATTTTTATCACAGTTACATACTATATTTTTTTTAAAATGATATAAATATAATATATAGTCATTATATATTTATTTATAGTAATCTATAAAATTTATAGATTAAAAACGAATTACATCGTTCATGGAGATGGTATGTTGTATGCATGCATGAATGCAATTTCCATTTTCTGGAAAAATGAAATAAAATTAAGCTAAGTAATATATCAGATTTATATAGTTATTATTATTTCATATATATAAAATTTATTCATTAAAGTTATCCTGATTACTTGTTATTTAGAGGTTAAGTGAAAAATGAATCAGATCGCTTCGTGAGGCGGTACTCTGCTGTATACACATGCGACATTATAGTATTCTCACAGAATGGGAAGTAAGATGTTACATGTGATATTATAATTAAATAAGAATAAGAATATAATAAATATCATATATGACCATTAATTTAATCATTATATCCATTCATGAAACTTGGTGATGAAAAATGAATAACAACTGTTCTGAGAAGATTGTCTGTGGTACACATGATCGATAGTTTTGTTTCCCTATTGATAGAAGAGGATATGAATATAGGTTATGAAGTTAACATAATGAAATATTAGAATATATTATATAATAGTGTTATTATATCCTTATATTTGAAGAATATTTGAATGAGGTGGAGGAATAAATAAAACAAAAGGCAAGGATAAGAATTTTACCTCTTCTTCGGAGAACCTCATTATGTTTATACCTAAAGACTTGATAGGATGTTTTATTAATAAAAACAATTCCTACAAGATATGTGTAGGGACTTAAGTAATATTATTTTTTTATTTATTTTTCTAGACCGAATTTTTTTGTATGTGTGAAGAGGGGAGAAGAGGGGGTGGTCATTTATAAGTGAGTGAGAGGACACACATGGAAGTTTTGAAAAGAATAACGTGTACCCACGTTTTTCACATAAAAAGGATAAAATGAGTAGTTATAAAACCTAAGAGGCTATAAGGTCTGAATATAGACACCCAATTTTATTTAGACAATTTATTCAGTAATTTTAACCAATATCTTTTTAGTTTAACCCCCCTTAGTATACCTGTTTTAGCATTAACCATTGTAATTAATTTTTACTAATTTTTCTATTAATTCGGGTAAAAAAATTAAGTTTATCTTATTAGATATTATTAATTACTCTTGTTCAAAATATGGAACCCATTATTCAAAATTAAAGTCACTCATGTGGTTGAATTTAATTGAAAATCAAACACATAGACATGACGAAAAAGTAGGTTTCCAATGAGAAACGCTTCAAAAGCATAGATAGTTTTAATATGAAAATTTTATATGAAATTTATAACAATAAAATAATTTGGATTAATAAATATATAATTAAAATAATTTTACTTTTACACCATCTTCAAATAATATGGTTCTTGTAAATTTTTTAAATGAAAAGGCATTTTTTAATAAAAATTTATGTTTTTACTATTCATCAAAAGATTAATATTTTCAAAAAATTATCAAAAATAAAACCATTTTTTTTATATTTAGGTTTAAAAAATTAATTTCATTTTTTGAAATAAATTTTATAAATGTGGAAAAAATTAATTTTCAATATATGTGCACAAAATGCGACAAAACTATTTTCTAAAAAATAAAAACTTTAACTATAAAATTTGATTTATTCTTATCTCGTACCTTGAAAACACATAAGATGATTATTAAACTTTTTTATTGAATATATAATAAATAAATTTCATTAAAACCATTCACCAAAATTGATTTATTTAAGTTATTATGATAAAATGTATTTGTTCACATAAAAATAGTTCTTTAGGAAAATATTTCCTTTATTTTAATAAGGTTTTTTCCTTTTAAATTAATTGGTAACCATAGAATTAATTTTATATGTGTAAATCATATATATTTTTAATTTAGTTAATACTATTCATACATATCATTCCAATGTCTAGGTGATAAATATCATATTAATTAATAATATTTGAATAGTATGTTGCATTTCATTTAGATTCGTTGTTGCATGCAACACAAGATATCAAAGAAATTAATTTTTTTAAAAAAATATTTCACAAAATCTCAGTGTATTATATTATACACCCATTAAAATTAATTTTCCCTTTAAATTCCATCAATTTAGTATAAGAAACTAAGGGTACTTATGCCTCAGTACGTCCT
Source organism: Viscum album (assembly GCA_963277665.1). NCBI lineage: Eukaryota > Viridiplantae > Streptophyta > Magnoliopsida > Santalales > Viscaceae > Viscum > Viscum album. The sequence goes on along the minus strand of OY728153.1, from coordinate 2,052,916,283 downwards.
TAGGTTCCAATATTGCTTTCTCAAGTTGGTGGTTTCACCATAAAACATGAACTATGAGAGTGGTCTTAGTTCATATTTCTTTCTCAATATGATATAATATTACTTTTATTTATTTCTCAATAGTAATATTATTCTCCATTTGTACTAACTTTTATTTTAGTACATGTAAAGGATCATGTATATACTTCTTTAAGAGAGATACATGGTACACACTATGAATATGGGATATATTTGGTGGAAGTGATAAATGATAAGATACTATCCTAATATGAATAAGAATTTCAAAGGGACCCAAATATTTAGGGATAAAATTTCTAATATATCATTAGAATAATTTCATCCTTTGGTTATTCTTCGATAAATTTCCACTAAATCCATGAAATAAATATTCTTGATGAATTTTTGAAGCCTAAATCACTAAAATCACCATATTATCCATAAGTCATTCCTTCATCCTATAAATATTACCAAAACCAAAATGGTTATCACAAGTTATTCAATAAAATCCTAAGTTCAAATTAATCCATTAAATGAATAGATAACTTTAAGGATCCTCCAAGGCCGACCAAAATTGAAATAATAAAATTTAGAAATAAGGTCACTAAATTTCAAAAATTAACTCATCATTAATCCCCCCAAAAAATGATGTATCTTTTAATGGCACAAAAAAATATGTAAATACATTGAACATATATTCTTCTCAAACATGGTAATATCATAAATTACCATAAAATCATAGTGAAAATATACATTCTTTATAAAATTAACTCTTTCCATATTCTTTAAATAAAATTGTAGATAATGGAATATATTCCGTAAATCCAAAAATGTTTTGAACTCCATCAATGATAACATAAAACAATTTATCTTCAAATCATTAGTTATTTTAAAGGGAATCAAAAATATCTAATTTAATTTATCCATATCAATACTCTATTTATCCCAACATCATTATCTCAAAATCATGAACATATTAAGGGTTAGCTTTACCTTAATCTTGTGTTTCCCATAATGTATAAAATTTCTATTAAATCACTTTTTTTAAAAAAATTAGTACCAATTATAATATTCTTACAATTCCTTAGTGAAACAATTAAACTAAAAAAATCCTTATATATTTCATAATTCTTGAATTCCAATACATAAGTACTTAAATAATTAAAATTTATTCATAAACCATTAAATAGGATTTGTCATCTTATTCCTTAATAATTTTCCCCTCCCATATGACATTTTTAGTCTCATCATCATCAATAAAAATACATTTACTTATTCCACATTGCTTATCATCTTCTTTAGATTTTACCCCTAGGACATTGATTTTTATATTTCCCATATTTTCCACATTTATAACATTCAACCATTGATTATGCCTTAGGGAAACCATTATTCTCTTCCATTATGTTAACTGCTCTTTTTATTTTTTACTTGGTAATTACTTACTCTGTTCCCTTCATCTGCAAACATAAAAGATCTTCTCATTACTTTGAGACATTCCAAAGAGTGATTCCTCCCACATTCTCAACATATTTATAATAGAATATTATTTATTCAATGGTATCCAACACCTGAACTCACAAATAACTCTAAAATTTTCTTCTTTGGAGAGTCATATAGTTGGTTAGCATGTAGGTTGTTAATCATACATCATGAAAACTGATTAGGAATAATCATAATATCCTTTAATCTATTCATCATCCCATTTATCTTCTCATAAAAACATTTTCTATCATATTCAATGATAACCCAGTTCATTCAGGTTTCCACTAATGACTGAAACAAAAAATCATACTGTATGAAATAATAATAATAGTGGGAAACCACATAATCCTGGAAAATCATTTATAGGATTTCTAAATCATGATAACATATTTTTAATCCATAGAACCATCGGCTTAAACTAGGTCATTTGTGGTTGTTATTTAAATTCTTTATAATGATTTGTAAAGATTTTTTGAATTTCCAAAGCATATATCTCTAGGAGTGTCAAACTCAGGGTATTGTAAGGCTCATTTTTGTATACCAGGTAACAATATATTTAGGTATGATGCTCAATTTTCATAGTTATTTACCAAACATACATCTATTCCAGAGACACATCCATTTTTAGTATCGATACAAGGATTTAATTTATTAGAAACTACTATCTCTATCATTCACTAATATCCAAGATATTTTCTTATACTTATAATTATCCTTAGACTTATCCTTAAACAAATCCCTGGGATCTCAATAAAATTTTATCATCCCAATTTGAAAAGGATAACTAAACCTTTCTCTGGAAGAAAATGTAAATAACCTAACTTATAATATCTAGATATTACATCTTAATGGATGAATATTCATTACATAATATAACAATGTAATGTACAACCATTTAGGTTCAGTGCATTTGGAATCATTGATACATAAACAACCAGTTCATAAGTGAACTAAATCAACTACCACTTCGTTTAATCATAATTGGAACCCTTATTAGAAATATAATATGTAATAAATATCATTATAACATGGGGAAAATAAACTTAATAAAGGGTGATATCAGATTCTCAGTGAGCGTAAACAATGGAAATATCAATATAACACAAAAATAAGGGTATGAGAACATGATAATAACATTTGAAAACCATAACTAATATATCATATATCATAAAAATGATACATTACATAAATTTTGGTAGTTCAAAAGACATGAATCATAAAGGAATAAAAGCACATAATCCATGAGATCATAAAATAACAACAATACATGGATTTTTGGTATACATATAGGCATATATAATCCCATTTCAAGGCTATCCATCAATACATTCATAACATGTTAGGCTTAGGATAACCACCCATGTACCTACTTTGAACTTGGGATAACCTCCCATATACCATATTTTGGGCTTTGTATAACTCCATACGTACACTATTTTGAGTTTGGGACAACCTCTTGTGTACCTTATTTCAGTCTTGGGATAGCCTCCAATATACACTTTGAGCATATAAAACATTAATCATTACAAAAATAATTTGAGGGAGATATAATTAACACCCATCATATAAACCATAAATATTTTTCCCCTAGATCATAAAAAATTCATCATATCATTACATGTGAAAGGAAATAAGTTTCATAAACATTTAATCATATCACAACCAATGGGAAATAAATGAGTTTCATAAATATTTCATCATTTCATCATAGCATAACCAGTGGTAAAGGGAAGAGTTTCATAAAAATAAAGTCATTATACACATAAAACATCCAAATAAAGAATAAGGATGGTTCAATTAGAACATATCCATAATAAATCTTAACTAAAATCAAATAATATCATCTTAGATGGAAAATAATTTTGAAAGATCACTTGGAACATTTCCTAAGGAAATTATACTTTCTTTGAAAACAACCTTTTTAAAACTATAAATTCACAGACACTATTAAAATATTTTTTTTTTGAAAATAAGCTTTTAAATTTATAAATTAATATTTAAAACATTTAATGGTCATAATGGTAGTAAATTCCATTTAATTCATACACATTAAAACAAAATTTCCTTTCTCATTTTCAATAAAATACCAAAGAGCCTTCTTTAGAAAATGACATGAAGATTACTATTAATTGTTTTTATAGAAATTAAAAAAGGGTAATAATGACCTTAATAAATCATATATAAACATTAAATCATTCATCAAAACATTTTATAAAACATGGATATGGAAGGGAAAAGATTATTGATCGAAGAGATAAATAAAGTCATTTTTATTAAAAAACATTATTTTGGAATACTGAGTACATAAGGGAAAGAAAATGAATGGAAAATATTTATTCCCAAGGAATAAATAGATGAAAATAAAATTAATTAATTTCTTTAGAAATAGATCACAACATTTTATTATCGAATTCATAATCATAAACAATCCCTACAAACAATGAGATTGTAACATCAAAACCCTTACCACTTTGGTTAATTTTGAATGAAAATACCCATTAAAGAATAAAATAAAATGAAAATTTAAATATAATTAATATAATTATATTCATGATATAATATTTCAAAGGGGTATTGTATAAACCATATAAATTATGATAGATTCATAATCTAACATATGTCTCACAGAAGACAAATTGCGACAAAAATCCAATACCTTAAGTGTCGAATACCATCCTATGGGTTTGAACCTATTGTATAATAATTATATTTTTATTTTAAATATATTAAAAATCATACAAATAAGTATCATACCATATAATATTAACTTGGTATAATTACCTATTTATTAACAATTCCTTGTTAAAATCAAATTTTAGGCAATAACTTCTTAGTTTTTCTTATAAGTTTTGGTTTTGTATTTTTGGGCCTTATATTTTTATCATGGTTTAATAATATTTATAATTTTAAACATATATAAATTTCTTTTATATTCATCATATATACATTTATATTAATACATGAAATTTAGATAGTGAAAATGAATCACACTATCCATGGAGACCGTATGACCTACATACGCATGAACGCTATTTACATTTACTTGAAAGATATAGGGAAATAAAGATAAATAAAATATCAGATTTATAGAGTGATTATTATTTCATATATATCACATATATTCATTAAATTTATCCTCATTACAATCCAAATATAGAATATGTGAAAAAAGAATCACATCACGAGGTGGTAGTCTGTTGTACACGGGCACAACATTATCAAATTCCCATAGAATGGGAAGTAAGAAGATATATGTGATATTATAATTCTAGAAGTATAATAATATCATAAATATAATATTTAAATTTTAAATCCTTTATTATATCCAGTAATGAAAGGTGGTGATGGTGAAAGAATAACATCAGTTTGTGAGGAGGTAGTTCTCCATATACACGATGGACATTTTTTTCTAATTTGATGGAATAAAAAATGGATATAGTTTATTAAATTAACATAATAAAATCTCTATATATAGAAGATACCAATTTTATTATATAATCATATTTAAATAATATTTTAAAGAGGTAGAGGAAAAAATAAAACTAAAATCGAGGTTAATATTTTACCTTTTCTTCGGAGAACCTCCTTAGGTTTGTACCTAAAGCCTTATTAGAAGGATTTCATAACAAAAAGAAGGCATCTAAAATGAGTTTTGGGAAGAAAGGAGTATTTTTTGGAAGGTAATATCTGAATAAAATGGTTTTGTAAGTGAGAAATGGGGAGAAGACTGGGTGGCCTTTTATAAGTGGGGGAGAGGATACACATGAATGTTTTGAAAGCAACAACGTATCAACATTTTTTACCTGAAAAAGTATCCAAATTGGGTCATTCACAAAACTTTTCAGTTATAATGTTGAAACATGGACATAAAATTTTATTTTTAAGTGTTTTTAGGTCATTTTATCACTTGTATTTTTTAGTTTAACCCCTGGTAAACATTTTTTAACCGTAACCGTGGAAATTAATTTTTACTATTTTTAAAATTCATTATGGTAAAAAGTTAAGTTTACATTATTTTATAATACTAATTACGCTGATTTATAATAATTAATCCAATTTTATAAATTAAATCCACAAAATTAGAAGAATTTAACTTTTAATTAAACTTAGAGATGAAATTAAAAGTTTTTTTCCAAAGAGAAAATATTTATATGTATAAAAAATTTTAATATCTGAATTCAGTATGAAATTGATTTTGATGAACTAAATTGGATTAATAAATATATAATTTAACTAATTTTAATTTTAAAATCAACTTAAAATAAAATGGATCTTGTAAATTCTTTATATGAATGAACGTTTTTTAATAAAAATCAGAGTTTTTTTACTATTCATAGAAAAATAAATTTTTTCTGAAAATTATAAAAAATTAAATCGAAGGTAATTTTGAAATGTAGATTTAGAAATTGAATTTAATTTTTTTAAATAATATTTTTTAAATTTTAAAAAATAATACTTTTATAAATAAGTGCTCAAAATGAGACAAAACCGTTTTTTAGAAAAATATAAATTTTAAGTAAAAAATTGGATTTATTCTAATATTATACCTTGAAAGCACATAAGATGAATTTTGAAACATTTTATTGTATATATATTATATAATTTTTTTAAAAATAATTCACTAAATTTTATTTATTTAATTTATTCTGATAAAACTTGTTTGTTCTCAAAAAAGTAGTTTTTTCAGAAAAATATTTCATTTATTATCAAATTGTTTTCATTTTCATCTATAACGAATTGGTAACCAAATAATTCATTTTATATATATGTGTAATGAATTTATTTTCATAATTTATTTAATCCTATTTATACCCTCTATTCCAATGGCTTGGAAATAACTATTATATCAAATAATTACATTTAAATAGTATACCATGTTTCATTTAAACACAATGTTTCATGTAACGAAACCTATCAAAAAAAATTAAATTGATTTTAAAAAATATTTCATAAAATATTATGGTGTTATAGAGATGGTTCTTGAACTTCTTACCCATGTTTATTCAATTGATTTTTTTTCTAAACTATGTATCAATATCTGATAGTTGTTTCAAAGTCTGTGATCTGACAACAATTTTTTGGATGCCTCGAATATGTTTTTCCATTAAAACATGGCATTTGAAACATCAATCTACAATTTATATCAATTATTTGATGATTAAACATTAAAAATAGTTTTCTTCTACATGGTATTCATTGGGACTCCATATCAAAGTTACAAACTGGACTGGCCATACATGTGTGTATTCCAACTAGGAAACTTTCTTAATTCATGAAATTCAATGATGCTATACATTAGGCTAGTATGAATTTTGAACATTTTCACTTTAGATGAATCCTATATTTATAAACCATTATTCGATAGATCCTATAATTCTCTAATAAGAGGGTGAGGGTATACATTAATATCATTTATAAGAACTTTTTTCCAAGAAAAATCATTATTATGATGAATGAGGTTTGATGCATACAAATTCATAATGGTAGATTAAAAGGGATAAAAAAATGAATATATATTCTAATTAGTAGATAAATTCCTAAAATGGTTTAATCTATCATCTGCTAATCCACAGAACACATTTCATGGATCATAAGTGAAATATGTATAAAATTAATCAAATGTGTTCCCATGAATTTTAATATCTCGGATTTCACATAAACTCACTATTCTTTATCTAAAGCATGCTACTTCATATGTTCAGTGGTTTTTGATGACATAAAAAATCTTTTCATTGTCATTTTAATGAAAAGTAACATAAAACCATTGCAGTAAATAGTTTATTTGTATTTGTGGTAGTACATATATTCATACTAGGAAAATTAGTTGTTGATTTCCATCTAAAAGTATAGAATATTTTTAACACTTACTTATTAGAATATTCTCCCCAATAAATCATCCAATTATTAAGAAATTTCATTTGACATCATGTAACTTACTCAAATATTTTTAATAATCTTCTTGCTCTCATAAAATAATGTAGAGATTATATCTTCATAAAATAAATCATACAATAATTCCAATATCATAGATATTGCTTTATTTTAACTCCACATAGGCACTTGATATGTAGTAACAATATGTGAAAATAAAATTTAATACTTGTAACATACTTAATATAATTATTGATTTCTATCTTACACTAATTCATAAAATAATTTTGTTTCTTAGTTAATTTTTTCTCCATTGGTTTACTCTCCAAATCATCATCTAGTAACATTTTATGATCTTGATTAGGTTTTCCAATTATTCTAAAAGAATCATTTATATTTGTGACTTCAATATAAGGATAAATTGATGTACTAAAATCTTGATGGTGTTTCCCCTCTATGATAAAATAATCATTTATCAAGTTCTAAATTTCATTTTCTACCATCGATGTATTAACCTATTCATTCTAATGTTGAATATAACTACTCAAACTTTATGTAACATTTAATTCTCAATTCCAATTCCACTATACATATTAAAAAGAAAATTATTTCAATATCAAGTGTTTTAATACTCCATCTATCTTCAATCATCATTTTAATATTTGTTTAGGACATGAAAATTTTGTTCTCCCATCCGAGGATTGATTTGTAATATAAAAGTTGAAAAAAATATATTAAACCTCAACATACCGAGAAGTGTTCTGAGGTTATGCAATCCAAATTTTATCTATATGTAATTGATTTTCTAAAATTTCAAATAAAAGATATTGTTACATAAATATATAGAAATAAAAAATAAATTATATTTAAAAATGTAATAAAATGATTGTTTTTAAAATTAAAAATTTATTGAAATTGAAATTGAAATTGAAATTGAAATTGAAATTGAAATTTAAGGTGGTAATTTTAACTAAAAATACTAACTAAATAAATAAATTCAATTAGAAATACAAAGTTAAAACCATTAGTATATTTATCTACTATATAAAAATTTAAATTTCCAAATAAATTTTTTTTCTAAATTAATATTATACAAGGATAATAAAACGAGAGTCAGTTTTAGAACAAAATAAATGGTATAAAACATGAAAAATCCCTAAATTAAGTATTTCTCATACATCTAAATTTAATATCATAGAAAATATATTTCTTTATTTTATCATAAAACAGACTTAATAAAGGAAATAAAAATCAAAATTCTTGAATACTTAACATTTTAATTCTATAGAATATTACATATTAACCTATAAATTGATAAAACATATTCATAATAAATTTAAAATACCCCCCAAAAAGTATTTATAAATACTTAAGTTGATTAATAATGTATTTTCGTAATTAAAATTTTACTTATACACCAAAATATATAGTAAACATACCACTTTAATGAAATATTCATTAACAGTTTGAGAAAAATTTCCATTAGTGGTAAAGAGAGATGGTCACTATGGGATCTGGGTGGCATGGAAATTCAGAGGTTGATTGAGAAGGAAACAATTTGTGATTCTTTTCAGAGTGGATAAAATATTAAAGGGGTTTACAAGTTGGGTGGAAGGAGAAGAGGATGATAGGTACTCGATGACGATATAGATTGATGATGACAAGGCTTGAAATGGAAGGTATGTAGTTGAGGTATTTTGTGATTAAATGGGTTGATGAGTTGGGTTGAGGGAGAAGGGGACAACAAGGTTCAATGATGATGAGGTTAAAATATGATGGGACATAAAGATGGTGAGTCCTCATGGTAAGGATCTTGTAGAGACCCTGGTTTTTCCCTGTAAGACTTTGAAATATTTCAAAATATTATTCATAAGCTGGGAACTAAGACGATGTACAATTATGAGGCCCGGTGTGCCCAGAATTAATTTTATAAAAATATTAAGTGTTTTTATATTATGCATGCACGATTAACTAAATAAAATAGGATATCTCTTAAATATTTGATCAGATTAGAAATTTAGGAACACAGTTGGGTATGGAATGCAGTTTTTACCCTAAGCGTGACATCAAATGAGTCAGTGCAGGACGTTCAGACCCCTCGCCTTTTGAAGGTCTATTAAATGGATGAATTAAATTATTAATTTATTCATTTAATGGATCAAACCTGAATAACTCATATATGGGGGATCGAGTGAGAAATATGAGATCACCTTCGAGTTCTAAACGTAGGCTTTACCCTAGTAGAGGTATAACCTTTTTCCGTGTTGGGAGTTCGACTACGGCGTTGTAAAACCTGAGACTTTTATGAGAAATATTTTGTTTTTATGTTATATAAATCATCAAAGGAATCTTTCACTACACACAACACTATCTTGAGTTGCTTTACACACAATCACGACCTTCCTCGATAGCTTGGATCGTACGCAATAACGAGTTTCACTAAACAACGATATGCTATTAAAATATTACTAAAACTAGCTGTTATGAATAGTAATACCCACTTTTTAAAATTTTGTAAATTTTATTTTTCAAAATGGACTTCATTTTTGGATTCGGAATATCGAAATTACCCTAGGGTGAAATTTTGGTATTTTTCTGAAAACATTCAATTTTTGATGAATAGTGAAAACACTGGGTTACTATTTAAAAACCGGCTTTTTATTTAAATAATTATTTATTTTATTTAAATTTATTTTAGGTCCAAATTGATACATAATACCTATATAAGTTCAATGAAATTCATTGGAGTCATTTTATAATAATTTTAGATATATAAAAATTTTATTGAACTTTTCACCGTCTTTTACCCACCTCCTAGGAGAATTTCCTAATTCACATAAAACCTAATATTACCGCTTCTGTGAGTGGAATTTTAAAAATCTGAGAGACATGGTTAATATCAAGGACTAAAATGTGGTTCAATGAGATTAAAATAATTTTTTGTGAATAGTAACTTTTTACTTTTTTTACCATAGTTAAAAGTAAATAGGGTAATTAAGGGTAAAAATGATATTATTATTACCATAACACATGTACTAATTCTATTAGATAAGTGTAATTCGACCAATAATGACATTAGGAATAAAATATGACCATTTAGGCCCACATGGATTAGATTAGGACATTTAATATTAATTTATTTAAAGAAGGGTTAAAATAGTTAAAATCAAAGTTTAGTAACTAAATCATTTTTAATATAGGGTTATACATAATATAAATTCGACTATAAATATTAATTATAAAGATAAAAAGATTTCCTAAATAATGGTATTTTATTTTTAATATTTAGACAATAAATAATTTAATTTATTTATGACACAATTATGATGCAGTAATTATCTTATTAATGAAATATTGACATAATTGATGTTATAAAAACCAAAATAAATGTAATTTTAGACTTTTTATGAATTAAAATAATTTTATAGGTTAATATGAAATGTTAGTATTTATTTAATTAACTTTTTTGGAACTAATCTTTCTGTTATGATTTTCAAAAAAATCAATTACCAAATAGTGTCAAAATTGACATAAAATAGTTTTTAAAACAAATATTATATTATTAATTATTATTTTATTCATAAAAATATATGGCTCATCCAAATGACTTATATAAGGTTATATATATTAATAATAAACAACTTGGGGTTCGTTTGGCTGTTATAGTAAGTTTATTAACCTTATAGTGTAAGAAAACAAGAAGACACAGTAAAAGTTAAATTATCTAACTTAAAGTTAAATCTAAATGATAAGGTTAAAATAGAAACTTAACTTGTCTAAATTCTATTGGATGAAATGATTTATACCCCTCCCCACCTTATCTTCTAAATAAATCAATTTAGAGCTATTAATAACCGAATATGACTTTATAATAAAATAATAGTTTTTGTTTTTCCAAAGGTGCCCCTCTCCTCCCTTATAAAATGACACCTCCTCCCTCTCTTCCTCACACCACTTTGAGCCTTCAAGCTCGGACAACCCATGCCAAATTCTCTTCTCCACTTCCCTAGAAACATCCTAGAGGTCCTGGTCTTCTTCAAAGACCAATTTTAGTGCCCCAAGAGGAGGTCTCAAAGAGGCGCTTCGAAGAAGAGGTAATGTCCATTACCGATTCTTTCAACTTTATTTCTTCTTCCACTTCTTCTTCTTTAGTTGTTTCATTATGAAGTAATAAAATCAGTATCACTCATATACTGGTATGTTATTATAAATATGAAACAACTTTATTTCACCATCTATCCATCATACGGAAAATGAAATCACCCCGCGTGCGTAAGTACGGAATACCATCTCCACGCCGTGGTGTAATCTATTTTCCACCACCACCTTACTTGGATGGGTATAATGGTGTAAATAATAAATATATATGATTATTTCAAAGTGATATTGATTCTGAAATAGTATTCATACACACCAATACAATTCCATGATCATGGGAACAATATCATCGCTCGTGCATTCGTACGGAGTACCGTCTCCACGATGTGATGCGAATCGTTCTACATGATCTTAATTGCATAATGATTATATAAATTAATTGAATGAATTAATATTATATATATTAAACTAATACTATTCTTTAAATGATGTATCTATAACCTAAATAGAACAATAAGAATTTATTCGACAAAACACGCATAAAAACAAAAAGCAATAAACACCCGAATAATAAGTAACAATGAAATATTACTAATAAGAAGATAAGAATATGACCATACATGATATAATAAAAATAATTATTATTTTAGAATAAGTCAATGATATTATTTAAATCATTATACAGGAGGTTCAGACACTTATGAAGAAAATCGGACATAAGGTAAGGGAAAATCTAGCAATCTCTTTTTTATCCGAGATTGTTTATACTTCAGAATTTACTGGGGAATATTTATCATACACATCCATGTTTCCTCAATGTGTAATATTTATATCCTTCTACAATTTTTTATATCAAATTTTACCATTCGGTGAGTTTTTATTAAAATATATGAAATGAATCTTTTGTCGTTTTTCGTACGAGGTACTTTTTTATTTTTCTGACAAAAATATGAGAAGAATATTTTTTTAACTTATACGGCATGAATGGATTTTTAAAACATTATTTCCAAGAATCTTCCTTTACAAGTTTTCAAGTTTATTTTTAATCAACATATTTTAGTTTAAAATTGTATGACATGTTAAGAAAGGAAAAATGTTTTTGAAGTAGAAAGGATATTTTCCTCAAGAATGGAGTTCAGGTGTTTTATCAAAATTATTTTCCATATAAGATAATAAAGGGTTCTGTTTCTATCCCTATTTTTACATTGATTTGATTATGTTATGATGGAATTATTTTTATTATGTCCTTTTATCTTTTATGGATTATGTTATGATAACGTGATGTTTAAGAATCCCATTTTTATTACATGGGTTATGCTATGATGTATAGTTTATGATTTTGTGGCACACATAAGAATGGTATCATTATGAGATGGGTGGGACCTATATATACCTCCAATTAATTGGGTAAAGATTTATATATAATGAGATAGACATGGCTGGAACGACAGGTTAAACCGGTTCAGTGAAACGGGACTGAAACGAGGAGTGAACTCGGTACAGAAATGGACTTTGTCTGCTAAGATAGTCTTGGAAATGAGTCTTGACAACTAAGAAATGATTCTCTATGATTATGCATGTATGCCAGAAAGTTTCATGTTTTATGTTATGATTATTGGGATTACATTTTACTACTATGATTTATCCGAGGTTATGAAATTATAATCTCTTTTGCAGGTTAAGATTTCCAAAATGTTATGTTCTTATGAATATTATGTGATTGATCTTTCTTTTGTTTACCCTTACTGAGCATTTGAGCTCACCCTTTTGTATGTTTTCTTTCCCTAGGTCAGTAAGAAGGTTATTAAGTAGGATATTTGAAAAAGGGACTCTAGATATGATGAAATAAATGGGAGACAATGTAGACGCTTTATAAACCAGTTTTTTTATGTTTCCCAGTTTCTAAAGACACTATACCTATACGGTTGTTTCCTGGTTTTGTTATATGTTGTAATAAATGTGCTTCAATTTTGATGTATTATCAATGTATGTAAAGTATGGGTCGTTATAGGCGCTATCACAGATGAGTGATTAAATAATTAAATAATATTTTATTTAATTATTTAATTGATTAAATCTTTTTTAACATAATAAGAGGTTATAAATATGAGTTTATAGGGGTTTGGCCTCATAATACCTACAATTTTCTAGTGAGAGCATAAAAATTATATGGAATAACTCATCCCTGATGAAGAATGACGAATGAAGAATAGATAAGCTTTAGCTTAAGGAGGATTGAACGATGATGAATGGGTCAGATCCTCCTCCTCCATTAGTAGGCATGTTCTTCAACAATGATCGATCCAAAATTGTGGTATGACTTATCTTTGTGGTTTCCTTACCCCAGTAGAATTTTCATGAAGAACGTGAATTAAAAGAATGAATTAATTTTCATATTGAAAAACAATTGGTTGAATCAATTTCTTCTTGTGTATCTTGAAATTGGAATTCTTGAAGTTTGATGAATATTTATTTTTTATATCCTCATGTTCTTGATTATCAATGATGATGGACAAACAAACACAACCCTCAATCCACACTTATACCATGACCTTTTCTTATTCATTCTTTACGCATTATTCTTGCGTTTTTCACTGTTAAATAACTAAGAACATCAAAAACTCAGTGTTACAATGAGCATGACATACAGACGCAGAGATCTCGACCTGAGGATCACGAATCCACTTTCACCACTTCATTCTGAGTTAGATCGAAGAAAGAATGGCACACATAAGGATTCCACAGTGAGGTTTCCAGTGATTCCAAGGTATCATGTGATGGCGGCGGTCCGACACAGTTCTAGCAGGCATCCGACGAGGCGGATCAGATTGGGCAGGCTAAGGTGGCCGATGGATGAGGGAGGTGGAGGTAGCGGGTGCGGGTCATGCAAAGTAGCTATGTGAGGCGGCAGAGTAGGGAGTTGGCAGTATGGATGGAGGCCTCAGGTACAAGACCAACAAGGGAGGACCGTGACGCTGGGTGGTCGGTGTGAGGCGGCGACGCAGTTCTCGGCGAGCGACGGTGGGGACCAGTAGGGCCAGAAGACGGAATGAATGTTCATCAGATAGAGGCTGGCTGTAGGCGAGGCCGACATCCAGGTGATGCAAGCATGGCGGACACGTGAGGAACATGGATAGAGCCGGGAAACCCTAGGGGAAGGGTTAAAGTGAAAAGTAACAAAATAAAAATAAAACTAGTATTATTATAATTAATAAAAATATTATCATTTTGTTAAATGGTATAACTCTCATTCGGGAATTCCAATTCACAAGCCCCTGGTGGTGGTGTGACCTCGTTGATGATACAGTTTTTTAAGACCTCTTCAGATAATTTTAGCCGACCCGCGACATGGACCTACAAAACACATGAGAATTTATAGATTTATTATCATTATTAAATCTTTGACCCGCCGTAACTCTCACATAAGATTTACAATTGATGTGACATATATGGTAGTGTGACCAAGTTTTTATAATGGTCGATTCAAGAACAATGTGGAAAATTGACTTCATATTCCTGGCTCAGACCCAAAAAACACCCCAATAATAAAAATAGTATTATTGTTGCGGAATAATACATCAGTTATAACTCTCCCATAAGATATCAGATTGGTGAGCCGTCAGCGGTGTCGTGACCCTGACATTGATGAGTACATTTCAATAATAATTGCAGGCGTTTAAACCAAAGTTAAGGTGCATACCCCATGATGCTTGGTTCACATGCATTACTGCAGAATGTGAATTTTTCACCGGGTATCTATTCTAGGTGAACGAGTAGTTGACCCCGTGTGTTTTTCAGAGAGGATAAAAACTACAAAATCCATATAATTAGTTTCGAGACTGAGGAATGAGTCCCATGGGATGTATTTCAGGTGGAAAGCATTGATGTGAAACTTTCCCATTGGGGGTCCGATTGGGGTGAGTGAATAGTATACCTTATGTGTTTTCCCAAAGGATTACAATTGTGTGATCCATTTGAATGTGAAGATCCTTTTTCGTGATCTCATTAAATGTGGATGTTTTAGGATGTTACATAAAGAGGAGATCTCTAAAAACTACAATGTTGTTCTTTAGTGCTTTTCGAGAGGTACCATCCAGTAGGGATGACCAGAGTTCCTCAATGCTTTCTGAGAGGTACGATCCAGCAGGGATGATTAGAGTTCATCGATGCTTTTCTAAGAGGTACCATCTAGAAGGGATGATCAGAGATCCTCAATGATTTTCTGAGAGTTACCATCCTACATGGCCCAATGGGCTAGGTCAGACCAAGCCAGCCTAGACCCAAATTGGGTTAGGTCAGATTGGTCGAACTAGGCCGGGGCATGCGGGACCCCAGGCCAAGTTGGTTGGGTCAGTCTAACCGGGTCGGACTAGGCCTAGTAGGAAGTGGATCTATGTGACCCAAAAGGACCATGGTTAGGAGAATCGATGTGTGACCCATAAGACCCACAATACTCATCAGGGTTTAGTACCACAGTACGATGGCCAAGGTGGGAAGTGAATCTATGTTACCTGGCAGGCCCATGGTGGGGAGCAGCTCTGTGTGACCTAGCATACCCACAATACTCATCATGGATGAGTACCCCAACAGTCCAAGGTGTTCAGTGTTCTGACTGATTGCATTTTTTATACTAACCTTCTTGGTTTGATCTGTGAGATGAATATCCCATCACTCCCTCATTTGGGTTTATTTGAATGGGCATATCTATTGTTGGGTGGATATGCACCCCTTTTAGTGTACCATGTTCCCATACTGTTCTTCTTATATTATTTCTCTTAATTCTACCCTCTCTAGTACCTCTCTTGATACTCCCTCGAGCCTTCGGGTCATCCTACTAAGTATTTTTATACTCACTCGTGCTTGGGATTTTCCTGCATTTGGTGTGCCCTTGCATATTACAGAGATGTTGATCGTGATATCATAAGATCTTAGGTATAATGGGTGATTGGATCATGTGAGGTGGTCTTATGTTGGGATTTAAGAGTGGGGATATCCCAGCTATTTTAATTTTTCAACTTTTTCCGAGTTTCGACACTTTTCTAGTTGGGTGTGTATTTTTCCCCTTTGCCTTTCAGTTTTAATTTTCTTGTACTTGTAATGTTTAGAGGTTGATGAATATATGTTTGGTTTCCTTTTTATACCAGTGTTTTATCTTTCTTTATTTTTCTATGCACTTTTGCATTGAGTTAGCAGCGTGTCTGTGTGTATAGTTTCTTAGCCAAAGGCCTCCTCTAGTTTGTTGTGCCTTCATCACTAGTCTCCATCTTCTGGCCTATAGAGCTGGGATTTAGGTAGTTGTAGGTCGAGCACCAGTATGGGCCGGGTTGTGAAAAAGTGGTACCAGAGGTGGTTCGACCCTTGGGAATTTGTTCAGATTTTTCCATAAAATGTCTTGGTTGGGTTTAGGGAAACATTGTTGAAGTGTCTCGAGAGAGGATCTCAGGTCAGGGAGTCCAGTGATGGTTTGGGCGACTAACATATCCATTCAATAGGACCCATATTTCCCACTGGTTGACTCGGCACCCGAGACACCTGTTTTATGGAACAACGGTAGATAAATCATATAGGATTGAGTATTTTATTGTAATTCTTGAGTCATCTACATATCATTTTTGATATATAGATATGCTCATATGACAATGGTACTCCTTGAAAACATTCAAGATGTCTCCACGATGCTAGCCAACCAGGATACTAACCATGGTTTGTGACAACGATCCTGTGAGTGATGAGGCCTCAGTTCAGAACCATTATGTGAGATCCTTTCTATAGGTGGTAAGGTAATAGTACCCCTACCAGTTGAGTAGTAGACATCCCCAACATATTGGGATGAGGATGTGCATAGGCTGAGCGGACATCGCAAGTTCCAGTGCCAGAGATTGCTGAGGTTCCACGGTGATCCAGACCCTTTGGCAGCGAAGGTTTGGCTAGAGTCGGTGGTCCGCCTATTCAGACTTGTATGGATGCCAACATATCAGATGGTGGATTTGGCATCAAACCCTTTCTCCAAAGTAGTTGGATGTTGGTGGAGCTTGTTACTCAAATACACGACGAGTTGACACTATCAAGGGATGACTTCCAGCATCTATTTCATGAAGAGTTCTACCCCTCCTTATTGTGGCATGTTCGACTTCAGGAGATCCTCTAGTTACGGCAGGGAGGGATGAAGGTGACTGAGTGTCCAAATGGGTTCAGAGACCACACATGCTACTCTTTGGACAGTCTCTGTGATGAATACTTTTGTGTATGGAGGTTTGAGATAGGACTCGATTGAGAGATCCATGCTATCATAGTACCCTTGTGCATCACCACATATGCCAGGGTGCTGGAGCAGACACTAGTGATATAAAATATCATGTCACACCATGCATTTGCTTACATATGAGGGAACAATAGAGCTGAGATGTCATCCATAGCTAGCATACATCAATTGAAAGATATATTTCTGTAGAAGATCTTCCCATGATCATCTCAATCACAAGGTAATATGGGGATCACACAGCATAGAAGAAGCATGGTTGAAGAGTCCCTCTAACGTGTGCACTCAAGGAGCAGTTGTAGAGTAGATTCCCTTAGCGGGAGGTCTGAGAAGTCCTAGGCTCACCTAGAATGAGAAGTTTCAGAGCACTTAAATTCCCTGCAGATGATCCCTGTGGAGCAGTAGGGTACATCTTTTCTTTAGTATAAAATGTTGACTCCTTTGCTTCTCAATCATGTAAGGGAGTCTTGGTTGTGATACACCGACTCTGAAACCCTACGTGACCAGATATCTTTGGGTGTTTCACCATATATATATTCCGAAGGAGGGAATCAAGAGACCCTATTCTTGTGTAAAACAATGATTCCGGTTGTGATGTGGGATGTAAAGGTTCAAATGTGGAGGCGAACTATCCCCTGAGTACTATTAGGCCATTTGATACCATGTAAGGAGATGAGAATATTTCCTACCACCTTTCCTTACCCCAAATATTTGGAGTGGGTACACGACGTCTTCTACGTGTCTCAAATGAGGAGATATGTGTGTGTTCCTACAAACGTCATCAATTGAAGAAAGCCTTATAAAGGTGGACTATCCCTTTGGTCCACATTCTTTTACATCATGAAAATGTACAGGTTTTCCTGGGAGTGGGAGAGCTGAGTGAGGTCTTGGTATTCCGAGTTGTTTCCCTAGTTTTTCTTTTCAAGGATGAAAAGCTTGAAGGAGTGAATAATGTAGAGACCCTAGTTTTTATCAATAAGAATTTTCAATATATCTAAATATTATTCCATAGATGGGAACTGAGACAACGTTCAATTATGAGGCTTGGTGTGCCCGGAATTAAGTTTATAAAAATATAAATTGTTTTTATATTACCAATGTAGGATTAACTAAATAAAATGGGATATCTCTTTAATGGTTGATGGGATCAGAAATACATGGACACAGTTGGGTTCAGAATGCAATGTTTACCTTAAGCATGACATAAAATGAGTCATTGTGAGATGTTCGGACCCCTCTCTCATTAATGATATGTTAAATGGATTAATTAAATTAATAATTTATTTATTTAATGGATCAAACCTGAATAACTCACATACGGGGGATCAGGTGAGAAATATGAGACCACCATTGAGTTCAAAATGTATGTTTTACCCTAGGAGGGGTATAAAATTTATCAGTGTTGGGAGTTCAACTTAGGCACCATCTTGGATGAGTGATTAAATAATTAAATAATTATTTATATAATTATTTAATTTATTAAATCTTTTCTAACTTAATCAGAGTTTATATATATATATGAGGTTATATGGGTTTGGCTTCGTAATCCCTATATTTCACTAGTGAGATTATAAACCTTCTCTGGAAGAACTCATCCCTGATGAAGAACGACGAATGAGGAACCTAGAACCCTTGGCTCAAGGAGGATCGAACGTCGACGAAGAGGTCAGATCCTCCTCCTCCATCAGTAGGTGCATTCTTCAACAATGATCAATCAAACATGGGGTAGGACTTATCGTTGTGGATTTCTTACCCCGGTTGAATTTCCAAGATGAACAAAAATTAAAAGAATTAATTAATTTGTGGATCGAAAAACAATTGGTTGAATCAATTTCATATTTTTTATCTTGAAAGTGAAATTCTTTAAGAATGATAAATATTTATTTATCATTTCCTCATGTTCTTCATTATCAATGATGATGACCAAACAATCAATTCCATCAATCCTCACTTAGACCATGATCTTTTGTTATTAAATTTTCACACATTCTTTGGACATTCTTCATCTCAAAATAATTAAGTGAATCAAAAGATCAATTTCATGTTGATCATGGAATACAAACTTGGAGATCTTGACCAGAGGATCATGGATCCACTTTCGTATCTTCATTCCGAGTTAGATCGAAGATAGAATAGAACATAGAAGGATTCCAAGGTGAGGGTTCTTGTGAGTCCAAGGTAGTATGCGATGATGATGGTTTGGTACGGTTCCACCAGGCATCCAAAAGAAGATCAGATAGGGAAGGCTGAGGCAGCTGATGGCTGAGGCAGTTGATGGATGAGGTAGGTGGAGGTCGTGGGTACGAGAGATCGGTGAGGGAGGACCTTGGCGCCGGGGTGGCCGGTGCGAGGCCGAGAGGTAGTTATGGGAAAGCAATAGTGGGGGCCATTAGGGCTTGTGGATGGTTGGATAGTGCAGCGGCTAGAGGCTGGCAGTAGATGAGGCTAGAGGGTGACGTCCAGGTGGTGCAGGCGCTACAACCGCATGGGGAACATGGGTGGAACGAGGAAACCCTAGGGGAATGGTAGAAGGAAAAATACAAGAAATAATAATAATAATAATATTCGAATTAATAGTAATTATAATAATATTATAATTAATAATAATATTATTATTTTGCTAAACCCCATACCTCTCACTCGAGAAGTCCAATTCACGATCCTCCAGTGGTAGTATGACGCCATCGATGATATGTTAGTTTTAGGTCATCTTTGAAAAATTTTATCCGACCTGTGACTTAGGCCCACAAAACGCTTGATAATTTATAGATTTAATATTATTATTAAATCTATGACCCACCGTAACTTCTGCATATGACGTCCAATTGATGTGCCATCTACGACAAGGCGACCCAGTTTTTAAGATGGTTGATTCAAGACCAATGTTGGACCTTGACTTCAGGTTCATGGATCATGCCAACAATATAACCCAATAATAATAATAATATTCTTGTTGCAAAATATTTCATCAGTTGTAACTATCCCATATGGCATCAGATTAGAAAGTTTTTAGTGGCGTCGTCACCCTGACATTGAGGAGGATTTTTTGAACTAATTATTGGTGTTTAAACCAAAGTTGAGGTGCTGACCACACAAAGCTCAGTTCGCCCGCATTAGGGTGGAATACAACTTTTTCACTGGGTATCTGTTTTGGACGAACGAGTAGTCGATCCCATGTGTTTTTCTGAGAAGATCACAACAATGTGATCCATATAATTCGTTTCAAGACTGATATGTGGGTCCCATGGGATATATTTCAAGAGAAATGAGATAACATTAAACTTTCCCATCAGGGTTCCGATTAGGGTGAGTGAATAATCAACCTCACATGTTTTTTTAAGGATCACAATGGTGTGATCCATTTGGATGTGGAGAGAATTTTTGTGATCTTATAAAATGTGGATGTTTCGGGATGGTACATGAAAAGGTGACTTCCGACGACTGTATTATTTTTCCTAGGTGATTTTTGAGAGATACCATATAGCAGGGATGACTAGAGTTCCTCAATTAGTTTCAAGAGGTACCATCTTGTAGGGATGATTATAGTTCCTCGATGCTTTTTTGAGAGGTACCATCCAGCAGGGTTGATAAGAGTTCCTCGATTGTTTTCTAAGAGGTACAATCCAAAAATTAACAATGGGCCTGCTTGGACCAGGCCTGCCCAGACCCAAACTGGGTTGGGTTGGATCTGTCAAACCAGGCCGGGGAATGTGGGGCCCTTGGGCTGGGTTGGTCAGGTCAGTCGGACCGGGTCAGACTGGGCACTGACACAACTGGCCCCCAATTACTAAAATGCCAATGAACATCAGAACAAGCATCCAATTAATGTGCCGTTTGAGGAATTGGAACCGTTGCGATGATGTGGCTCTTTTGGAATACTATATGGAGGTTTTCATGGAAGTTGAAATGAGACAAATGATTTGAGGAGAAGTTTATCCAAAAACAAAGCGCACTACGTGTAGGAATTCTGCGGCTAATTGAGATCCGAAGAATACTGACAAGAGAACCTTCTTGGATCAACTACAAGTGAAACTATGTGGATTAGTTAATATTAACTAGTGGGAAGTGGATATGTGTGACCCGGTTGGCCCACGGTCGGGAGCGGCACTGTGTGACCCGACAGACCCACGATACTCATCTGGAATGAGTACCTCTGTATGATGGCCAAAGTGGGAAGTGGCTCTGTGTGACCTGGAAAGCCTATGGTGGGGAGAAGCTCTGTGTGACCCAGCATACCTATGGTACTCATCATGGATGAATACCCCAGCATTACAAGGTGTTCAGTGTTGCAACTGACGGTCTTGTTTTTTATACTCATCTTATTGGGATGAGTTGTGAGATGAATATCCCCCCATTACCTAATTTGGGTTTCTTTGAATGACCATATCTATTGTTGGGTGGAGATGCACTCCTTTTACTCTACCTTGTTCTTATACTGATCTTGTTCTATTATATCTCTTACTAATCCCCTCTCCAGTACCTCTGTTGCTTCTCCCTTGAGCTTTCAGGGAATCTTACGAAGTATTTTTATACTCACCACTACTCGTGATTTTCCCACATTTTGTGTTCCCTCACAGACGAAGGACATGTTGATTGTGATATCAGAGGAGCATAGGGATACAAGTCACTTGAACTGCGTGCAGTGGTCGTATCTTGGGATTTTGGAGTGGGACTCTCCCAGCCGTTTTACCTTTTCACCTATTGTCGGGTTATAACACTTTTCTAGTTAGGTGTGTATTTTTACTCCTTTCCATTTTAGCATTACTTTTCATGTACATGTACTGTTTAGAGTTCGATTCATATTTGATTTGATTACCTTTTATAGTAGTTTTGTATATTTATTTCTTTTCCTCTGCACTTTTTCATTGATTTAGGTGCGTATGTGTGTACAACTTATTATGAAAAGTCCTCCCCTAGTTTGTTGTGCCTTCAGCGCTAGTCGCCAGCCCCTGACTTATGGAGGTGATAATGGGGTAGTTACAACTCGATCTTGAGTACAGGTAAGGTCATAATAGATATATTTGATGGAATCATGGGGGATGGGGGCTCACAACACTAGGTGATGGGGGGGGGGTGAGGGTTTCCATTTAAAAAAAATTAAAAGTAGTGAATTTAATTAAAACTACTACAAAATATTTACCTACATCAAAGTAGGGATAGTTTCATTTAAAAAATCCACTAAATATTCATAAATTTATATTATAATAATATCCAGCAGTGGTTTTAGAAATTTTTTCTAAAAAACTACTAATATGAAATGAATTTTTTATATAGCGTAAAAGTTAACTATAGTGATCAAGTGATATACTAGATCCACATAGGGCCCCCATGATACGTTAATCGATGCACAAGTGTTAACAAATTTTTTTAGGGTTTTTGTGTAACGAGGTTCGGTGTTGGTTAATAGAGATGAGGGTTTTTTTCTTGGTTCTAGTGGTTATGGTATCATGGGATTTATTTCCAATGGAATGTAGTAGTGTTATTTAGAAATCAAGGAGATGTGATAGGGCACAATTATGGTGATGAGATATTAGTGTCGTGTATACATGTGTACTTGTAATGTGAAGTATTCATTTTGAAATTTGAATATATTTTGCATTGAAATTGGTTTGAATTTTCATCCATTTTAATTTTTTTTTCTCTCATAGTCAGTGTAGGTTTTTACTTCACCCCAAAAAATAAAATTTACTAAAAAAACTAAAAAATTTAGTTAGGATGGATGGATGTTCCTATAAGATAACCATAACTCGTAAACTATTTATAATTAGTGGGTTATATAACTATTTTACCTCATAATTGTTCCCTTCCTAATTAAAAATTCAAACATGAAATAATGAAATGCCCTATAAAATCTTATTAATGTATATTTTGATGTTTTGATTGAAATAAATTATTCGTTTTATCCCATCATAAGCCTATTTGGCGTGTTTGAAAAAGCAATTCACACAATGATAAAATGTCTCATTCACTAAGCCTAGGATCAGAAGTTTACAAGCACCCTTGAAGATCCCATTTATGTACTCTATAATAATTGTGTTTATGTGGCATTATCTACCAGCACCATAATATGACAATTGCAGTTTCTCCTTTTAAATATGGATCATGTAATCACACACATCTTGATTAGTGTTTTTAATTCCTTTTATATGCTTATGAAAATTTCCCTATCATGGATAATTCACTAAAACATTTCAACATGATTTTATATAAAAGGATAGTAAAAATTATTTGAATAAATATAAGCTTAAGGAAACATACCCATCTTAATGATCGCCTTATTTATTTGTTCATATATAAAAAAGTTATGGACATTACTAGAAATATGTCCAATGAAATATCGATGATAAGCATTAGGTTCTCAACCTGAAAGTCAATAGAAATTAATAACCTCTATAATATATCTTGATGATTATATATAAATTAAATTCCTTATATTTTTATATCATGGGTTGGTATACAATCCAAGAACCAACTCCATGATTTAAAGTTATCCTCATAAATAAATGGTGATGTAAAGAGGGATGTAAGGATGATTACTATATAGTGGGAAAATAATAAGTAATAATCTTATATAATTTATATAAAGAAAATTCCATTTACCTAAATGAATAGTTTTTAAGAATGAAATATGAAATTACATAGTTTGAATTCCCAAAATAGAAAATCAAAATTCACCTTCATTCGATCAACCTAATTTCATTTGGTGACATACTCAACGATGTTAATATGATTGTGGGACTCAATATGTTAAATACCTTGAGGGGGGGGGGGGTAAATCAAGGTATGAATAATTATTATAATTTTCCATTTTGATCTTGTTTCATTTCAAAAATACAATCTTCTCTATTTTTTTTGAATCAAAAAATGATGAAATGAAAAGTATATAAGTGATATAACAATTTTTACTTGGTTCACTCTAACTAGGTTAATTCAAGGAGAATAATATGATAATGTGTTGATGTACCAAAATAAGTACAGTTTACTGCTGTTACAGTGTTCAGAGAAAGCACACTGTGTCTCCTTGTTTACAACAAATCATACTTTCAGAACTCACTATTCTCTCAACTGAAGTGAACACACAGATCCTCAAGAAGAGTTTCTTGATAATTTTTATCAGCTATGAATGGATTCACATTGAATTGAGTGTGAAATATATCTCTTTTTTAAACTAAGATATGAAATTAACTTTCTGTATAAAATTTTCTTCCAGGAAAATATCATTGTGTACTATTCCCTATACTTCAGGAACCAATCCCCTTTACGAACTGTCTGTGCTACATGGTTAGCCTATGCTTTGTGAGTTTCTACTCCTCCATGAAAAAACCTCCTTTAATGAATTATATATGATTCATGATCTTCATGTTATTTTTGAATGGATGATTCCTCAAAAAAATATTCTCCTTCCCAAATTCAGCTTTCTTTTGAAATGGTTTCTCCATCTCAAACCCCAATGTGCTTCATGAACTCGACCTCCTTCATGGATTTTACTTCAAAAAACATATTTCAGTCTTTGAAAAATTTATCTACCTTAGTGAAGTTGTTACATGTTATTATATAGTAAATGAAACCCAAAAATCCTACCAATAAGCATGTACCCAAGTGGTAAAGGGTCCTGCTTAGCATCTAAAAGACCCAGGATCGAATCCGGGTAGGGCTGAATTTTCAGTTATTGTAGGAGAATTGTAGTAGGGAAATGTAGTAGTGGTATCATTGTAATAGCAGAGGCACTATAGTAGGGACTGTAGCGGTGGTAGTACTATAGCTGGTATTGCAACAACCCGGGTACTGTATCAATATTATTCCCTGAAGGGCCCTTTGGGTCAAAAAATGGTCTTTCATGCCCATGGGCCTACAAGCTAAATAATGGGTCCCACTCTTTCCAATTATAAAAAGAGGTATTTTATTTAATAATAAAACCAAGGATTCAGCCTCAAACATTAAAAAAAAGAAACCCATAAATCTGAAAAATAAAAAAATCCAATTTAATCCCTTCATGAACTCCTTCATCGCATTCTGTCCCCACTATGAGGCTCATATAACACAAAATTATCTTCACTGTCAGCCCAAAAAAAGTACCTCTATTCAAAGACAATAATTCACCACAGGTATCCCTCTAAATAATTTTCAAATGATGTCAAATGGAGAGGTCCCACCACAATTGTTTTTGTAGTTTTCAAACATTTTAAGTGGTCTTAATGCCTTTTCCAACTTTTTACCACCCAGAAATTCCTTTTTAGTTTCTATGCACCAATTATGTGGTTCAAATATTTTCCCTGAATCTCATTTTTTATTTTACATAGATGCTATGTATATTTCTTACTTTATATGTTGAAATTATCCCTTTTCCATAAATATAACCCTAAAATTTAATTCCCAAAATTTTGGCAAACACTGGGAAACTTCACGACCTTCCAAACAATTGATTTGAAAAAAACTTATAGAACTTTGTTAACCATATTTTTAAATAAACATAATAACACAATGACTTTGAACCTCAAGGAAATATTAAGAGGTATTTTTTTCTCAATAATGATAAATGTTTTGATTGATGAGAGACTAAAATACCATTAGCTATGATAAAAGATGATATGATTCATCCCAAACTCCATAACAGTCTATATAAATTCTGCAACTATTTTAGAATGATCCCATGATAGGTTTGGGTGCACACAAGTATGTGGGAATTCTTAGTTAGATATCCTCCAACATGATAAAATTGAATTATATATACACCACATGAAAAATTTATATTCATACCCATATTTCTTAAACCTTATGATGCATTTACTGGTTTGTTTCCTCACTAAATATGAATAAAAAATGTATTTCTATGTGGTATTACTTAACCATATTTTCAATGCACTTTGACTTTAAAATTCACATACAACATGTAATGTTTCATCACCTGAGGTGGATGTGTCTCCTACTTCTTCCGAGAATTCACTACATAGTGTAATGAAATCCCAATAAAATTACTGTGCATGTCATATTCCCATTACTAAGTAGGTTAATAATGGAGGATGACAAGTAATTATTGATTCATATCTACTTGAGAAATAAACCCCTGAATTTAAATTTACCACATCTTCCACACCTACCTCATAACCTATAACATCATTAGGTGAAATACTCCTCGAGCTCTATCATCTAGTATTTCAAAAAAATTCATTCCATTTTCATCATGGTGTGAAAATTCATGATTGAAAATAATAACCTCATATGGAATCCCTTTTTCTTATAATATTAATAACATACAAGTGAGCGGTTCGAGGGGTTTGTGATACATAAGAAATTGCCACAAACACATAATCCCTTAGATTCGAAGGTAGAGAGATGATTCAAATCTCATCAATGAATAAATTAAAAATAATTATTAAAAGTTATATAATTAATTTCAAAATAATTACAATATACAATTTTAATCAAATATTGGGTGAAAATCTCATGATTAGTCCTCATCATTTTATTTACTAAGTTTTTAGGGATATTTTTTATTCTCTATATATAGTAACTTAAATTAAACCATATTCAATCAAAATTTCTTGTTGGTTAGAAGTTAAAAACATTCATGTTATAATAATATTTGAATTTATCATATATGGAAAAAAACTACCACAAAAATTAAATTTAATATATATTTTTGAATAATTTAAATTATTTTAGAACTTTTAAAAGAAACATGTATAAATAATTTTTAAATTACTTTTTTATTTTATAAATATTTTAATTTTGTAAGGAAATTATTTGAATATATTATATTATTAATTATTTATTTATTTTAAAAAAATTAAGTTTTTTGATAGAAAATTTATTGAATATTACATTTATTAGCATTTATAAAATATTTTTTTTATATTTTTAGAAAATTTATTTTGACAAACATTTTATAAAAATGTAGTGATATATTTCTTTGTTTGATTTATTTAAATTATCATTTTTAGTCTACAAGAGATATTACATTATTTACAGTATTAAAAAAATAGAATATTTTATATATTGACCTTTAAAAATATATACTATTTATTTTTTATATCTATATATAAGAAAAAATTCATTTTTCAAATATGTTTTAAAATACATTTAAATTACCTTTTTAATTATTTTGAAATTATGTAAGTATCCATGATTTTTTTCAATTCTTTTTTAATATAATATTTTTTTATTAATGTATAATTAATTTAATATTTTTATTTAAATTTAAATTTCCTTGGTTTTATATTTATTACTAAATTTATTAAATACATTTAGAGTAAAAAATAATTAAACACGTTCTTCAAAAATATAAAAATGATCACTAGATATATAGAATGGGTGTAACACCCCAGGTAAATAAAGAATATGAAATTTTTATATTTATCCACATTTGTGAATCAAATATTAATATTACTTTAAAGGGGATTCTATGCTCGATGGCGTACCCAACACGCAACAACGAGTTTCTTGAGAATCTTACATTTCACTCTAATAATAAAATAATATTATTTTAATGGCAGTTAACATGTAGCCGTTGTTTTGGCGGGAATGGATATAAATAACTAAAATATGATTATATTTGTTTTTAAATGTTTTTACAATAAAAAAATAAAGGCTTAAAATACGGAAAGAATTCAATTTTAGGCATATATGCCCTAGTTTTCACTAAAGGTTCACTTATCGCCTTTTGATGGCGAACCATCATTAAATATAGTTTTGTTCACTCTTATACATTCTATTGGACCAAATAAAACTCTTCTTAAGAATTGGGACATCAAAATTTACTTTGTGTAAATTTTTGGTATTTTTCCGATAAAGTTCTTTTTTTAATGAATAGTGTAAAATGTTGTATTTTAATTCAAAACCTCGTTTTAATCTAATTTATTTATATGATTAGATTATCTTTTGAATTGGTTTTGAAGTTTAATTATAATATATTTTTACCATTTAATCCAATGGTGGTCATTGGAATCAATTTCATTTTGAAATTGGACTTAAACCGGTGTCAATCTTTTGATACTTATTGTTTCATAAAAACACGCTATTTGTCATGACAACGGGAATTAATTATTAAATTAATTAATGTGACTTATATGTTTTGAATTTGGTAAAATGGACTTCATTTTTGAATTCGGAATATCAAATATAGCTTAGGGTGAATTTTTGGTAATTTTCTGAAAAACTTCAATTTTTGATGAATAGTGAAACTACAAAGTGGTACTTATATTAAACTGATTTTTCGTTTAAATGAAATTTTACCACTTCTGTGTTTTGAATTTCAAAAAATATGACATACATGGTTTTCATTAAGAAGTAAAATGTGGTTCAATGAGATAATTTTTTTTTGGTGAATAGTAACTTATTAAGTTTTTAATCGCGATTAGAGGTAATTAGTGCAATTTAAGGCAAAAATGATATTATAATAAAATGAAAATACCTTGACACATTTCCTACCCTTATTGGATGTGTCATGGCCGACCAACAAAAGCCATGGGTCAACTTGGGGACCCCATGGAGCCACTTTGGTTGGAAAATGACATAAATACCTTTTATTTAATGTTAATGTAAAAAAATGGCACAAACATGATATGTTTTACTAAAACAATTTTTTAATGGGGTTACACAAGTCAGATTTTTTATTATAAATATTCATTGGAAATATAAAAAGATTTCCTAAATCATAGTAATTTTTTTATACTTTTTATACATTAAATTAATTAAATTATTTATGACATAATAATGATGCAGCGATGAAATCATTATTTGACGATTTAAATAAAATGGAAAGATAATGTAAAATATATGAACTACACATGTCCAAAACTTATTATATGGGTGGATTTAGAACCCTTATCACCATATCCACGAATTATATCAATGTGGGACCTTTTAAAACCGAAACACATTTTCAAATAAAGTAATATTTCTTTACTTTCCAAAAGTGCCCCTCCTCTCCTCTTATAAAAGGACCCCACCTCTACCTCATTTCACACACTCCTCAAGCCTTTGTCTCGGCCAAACCCTGCCCATTTACTCTCTCCACATCCCTCTCCTCATCCTAGAGGATTCCCTTTGGGCAGAATCCTTTCAAAGGAAGCCTTTAGGCTCAAATCAAAAGGAGATACACTTTTAAAGGTAATTCATTCTCTCATGTTCATTTGTTTTATTTTGCTTCTCCAACCCCATAAACTCTTTTTATTTACATCTTTTGTAACAAAAACAGTATCTTCAATATATTAGGATGTTTTTATAAGATTTATTCTAGCTACACCCTCACACAACTACATCAAATGGTTAAAGAACATATAGTTTCCGTGGATGGAAAAATTCTGCCTCCCGAAACGATGATTGTTCAATACTCATTTAACACCTTCAAAGGTGGCCATTATGATGTCACTATTTTTATATATGATATATAATATGTTTATGTTTTCCTTAAGCTTCTGTTTTTTTCATTTTGGGCATACCTTTATGGTTTCCATTATGGGTAAACGCGATATCTTCATTTAAGGAAGTGCGGACTACCGCCCCCTCAAAGTGATTTGATTCGTTAAATACCATATGTTGGACGTATAAAGTATGGAAATATGATATTATACTGTAATTATAATATACCTTTATATCATTATTATTCCATTCTATAAAATATGAAATAGAAATGAAAGTAGCGTTCATGTGTACGTACGGCTTACCGTCTCCATGAACGGTGCATTTCATTTCTTACCTCTAAATGATTATGTAATGTTATAAATGCATGCATGTACTGCATATATATGAAATATATGATATCTACATCATGAATACAATTCTGGATATAATAAAAATTTGGCCACACGAACAACATGTAATTGTAAGAAGTCCACTTTCGACTTAAGAACCAAATATCGGCAAAACAAATATTATTAACTTAAATGATTACATAATGTTTATGACATGGTAATAAGTGATATAAAAGGAATAATGAACTTGAAAAAGGTTCTTAAGTAAGTATAAATTAACTCAAGTTTATTATTCAGGAGATTAAAGAACGATCGAGTCAAGTCGGACCCGAGGTAAGGGATCTTACTCCTCTCTTTCTTTTTAAGTACACTCTTTTATGTCATTCCCTATAAAGATCATCTTTCTTGTTATTGGGATGTTATTATATATTAAAATTACTGTAATTTTTATGTTCATGTGATGAGAGACCCTATTCTCTCTCATTAATCCATTTTGGAAGTTTTGAGTGGCGCCGTTAGGCTGCCGAATTTTCGTAAGAGATCTAACCTCTCTCTTTCTTTTTAAGCACTCCCCTTTATGTCACTTCTTTTAAGATCCTATTTGTTATGATGGGGGATGTTATTTCATATTCCTCTTGCGGTAAATTTTGTTGTAATGTGATGAGATACCCTATTTGATCTCATCAATCCATTTTTTGAAGTTTTAAGTGGCGCCGTTAGGCTGCCGAGTTTTCGTAAGTGATTTTTCATCTCACTTTTATTCCCGTGATATTTATGCTACATTTTCCACAATTTACTTTGAGTGGTGTATGTACTGACAATAATTTTACACATTGTTTAATATTCCTTCATTTATGAGTATTTACATCAATGATGTATTGCCCTTCTTTCACGGGTCATATGTTTCGAAAGATACCCAAGTCGGTAAGGGAACCTTTCACCCTCCTCTTTTTAAAAGACTACTTTTGTTATGTCTTTTAATTTACTTATTATTATGTTGGGATATGTTCTTATATATCCTTATTGATGTAAATTTTATGTCCATTTGATGAGATACCATTCACTCTCTCATCGACTAATTTTCTGAATTTTGAAGTGACGCTGTTAGGCTGTCGAATTTTTACAAATGAACGTCTTAACCCAATTTTGATTTCATTGGGTTCAACTTGTACTTCTTGAACATGTCATCCTATGAATATGTGTGAATGACCTATTATTGTTTCACACTTAATATCCACTTATATTGGGTGTATTTATATTTCTCACACATAATTATTTGATAGATTTATCCTTAATTTAAGGATACCATCTTTATAATGGATTTCATCTCAATTTACATTTCCATTGAGACTTCATTGTTGTTATGCACCAATTAACTATTATATGGTGTATATTGTCCTTTGACATATTATATCATGAATACCTTTATTCTCATGATATTATAAAGTTCTGAATAAATGTTATTCCGCAATTTTTTTGTATTCAAGAGTCTCCCATTTTGTTAAAAACTCTTTAACCGAAATACTGTTTTAAATGTTTTAAAGATTCATTATTCTAAATCTTTATCTTTAATGTCCATGTTTCCAAAATGGTTTTCAGTATTTATTTATATGGAAATTAGTGTATTAAAATTATAATTTCATTAAAAGCTTCAAAGTGGTATGGGACACTTTGATTCAAAAATCCCTTTTAAATGGTTTTTGAAAGTAGATTGAATAATTCAATATCTTGGAAAAACTTATTGTAATTGAAAATGAAATGTTGTTATTTAAAGGTTTATATTTTCAATATTTTATCTGTAATGATGGTACTTGGATATTTTAACGGGTGGTTACGTTATAAACCATATGAAGGGTGGTGTCGTGAATACCAGGACGGGTGGTTACATTATAACCTCCAATGCATTGGGTATGGAAGTCGGCCGTATGGCTATTCCATTTAGTATGTATGGAAATTGGCTGTATGACTATTCCATTAAGTGATATGTGTGGGAGTCGACCATATTGTTATTCCACTTAAGTATGTTTATGTCCCATGTTACCTTTATATATGTTATGTGTTCTTTATATGGGTTTTATGGTAATCCTTTGGTTACAAAAAGGTAGGTAATGATATTTTATTCAGTGAAGAGTTTTTACTACTTCATAAAGGTGAAAAGTATTAACTTGATAAAGTATACATGGTTTACTTTTTGTTTTAAAATAACAGTTTTTTTGTGTATCCCTTACTGAGTTTTATGCTCATCCCAAGTTTTTGAAATGTTTTTCACGGGACTTAGCATGGAATAGGGTCAAGGATGGGATCAAGGGAAAGTCATGCTACCTAAAACATGAAACTTGACATGTTTCTTTTTAAGAGTTTTTATTTTATGGAAATTTAGTAGAAGAGACTACTTTGTAATCTTTTGAGATGTAATAGTTATGTCCTAATTCTCTAAAACTCTAAACCTGAAAAGATCCTCAATGTGAATTATTCATTTAATTCAATTTTAATTAAGGTTTAAGGCTGGGGTCTTATAGTTGGTATCAAAGGTCGGTTTAGATAACTTTAGAGGTTAGGGTATTCTTTAAGCACAAGTGGCATTACCATAATGGTTAGGATTTCAGAAAGAGTCCGAGTTTTAGATAAAGTGAATGAGTAAGTGTATATTAGTGTTTACTTTACTCATTAGTACATGATGGTTTTGTTGATATACTCACACTGACATTTCTGTTTTTAGTGAATGGATGGATCTAGCAGGCACCAAAGAGACAACAAGTTTGAAGGAAACTGTGGTGGTTCTATGATTAAGATACTAGATAAAATGGGGGATTCAAGGAGGAAACTCGTGGTTGTTCTAAACCAACTATCAAGGAGTCATGATAAACCACTTGAACCTTGGTATGATCTTTAATGCATCATGTACGAGATGGCCAATTGATGTGGAAGTTCAGGTAATAATTATAAAGGTAACAATTAGAGTTTATATGATCCTTACTTTTGAGGTAATTATGGGTTACTATATGTTATGATTGAAGTGAAAGGCATGAGATAAAATTGAGGTTAAATTATGTTATGGTTATTTTTGATGATTTTATCCCTTTTTGGGGAATGATTTGAGAATTATATAGTTTTGGAAAAAGGACAACACGTAGACCGTGTGACTACCCGTCGCGTCGGACAAAGCTGCGGGAATCGAACCCACAACCAAAGTGCGACTGGTATTTATCGCCTACCACTGGACTACGTGATGTCCCTGGTTAGTTTGATAGATTCTTTTTTTAAGGAGTAAGTTGATTTTGGGTTATTTATGAAAATGATTAACCTATCATGGAGGATATGTGATTAGGATAATTACTTTTCAATGCGAGACTTTAAGAGCAACTGATTTTGTTTGGAGATAAATGTTACGATTTAACTTAGAAGAATATGTGACTAAATCCTTCAAATGTTTAGGTTTCAATCTTAGATTGGTTTACTTTGAGGTATTTTATGGACAAATTGCTTATCGGATGGTCCTTGTTGAACTTTGGGTTTTGTTGGACAAATTTTGGAGATTAAGAATAGATTTTCTTTCTAATGGGTTATCCTTTTCTGGGTTATCTGATCTTGTACTAATCTTTTGGGTTTTGGTTTTGGTTAAAGTCTAAAGACCAGGGAGTATGTAGTTCTCTTTTTTGGGTTAGGTAATTCTCTATAAGTTGATTATAGTACTCTTAATATGAACAATTCTTCCAAAATAATCGTCTTTTGGAGAAAATATGAGTTTGTGTAGGGAATCTAATAAAAGTTGAGAGTCAACATGATAAGTGATTATGTTTCCTTATGAATAAATTCCTCAATAAAAAGTAACTTAAAACAAAAATGTTTTCTATTAACTTTTACTACTGGGGAATCGAATACTGTTTATCCCATCACATGTTTGTGATTTTCTCATGGTTAACTTTCTCCTAAACATGTTTTCTATCACTCTCCATCAGAACATGACACTATGTTTTCTCCTCCATGTCCATGTTTTCATAGTTGGAATCCTTTTATGGGTTAACTCGGGTGACCTTTGTACTTATCTTTCTTTATTTTAAAGTGATTGTTTTACCGACTCTTCTCCGATGTGGGACTTTCAAGGATGTTTCCAAGCCCAATTTTAAAATTGCGAGGACGCAATTCCCAAAAGGGGGGAAAGATTTGACACCCCAGGTAAATAAATAATATGAAATCTTTATATTTATCCATATTTGTGAATCAAATATTAATATTACTTTAAAGGGGATGCTATGCTCGATGACGTACCCAACACGCAACAACGAGTTTCTTGGGAATCTTACATTTCACTCTAATAATAAAATAATATTATTTTAATGGCAGTTAACATGTAGCCGTTGTATTGGTGGGAATGGATAGAAATAACTAAAATATGATTATATTTGTTTTTAAATGTTTTTACTATAAAAAAATAAAGGCTTAAAATACGGAAAGAATTCAATTTTAGGCATATATGCCCTAGTTTTCGCTAAAGGTTCACTTATCGCATTTTGATGGCGAACCGTCATTAAATATAGTTTTGTTCACTCTTATACATTCTATTGGACCAAATAAAACTCTTCTTAAAAATTGGGACATCAAAATTTACTTTGTGTTAATTTTTGGTATTTTTCTGATAAAGTTCTTTTTTTAATGAATAGTGTAAAATGTTGTATTTTAATTCAAAACCTCTTTTTAATATAATTTATTTATATGATTAGATTATCTTTTGAATTGGTTTTGAAGTGGAATTATAATATATTTTTACCATTTAATCCAATGGTGGTCATTGGAATAAATTTGACTTTGAAATTGGACTTAAACTGATGTCAATCTTTTGATACTTATTATTTCATAAAAACAAGCTATTTGTGATGACAACGGGAATTAATTATTAAATTAATTAATGTGACTTATATGTTTTGAATTTGGTAAAATGGACTTCATTTTTGAATTCGGAATATCAAATATATCTTAGGGTGAATTTTTGGTAATTTTCTGAAAAACTTCAATTTTTGATGAATAGTGAAACCACTAAGTGGTACTTATATTAAACTGATTTTTCGTTTAAATGAAATTTTACCACTTCTGTGTTTTGAATTTCAAATAATCCGACATACATGGTTGTCATTAAGAAGTAAAATGTGGTTCAATGAGATAAAAATATTTTTTTGATGAATAGTAACTTATTAAGTTTTTAATCGCGATTAGAGGTAATTAGTGCAATTTAAGGAAAAAATGATATTATAATAAAATGAAAATACCTTGACACATGTACTACCCTTATTGGATGTGTCATGGACGACCAAGACAAGCCATGGGTCAACTTGGGGACCCCATGGATCCACTTTGGTTGGAAAATGACATAAATACCTTTTATTTAATGTTAATGTAAAAAAATGGCACAAACATTATATGTTTTACTAAAACAAATTTTTAATGGGGTTATAAAAGTCAGATGTTTTATTATAAATATTCATTGGAAATATAAAAATATTTCCTACATCATAGTAATTTTTTTATAATTTTTATACATTAAATAAATTAAATTATTTATGACATAATAATGATGCAGCGATGACATCATTATTTGACGATTTAAATAAAATGGAAAGATAATGTAAAATATATAAACTACAAATGTCCAAAACTTATTGTATGGGTGGATTTCGAACCCTTATCACCTTATACAAGAATTATATCAATGTGGGACCTTTTAAAATCGAAACACATTTTCAAATAAAGTAATATTTCTTTACTTTCCCAAAGTGCCCCTCCTCTCCTCTTATAAAAGGCCCCCACCTCTACCTCATATCACACACTCCTCAAGCCTTTGGCTCGGCCAACCCCTGCCCATTTACTCTCTAAACATCCCTCTCCTCATCCTAGAGGATTAACTTTGGGTATAAGCCTTTCAAAGGAAGCCTTTAGGCTCAAATCAAAAGGAGATACACTTTTAAAGGTAATTCATTCTGTCATGTTCATTTGTTTTATTTTGCTTCACCAACCCCCTAAAATCTTTTTATTTACTTCTTTTGTAACAACAACAGTATCTTAAATATACTAGGATGTTGTTATAATATTTATTCGAGCTACACTCTCACACAACTACATCAAATGGTTAAAGAACATACGGTTTCTGTGGATGGTGAAATTCTGCCTCCCGAAACGATGATTGTTCAATACTCATTTAACACCTTCAAAGGTGGCCATTATGATGTAACTATTTTTATATATGATATATAATATGTTTATGTTTTCCTTAAGCTTCTGTTTTTTTCATTTTGGGCACACCTTTATGGTTTCCATTATGGGTAAACGCGATATCTTCATTTAAGGAAGTGCGGACTACCGCCCCCTCAAAGTGATTTGATTCGTTAAATACCATATGTGGGACGTATAAAGGATGGAACTATGATATTATATATGATATTATACTGTAATTATTATATACTTTTATATCATTATTATTCCATTCTATAAAATACGAAATTGAAATGAAAGTAGCGTTCATGCGTACGTACGGCTTACCGTCTCCATGAACAGTGCATTTCATTTCTTACCTCTAAATGTTTATGTAATGTTATAAATGCATGAATGTACTGGATATATATGAAATATATGATATCTACATCATGAATACAATTCTGGATATAATAAAAATTTGGCCACACGAACAACATGTAATTGTAAGAAGTCCACTTTCGACTTAAGAACCAAATATCGGAAAAACAAATATTATTAACTTAAATGATTACATAATGTTTATGACATGGTAATAAGTGATATAAAAGGAATAATGAACTTGCAAAAGGTTCTTAAGGAAGTAGAAATTAACTCAAGTTTATTATTAAGGAGATTAAAGAACGATCGAGTCAAGTCGGACCCGAGGTAAGGGATCTTACTCCTCTCTTTCTTTTTAAGGACACTCTTTTATGTCATTCCCTCTAAAGATCATCTTTCTTATTATTGGGATGTTATTATATATTAAACATACTGTAATTTTTATGTTCATGTGATGGGAGACCCTATTCTCTCTCATCAATCCATTTTGGAAGTTTTGAGTGGCGCTGTTAGGCTGCCGAATTTTCGTAAGAGATCTAACCTCTCTCTTTCTTTTTAAGTACTCCCCTTTATGTCACTTCTTTTAATCTCCTATTTGTTATGATGGGGGATGTTATTTAATATTCCTCTCGCTTTAAATTTTTTTGTAATGTGATGAGATACCCTATTTGATCTCATCAATCAATTTTTGGAAGTTTAAGTGGCTCCGTTAGGCTGCCGAGTTTTCGTAAGTGATTTTTCATCTCACTTTTATTCCTGTGAGATTTATGCTACATTTTCCACAATTTCCTTTGAGTGGTGTATGTACTGACCATTATTTTAATCATTTTGTAATATTACTTCATTTATGAGTATTTACATCAATGATGTATTGTCCTTCTTTCACGGGTCGTATGTTTCGAAAGATACCCAAGTCGGTAAGGGAACCTTTCACCCTCCTCTTTTTAAAAGACTATTAATGTTATGTCTTTTAATTTACATCTTATTATGTTGGGATATGTTCTTCTATATCCTTATTTATGTAAATTTTATTTCCATGTGATGAGATACCATTCACTCTCTCATCGACTAATTTTCTGAATTTTGAAGTGACGCTGTTAGGCTGTCGAATTTTTACAAATGAACGTCTTAACCCAATTTAGATTTCATTGGGTTCAACTTGTACTTCTTGAACATTTCATCCTATGAATATGTGTGAATGACATATTATTGTTTCACACTTAATATCCACTTATATTGGGTATATTTATATTTCTCACACATAATTATTTGATAGATTTATCCTTAATTTAAGGATACCATCTTTGTAATTTATTTCATCTCAATTTACATTTCCATTGAGACTTCATTGTTGTTATGCACCAATTCACTCTTATATGGTGTATATTGTCCTTTGACATATTATATCATGAATACCTTTATTCTCATGATATTATAAAGTTCTGATTTAATGTTATTCCGTAATTTTTTTTGTATTCAAGAGTCTCTCATTTTGTTAAAAACTCTTTAACAAAAATACTGTTTTAAATGTTTTAAAGATTCATTATTCTAAATCTTTATCTTTAATGTCCATGTCTTCAAAATGGTTTTCAGTATTTATTTATATGGACATTAATGTATTAAAATTATAATTTCATTAAAAGCTTCAAAGTGGTATGGGACACTTTGATTCAAAAATCTCTTTTAAATGGTTTTTGAAAGTAGATTGATTAATTCAATATCTTGGAATTACTTATTGTGATTGAAAATGAAATGTTGTTATTGAAAGGATTATATTTTCAATATTTTATCTGTAATGATGGTACTTGGACATTTTAACGGGTGGTTACGTTATAAACCATATGACGGGTGGTGCCGTGAATACCAGGACGGGTGGTTACGTTATAACCTCCAATGCATTGGGTATGGAAGTTGGTCGTATGGCTATTCCATTTAGTATGTATGGAAATTGTCCGTATGGCTATTCCATTAAGTGATATGTGTGGGAGTTGACCGTATGGTTATTACACTTAAGTATGTTTATGTCCCATGTTACCTTTATATATGTTATGTGTTCTCTATATGGGTTTTATGGTATTCCTTTGGTTAGAAAAAGGTAGGTAATGATATTTTATTCAGTGAAGAGTTTTTACTACTTCATAAAGGTTAAAATTATTACCTTGATAAAGTATACATGGTTTACTTTTTTGTTTTAAACTAACAGTTTTTTTGTGTATCCCTTACTGAGTTTTTATGCTCATCCCAAGTTTTTGAAATGTTTTTCACAGGACTTAGCATGGAATAGGGTCAAGGATGGGATCAAGGGAAAGTCATTCTACCTAAAACATGAAACTAGACATGTTTCTTTTTAAGAGTTTTTATTTTATGGAAATTTAGTAGAAGAGACTACTTTGTAATCTTTTGAGATGTAATAGTTATGTCCTAATTCTCTAAAACTCTAAACCTGAAAAGATCCTCAATCTGAATTATTCATTTAATTAAATTTTAATTAAGTTTTAAGGCTGGGGCCTTATAGTTGGTATCAAAGGTCGGTTTAGATAACTTTAGAGGTTAGGGTATTCTTTAAGCACAAGTGGCATTACCATAATGGTTAGGATTTCAGAAAGAGTCCTAGTTTTAGATAAAGTGAATGAGTAAGTGTATCTTATTGTTTACTTTACTCATTAGTACATGATGGTTTTGTTGATATACTCACACTGACATTTCTGTTTTTAGTGAATGGATGGATCTAGCAGGCACCAAAGAGACAACAGGTTTGAAGGAAACTGTGGTGGTTCTATGATTAAGATACTAGATAAAATGGGGGATTCAATGAGGAAACTCGTGGTTGTTCTAAACCAACTATCAAGGAGTCATGATGAACCACTTGAACCTTGGTATGATATTTAATGCATCATGTACGAGATGGGCAATTGATTTGGAAGTTCAGGTAATAAATATAAAGGTAACAATTAGAGTTTATACGATCCTTACTTTTGAGGTAATTATGGGTTACTATATGTTATGATTAAAGTGAAAGGCATGAGATAAAATTGAGGTTAAATTATGTTATGGTTATTTTTGATGATTTTATCCCTTTTTGGGTAATTATTTGAGAATTATATAGTTTTGGAAAAAGGACAACACGTAGACCGTGTGTCTACCCGTCGCGTCGAACAAAGCTGCGAGAATCGAACCCACAACCAAAGTGCGACTGGTATTTATCGCCTACCACTGGACTACGTGAAGTCCCTGGTTAGTTTGACAGATTCTTTTTTTAAAGAGTAAGTTGATTTTGGGTTATTTATGAAAATTATTAACCTATCATGGAGGATATGTGATTAGGATAATTACTTTTCAATGCGAGACTTTAAGAGCAACTGATTTTGTTTGGAGATAAATGTTATGATTTAACTTGGAAGACTATGTGACTAAATCCTTCAAATGTTTGGGTTTCAATCTTAGATTGGTTTACTTTGAGGAATTTTATGGACAAATTGCTTATCGGATGGTCCTTGTTGAACTTTGGGTTTTGTTGGACAAATTTTGGAGATTAAGAATAGATTTTCTTTCTAATGGGTTATCCTTTTCTGGGTTATCTAATCTTGTACTAATCTTTTGGGTTTTGGTTTTGGTTAAAGTCTAAAGACCTGGGAAGTATGTAGTTCTATTTTTTGGGTTAGGTAATTCTCTATAAGTTGATTATAGTACTCTTAATGTGAACAAGTCTTCCTAAATACTCGCCTTTTGGAGAAAATATGAGTTTGTGTAAGGAATCTAATAAAAGTTGGGAGTCAACATGATAAGTGATTATGTTTCCTTATGAATAAATTCCTCAATAAAAAGTAACTTAAAACAAAAATGTTGTCTATTAACTTTTCTTACTGGGGAATCGAATACCGTTTAACCCATCACAAGTTTGTGATTTTCTCATGGTTTACTTTCTCCTAAACATGCTTTCTATCACTCTCCATCAGAACATGACCCTATGTTTTCTCCTCCATGTCCATGTTTTCATACTTGGAATCATAGTATGGGTTAACTCGGGTGACCTTTGTACTTATCTTTCTTTATTTTAAAGTGATTGTTTTACCGACTCTTCTCCGATGTGGGACTTTCAAGGATGTTTCCAAGACCAATTTTAAAATTGCGGGGACGCAATTCCCAAAAGGGGGGAAGGATGTAACACCCCAGGTAAATAAAGAATATGAAATATTTATATATATCCATATTTGTGAATCAAATATTAATATTACTTTAAAGGGGATGCTATGCTCGATGGCGTACCCAACACGCAACAACGAGTTTCTTGGGAATCTAACATTTCACTCTAATAATAAAATAATATTATTTTAATGTCAGTTAACATGTAGCCATTGTATTGGCGGGAATTCATAGAAATAACTAAAATATGATTATATTTGTTTTTAAATTTTTTTACAATAAAAAAATAAAGGCTTAAAATACGGAAAGAATTCAATTTTAGGCATATATGCCCTAGTTTTCACTAAAGGTTCACTTATCGCCTTTTGATGGCGAACCGTCATTAAATATAGTTTTGTTCACTCTTATAAATTCTATTGGACCAAATAAAACTCTTCTTAAGAATTGGGACCTCAATGTTTACTTTGTGTAAATTTTTGGTATTTTTCCGATAAAGTTCTTTTTTTAATAAATAGTGTAAAATGTTGTATTTTAATTCAAAACCTCTTTTTAATATAATTTATTTATATGATTAGATTATCTTTTGAATTGGTTTTGAAGTTTAATTATAATATATTTTTACCATTTAATCCAATGGTGGTCATTGGAATCAATTTCATTTTGAAATTGGACTTAAACCGGTGTCAATCTTTTGATACTTATTGTTTCATAAAAACACGCTATTTGTCATGACAGTGGGAATTAATTATTAAATTAATTAATGTGACTTATATGTTTTGAATTTGGTAAAATGGACTTCATTTTTGAATTCGGAATATCAAATATAGCTTAGGGTGAAGTTTTGGTAATTTTCTGAAAAACTTCAATTTTTGATGAATAGTGAAACCACTAAGTGGTACTTATATTAAACTGATTTTTCGTTTAAATGAAATTTTACAACTTCTGTGTTTTGAATTTCAAAAAATCCGACATACATGGTTGTCATTAAGAAGTAAAATGTGGTTCAATGAGATAAAAATATTTTTTTGGTGAATAGTAACTTATTAAGTTTTTAATCGCGATTAGAGGTAATTAGTGCAATTTAAGGAAAAAATGACATTATAATAAAATGAAAATACCTTGACACATGTCCTACCCTTATTGGATGTGTCATGGCCGACCAAGAAAAGCCATGGGTCAACTTGGGGACCCCATGGAGCCACTTTGGTTTGAAAATGACATAAATACCTTTTATTTAATGTTAATGTAAAAAAATGGCACAAACAAGATATGTTTTACTAAAACAATTTTTAATGGGGTTATACAAGTCAGAGTTTTTATTATAAATATTAATTGGAAAGATAAAACGATTTCCTACATCATAGTAATTTTTTTATAATTTTTATACATTAAATAAATTAAATTATTTATGACATAATAATGATGCAGCGATGACATCATTATTTGACGATTTAAATAAAATGGAAAGATAATGGAAAATCTATGAACTACAAATGTCAAAAACTTATTGTATGGATGGATTTAGAACCCTTATAACCTTATCCAAGAATTATATCAATGTGGGACCTTTTAAAACCGAAATACATTTTCAAATAAAGTAATATTTCTTTACTTTCCAAAAGTGCCCCTCCTCTCCTCTTATAAAAGGCCCCCAACTCTACCTCATTTCACACACTCCTCAAGACTTTGGCTCGGCCAACCCCTGCCCATTTACTCTCTCCACATCCCTCTCCTCATCCTAGAGGATTTCCTTTGGGAAGAATCCTTTCAAAGGAAGCCTTTAGGCTCAAATCAAAAGGAGATACACTTTTAAAGGTAATTCATTCTCTCATGTTCATTTGTTTTATTTTGCTTCTCCAACCCCCTAAACACTTTTTATTTACTTCTTTTGTAACAACACCAGTATCTTAAATATAGTAGGATGTTTTTATAAGATTTATTCAAGCTACACGCTCACATAACTACATCAAATGGTTAAAGAACATACGGTTTCTGTGGATGGCGAAATTCTGCCTCCCGAAACGATGATTGTTCAATACTCATTTAACACCTTAAAAGGTGGCCATTATGATGTCACTATTTTTATATATGATATATAATATGTTTATGTTTTCCTTAAGCTTCTGTTTTTTTCATTTTGGGTATACCTTTATGGTTTACATTATTGGTAAACGCGATATCTTCATTTAAGGAAGTGCGGACTACCGCCCCCTCAAAGTGATTTGATTCGTTAAATACCATATGTGGGACGTATAAAGGATGGGACTATGATATTATATATGATATTATAATGTAATTATAATATACCTTTATATAATTATTATTCCATTCTATAAAATATGAAATAGAAATGAAAGTAGCATTCATGCGTACGTACGACTTACCGTCTCAATGAACGGTGCATTTCATTTCTTACCTCTAAATGATTATGTAATGTTATAAATGCATGCATGTACTGGATATATATGAAATATATGATATCTACATCATTAATACAATTCTGGATATAATAAAAATTTGGCCACATGAACAACATGTAATTGTAAGAAGTCCACTTTCGACTTAAGAACCAAATATCGGCAAAACAAATATTATTAACTTAAATGATTACATAATGTTTATAACATGGTAATAAGTGACATAAAAGGAATAATGAACTTGAAAAAGGTTATTAAGGAAGTAGAAATTAACTCATGTTTATTATTCAGGAGATTAAAGAACGATCGAGTCAAGTCGGACCCGAGGTAAGGGATCTTACTCCTCTCTTTCTTTTTAAGTACACTCTTTTATGTCATTCCCTATAAAGATCATATTTCCTGTTATTGGGATGTTATTATATATTACACTTACTGTAATTTTTATGTTCATGTGATGAGAGACCCTATTCTCTCTCATCAATCCATTTTGGAAGTTTTGAGTGGCGCCGTTAGGCTGCCGAATTTTCGTAAGAGATCTAACCTCTCTCTTTCTTTTTAAGTACTCCCCTTTATGTCACTTCTTTTAAGCTCCTATTTGTTATGATGGGGGATGTTATTTAATATTACTCTTGCTGTAAATTTTGTTTTAATGTGATGAGATACCCTATTTGATATCATCAATCCATTTTTGGAAGTTTTAAGTGGCGCCGTTAGGCTGCCGAGTTTTCGTAAGTGATTTTTCATCTCACTTTTATTCCCGTGAGATTTATGCTACATTTGCCACAATTTCCTTTGAGTGGTGTTTGTACTGACCATTATTTTACTCATTGTGTAATATTCCTTCATTTATGATTATTTACATCAATGATGTATTGTCCTTCTTTCACGGGTCGTATGTTTCGAAAGATACCCAAGTCGGTAAGGGAACCTTTCACCCTCCTCTTTTTAAAAGACTACTTTTGTTATGTCTTTTAATTTACATCTTATTATGTTGGGATATGTTCTTCTATATCATTATTGATGTAAATTTTATGTCCATGTGATGAGATACCAT
Organism: Viscum album; assembly: GCA_963277665.1. Taxonomy (NCBI): domain Eukaryota; kingdom Viridiplantae; phylum Streptophyta; class Magnoliopsida; order Santalales; family Viscaceae; genus Viscum; species Viscum album. The sequence continues at coordinate 2,052,871,703 of OY728153.1, read as the reverse complement.
TCACTCTCTCATCGACTAATTTTCTGAATTTCGAAGTGACGTCGTTAGGCTGTCGAATTTTTACAAATGAACGTCTTAACCCAATTTCGATTTCGTTGGGTTCAACTTGTACTTATTGAACATGTCATCCTATGAATATGTGTGAATGACCTCTTATTGTTTCACACATAATATCCACTTATATTGGGTGTATTTATATTTCTCACACATAATTATTTGATAGATTTATCCTTAATTTAAGGATACCATCTTTATAATGGATTTCATCTCAATTTACATTTCCATTGAGACTTCATTGTTGTTATGCACCAATTCACTCTTATATGGTGTATATTTTCCATTGACATATTATATCATGAATACCTTTATTCTCATGATATTATAAAGTTCTGATTAAATGTTATTCCGCAATTTTTTTTGTATTCAAGAGTCTCTCATTTTGTTAAAAACTCTTTAACAAAAATACTGTTTTAAATGTTTTAAAGATTCATTATTCTAAATCTTTATCTTTAATGTCCATGTTTTCAAAATGGTTTTCAGTATTTATTTATATGGAAATTAATGTATTAAAATTATAATTTCATTAAAAGCTTCAAAGTGGTATGAGACACTTTGATTCAAAAATCTCTTTTAAATGGTTTTTGAAAGTAGATTGATTAATTCAATATATTGGAATTACTTATTATGATTGAAAATGAAATGTTGTTATTTAAAGGTTTATATTTTCAATATTTTATCTGTAATGATGGTACTTGGACATTTTAATTGGTGGTTACGTTATAAACCATATGACGGGTGGTGCCGTGAATACCAGGACGGGTGGTTACGTTATAACCTCCAATGCATTGGGTATGGAAGTCGGCCGTATGGCTATTCCATTTAGTATGTATGGAAATTGTCCGTATGGCTATTCCATTAAGTGATATGTGTGGGAGTCAACCGTATGGTTATTCCACTTAAGTATGTTTATGTCCCATGTTACCTTTATATATGTTATGTGTTCTTTATATGGGTTTTATGGTAATCCTTTGGTTACAAAAAGGTAGGTAATGATATTTTATTCAGTGAAGAGTTTTTACTACTTCATAAAGGTGAAAAGTATTACCTTGATAAAGTATACATGGTTTACTTTTTGTTTTAAACTAACAGTTTTTTTGTGTATCCCTTACTGAGTTTTTATGCTCATCCCAAGTTTTTGAAATGTTTTTCACAGGACATAGCATGGAATAGGGTCAAGGATGGGATCAAGGGAAAGTCATGCTACCTAAAACAAGAAACTAGACATGTTTATTTTTAAGAGTTTTTATTTTATGGAAATTTAGTAGAAGAGACTACTTTGTAATCTTTTGAGATGTAATAGTTATGTCCTAATTCTCTAAAACTATAAACCTGAAAAGATCCTCAATGTGAATTATTCATTTAATTCAATTTTAATTAAGTTTTACGGCTGGGGCCTTATAATGGGTTTGGTTTATCTGGAAAAAGAACCAACTACGCCTTAGAATTAAATATTCATATGGTTTGATTTACTTGATAAAAAATAGTCATCTCATTAGAAACCTTTATTTGTTTACAACATTACTCAAATTTAAACAAGGGATATCAATGGATTATGATAAATTAAATTTATCATGAACAAGCTTGTCTTACATATATGGGAAATGAATGATATGAATATCATCAAAAATAAAATTGAAACAAATTATTAAAAATTATAAATGAAAATAAAAAAACTAAATTTTCATTGGTCAGTCTACCTCATGATCATTCTATAGGTATTATAACTATTGATAAATTATATTCTATAATTTATTAATTATTTAAAATAATATATTTTTACATAGAATAATCGATATAAATTTGTCAAATCATTCAAAAATATTTAAATCAAAGATTCCCATACCCACACTCCAAGATCTTGTGCAAAAAAATACATTCTTTACATATAAGGATTGAATACCAATTGAGATGACAGAAGATATACATATCATTATTTTACATAATTTCTATAATTTAAACATTTCAACTAAAAAATAATAATGCAATTACAAGAACAAAAGTTTTAGTGTCATTTAGGATCATGTACATAAGCAACTTATTTTATGACACAAGTTAAAATTTCTCTATAATCAAAACACATTGGGTTTTGTTATATATTTCTCATAAGTTACACTCATATTTGTAACAGGGGGAAAATAAACATAATAAAACGGTGACATTAAATTCTTAGTATTGGAAAACATATCAATATTTCATGAATGGTTAGATAAAAACCATATGAGAAAACAAACATGGAACTATAAGAGTTGTCTATAAATCATGATAAAAGACGTGTAATCTCAAATGAAAAAAAACATACATTGAAATAAGAGTGTGAGATAATGAAAATGATTTATGAATCATAATCATAGACATAATACATAGAAATATGTCATGTCATTGAAACATAGAATAAAAAAGAATTATAGATCAAACATAAGCATAGGACAATATCACATAGTGATTCAGAGATCAAAAACCAATGACCCATTTCATGGTGGCTCAATCATTACTTTCTATAACCCATTACTAACTTGAAAATCATAACTCTCGGCCCATTATTAATCGATTATCATAACTCACAGTCCATTATTGACTCGAATACCATAACATGTGGTCTATTAATGACCCGAGTATCACAAATCACGATTTTTGGCCCTCTCCAGTTTTAATAATCACAATTCATGTCCTATCATCTTCATTTATGTCAAATAATGGTTAGTTAAGTTCAAAAATGTTTAATTATGTTTATCTATCTCAATTATAAGTTTAACATAATTTTGATGATGTTTATAATATCATTCTAGTAAACATAAAAAATGGATAAGTATAATTAACCGATATAATTAATCACTGAAAAAACAAATGACTCGCCAATAGAAGGAGTCACTGATGCACTGACCTATTGACAAAAGGAGTCATCAATGCACACACCTACCAATAGGAGTCACTAATGAACTAACCTATCGAAAGAATGAGTCACTGATTCACTGATATATCAATAGAAGGAAACACCTATGGAATAAACTACTGATAAAATAGTCATTGATTCACTGACCTACCATTTGAATGAGTCACCGACACACTAACCTTATGATAGAAGGAGTCACCGACAGAATGATATACCATTAAATACTTAGAAAATTTTCTTTACTCTTAAATTCAAAATTAATTATAAAGGTCATATTTATGAACTTAGTACTACTTATTATATTAATGAACTTGTTTGTCTTTTGTATACATTGTTAGAGAAAAATGCAAGGTACAAGGATGCCCTCATTTTAAGGATCATGTCTATTGTCAACCTCTGTAAAATATAAAAAGAACTAACTCGGTCAAAAATAATGGGGGATATTTTAAGTGGACATGTGTATTGAAAGAAAGAATAAAACATGAAGAAAACTCATTTCTTTCCAACTGTGAATAAGAAGGACTTGGTAAGAACTAAATTATCAACATTCTTGCTGCAAAAAACCCTAGTGAAGAGAACCTTAGAAGGGCATCTCATCTATTCCTAGAAACCTAAACAAAAAGATTCCCTAAAACACTATTTTGTTGTATGTTTTCAAAAGTGGACTCGATCTTCACATATTATACATATAAGAAGTCCAGAAGAATCAATAACATCACTCAGATCATTCTAAACCCTTTCTCATTATTTTTGGTATGTTGTGTATAATGTTTTACTACTTTTCAAGTATTGTGTGTTTCTGTAGTATAATCAAACACTATCTCTCATGCTAAGATATAGGATACAATATATCCTCATTCATTCATCTTTCTATATCATTTTCCCCAACATATAACTATGGAAGATGTCTCTATGTGGCCTGGTTGCATTTTGTTTCCCACAAATTACTATGATAGAGGTCTTGTTTACAGGAAAATCTTTTTATGTTGTTGTGAACCCCGATCTATGGTATGGATCAAGATTAATAATATAAACTACTTGGTGGAAGGTGATCACCAAGTGGAGAGGATTAAGTCTATGCTTGAGACTGAACCTCTTTTTTATCCACTGTGACTTTGAAATGTATTTTTCTCTGTTTTCACACATATTTCAGAAAACTAAATTTTACTTTTATTGTTATTTTTAGATAGTTTTTATAAATGTTTTTAACTTAGTAAATTACATTAAAAAATTGTATCAATATTTCAAATTGACATAACTGAGAATTAATCAATCTTTTGATAAATTAATTGAACTTTCAAAACTCTTATAAATCTACCACATCAATAAACTATGATATTTATAATTTAAATTAATGGATTTTTTAAATAATATTTTTAATATAAATATTGATAGTAACCCAATTCACCCCCCTCTTGAGTGTCATACTGAAGCCAACATTTGGTATCATAGGATTTTTAATTATCTTTTTTTGTGGTTTTCAAATATTTTTAAATCTTTTCAACTGGGATTTTATTTGTGCTTTAAAGATCTCTAGATTTCTATATTTTCTAAACTTTTATCTCTTTAAAAACACATTTTTAGTATTTATTATGGATAACATATTTAAAGTTTCTTCTACCAATAGACCCCCATTTTTCAATGGAACTAATTGTGCTTAGTGAAAAATTGAGATGAAAATGACTTTAGAAGGTATGGGTTTGAGATATGGTGTTTTATTTTAGATGAATTTAAGATTCCTGCTACTGCCCAAAATAATGGGGATGACCTAACTAAGACTGCTTATAATAATAATTGTAAAGCTATGAATGTATTATATTGTTCTATAGGATAGGACGAATTCAATAGGATTTATGACTGTAAAATAGCCCATTAAATTTGGGATACTACATATGTTTCACAAGAAGGAACCACTAATGTTAAAGAAATGAGACTTAGTACATGTCATATTAAATATGATAACTTAAAAATAATGGCTGATGAACCTATCTCTAACATGCATCTCAGGTTTAATGAAATTGTAATTACTGTGATTTCTCTGGGAAAGGATTTTACTGTTAAGGAACAAATCATGCGAATTCTCAGATGTCTGATAGATAAATGAAGAGGAACCACAATGTTAATTAAAGAATCCTGTGATATCACAATGTTTCCAGTCAAGGAGATGATAGGTAGGTTTATGATATATGAGGAAGAACTAAAGGTCAATAAATATGAGATGATGAACCAAAGATAAATTCAATGGATTTCTAAACCACTTCCTTTAAACAAAAAGAGAAAATGAAAGTTCATACCGAAAGCTCCAGTAATGAAGAATCACCACCTCGCATTGATGAGGAGATGATTCATTTGTCTAAGAGATTTAAGAAGTTATACAAATGAAATAAGTTCTTTAGGAAGCCTAACTATAAAGTAAAATATGACAACAAGGTAAACTAGATAATGTATTGTAAGAGAGTTGATAATTCCAATGAAACTATCTATTATGAATTTAAGAGAAGAGGAAATTTAAAGGATGACTATACTAAGTTAAATAGTAAATAGAAATATAAGGACAAGGATAAAAGGTAGAAGAAGGCAATGAAGGCCACCTAGAGTGATTCTGAGGATATCTCTAGTAAGTCAGAGTCTTTACATGACGAGAAAGGTGGCAAAGCTAACATGTGATTCTAGAAAAATACTTTCGAGGTAACACTTGAATCTCCTGTACAAAATTCATACTATTCTGGAAATGAATCTTATTATTAAAAAATTAACAATAATTAAATTTTTGAGTACTAAAAAAATGAATAAAGACACATTCAATTAATTAAAAGATAAATATAAAGTTTTAAAGAAACAACATGGTCTCACAATGTGAGAGGGACCCTTAAACGTTGCAAGTAAACCCTTATGTCAAGTTCATTTTGCCTTAATGCATAAATGAGTTACCTTTATGCAGAGCATCTTATTATGACCTTTACGTAGTTTCATCCATTCTAGTTTTGTTACAATTTATTCTTCTGCATGCTCAATGACCAAAAACATGTCCTTGGTTTTTTGATGTTTGTTTGATGTATTTATTTCTCTAGATGTAAGGTCCACATTCCTTATTTTGTGAGATATATATATTGAGAGATCTGATAGGTTAAGGATGGGAGAAATCAAAGTGGGATAAGATAATTCATAGGAGGCGGGGTTATGTTGGTGGATCTATTAAAGACTCTTCTCATATGTTTCCTTGGAGTATTGTTCTAGTGGTGGGATCAAGGATTGATAGTTATATGGAAGATGAAATAGGATGCATATTTTCTTGTAATTGGGTTCTATAGGAAATTTCAAACCCTAGTAAGGGAGTTTCATACTGATTTATTTTGTTCTTTTTGGGATTGAATTCTTGCAATTCTCATTTTTATTTCATTATTCCGAGTTTTGTGAGCTTTATTAGAATGTTCCTATAGATTTTTTCTATATTGTTTTATTTACATTCTATTCATTTCTATTATAAGCTACATTGGTTTTCATTTTTTTATAATAAGGGGTGGTGTGGTGTTCTTTCCATAGATTATGGCCAACATCGCCTGAAAAATATAAATCTACTATGCTTGTTTTCTTTCCAGTTTTCTTAAATGGGGTTTTTCATTTTGTTCTTATATTCATCATTTTGTTTATTTTCTTGTTGCGTTTGTATTATTTTTAAGAATATCATATTTGGATGGAATCCTTTTGTATTTTATTTTGGGTGATTAGTTTTGAAAAACACTTCTATTAGTGGAAAATACTTTACTGCTTCAGGTTTTTCCAGACCAAATTGAGTTTTTTTTCCAATACATTACAAACTATTTTGAGGAAACCCAAGAAGCAAGTATGGGTTGCCAAATCTTTAATTACTAATATCACTGGACCCAAGAAAGTTTGGGCACTAAAATCTTTTCTTTTTTAAATTTCCCATGCAGGAATCATTCTTAAAGAGTTAAAATAAAAGAATATGGTACTTGGATAGTTGATGTTCAAGACACATGAAAGGGTAATAATCAATATTCAAGAATCATATAAATATTGATGGAGGTAATTTCACTTTTGGTGACAATTCCAAAGGAAAAATAATTGGCCTTGGTCAAATCAGTAACTCTAATTCAATTTTAATTTCCAAAGTACTATTTGTTGATGGCTTAAGGTATAATCTAATTAGTAACTATCAATTATGTGATTATGGTTTCAGTGTTAAATTATAAATTTATTCTTGTAATGTGTTTAATTCTAAAAACTATTTATCATTTACTGCTTTTATAAATGAGAATGTCTATGCTGTAAACTTGGATACCGTATTTTCTCAAAATGTTTCTTGATGAAATGATTTTCATAAATAATCTTTTCTTTGGCATAAATGATTGGGCCACTATAACACTCACTCACATAGAAAGATTATAAATAAAGGTTTAGTCAAGGATCTACCCAAACTAGAATTTCAAAACAATAAAGTTTGAAATCCTTATCAAAAGATAAAACATTACAAAATATTTTTCAAACCAAAGAATGAAGTTTCAAATTCTCAACCACTTGAGTTGGTTCACATGGATTTGTTTGGTCCATCTAGAGTTTCAAGTTCTAATGGGAAGCAATATGTATATTTTCTTGTAGATGGTTTCTCTAGGTATAATTGGAAATTCTTTCTATCTTACAAGTGTGAAGCTTGTTCTTACCTTTTCAAGTACGCTAGATCTATAGAGAACCTTAGTGGTCTTAGTATTAAATACATAAGAAATTACCATGGAAATGAGTTTGAAAAACAAGAGTTTGAATCTTTTTTCTACCAAAATGGTTATAATCATATCTTCTCTACTCCTATGACACCCCAATAGAATGGGGTTGTTGAAAGAAAAAATATAACCTTACAAGAAATAGCCCCGACCTTGCTTAATGAGTATGACTTGCACGTTTATTTTTGGGATGAAGTTGTAAATAAATATTGTTACATAATTAAAAGAGTCTTAATCAAACCAATTCTTAAGAAAAATCCCTTTGATATTAGGAATAATAGGAAACCCAAATTCAACTAATTTAATGTCTTTGGTTGCGATGTTTATATTCTTAACACTAAGGAAAATATTGAAAAAATTTCATCCAAAAGTGATGAATGAATTTTCCTAGGTTACTCATCCAATAGTAAAGCATATAGAGTTTTTAATAAAAGAACAAAATGTGTCTAAGAATTTTTACATGTAATATTTGTTGAAATAGATCCACATGAACCTAAAAATCCTATTAAAAATATTGAGGATGATCTGTCCAATTTGAAAATAAATACAGGACCCCCTACCTCTTCTATTAAGAAATATGTTAAATACTCTAGTTCTAGAAAATAACCAGACTCTGACCATAGTTAACCTCAACCTAAAAACTGAAAAAACTAGTCCTTCAATTTATAGATCTATTAGAACCCTTAAGAATCATACCTTAGATTATGTAGTTAGATACTTTGATAAGGAGACACAAACTAGATCTTCTCTTAGGAATTAGATTGATAATCAAGACTTCTTGTCACAGCTTGAACCTAAAAACAGTAATGATGCAATCAATGATTAATTATGGTTTATGGCTATGTAGATTGAGTTAAATCAGTTTGAAAGAAATAAATTTTGGAAACTAGTAGATAGACCTTAAGACACCTTGACCATTCGCACTAAATGGGTCTTTATAAACAAAGTAGATTAAGTAGGTACCATTGTGAAAAATAAGGCCGGAATATTTTACCAAGGATATAGTCAAGAATAGGGTATTGACTATAAAGAAACCTTTTCACCAATTTCTAAACTTAAATCCATTATAATCCTACTAGCATATACAACTCATCTAAATATCAAACTATATCAAATGGATGTAAAAATATAATTCTTAAATGGGTATATAGTTGAGGATTTGTTTATTGAACAACCCTATGGTTTTAGAAACCCTCATCTTCCAAATCATGTATTTTATTTAACAAAGGTTTTATATGGTTTAAAACAGGATCCAAAAGCTTGGTATGATAGGCTAAGTACTGTTATTATTTCTAAAGGTTTTACGAAAGGTATAGTTGGTTCTACTCTCTTTATAAAAATAATTTATAAAGTTGTTTTATTAGTTCAAATCATTGTTGATTATATTATTTTTGAATCTACAAAAAACTCTTTATGTATTGATTTTTCAAAAATGATGAGAAGAAAATTTGAAATGCATTTAATGGGAGAACTCAAATACTTTCTTGGATTTAGAATCATTAAAAATAAATTGGTATTATTTTAAATCAAAGTAAATATACTATAGATATTTTAAAAAGGTTTGTAACTGATAATAAAAAAATTATTGGTAGTCCAATGAGTACCACCTGTAAGTTGGATCTTGATGAAAATGGTAAATTTGTTGATCAAACCACCTACAGAGGAATGATTGGAAGTCTTCTCTACTTGAATTCTAGTATTCCAAAAATCATGTTTAGTGTGTGTATGTGTGAACATTTTAAAGAAAACCCTAAAAAATCTCATTTAAATGCTGTTAAAATAATTTTAAAATACCACAAGTATACTACCAACTTAGGATTGTTCTATCCTAGTGGAAAAACTTTTGATTTAGTTAGTTGTTCTAATATTTATTTTGGATGTTTTAAGTCAGATAGAAAAATAACCTTGGGAACATGTCACTTTTTGGGCAAGTCTCTAGTATCATGGTGTAGTAAGAAGTAAAATTCAATTGCATTATCTACTGCTAAGGCTGAATACATAGTAGCTGGTAGTTTTTGTGCTCATATTTTGTGGATGAAACAACTTTACTAGATTATGGAGACCAATTTAGGAATTTCCCTATAAATTGTGATAATAAAATTGCTATTAACATATCAAAGATTCCTATTTATCAATCATGAAAAAAAATATTGATGTAAGGCATCACTTTTTGAGAGATTGTTTTCAAAAAGGTGATATAACTCTAGAATATTTTGGCACAGAACATCAGTTTACTGATATATGCACAAATCCATTTAACTTTGAGAGGATGAGTTACATCATACATGAATTAGGTATGATTAATTTATAATGACATATTGAGAATAACTATGTTTTAAAACTTAGTTTGGATGTCTCACAGATAGGACACTGAAAATGACATGCCGACACCGACAGTGACATGCTGACAATGTCATGCAGACACCGATAGTGACATGTTGACAATGTCATGCCGACACTGATAGTGTCATGCTTAAAATGTCATACCTACACCAAACGTGTCATGTTGACAATGTCATGATGACACCGATAGTGTCATGCTATGTCATGTTGACACCTATAGTGTCTCCTAGACAACTGTCTCACTGACACCGACACCATTGTCTTGCCGACATCGATACTAATGTCTCACCATTGGCCACTCACGGATGGAACCCACTATCTGTATCTATTTTATTTTTCCAAAATAACTCAGTTTTTATTATTTCATATTATTTTAACCCTGTTTACTCAATTTACGACCTATAAATCCCTAAATGATAAAATTGACTTGACCCATCCTCTTTCGTACTCTCAGACTTCCACTCTTAAAATTCTACCCTTGATCACTTTAACCTCAGACCTTTCACCTTAATATATTCAACCAAACCTTAAGAATGGCTAGATTAAAGTGTTTTATCGAAGGATATGAAGATGAATCATAGCCCGCTAAGAGGCAGAAAGGAGATTCAAGCATATCTAAGCATGTTAATCTAGGTCTTGTGAACCATGTGGTAATGCCTGAGAAATAAGTTTCCAACAAGTAGTGGATTTATAGTAATTCTATTCTGTTAAGAGTGTTGGAAACTCAAGGGTGTCTAGATTGGTTATTAAATAATGAAAGTTTTTATTACCCTAAGCTTGTGAACGATTTTTATCTTCATGTAGAGTTCATTCTGGAAGGTAGTGAGATTTATTTGACTAAAACTATAGTGAATGGAAGAAGAAGTTATTTTTCTTCAAGGAATTGGGAAGAATGCCACAATGTACAACACAAATAAGTTTTTGAGGAATACAAGGGTTTTTTCCACCTACCAGTGAGTTTTTTCTCTATGATACAGACTTGAAGGAGGTGACTGGTAATGAGAAAGACATAAGGCCTATAGCTTCAGTGTTGGATAAAGAAAGTAGACTTTTATTTAGGTTTATTCGACAATATTTATGTCCTAGGAAGGGGCACTATGCCTCACTGAAATATCAGGATGTATATATATATATATTTTTATGTCGAAATGACATAAAGTGAATCTATGTAAGTATCTAATAGTGCACATCAATGAGATTATAAAGACATATTATAAGACTAATTATTTGTTCTATCCAAGAATGATATCTAATATGATAATGGTAAGAGGATGTGTAGGTAATGATAAAGAAACCATTTCTTATAGTAGTGGTATCTGCCAATGTAAGGATATTTTATAGAGAATGAAGATAAACTGGAATCCTGAGAAGAGGGAGTAGGTTGAACATAATGAGAAGCTGTATGAAAATTGAAATCTTGATAAGAATGATACTAGGCTGAGAGATTTGATCAATCCTAGTCTAGGACTAGATGATGAGGTTATTTATTCTAATAAAGAGGAATCTTAATCTTCTAGAGAAGAAGGGTCTCCTACAGTTGATAGGAGTGACCTAGATATTGTTGATAGTATAAAGGGAATGTCATATTGTCCATCTATTACAACTCTATATCTACCCTTCAAGGAACCTTTTTTGGTTTATAATGATGATGATGATACTAATGAGTCAGGTAATGTGGAATAAGAAAGTAGATCAAAAGTTTTAGAATAGGAATATGGAGAAGAAGAATAAGCAGATAGAGAAGAGGAAGAAAGTGGACATGGAAGTGGCTCTAACAATGAGGAAGAAGAGGATGAAAAATCTGGTGATAAAAGTGAAGACAATGATAGTGCAGGTGAAGGAGACATACCTGATAATGAATGAAATTAAAGAGGTGAAAGTGATATGGATTCTAATCATCCTAGTAATGATCAAGATTCCAATAGAGAAAAGGGCTAGTCCTAACAATCAGGAATAGATTGTAAAACCTCAGGGTCCTATAGAAGTTGGCGATGATGTATAAGAAGTAGGTGAGGTTGGTAATGAAGATAGTGTACTGGTAGGCGCAGTACCTCAACTGGTGTATTTTATAAGGAGACCTCATGTTGATGGGGATAAAAAAATCTGAAGAGATCAAATTTTGGGGGATCCTCAAGCTAGGCATGTGAGGGTTTATACACTCACTCCTTTTAATTATTCTATGTTATATGAGTGTAAATGGATTATTAGTAATATTCCTCTTGGTCTAGATTATATAGATTCTTATTATTAATAGTGAATAACTATTTCAAGAGGATAAATAGTTAAGGAACCTCTAGTAGCTTAATATTCTCCGGTGCTAGTGCCTACTGATTATGTATCTAAGGATGACTTCAATGCCTTTATGGAAGTAATGTTAGCTATTGTGAGATCAGTTCATCAAGCTCATCCTGCACCTGTAGCACCAAATAGTGATAATGATGTATATTTTATTATGGAAAGAGTTCTTTCCAAGCTCAAACCTCGATTGGTCTTAATTTTAGAAGTTGTTGAGACAGTTAGTTTGGAGATTTTTGATTATATAGTCAATATTATAGCTACTGTTATCCAAATGCTTAGTGAATAAAAATAAACTATAGACAAAGCTCTGCAAATTCATTATATCTCTCCTAAATCCTCTATTGAGAATTCTATTCCAACTCTTGATTTGGATCTTTTGATGCCAGTAGTCAAGGATATAGTGAATAGTGCCCCAACACGTATGTCTCCACCTCGCTATGTTCCTCCTATTTAGTCTTCAGATATTGTGGTGATTCAAACTGTGGTAAGGGAAGAACATCAGTTAGAAATATGCCTTTTGGATAGTGAAATCCTAATCCAGATGAGGCAAGATATCAAAGATATTGTGCAAGGGGAATCTATCTAAGATGTTCTTGTATCTCTCCCACCAGACATAGAAATGGTTAGAACTGTCATTAGAGAAGAGCTAAGAACCATGAAGGGTGGAACTGATCAGTAAATTCTATCCAAAATCATTCAAATCAATGATCATATCTATGATATGGACAGATTTTATTCATACAAGGCTATGACTACTCAATAGGAAATCAGCAAGAAAGTGGATTTTTTTACTTCTAGAATATATGCACAAAGCATCTGTTAGATAGAAACTTCATGTTTTTAGTTGAGAGCCTGATAATTCCCTCAGTGACACAAGTCTTTAGAGATCAAATTAAGCTACTTAAAGTGATTATTCCTATAATTTCATAGTTCATTGAAAAGAAATAAGATCTCACAAAGGCTATGAATTATGATGGAGAGATAATCATGGAATTCAAAAACATTTATAAGCCTTCTCTACATGTCCATAGTACTGTTATTGTTTCCCCTCATTCCACTCCTATAAAACCTCATCATACCCTCCTAGATATACTTCTACATGCATGCCTTCTTTGCCAATGAATCCTACTCAAGATTTTAGAAAGATTCCTCCTGTAATTTTTAGGGAGATTACTATCCCTCCAGCCTCCTCTAGTCCAAGCATGGCCTCTTCAGTGTTTTCTGGAGTTCCTTTTCCTCCTCTGAGAATTCACTATCCTCCACCATCCACTACTTCTACATATATTTTTTCTAACCATACAAATTATGATAAGGTCAAGGAAGTGATGTACCCCTCCTTAAAGAAGAATTAGTTTGGATCACTTCTTCAATATGGTTGAATTGTTGTATATTTTGTTTTGATCTTTTAGAATTTAAATTCACTTTATTATGAAATTCAGTATCTATTAATTTCTTTCTTTATGCTATGTGTACTTATATTTTTCTTTATTATTTTTTTGGGTTAAATTTACTCTTTTTTATAATCCCGAAAGGGGGATAAAAGAAGAAGCATTATATAATTATGAATTATTTTACCTATGAATAGTATTAAAAATACCTACTTTGATCATTATGAATCAAATTATTGTACTTTATAATGCCATGATTTATGATCCTAAAAAATGGTGATATTGTTGGACCTTTATAGTTTTAATAATCCCAAATCATGTCCAATCGTGTTCATTTATGTCAAATCATGGTTAGTTAAGTTCAAAAATGTTTAATTATGTTTATCTATGTCCAAATATATGTTTAACATAATTCTGTTGATTTTTATACTACATGTCAGGTAAACAGAAAAAATGGATAAATACGAGTCACTGAAAGAACGAATCACCGACTAAACAAAGGACTCACCGATAGAAGGAGTCACCGACTCACTAACCTACCGATAGAAGGAGTCACTTGCGCAATAACTTACCTTCAAAAGGAGTCACCAACGCACTGACCTACCGACATAAGGAGTCACCGATGCAATGACCTGCCCATTGAAGGAGTCACCAACAAAAGGAACTACCGTTCAATACATTGAAAATTTTCTGTACTCTCAAATTAAAAATTTATTTTAAAGATCATATTTATGAAACTCAGCACTACTTATTATATTAATGACCTTGTTAGAGAAATGTATGAGGTATGAGAAATCCCTTATTTCAAGGATTGTGCCTATTGTAGACCTCTATAGAATATAAAAATAACTCATTTGATAAAAAATATTGGGGGATATATTAAGTGAACCTACAAATTGAAAGCAAGAAGAAAAAATAAAGCACAATTATTTCTTGATCACTATGAACATGAATGATTTTCTAAGAACAAAAGTCTCAAAATTCTTACAACAACAAACCCTAGTGAAGAGAACTTTTGAAGAGTATCTCATGTTTTTCTGGAAACTAGAACACATAGCTTCCACGACACTCAGTTTTGGAGTCTGTTTCAAGAAGTGGACTCGATATCCACATCTGCTACATATAAGAAGTCCAGAAGTATCAAGAACATAACTTAGATCATTGTAAACACTTTATCATTATTTATTCTGTATTCTGTATAATGTTTTACTACTTTTTGAGAAGTGTCTATGTCTGTAGTATAATCACACACTATCTCCCATGCTAAGCTGGCGAATACAAAATATACTTATTTACTCATATTTACACATCATTTTTCTCACACATATAATTTATGAAGAGGTTCCTATGGGGTCTAATTGTATTTCTTTTCCCAAAAATAATTATGGTATAGGTCTTGTTGACCTGGATAACTTTGTATGATATTATAAACCTTGATCTAGGGTTTGGATCAAGTTTAATAATATAAATTTCTTAGTGGCAAGTGATCACCAATTGGAGAGGATTGAGTCTCTACTTGAGACTGAAACTCGTTTTTATCCATTGTGTATTTCAAATTTGGTATTTTATTTTCACTCATAATTCAGAAAACTACATTTTACTTTGATAGTTAATCTTAGACAGTGGTTATAATTGTTTTTGATTTTGAAAATTACTTTCAAATGTTATATAAATCTTTCAAATTGATTTAAATGAGAATTAATCAATCGTTTAGGAAATTAATTGAACTTTTAATACAGTTATAAATCTACTAATTTGGTTAACTTGGGTATTTATTATTTAAATTGGGGTATTTTTTAAATAATATTTTTCACATAAATTTTGATCGGAACACAATTCACCCCCTCTTGAGTGTGAAACTCCAACCAACAATGACCCATTATTGTCTCACGAGACATTAAATGTTAAAAAATAGATTATAGGGTGATATAATACCCCAATATTCATCATCCATACATATTTCTCCACTTAAAAAAATCATTCAAAAAATCATAAATATCCCAAGGAAAAATGGGTTTCATAACATTTCTGAATGGTATCACATAAAATTAATTCAAGTGCTAGATTTATTGATACCTAAAATTTAATCACATATAAGGAGTATTTCATAAAGGAATTTAGAAGGTGATTCATAAAACATAACTCCATAAGAGATATATATTTTAAATTTAAAGAGTAAAATGGAAGTAAAATATAAAAAAGTCATTATAAAACATTTCTTAACATCATCATAAGAGGAATAAGATATGAATTACTTTTGAAAATAACATTTTTAATAAATTTAAAATAATGAATTTTTAAAATAATTATTTGGAAAGAAATATCAATAATAAATTCTTGAATAAAACCTAAAGGTTTCAAAAGGTGAAGTGAAAAGATTTTGGAAATTTTTACTTTTAAATATAATATTCAATAATGGATCCTTAAAAAAGATATAAAATTTCAAAAATATGAAGTGATTTTTTTAAACTAATTAAATTTTAAAATAATATTCAATAATGTATCCTTGAAAAATACATAAATATTTTAAAAATATAAGTGATAACATTTTTGTAAACTTTTACTTAAAAAAATCTTCAATAATGGATCCTTGAAAAAGAAGTAATGATTTCAAAAAGGTGAAGTGAATTATTTTTAGAACTTTTACTTTTAAAATAATATTCAAAAATAGATCCTTGAAAAAAATTCTATTTTAGGAAATGTTGAGTAAAAGATAAAACATATGATCCTGAAATATAGACCTTTTTAATACTTTAAAATACCTTTGTTGAAAACCCATATTGTAAAAAGGGACAACAAAACTTCCATTTGAAAAGAAGAAAAGGTAAATATGAAGGTCACCTGAGATAAAACATAATTATTTTTCCAAATATAAACGATAACATTGGTTTTAAGAGAAATTATGGAAATGTAAAAGAAACCATCATAAAAGGGGATAAGAAGTATTTCTTACAATGATATCGTTTATGTGAAATTAATTGACCAAGGTATAATATTTGAATTTAATAAGTCATTTACCAATATAGAGGAGTGAAGATATAATTTTAAATCATAAATAGAATAATATTGGGAACTTATTAGTATGATGTTAAAGGATTAATCTTATGACCCAAGGAACTAACGTTTGAGTCAACTAAATCCCTTATAAAATTGGTATGATTTAAAACAAAAAATAAATTAGAGGAGAAATTTTTTAATGTATTTTTAGGACATTTTAATTTTTGGAAAATAATGATAATATTTACCCATATGTCATTACATACATTAATTAAAATAAAAAAAGTTTTGGATATGGAATAAATCTCAAATAATGAAAATTGAAACAAGAAACTCCTTACCTTAATTCTCAACATCGGTGAAATAAATTCAAAATAATGTGTAATAAATATAAATATCTTAATAAATATATTTAAAATATCAATTATATTAATAAAAATTTTACCATTTTTTATAATCATTTATTATACATTCATTATTCAGTTATCACTTATTTTCATTATCATAGGATTTAATTCTGATTATTTATCACATGTCTTGTAATAGAGAAGTAGAACCCTGTTATTTAATGATAATTCCTTCATTATCAGATTATAAAACATAGTTTAATCATTTTTTAATGATTTATACATCCTCTAGTTCATTTGATGGGAGATTTGGAAATATTTGATTGAAAGAGATCCATGGTGAACTTGTTTCATGTAATCAACTGATAACAATAGATTATTTCATAATTTTCATCAATTTTTGTGTAATACTTTAAGAAACATGTTTATGATATATATATCTCCTTTATATTATATATATATTCATCAAATACGTTTTAGAACCATCAGTTTAAGGTGATGATGAAAAATAGTACACATTGTTCATGGAGTTAGTAGTCCGCACGTATGCATGGATGATGTTTTCATTTACCAAAGAATGAAAGGAAAGAAAAATTTTATTTATCATTTTAGAATATTAATTTTTTTTAAATATCATATTTATTCATTAAATACGTACTCTAAAGAGACGATAGTCCACATGTTCACATAGACGATATACTAATCCTCCATAGAATATAAGGAAGGAAGGAAATGGTTTATATTTTTAGAATCCTATTTTTTTTAAATAAATATTAGTTCTTAAAAACCATTTTTAAATCATCCATATAAAGAAGTGATGAAAAATAAAACACATCGATCATGGAGGAAGTAGTCCACATATACAAATGACAATGTTTTCATTTTTCTAACGATAAAGGTTGAAAGATTGTTAATTTTTATTTAATAAACATAAAAAAAATTTATCTATATAAATAATAATTATTAAAACTTGTTGTAATGGTTAAAATAGGTTTTGAGGATAAATAAATACATGGAAAAAATATTAGAGAGTTATTATTACTTACATTGAGAATTCAAAAATTATCATAAAGTACTTCTAAGAAATGGACATCTAAAGAAATATTCTTATAAACAAGGCATTGGGAAGTGGAATTGGTTTATATTGTTAGTAAAATGGGATTATTTTAAAGTTAACATATAATTTTTAGAGTGTTTTTTAAGGGATAGGGGAATGACCCTTTTATAAGCCGAGATAATGGATTTTTTTAAATATAACCTCTTAATATAAAAGGTTCACATGTTTCACATTAAGATATGCTTAAAAAGAAAAAAAATAGTAGATAACAGAGGAGTTTTGGTTGATACACACCATAAATAACCATTTGGAGATATTATTTTAAAATTTTATCTCTTTTAAGCTTGGTTGAACTATTTTTAACTTAATTTATCTTTACTAAAAGAACTAAAATATTAGAGTATGTAACTTATTTTTATGAGAAAAAATAAAAATGAAATTATTTCATAATTTTTATATAATGATTTAAAATAGAAAATTATTTTATCAAATTAAATTTCCAATGTTTAGGAAATTTAATTTTAATATTAGAACACATTAATTGTAAAAATATTTTTTAGAAAACTACATTTTTAAGAATAAATTTTTTTAGGACAAAATTCCCTATGGTGTTCATTTTCATAAAATTAATCGATTTATTATTATCCAAATAAGATTTAAGAGTCATTAAAATAAATCCAAAACTAACTTCCAACTTCATAAAACTTAATTAATAGAAATAGAGAAAAATGAGTTTTTGTTAAAATAAATTTTACTTATGTTTCAAAATATTGAATGTTTTATTTAAATATATATTTTTTTTATTAAATGAATCATTTTTCTCCGTTAATAAATCTATTTTCATTATTTTTTATAAGTTTTAAAATATTATTTAATTTATTGTAACAAAAACTACAGTATTTCCAAAAAATTTGTAATTTTCTACCATTCAACTAATAATATTTTTTTTAAAATAAAAAAACATCTTAAGATAATATTAACATACTAAATAAAAAAGATATTTTTTTGTAAATAAATTCAAAAATTTAAGAATTTAACTTTTTAATGGAATTATAAAAATGATAAAATTTGTTTTATAGAAAAATGGCACTTTGAACATTAAATGTTTCTTTTCGAATTTTATATAAATTACTAATAAATATTAATATATTAGTTTATACATTTAACTATTACATATTATCATAATCCTTTTTTAAATGTTTTGAATTCAATTTATTATGAAAAAATAAACAACACTTTAAAATTTTTATTTGATAAAAAAATTATTTTTGAAATTAAAACATATTAATTATTTACCCAATAAATATTGAAAAAATTAATTGATTAATATATTTTTATTTACTTATGGTGTAACACCCATGGTTTCAGGTAATTTACCTTTTTATTATGTATTTTTATGTTAAATATTACATGGGTTAAGTTTAAATAGTTTTTTGATGGTTTTAGAGTGTTTTGGAAGTGTTTTTAAAGGTTCACAATCTGAGCATGGTTTGGGGAAATAATGAAAAATCTTCATGAAACTATACAAGAGATTCTAAGAGTCATCGGGTAGGTTCACAGTTTGGCCAAACCAGGTAGATGTCAGGTGAAATTGTGCAAGTGGATAAAGAGGGGAAAATCACTATTGGTGAAGAGTTTGTAAAACTATGCAAGCCAACAGTATAAGGGGCTACTTAGAGACAATAACATAAACATAGTTAGAGCCTGATTTCTCAAAAATTGTAGCCTAATCACACAACATGAATTTACTATTCTTAAAATAACATTTTAACTTGGTTTTTGTTCCCAAAACCCTTATTTTTATTCTCCTCTCTCAGGATCTAAAATTTTTCTCCTTCCATAAGGGTTCTTAGAAGTTCATTTAGACCTAAACGAATGTTTTTATTGATCTATGTTCTTTTGATATCTAGAATCAATGGTAAGTGTTGATTTTCTCACTTTATCTTTAGTTATTCTCGTATTATCTCCCCAAAAGGTTTTATTTAATAAGTTATGTATAAATCTTTTGACCATGTTGTTTTATGATGAGATCTTGATTGTATATATTTAATGGAAGAGGTTTTGAGCCTAGATCTAGATGTTTCTTTGTGTCATTCATCATTTTGGTCACCCTTTGAGAGGTAAGAGACATTTATCCCACTATACTTATTATAGAACCAAAATTCTTACTTTTATTTAAATGTTTTCTCATATTTTTAAAGGAAACATTAAATGATTTCTTAATGGAAACCATTTTGGTTTATGATTTGGGAACATGGGAATTTGAATGGATTTCAAGAACCAATTGTTTTATAATTTTAAATTTTTGGTGTAATGTTATGGTTTTGGTTGAACACAAGAAAGATGGCTATTAAAATGTTTTAAAGGGAATAAATATTTTATGTTGAATGTTTTAATTACAAAATTGGCATAAATAACCATAATTTGTTCATTCGGATAGATCATAGTAGTGATGTTCCACCGTTAATGTGGGATGATGCATGATATTAATGTACCAACATCAATTTGGGTTACCAAGAAACACCTTAGTGATAAGATGAATCACCGCTCATGAGGATATAGAGGTACTTGGAATGCATGTTTGTGTGTGAACATGGGATGGTTATGTGAAGTAGTAAAAAAAGGTAATATTTTTTTATTAATGTTTTCTTACATGGAACTCATTTATGACTTTTTATAAACTTTTTATTATTCTTATCACCTATTTTATAAAAAATATTATAATTTTTTCTTTTCCTAGTGGCATGTCTTGGTAAGTATTTGGTTATCACCTACTATGTTTTATACTCACCCTACTTGGGAAATTGGGTGTGTTTATAGACATTGTTCACTACAACACATGTAAAGGAAATGTATAATAATTTACTAGTGGATAATCTTGATGTTAGTTCCTTATAATGGTGTTAGAGTTTACATTATCTCTTTTTATTTCATTTGAGTGAATACAAAATGGTGTAGCTACATTTAGACATCCTTGGTTTTTCTTTAGTATTCTGTTATACCTTTTCAAAACTAATGTGATATTTTTATTATTTTATTGGTTTACATTTGAGATATTTAGTTTATACTCAATCATTATATAATTGGTTTGGTTGTTTTTTATATTTCAGATTCTGTTTTTCCTTCAAGTAATATCATCCATAATATTTTACTATGACCATGTAATTTATTTCCAACCTTTGGTGTCTTGGGGATTTCACCAGAGGTTAGAAACACCGTCAACCCGACCCAAGCCAATGGGTTGAGTGGGGATGCTAAAAATTATATCAATATTAATCATTCTGTCTTCTTGGGATGGTATATATGATATCAGGATTTTGGATCTTGAAATTTATTGTATAAAAATCCACAAATTTCCTCTTTATTTTGAATTTAATGCTTCCATGGTGGTCAGGGTATAAAAGTTTTGTAAAAAACTTATAGGTATGTTTTTATCTCATTATTCTTGGTTTAACAGATGTGGGTAACATATTATACATTAATAATGATACCTCCCACTAGAACTACATTGATCATATTATGTTTTCTTTTTTTGGGAAATGGTTATAATTATTGTTTCTTTTAATGATTTTTAATATTATAAGCCTTTAGTTTCTAATGAGTGATGGCTATGTGATGTTTTTTTAGTTATAGAGAAATGGAACCAATTAGTTGATTTGAAATCTTTCAAGAAGAGGCTACCTAAAATGTGGTTGCAATTGAACACCAGGTGAACTAACAACTAATTCCGAACATCGTTTAAGATATTCAAGGTATTAAAAAATGAAATCAAAATGAGGAACCAATACATTTGGATCATAATATATAATTTCAAAAAAAAAACACCAAATTTTGATGGGATTTAGAACCTATAAATAAAGAAGTGTGGATTAATAGAACGAACTGAATCTTTGATTCCCCAGGAACACCAGTTGATCTAATGAAAAATTTACTAGTATATATACTAAAGGATTTTTCTCCACAATAGCAGGACTTATCTATATAAAATAAATTTAATGAATGAATTACATGGGAGGACTTTGAATAAATTTTTTTAAAAAAATTATTCCCCATATCTTTAAGATACCCTTAATGATATATTTCTTCATCCTTAAATAATAAAATATATCTTATACAACTAAGTTTATAAATTTAGTTTTTTTCTCAACAAGTGGCCACTAGTGCATCCTTAATGGCTCATATCTTTGAGTTTAGATCATGAAATGAGATTTTTTTTACGATAGTCATCCTATATATTACTGATTATACAAAGATAATTAACTGAGTGATAATAGTGGAAAATGATATAATAGGAAATCTAGTTAGAGGAAGTATGTTTGCCTCTATAAGAACTAGAGTCTTCATTTTAGGTATGGATCTTTATTTCGGGTTGTTTTTGAGGAAAAAGGAAGAAATGAGAAATTTTCTAATTACACACCGTGTACTTTTGAGTACATGCTATGTACCTGTAACAACCCTAACTTTTGAATAATATTTGTTTCCTAAATTTTTGTGTTATTTTAGTTTATACTCCCTAAAACTATATCCTTTAATTAATGAAGTGAGTATAATTAAATGATACCATTGGTTTTCGACTGTTATACGACCATTGGTAAATATGACCATTAGAAACTAAAATCTTTACATTACAATTAATTTTTATAAATATAAGTGATCTTGGTTAATACAGAAAGAAGAGTGGATGGCCTCATCAAGTAGACCCGGGTCGTACGAAGCCCATCTGTTAGAGATTGGGAAGGAGGTAGAATCTCTGGGATTTTCTCTGGACTAAGCCCAAGATGAGCTTCATCATATGATGCTTGAACTAAATCACCTAAGGGAGAAGTTCAAGCTGATATAAATCACCACTCAGGTAATTTTATCCGAGCCTCCCCAAGATTCTATTACCACAGCACACCTTACACTTAGGTCCTATACATGTGTCATAAGGGGCCATTCAATGAGTCCTTAGATACATTTTGTAATCCCTTGATATAAATAAAATTGTTATTTCTTATTATGGTAATTTGTTTTTGATTTTCAAATGTTTGGATAAATATGGGATGAATATTATAGATGATTTTGGAAAGAGTGTAATTTAAAAAATTTATTTAATCTTTAAATAATTAATAATGTGAAATTATTTTCAGAAAATGGCCTTCTACAATTGTGACAAGTAAGAAATTTAGAGTCTAATAAGATCTACATAATTTTTTTGAATAGTAAAGTATGAATAGTAATATAAACTTATAAATAGTATTAGAAATAAATGAATAGTAAATCATCCAAAACAATAGAAACTTCACCCATGAATGTATAAATTCAATTTAGACATCTTAAAAGTGAAAAAATGATCATAGTATAAGTTTTGGTATTTTTTTGTCATAAATATTTTAATTAAAATTTTATAATAAATTTTATAAGTTAAAATAAAAATGTATTTACATAAAATGTAATAATAAATTGTTACTTTATTGTCTTATGGTTATACGATAATTTTATGGGACCTTGGCTACTTTTTCAAGGTGTTACAAAATAAGTTATAGTTTCATAGTTGTTTTTTTGAATAAATAATGATTTTATTTAAAAATTAAATTAAAAATATTTAGAAAATTATTTTCATAAAATGGGGATCATTTTTTAATTCTGAGGATTGATATTAGGTTAGGGTAAATATATGATATTTTTATAAAATATTTTGTTTTTTGGTGAATAGTAAAAATATAGTTTTGAGTTTCAGGTGTTTAATAACATCATTAATGATGTAATAATGATGTAATCATTCTGGTAGACTTATGAATTTAAAGATATGATATGTGGTGTCCCAAGTGGACAATACCATGGGCAAATACCTTGAGAAAATACCTTGGGAAAGCCCATGGTTTTGCAAATACCACCGATGGGGTGTCCCTTGGAAATTAATTAAATATTCTCTCACTTTTCCTATAAATACCGTGCCATTCCCTCATTCACTTCATTATAAAATCCTCATCAACGTAGTTCTGGTATTTTTACCTCCCAAGGAGTCCTTCCAAGGTTCCATCAAGCCCCCCAAGGTCCCAACCTTCAATATTTCGAAGTTACTCTTCAAGGTACGGGAACCTTCCACCCTCTTTTTTAGTCATGATTTCCTTTAAGTTATGTCTTGTAGTTTCCATATTCTTATGTGGGGGTATGTTATTATATATTATTATTACTTCCCATTTTATGTCCAAATTATGAGAGACCCTTTCTTCTCTCATCAATTTATTTTTTGAATTTTTAAGTGACGTCGTTAGGCTGCCGAAATTTCATAAAATAAATCCCATCTTCTCTTTTCTTTCGAGTTTCATTTTCATATGGTATTTACATAAAATATCTGTACCATGATCTTATTTATTTTTATTCTATACCCATACTATATTATGATTTTTTTATGAGAGGGTGACTCTGGTCCCCTCTCTTTTCAAGGTTTTCTAAAACCATGTTATATAGTCGTGAGCTGCAGAATTTTCGTCTAAAAAACTCTCTATTTTTCTCAAGAAATTCTCTTGTATTATTTATGTGAATACCAAAATATATTTTTATTTCCAACGGTATTCATAAATATATATAATTTATCTATTTTATTCTGGAATTTATATATATATATAACCCTCACTCCCTTTCTATGGGTTATAAATGACATAACGATCATGATTTTAAGAACTTTTAAAATGTCACTATTTTGATGTGAAAACTATTAATTTTACTATCTATGGGTTATTTATGAAATGTTTTATTATCATCAATGTGGATAAAAAGAATATAAATACATATTTAGGGTGTTACCTGATAGCGCTCCAATAGATTGGGTAAAGAATTTAATCTCTAGAGATGAAAAGTTTCACAATACCTTGGTGATTAACCTTGGTAAATTTTATGACACCATGGGTATGAACCTTGGTGATATGTTCATGAATGTATAAATTAAATGTTTTAGAAAAATACTAATGTTATGGTTAAAGTTATTTTCATTGTTAAATTCATCTAGTTCCATTTCTCATGTCTTTATCATTTTTATCAAGTTCTTATTGATTTCACAAGCAAACTGATTCCCTTGTTTTCCTTACTGGGCCTTCTGCTCACCCTTTCCTTTTATGTATGTATCTAGGTTATGAGAAGAAATAATTGTACTTAGGAAGAAATTAGGATGAATCTCATCAAGTGGATTAGAATAATGTTTAATGTTTTCATGTTTTATGTTCCGGATTTCTAAGACACTAGACTTTAAAGATCCTATGTTTGTAAAATGTAATGAAAAGTTAAGTAAGAAATGGAGGGATGCCATAGTTGGTATCAAAGGATAGTTTAGTTATTTATGGAAATTAGGATTTGAAAACTTTAGAAATAACCCTATAGAAAAGTTTTAATATAGGAAAACTTCATAGTATTTTGGTGAGAATTGAGTAAGTGGTTTATAAAGAAAATACATATTTGTCTTGATACGAGCAGGTAGAGGCAGCTCTAGCACATATGTACCTAGGAGTGAAAACTCTAAGAAGGAGTTTTTGTCTTGAACCGGGGTATCCTGGTACACAACAATGAGCCTTGCTTCACACTTGGTTATGACACTCCTGGGGAATATGTTTTGTTAATCATAAGCTTTTTATAAATAATTATAAAGGATTTATAGAGAAATGTAATTGTTTAAAGAATGAAGTTTTAAGACATTAAATCCTTTATAGTTAAAAGATTCATAAATGAAATAATATTCTCACTAAGGATTTATTCTTTTATAAAATGGCGGGAAATATGAGGTACCTTGCAAATGGTGACCGTAATGGACCATGCGCTGATGACCCTCCGATGGAATCTGGAATGGAAACTTTCATGAAAATGATGAACCAACTGACTCAAGTTATGGGAAATAAGTTGAATCAAGCTGAGATACCAATATCATCGTGATGGAAAACAAATTTATGTTGAGTCCTTTATACGTCAATGGCCACCAACCTTTAGTGGATCAACAGATCCATTGATTGCTGAAAAATGGATCAGCTCTATTGAGAAGATCTTTTCTGTTCTCCACTATTCTGAAAAAGAGAAGGTTAACTTGGCTGTTTATCGATTAGTGTGAGAAGCTGATCAGTGGTGGGAATTGATTAAAAACACATGTCCAAGAGTGGAATTTTAAGCTATAGAGTGGGAAGAGTTCAGACGGGTATTATTCAACAAGTATTTCCCATGATCGATGAGAACAAGAATGGAGAATGAATTTGAGGGAATCTACGAGATGAACTTCACAAGGCTTCACGTTACAACTCTAGCTTTGTCATGGATCCAAATGGTAAGGTTGATAGATTCTTTAGTGGACTGAGACCTCATCTTCAGAAGAATCTATCCAACCGAGATTATGATATCTATGAGGAGATCATGCGAAGTGCGATGAAAGTCGAACTAGAGTTTGGTGAGATGCAATGATCTCATAAATCCAATTACAAGAAAATATCAATGGATCCAAGCTTAGGGAGGGGATTTGATTAAAGAAGAGGAGGAAATAATGTACAATGTCTCACATGTAATAAAAGTGGGATGAAGAATTTGGGGAACTACCTTCTCAGGAGTGGGAAGTGATACAAGTGTGGTCGAGATGGCTGCATAGCACAAAATTGTCCTAGTGAGGTGAAGCCACAACTTCCCAAACCTAAAGATAAGGGGAAGATGCTGTAGGCCCTACCTGATGTCCAATTCTATAAGTGTATACAACTTGAACACTTTAGCAATCACTATCCAAATGTGAGGGCAGTGGAGGGGAATCACCATCATCCTCAGCAATGACCAAGGGAACAAGGTCGTACTTTTTAAATCACTATGGATGAAGTTAAAGTGCCAAATGATGTGGTGGAAGGTAATATTATTGTTCTCTCAAAGCTAGAAAGTACTTTGTTTGATTCTGGTTCTATGTATTGCTTTATTTCCTCCATGTTTTCAAAGAATTTAGAATCAACCCCCCAATTTTCTAAAAGTAGAGTTATCAGTAAAGACTCCTGGTGGGATTATCCAAGCATTTTCAGTCTTTATAAACTCTAGTATTTACTTTAATGAGAACAATCTTATCACAAATTTAGTAGACTTTTGCATGCTGAAATTCGAGATTATACTAGGGATGAACTGGCTCTCAAAGTATAATGATAAGATCAAATGCAGAAGCAAGGAAATCTTAGTAGTCTTGAATGTAAAACCTATAGTTATCTTCTAAGGAGAGATATCTCAACCATATCTTTGTCTATAATAACGTCCTATATCCTTCTTTATGGAGTTTATCAGTGAATAAAAATAAGGAAATTATATTTTGAGGATAGAAAATGTCCCCATCATCTAGGAATACGTTGAAGTATTTCCTAAGGAGTTAACCAGACCTCCTCCAGAAGGAGAGGTAGAGTTCTCCATTGAACTTGTACTTGGATCCCATCTGATATCAAAGAACCCATATAGGATGGAAAATGTGGAGCTGGAGGAGTTAAAGAAACAATTCCAAGATCTTTTGAAGAAGGGTTTTATCTGACCGAGTGTGTCTCCTTGGGGATCACCAGTTCTCTTTGTGAAGAATAAGGATGGATCGATGCGTCTATGCATTGATTATAGAATATTGAATAGGATCACAATGAAGAATAAATACCCTCTTCCAAGAATTGATGGCTTATTTAACCAAATTCATGGGGCTCAATTCTTCTCTAAGATTGATCTTCGATCTGGTTATCATAAATTGAGGGTGAAGAGAGAAGATAATTCAAAAACTGCCTTCCGATCAAGATATTGGAATTTTGAGTTTGTTGTTATGCCCTTCAGACTGACTAATAAAACTACTATTTTTATGGATTTGATGAATATAGTCTTTAAGAAGTACCTTGATAACTTTTTGGTAGTTTTTATTGATGATATTATGATATATTCGAAAAGTCGCGAGGAGAATGTGGATCATCTAAGGGTTATTTTTCAAACTCTGTGGAAGGAGAGGATTTTTGGGAAGTTCAAAAAATCTGAATTATGGTAGCAACCAGTTTATTTCTTGGGGCACATTGTAACCAATGAAGAAATCACAGTTGACCATGTAAAGAAAAAAGTCCTATAGGAGTGACCTCACCCTACAGCAATAACTAAGTTTCATAGTTTCCTTGGATTCACAGGATATTATAGGAGGTTTGGAAAAAACTTTTCACGACTTTATAATCCATTAACCAAGTTAACTCGAAAATGGGTCAAGTTCATCTGGACAAAGGAGTGTGAGGACAGTTTCCAAGAGACGAAGAAGAGATTGGTTACTGCACCCGTGTTAACTCTGCCCTCAAGTGAAGAAGGATTTGTTATTTTTAGCAATGCATATTTGAAAAGACTTGGGTGCTTCCTCATGAAAAATGAAAAAGTCATTTCTTATGTATCTCGGTAGTTGAAGACTCATGAGCATAACTATCCTACGATGATTTGGAGATGGCTACGGTCATTTTTGCTATGATGATATGGAGGCACTGTCTTTATGGGGAGAAATGTGATATATACATAGACCACCAAATATTGAAGTATATTTTAACACAAAAGGAATTGAACATGAGACATAGGAGATGGTTGGAGCTTCTTAAAATACTATGATTGTTTAATTCATTATCATCCTGGAAGAGCAAAAAATGTCGCTGATGCATTAAGCAGGGAAGACCGAATTGTTTTTTCCATGATTAGGATTCAATGAGATCCTTTGGTCAATAACCTAGTAAAGCTGGACATATGAATTATAAGGGAAGGGACATCATCAAACCTAACCCAAATTATTTCTCAACTGTCATTACTAGGGAAGATCAAGAAAGATTAGAGAAAATATCATTTGTTATAGAAGAAGTTTGAGGCTGTGAAGGATGGGATGTTTTTTGAGTTCAATATTGATCAAGAAGGTGTACTAAAATTTCGTACAAGACTATGTGTTCCATATATTCCTAATATAATGAAGGAGCGATGGATGAAACTCATAGCTCTAATTTCTCTATAAATCTTGGAAGCATGAAAATGTATAGCGACCTTCGTGATCATTATTGGTGGGATAATATGAAAATGGAGATTGTTGACTACAAGTCATGGTGCCTAGTATGTCAGCAAGTGAAGGCACAACAATAACTTCCTAAAGGGGTATTGAAACCACTACCCATACCGGTATGGAAGTGGGACAATATCACTATGGACATCATCACTTGTCTCCCGAGAACTTCCAATGGAAACAATGCAATATGGGTTATTGTGGACCATGTCACTAAGACTGCCCATTTTATCTCCATTCGGGAAGATTTATCTCTTGATCAACTTTCCAATATTTACGTGATGAAAGTGGTAAGGCTACATGGAGTTCCAATTTCTATCGTATCTGACCGTGATCCAAGGTTCACATCAAAATTGTGGAGAAGTCTTCAACATTCTCTGAGCATTGAATTTAATTTTAGTACGACCTATCATCCACAAACTGATGGCCAATCTGAAAGAACTATTCAAAGACTCGAGGATATGATAAGAACATGATCAATGGAATTTAAAGGTGGATGGGATCAACATCTCCCTTTAGTTGAGTTCTCTTACAATAATAGCTTCCACTCGAGCATTCAAATGGCACCCTATGAAGCTATATATGGTAAGAGATGTTGAAATCCTACTTGTTGGCATGAAACTGGTGAGAGAAATATTCTTGGACCTGATCTTGTGCAAGAGATGACAGAAAAGGTCCACACCATCCAACAACACATTAAGGCTACTGAGAGTTGGCAAAAGAGCTACACCGACAACCGTCAAAGGGACATGGAGTTTGATGTTGGTGAAAAATTCTTTCTTTGAATTTCACCTTGGAAGAGATTTATGAGGTTTTTGAAGAAATGGAAGCTCATACCTAGGTACATTGTACCCTATTAAATCCTTGATTGTGTGGGAGGAGTGTCCTATCGGCTTGCACTTCCTCCAAATCTAGCACAAGTTCATGATGTCTTTCCCGTATCCCTCTTGAGGAATTATATACCTGACCCTTCACATGTACTAAATCCATAGGTGGTATAACTAGAACATGACCTCTCTTATGAGGAACAATTGGTGGAGATCTTGGATCGTAGAGGCGAGGTTCTACTCAACAAGACTTCCCACCTTGTTAAGGTATTATGGAGGAACCACAAATGCGAAGAATCCACATGGGAACCAGAGGAGTGTATGAGCTAGAAGTACCCACACCTTTTCTCTTCTTAGGGTACGGGTTAAAATTTCAGGGACAAAATTTATTAATGGGGGAAGACTGTAACGTCCTGAACTTTTGAATAATATTTGTTTCCAAAATTTATGTGTTATTTCATTTTATAATCCACAAAAATACATCCTTTAATTAATGAATGAGTATAATTTAATGAGACCATTGGGTTTTGACTGTTATATGACCATTGGTCAATATGGCCATTGGAAACTGAACTCTTTACTTTACAATTATTGTTTATAAATACAGGTGATCCTGGTTAATATAGAAAGAATAGTTGATGGCCTCATCCAGTAGACTCGGGCCATACAAAGCCCATCTGTCACAGCTTGGGAAGGAGGTAGCATCATTGGGTATTACTCTGGACCAAGCCCAATATGAGCTTCATCATGTGAAGCTTAAATAAAATCACCTAAGGGAGAAGTTCAAGCTAGTAGAGATCACCACTCGGGCAATTTTTTCCAAGCCTCCCCAAGATTCTATCACCACAACACACCTTACACTTACATCCTATAAAGGTGTTATAAGGGGCTATGTAATGAGGCCTTGGATACTTTTTTTGGCAATCCCTTATTATAAATAAAATTTTTATTTTTTATTATGGTAAAATTTGTGATTTTCAAAGGTCGGGATAAATATGGGATGAATATTATTGATGATTTTGGAAAATGTGTATTTTAAAATATTTAAGTAAACTTTAAATAATTAATAATGTGAAAAGATTTTCAGAAAATGGTCTTCTATAATTGTGACCAGTAAGAAATTTAGAGTCTAATAAGATCAACTTAATTTGTGGTGAATTGTAAAGTATGAATAGTAATATATCCTTATGAATAGTAATGAATTTTAATGAATATTAAATCTTCCAAAAAATAGAAACTTCACCCAAGAATGTATAAAAATAATTTAAACATCTTAAAAGTGAAAAAGAATCAAAGTATAACTTTTCTTATTTTTGTATGTCATAAATATTTTAATTACAATTTTATGATTAATATAATAATTTAAAGTAAAAATTTATTTTCATAAAATGTAATCATAAATTGGTACTTTATTTTCTTATGGTTAAATGATAATTTTATGGGACCTTGATTACTTTTTCAAGGTGTTACAAAATAAGTTATAGTTTTAGAGTTATTTTTTTTGAATAAATAATGATTTTATTTAAATATTAAATTTCAAAAATTTAGAAAACTATTTTCATAAAATAAGGTTCATTTTTTAATTTAGAGCATCGATATTAGGTTTGAGTGAATTTGTGAGATTTTTATAGAATGTTTTGTTTTCGGGTGAATAGTGAAAATACTGTTTTGAGTTTCGGGTGTTTAATGACATCATTAATAATGTAATAATGATGTAATCATTTTGGTCTACTTGTTAATATTAATAAATACTCTGAGGTGTCCCAAGTGTCCAATACCATGGTCAAGCCCATGGTTTTCCAAATACCACCGATGAGGTGTCTATTGGGAATTAATTAAATATTCCCTCACTTTTCCTATAAATACCAAGCCATTCCCTCATTAATTTCATTGCAAAATATTACTTAACAAAGTTATAATCTTTTTAAATCCCAAGAAGTCCTCCCAGGGTGCCCTCAAGCTCCCCAAGGTCCCAACATTCAAGATTTAGAAGTTACTCTTCAAGGTAAGGGAATCTTCCACCCTCTTTTTTTAGTCATGATTTCCTTTAAGTTATGTCTTCCAGTTTCCATCTTCTTATGTTGGGGTATGTTCTTATATATTCTTATTATTGTCCATTTCATGTCCAAATTATTATATACCCTTTATTCTCTCATCAATTTATTTTCTGAATTTTTAAGTGACGCTGTTGGGCTGCCGAATTTTCGTAAAAGAAATTGCATCTTCTCTTTTCTTTCTAGTTTTATTTTCATATGGTATTTTTTCAAATATCTATACAGTGATCTTATTAATTTTTATTATGAAACCATATAGTATTATGAGTTTTTTATGAGTGGGTGACTCTTGTCCCCTCTCTTTTCAATGTTTTCTAGAA
Organism: Viscum album; assembly: GCA_963277665.1. Classification (NCBI taxonomy): domain Eukaryota; kingdom Viridiplantae; phylum Streptophyta; class Magnoliopsida; order Santalales; family Viscaceae; genus Viscum; species Viscum album. The sequence goes on along the minus strand of OY728153.1, from coordinate 2,052,839,360 downwards.
CAATGTTATATAGCTATTATGTTGCAGAATTTTCGTCTAAAAATATATCTCTTTTTCTCAAGAAATTATCTTGTATTATTTATGTGAATACCCAAATCTATTTTTATTTCCAAGGTTATTCATAAATACATAAAATTGATATATTTTATTCTATAATTGACATACATATAACCCTCACTCTCTTTCTATGGTTTATAAATGACATAACGATCAAAATTTTAAGAACTATTAAAACGCCACGATTTTGAAGTGAAACCCGTCACTTTTACTCTCTATGGGTTATTTGTGAAATGATTGATTATTATCAATGTGGATCACATGAATATAAATAAATATTAATGGTGCTCCTTGATAGTGCTCCAATGCATTGGGTAAAGAATTTAATCTCTAGAGATGATAAGTTTCACGATACTTTGGTGAATAACCTTGGTAATTTTTATGACATCTTGGGGATGAGCCTTGGTGATATGTTCATGAATATATAAATTAAATTTTTAGCCACACATTAATGTTATGGTTCCTGTTATTTTCATTATGAAATTCCTCTACTTCCATTTCTCATGTCTTTATGTTTTTTTTCAAGTTCTTATTGATTTCACAAGTAAAATGATTCCCTTGTTTTCCTTACTAAGCCTTATGCTTACCCTTTCCTTTGATGTATATCTATTGGTTATGAGATGCAATAATTGTAATTAGGAATAACTTATTATGAATCCCTACAATTGGATTAGAATAATATTTTATTTTTTCATGTTTTATGTTCTTGATTTCCGAGACACTAGACTTTAAAGATCCTCTATTTGTAAAATGTAATAAAAATTTATGTAATAAAAGTTGGGATGCCATAGTACCTGGTTTCTACATGTAGCTGTGTACTATCTGAGTATAGGGCCATGTAGGTGACCTGGTTGACCTTCTAAAGCGGGGTCCAGTTGAGGCTATTACCCAACATGAACATTAAATGAACACACCATGTACTTTTCTTTTTAATTGATGAATTAGATTGGGGTCACATAGAATCTCCAAAACAGACTTTTTATTCTCTTAGTTTGTACAGGTGAAAGATGGATGGCCGAATAACTTCAAGATCTTCCCAATCCCCCGTTGGAATTACTATTGAGAGACCACTAGTTGCATTGGATTCCCACCAGTGAGTTCTCTCTTTCCCTAGAGTCTCTCTTCTTGATTCCTCCTCTCTCATGGGTATTTCAAGGTTGATCATTTCTATTATTTTCATATATCAACATTTTTCTCATCTAATTAAAGGGCTGATGTTCAAGAGTGGTGACCGTACGACATCGAGGTAGGTGGTTTGTTCCTTTCTTTGGTTGTCTTTGGATTATATATGCTTAAAGTGCTGAATATCCATGTCTGGGGTATTGCGTATTTTGGAATTTAACCCTATTTAATACCTGACATGGTTTTTTTCTTGGGAAAGGGTTATTTCTTATGCATAAGGTTTTATACCTTGACTATGGGTGTGTTTACCTTATTTAATTGATTATGGCTGTTTGGTCTAGAATTATTTTTAGGATTTCTTTTTTTTTTCATGCCTCGTGTTGTTAGGATGGAGTTACTGATTATATAAGATGCATGTGATTCACATTGTGAAAGTTTGACCAAGGGGAATTTGAATTTGAGAGTTTCCCGAGGTGGGGTTTTATATGTATAATTTTTTGTTATGTTGACCCAGAGGTATTGACTATAGGAGCTTCCGGGTTGTTATAAACCAGAGGGGTTAGATCGTGATAGCTACATAGGCATCCATTATTAAATTAATGTTGGACCCTAGGGAATTGACTATGAGAGCTACCGGGTTTTCATTCTATTTTATTGTTGCTATGCAGACCAAGGGGGTATTGACCATGAGAGCTTCCCAAGTGGTCGTTTGATAATGATTAGTGCTATATGGGACTAAAGGGGTTTGAATGTGTGAGAATTCGTAAAGGGTCATTATTTATGAGTTGATGATATGTTAAACCATAGGTGTTAGACTGTGAGAATTTTCCAAGAGGGTTGCTTTTTAATTATTAAATGATTGTGACAAGTCTTCCAAGCCAAAGCATAAGCTTGGACTTGGTCTTACTAGATTGTTTAGATAGTCTTATGAGACATCTGTTTCACTATTACACAGGGGATTTATATCTTAGGATAGATCCTAGGATTTCATTCTTAAATAGTTTGAATAATTAAAAAATGTAAATTAATGTAATTGAAAACTGCTGGAATGTTTTCTTTTGAGTACTTACTAGTTTATTACTTCATTTTTTCATATTACCTGCTATATATATTCACTGACAATTAGGCACTGATATTTTGGTGGCTGCCTACAGGGATTCATCTTACACCCTGTTTGGGTCATGCTATTGGACCTAAATAGATTATATGGTTGTAGGTATAGATAAGGGTAAGCATCCTTCTTCATCACGTACTTGATTGCTCTTGGAGCTTGAGATAATGGGACCAAGCTAAGGCTTGCGATGCTGTTGGAGTTTACTACTATTCTGTACTTTGGTTTTCGTATTGTATTACATGCATTGTGATTTTTTTGGATGCTTTCTTAGACACATATGACATGCATCATTTATATATACGCTCAAGTTGTTATATTATTATCAGTCTTCCGCTGTTTACTTTTTTGTATGGTATTACTACTTCCGCTATTGTTACTACTTGTTATTAATCTATGTATACTCTTCCAATGATGGAATAGTTTCCCCACTATCAGGATTTGTCCCTCACTGCTAGTCGGTAGCCTTTGAAATTTTGGGAAATGCGCTTGAGGTCATGTGACCAACTGGGTATGGGGATCCCTTGGGCGGCACCCAGAACCAGGACATTACAAAGTGGTATCAAAATAATTCCTCTCTGGCTTTGACTTACTATTTGGAGCATATAGAATGGGATATAAAGGAATGGGTATTTGGTAATAAGCTGTGCCCGAGAGTAGCTAACCCGTATTCAAGGAAAATCCACGTTACCTCTAATATTTCAATTTTTCTAGTTTTTCAATTATTACAGTTGATTTGATTTCACCATTTGGTTATGAAATTGTTTTGTGCTGTTATTATTGATATCATTTTGATTATACTTCTGTTGCAACCCAATTAGATGAGGGTATTCCATCTCATGCATCATATAGGCACTTGCTAGAGATCACATGTCATGTATTCTTGTCATGCCATTTTGGGTGTATCACTGATTTCATGTTATTGTGATAGATGTTGTGATATATATGCATGTTGTTTTGATAGATGCCTTGATAGAATACCTTCTATTTTGAGAGTGTATTGATAATTACAAATATACGATTGGATGGACACCAAGATTTTGTCTTTGATGTGTTATGGGCCCTCTTGGATTAGAATTTGGTGGATCATGTTTGAACTTTATTTGTTTTCTTTCAAGTTATGATGGAAAAAAGGCTTCCAAAATTTGATTCTTGGGGATTATGGGCTCCCACAGATCAGAATATTTCATATCTTGGACAAATTTTGTGTTTTTAATAGTTATAAAGAATTTTCAGAGGCCTACTGTCTGGAAACATAGAAAACACAACGTGTGATGTTATGAACAAACACCATGTGTTCTTCTATATTGGAAGAAACACATTTTTTTAAGTACATTCCATGTACCATATGTACACGGAATGTAGTCTTTCACAGTGTGACTGACTATGTGAGCAGAGACATGGGTTTGGTAAATATTTGGTGGGAAACACTGAGTATCAGGAGTACACTCCGTTTTGTAGAGAACTGTATATCTATCCATGTGACCGATGATCCGGGTAGATGAAACATATGTTTTACACACCTTGTCTCTCTTATGAACATTGTGTAGTTATCAACCATGTATCAGGTCATGTGACCAATGAAACGGGTGAATGGGACTTAAGTAGCACACACCATGTCTTTGGTGAACACACCGTGTAGTGTTACCCATGTTAGAACCATGTAAGTCTAGTTTTGTATAAGGACCTGGGTAGGGGGGAAAATTCAAATACACGCCGTGTTTTAGGATGAACATGTCGTGTGTATGGGTTGTTACATGACCAGGTTGTCAAAGGTACATTCCTTGTATAATTCTTAAGGGATCACGCCGTGTAGTGGTTCTATATGATGTGTAACCCTATTTTGTGAAACTTGAATGATTTCTTCTCCTGTTGCGCTCTTGAAATTATATGTTGTTGTCTTTGGTAATCTAAAACTATGGTGTGTGCTTGAAATTGCAGAGTCATGCCATTGATATGTACTCCGGTTGTATGCTAGGTACATGGAGATGATTAGACACCATATATGGTAGATCAAGGACTACCACCAGACCCTCCCGTCCTGACTGTCTTAGCACCAACAGTTATACTAGACGCAGGTGCTGATGCACAGTTCTGTGAAGGATTTCTGATGATGTTATAGACTTTTTAGGGAGCAGCACATCTTTCCCTGACAATGTAGGTTTTGATGAGGGTGTTCTAGCAGTATAATCATCCCACTTTTATAGGGTTTGGATGAACACAAGCTGTAGAGTCATGGTTGGAGGCCATGCTTGTTATATTTTTGCATCTAGAGGCGCATTTGAAGAGGAGGGTGAAGCTCATGATGTACATGATATGTGATTCCTCCAAGAGATAATGGGATGTTATCTCACAGGTGGGACATTATGAGGATATGTCTTGGGAAGAGTTTCATAGGACCTTTTATGATTACTTCTATCCCATGACATTGAGGGACGATCGAGCCCGAGAGTTTGTGCACTTGGAGCAGGGTACTCTTTCAGAGATTGATTAATCATCTCGTTTTACAGAGCTACAAAAATTCTCACCTTTTTTAGGAGGCGATGAGTTAACTTTGGTTAGGCTATTTAAGGATGGTCTTAGGTATTACATCTGATCGCAGGTGAATGTTTTTAGGATGACTTCGGTGTTGGCTATAGTGAACCAGACACCGATTACCAAGCGAAATCTGAGGGATTTGGGAGATGCGAGCTAGCGAAGTTTAGCATCTAAGGATGGTACTCCTTTGAAAGATATCTGGAAGTGCTTCATGGAGATTTCATGTGATGTTTCTTCTCGTATCTTGGTGGAATGCTAGTAGTGCGAGAAGAGTGGGTATAACAGAACACATTGATCGAAGGACCCAGTTGAGTGCCGATCTTATGGAAAGATGAGTCACATTCAACATTTTTGCAAGGTGTTGTCACCAGAAGCGAGTGATAGGGGTTCTGTTATGACTCCACATTTAAGAGTAGGACCACCAGTTTATCGTCAGTAAGGGATTTGGAGTTTTCAGGCTGTTCAGGCCAAAGAGGTGGTCATAGAAGTAGTAGTTAGATGGAAAGTTTTCAGCGACAATAGAATGGATCAGATCAGGGTAGTCAGGAAGGGTTGTAAGACCACGATATAGGATCAAATTTTTCAGTGGAGTAGACCTAGCAAGATTAGGATCCCAGACCCTCTACAGTTATAGTTACGATTCTAGTTTCCTTAGTTTTAACTTCTTGTCTTTTTAATACAACGGCTTCCCATAGTTTTATATATGTTTCCATTGAAGAGATCCTAGGGCTCGGTATAATTACTTTTGAGGATAGTATGATTTTATACACTCCGTTTGGGATTATGATGGCTTGTGTATGTCAGTGCAAGTAGTTCCCTCTTGTGGTTGGTGGGTGTCACTTATTATGGGACCTCTATGTCATAGAGATGACATGCTTCAATTTCATTCTCGAAATGGAGTGGTTGGTCTCTTTCCAAGAATTTGTTGACTTCTATTGCTGTAGGGTGAGTTACACGTAACCAGAGGGAAGGTATTTTTTACACAAGGGAGAATGGGATGTCCAGCAGAGCATAGCGGGACTCGAGCATCATGGGTTTGGAGGAATTACAACCTAGATTAATAGTTTATATCTGGATGACCAAGGGACTTCTCAGATTCACTTTTCTCCATTGGTGGATCATTTCATGGATTTTATTTCTAGATAACATTTTAGGTTTAACTGTGGATCGAGAGGTAGATTTCTCTATTGAGCTTATTCTAGGAGTGGAATCGGTGTCCATTCCTCCTTATAGGATGGCTACACCAGAGTCACAGGAGCTCAAGAAGAAGTTGGAGGAGTTATAAGAAAATGGTTTCATTCAACCCAGTACTTCTCCCTAGGGTTCGACTGCTATTTTTATGAAGAAGGTGGATGATACCCTCAAAATTTTCATGGATTATCAAAAGATGAATCAGTTGAAGGTCAAGAACCGATATCCCTTACCGAGAATTTATAATCACTTTGATTAGCTTCGAGGAGACCGAGTGTTCTCGAAGATTGACTTGAGTTCCGGTTATCATCAGTTGCATGTTACACTATATGATATTCCTTTTACATCCTTTTAGAGTAGGTATGGTCGATATGAGTATTTGGTTATGCCATTCGGTCTCACAAATGTGCTAGCAGTTTTCATGGCACTGATGAACCGAGTATTCCATCATGACTTGGATTCTTTTGTGGTAGTATTTTTGGATGATATATTGGTGTAATCTCTCACTTGAAACGAACATACTAACCATATTGAGGTCGTATTGAGTACACTGAGAGAGCATCATTTATATGTTATGCTCTCAAAATGCCACTTCTGGATAGACCAGATTCACTTCTTGGGTCGTATTATCTCATAAACATGAGTATTAGTAGACCCGGATAAAGTGAGAGAAATAGTTTCCTAAGAGCCACCAAAATATTACTTTGAGGTATGGAGTTTTATGGGTATGGATGGTTAATACATGTAATTTATACAGGAGTTTTCACGCTCAGAAGCGCCACTGACGGGCCTGACTAAGAAGGGTATGAAGTACTCGTGGAAAGATTCATGTGATTCAACCTTTGAGGACCTAAAGGGGAGATTGAATTTAGCACCAATACGTATTTTTTCAGAGCCGAGAAAGAGTTACACCATTTACTGAGATGCATTAGGTATCGGGCTGGGAGTCGTTCTTATGAAAGGGGAATGAGTAATTGCGTACAATTCTCAGCAGTTCAGGACACATGAGAGGAATTAACGAACAAACGATCTTGAGTTGGCTATAGTTGTGCATGAGTTTCACTATTGGAGACATTATATTTTGGGAGAGAATTTTGTGGTATAAACTGATCGAAAAAGTATCAAGTATATCTTTACTCAGTGTAATATAAATTTGAGATAGTGAAGGTGGTTTGAGTACCTTCTGTATTTTGACTTTGAGCTTGCCTACACATCTAGGAAAGGAAACACAATGGCTGATGCATTGAGCAGTAGGACTCAGATACTGGTAGTTTAGGATTCTAGTAGTGGGTGGAAGCATATGGCTATATTCTCTGATATGCATTTGGAGGGGCATGACAGGTAGGGGAAGACATTTCTTTCTTATATAGCCGTTACCTATACTCTACTTGATCAACTTCAAATGAGGCATCTATCAGATTCCGAAGGCCTAGTCCAATGGGAGAGTGTGTCAGGCGAGGACCCTACTCCTAGGTGGACCATAGGCGATGATGAGGTCTTTTGTTTTCATGGATTATTATGGGTGACAGTAGACATACGTTAGGAGTTGATGCGAGATTTTCATTTCTATGTTTGGGTAGTTCATCCTAGTGTCACCAAGATGTATCGAGAGTTACACCGTTATTATTGGTGACTAGATATGAAGAGGGATGTGGCTGGTTTTGTTATAAGATTTTCCACCTATTAGTAGGTGAAGGCAGAGTATTAGCTGCTAAAAGGTCATTTATAGTAGTTACCCATTCCCTAGTGGAAGTGGAATGGTGTCGTGATGGATTTTTTGATAGGTTTACTAAGGTCACCTCAAGAGAATGATGTTGTTCAGGTTGTTTTTGACAAAATCATGAAGGTTTCACGCTTCTTTCTGATCAAGGAAACCTTCAATGTTGATGAGCTTGAAAGGTTGTACATCTGATAGATATTACATTTTCATGGGGTTCTACGCTATATGATTTCAGATAAGGATGCCTTGTTTACTTCTTATGTCTGGAAGGGACTATAGAGAGATTTTGGTACATAGGTACTTCTGAATGAAGCTTAACACCCACAGACAGATGGCCAGTCCGAGCATACAATTTAGGTTTTTGAGGACATTCTACAAGAATGCATCCTAGATTTGGGGGGATCTTGGGAGATACACATACCTCTAGTGGAATTTACATACAATAACAATTTTCAGATGATGATTCAGATGACACCTTATGAGGCTTTGTACAGTAGGCCATGCCAATCACCCCTATGTCAAATGTAGGTAGAAGAGGCAGCTATGTTGGGATAACATCTTGTCTTGGAGACCACTAAGTAGGTAGAGTTGATTCAGAAGAGGATTGTTACTGCACAGTCTTGGCAGAAATCTTATGCTGATTGACGAAGGTGACCTTTGATGTTCAAGGTTAGAGATCATGATTTCTTATGTGTCACATCGTGGTTGGGACACATGAGGTTTATGAGATAGGGGAATCTTTCATTGAGATAGATTATTCCATTTGAGGTTTTGGAGAGAGTCGGACCGGTTTCCTATTGGTTGCAGTTACCTCATAGGTACCGAGCTATGCACAAAATCTTCCATGTTTCAGAGCTACGACATTACTTTTCAGATCCATCTCATTTTTCCAACCTAAGGAGGTTGAGTTGGAGGTGTATGCATACATCAATGAGAACATTAGATTGTGAATCGATACATGAATGTTCATCATGGTCGGTTTTTTTCCTTTGGTATGGGTGTTATCTTAGCATAGACAAGAACAAGAAGAGACTTTGGATAGGGATGTCGATGTTAGATCATAGTGGCCAGAGTTGTTTGAAGTTCTTTCTTTACCACATTTGGAAGGAAAATTCAGGGACAAAATTTTTTAAGGGGGAAAGTTTTTATGAAACTAGATCGTCATTTTAGGAATGGAACATTATTTCGGCTTGGTTTTTGGGAGAAAGGAAGAAATGATAAATTTTCTAAGTACATGCCGTGTACCCAGTTTCCATGTGTAGCCATTTATTAGACATGTAACGACCAAGTAAATAGTCATGTAGGTGACCTGGAAGACCACTTAAAGCGGGGACTGGTTGAGGCTAGTACACAACGTGTACATTAAATGAACACGTTTTGTACTTTTCTTTTTAATTTATGAATCATAGAGGGGTCACATCTCATATCCATAACACACTTCTTCTTCCCTAGGTTCGTACAGAAGAGCGAAAAATGGCCGAAGAACTTCTAGCTCCTCCCAGTTATCTATCTGAGCTACGATTGAGACGTTTTCGGTTGCATCGGATTCCCACAGGTGAGTTCTCTCTTTACCTAGAGTCTTTCTTCTTAGTTCATCCTCTCTCATGAGTATTTCATGGTTGATCATTTCTACCCTTTTCATAGATCTATGTTCTTCTAGGCTGATTCAAGGGCCTATGTTCAAGAGTGTTGATCATACAATGTTGAGGTAGGTGGATTGTGCCTTTTTTTGATTTTATTTGGATTATATATGCTTCAAGTGCCGAATACCCATGTTTTGGGTATTGCGTGTTTTGGAATTTAACCCTATTTAATACCTGCTATGGTTTTTTGATAAAGGGTTATTTCTTATGCATATTGTTTTATACCTTGATTATGGGTGCATATCCCTTGTTTAATTGATTATGGATATTTTTTCTAGAATGCATGTTAGTATTTATTTTTTTCCATGCCTCGTGTTGTTAGGATGGAGTTACTGATTATATAATATGCATGTGATTCACATTTTGAAAGTACGACCAAGGGGGATTTGACAGTGGGAGTTTCCCAAGGTAGGGTATTTTATGTATAATTTGTTATTATGTTGAACTATAGGTATCGACTGTGAGAGCTGCCAGGTGGTTATAGACAAGAAGGGTCAGACCGTGAGTGCTACCTAGAGGGTTGTTATTAAATGAATGCTGGACCCTAGGGAATTGACTGTGATAGCTTCTATGTGGTCATTATATTTAATTTTTTATATGTAGACCAAGGGGGTATTAACTATTGTAGAAGCCCAGGTGGTCGCCTGTAAATGATTTGTGCTATGTGGGACCAAAGGGGTAGACAATGCGAGCTTTACCAAAGGGTCATTATTTATGAGTTGGTGATATGTTAAACCAGAGGGGTTAGAATATGAGAACTTTTTTGGAAGTTTGATTTTGATTGATTAAATGATTGTGATGATTCTTCCAAGACAAAATAAAATCTTAGAATCAGTCTTACTAGATTGTTTAGATGGTCTTCTAAGGAATCTTTTTCACTATTACACAGGGGAAGCAGAGCTTATCCTAGATACTAGGATTTCATTATTCAATGGTTTGAATAATTATTAAATTTAAACGAATATAATTGAAAACTATTGGATTTTTTACTTTGAAGTAATTCATAGTTTATTACTTCATTTTTTCATATTAACTGCTATATATATACACTAAAAGTTATGCAAATATATTTTTGTGGTTTCCTACCAAGATTCATTTCACACCCTATTTGGTTCATGATTTTGGATCCAAACAAATTATATGGTTGTAACTATAGATAATAGAAATCACCGTTCTTCATCAGATACCTGATTTCTATTGGAGATGGAGAGAATGGGACCAAGCTGAGGCTTCCGATGATGTTAGAGTTAATTATTTTCTGTACTTTGGTTTCGGTATTGTATTAGCAGAATTTTGAATTGTTTGGATTATTTCCTAGACAAATGTGACATGAATAATTTATATATATTGTCCAGTTGTTATATTATTACAAGTCTTTCCCTGTTTAATTTTGTTGTATGGTATTACTACTTCCACTATTGTTACTACTTGTTATTCTACTGTGTATACTCTGACAATGAGGTAATAGTTTCCCCAATATCAGTCCTTGGCCCTCGATATTAGTTAGTAGGCACTGGCATTTGGGGGAATTCTCTTGAGTTCATATGACCAACCGGGTACGAGGCACCCTTGAGAAGCACCCAAAACTAGGACGTTACATTCTCTATGAGAATTGGCAAGAACTCTAATGGATGGAACAATAAAAAGAGGTACACCTATTTTCATGGTAGTGGAGAATCTCAAAATCAAACGACTGAATCCATTAACTTTCCTCAACAACCCAAATGAAAGTCTGAATGTTTCTAATGTGTTTAGCTAAATCATATCAAGTGATATTATATGGAATCACCAAGAGTATATCAAAAATATAATCATATTGGATATATTTAGTGTTATTTCTATAGATCAGTGAATTTAGCTATCAGGGATATATCTAATGTATCTTAGACATATTATAGTTCAACTCAATGATCATGTCAGGATAGTTATCATCCTAAAAACAGAGTGAATTAGGGTGATTCTAGGATCATAATAAAATATAAGGTAACACATCCACAATAATGAAAAAATGAACAAGAGGGGAGCGAGTAAGTAGTTATATGGTGCTAGGTAGATAACCAAAGTATACCAATCAAGTCCTTTGACTGTATGGGGTAAAATTATTTTTTATCTTTACTTTTTCGAAAGTTATATTTTAAATTAGTTCACTACACTATTATTGATTCACATGTTATTTATCAAATGGGGTTGCATATCATGATGACACCACACATTATGAGAATACATACACCTCTTGAATATTGTGAGGGAATGTGATTTACATATGGATCTTGTTCTATAATAGTTAATGATTTATAATTTTTGGGACTTTTATATTTTGGATATGGATGTATTTAACTTTATAATGGGAATGGATTGGTTATTTGATTTCAATTCCTATCTTTAATTTTATGTAGGATGAGTAATTTTTACATATTATGATGGGTCAATGCATCAATTTAAAGGATGTTGTGACATGAAGTTTGTAAAATAAGGAACTTTAACACAAATGGTTGGGACTAATACTTATCAATGAACAAAATTCACTTTGGGGATTAATGAAATAATTGAGACTATAAATTTTCCTACCACATTGGATCACTGTCCATACTTTTTTCTAAAAACATTCATTGGTTTTCCAATTGATAAAGAAGTGGAATTTTCAATTGATCTCCTTCTAGGGAAAATTACTATTCCACTTCCATCATATAGAATGACACTAATAGAATCAAATGAGTTTATATCCAATTGGAATAATTGGAAAGTAAATGGTTTATAAGAATAATTATACCACTATCATCTACCCATTTCTTTTTTTCAAGAAGGTGAATGGGTTTTTTGATTCTTTGTTGATTATCTTAAACTGAATCAAGTTATGATAAAGTATAGACATTCAATACCTTGTATTGATGTCAGTTTTAGTCAATTGAATGTAACCCAATGGTTTTATAAAATTTATTTATTCTTAGGGAATCACCAACTATGGGTTAATGAAGAGTATATTCTGAAAACCTATTTTAGGAGTCATTGATGTCATTTTTAATATGTGGTTAGTCCCTTTGGTATTACAAATACACTAGTGGTTTTCATGGAGTTGATGAATTATTTCTTTCAATTACACAAATAATCTTTTATTATGGTATTTTTTGATGAAATATAGGTGTATTATCACACTTAAAATAACATGAAGAACACTTATTAATTGTGATGATTATTTTATTATAGCAGTAGTTATATGAAAAATTCTATAAATACTATTTTTGGATACAAGTAATCTATTTACTTAGCTATGTAATTTTAGAGAAAGGTGCTTTATTAGACCTTATAAATATAGAAGTTGTTGTCTCTTGGAAACCACTAAAAATTTCTGTTAGATATAAAACTTTCTGGGCTTAGCAGGTTGCTATCATCACATTGTTCAAGATTTATCATGACTTGAATCTCTAATAAAAATGATCACGAGAAAGGGTAATCTGTTCCATTAGTGTGAGTATTTTCAATGATCCTTTTTGGAGCTTAAAACAAGGTTAAATTTTACACCAATAGTTGTTTTTATAGAACTTGGGAAAGGGTTTGTGTTTTTATTGTGAAACATCAAGATCTAGAATCAGTTTTATTCTCAGGCATATAGATCATCTGGCAGCTTATAAACCATGTAAGTTAAAAATTCCTGAAAATAATTATTCAACTAATGATTCAGAATTAATTTCAATATTACATGATTTGAAAACATCTCTTCATCATCCATTTGGTGAGAATTTCACTGTGTTCACAAAAAATAAGATCTTGAAACAGATATTTTCACATAGGGATTTAAACCTTAGAAAAAGGAAATGGTTGAAATACCTCTAAATGTTCAAATTTAAATTTGTTTATAAAAATGAAAAATGGAATTTCATGGCGGAATCTTTGTGCTGAAATTTGTATAAATAATTAGTTAGTGAATATTATGATAAATAGAAATTTATGTCTTTGATAGTTTATATACACTTAGATTTCAAAGAGAAAAATGAAGTCGCAATTTTATATTTAGAATCTCTTATCCCTAATGTGGTTAAATAAGTCAAGGATACCGATTGAACCAATTATGATTAACTTACCATTACTTCAAAAAATAATGGTGGGGATACCATTTATTTCTATAAATAAGATGGGAAATCTATATTTCTTTTTCATAATAAAGTTTTATTTTTTTAGTCTTGTTAGGAGAAAATCATTTCTACTTATCACCACTAAAAATGGGATGTTCATCCAACAATTTAGAATAGGAATAAGGTATTTAGAACTTGTTTCTGGTGTACTAGATTGAAAAGGAAAGTTACACGGTATGTCCCATGATTCCATGCTTTTCAATAAGTCTTGGAAGAGAACCAACAAAAAGTGGGCATGTTGAAATCATTACATATCATTTTATGTAAATGGGAGCACATAGATATAGATTTTTTCACTATTCTATCAAGAATGGTTCGTAAAAATTATTACATATAGGTGATTGTGGACCAACTACAAAATATATCACATACAATCCAATTGATGAATCTAATATGGTGGAAGGCTTGGAAAAACTATATATTCAAAATATTATAATGTTTCATGGAATAGCAGTTTGGATCATCTTTTACTGAGATCCTTATTTTACTTCTCATATTTGGCAATCTTTATAGTAAGATTTTAGTACCCATTTGACCATGAGCATGGCCTATCATCCTAAAATGGATGGTAAATCAAAATAGATGATACAAGTGTTAGAATAAATGATCTAAACTTGTGTAATATATTTTAAGGGATTTTGGGAGAAACATATACAATTAGTGTATTTCTTATTCAGTAATATCTATCAGTCATTGATATACATGGATCCTTTTGAATCATTGTATAACTATCTTTTTCAGCCCCCTATTAGTTAGGTTAAGAACATATAATCTTTACTATTTGGACCTATACTTATTTAAGAGATGAATAATAACATTCAAATGATTAGTAAAAGGATAGAGATGAATTAGAGTTTTCAAAAATCATATGTGGATTGTCATCATCGACTGTTATTATTTAATATTGGAGATCTTGTGTCCTTGAAAGAATCTACAAGGAAAGGTAATCAATGTTTGAGTAAGAAAATAAAATTGTATCCTCTATATATCGACCCTTTTGAGATACTGAAATATATTCGTGATGTCGATTATTGATTGGATTTACCACCACAGTTTATTTGTATACATAATGTATTTCATGTGTCTTAATTAATTAAGTTCCAGCTTAATCCTAACCATGTGATTCGAATAAAACACATTGATCTTACACTAGATGTTACTTTTTTTACATGTGTTAATACAAATTATAGATAGATAATTGAAATTTTCATGGTCGAGAATAATCTATTTTATTAGAGTTTTGTGGAATCATGGTCATATTCAGGAAGAGACATGAAAATTGAATGACTTTATGCTAGAATAATGGCCCAAAAGTTTCCATTCAAATGAAAATATAGACCTTTATAGGGATGGAAAACCTAATGGTGGGGTGAATTTAACACCCCATTTTTTCATTAATTTGCTCTTTTATTATGTATTTTGAAGATATATAATACTTAATTTGAGTTTCTTGAGTTTTTGGATGGATTTGGACTATTTTGGAAGGGGATTGAAGGGGGAACGGTTTGAAAAAGTTTGGTGAAATAATGAATGTTCTCCGAGAAACGATGTAAGAGATTTTTGGAGTCACTGTAAAGGTTTAGGGTTGGCACTTGGTTTGTCCAAACAATGTGGTTCTTGGGTGAAACTGTCAAAGTGAAGACATATTGGAATAGAACGGTAAGAATACTTGCCACACCAAAAACGTTTTCAACATTTATTGTTTTAATTTATTTTTATATTTATATAAATTTGTATATTTCCTTTGAATATTTCCAAAAAATGAATTTTTTGGAGAGATAGAGGGTGGAATTTGGTTAGATCATGACCAGTAGAAACCATGTTCTAACCCCATCAAACCATGAATCTTGGAATGTTTAAGTAGAATTCCCACATGGGTTGCTGAATGATTTTTGAAACCATGTGTCCCAAACCATAAAACCTCTACCTATTGGGATAGAGGTTCCCACATGGTTAGCACACAATTTATAATACTGTGTGGAAAAACCATGTGTCCTTCCATATTTTTAAATATTTTGATATTCTAATTTTCCCTCCCTTTTAAATCCATTTTACCTTTCATTTCCCCATTTGACTTACCCATACCTTGGAGTGCCTCCCTATCACCCACCTCCCTCTTGGGTTCAATTTTTGAGTTGTTTTGGAATAGATATTAAAGGAAACTCAATGTATGTTTCTACTATTACACCTATTTGTTTGCTTCTCTATTATTTCATGGGTTTCCTCTCTCCAGTGATTATGGTGACCTTTATTTGGTTAGATATAATATTTCAACTTGTGTTTTTATATTGGTGGCATGTTTTTCTTCTACAGAATCTCCTCTCATCTTGGATTATAGTTTTCAACTAGTTTGTGGTGGTTTCAAGCTGTAAGGTAGTTGGTTATGTGTTGTGCTATTATTTCATGATTTAAATATTATTTCCTATATTTCTAAATGTGTTATTTACTCTCTCTTGGTGTGTGTCAAAATGGTTATTTCAAAGGTGTTGGAATTTTTAAAGGTTTGGAAAAGTCTTATCCCTTATGAAAATGGTTGGAAATGGTATTATTGGTTCTTGAAGAGTTAGTTTACAGTGAAAGGGTATTGGTATGGTTTGAAAATGGAACAATTCACTTGGAAACCCTGGGTACCTAGGTGGGAAGGCTGGGACTAGTTTTTAGGAAATATGGTGGGGCCTCAACCCAGTCTCACTAAGAGGATTACAAAGCAAAACTAATTAAATATTGTGACATGGACTTTTAATGTTAGAACTTGAGTGATTCCTCTCATAAATATACTGCAACTGAACATATCTTTATATGTTTGATCATTGAGATATGACGTTCCTATAACCCCACTTACATTGTTGCTTAGAGTTTTCTAATGGTGTTTATGTTGTGCTTTTACCTAGTTTTCACTTAATATTGAATTTTTTATTTCCATTATAAAGATGAAGCATGTTTTCAAAAAAAGTTTAATTTCCTCTAAAAATATAATTCTTAATTATCTTATAATGGATATGCATGGAAGAACAATTGGGATCCTGTTGGGAAAGTGATATAACACCCTACATATACCGAATGAGTATATTTAAACCTTGTTATGTTGGGTTTGGTTAAAGTCAAGGCATCATTTGGGGGTGGTGGATACTCTTGATAGTTTCTATAATTTTAGGGATATGTGATGGTAGTGGCATGGTAAAGGAAGACCCTCATGTCATGAGTTGGGATTGTGTTTCATTATTGGTTCCCCGTTCCCTTCTTATTCATTACAAATTTTGGATTTTCTTGTAAATGTAACTTATGATGTGTAGATACTTATTTTCCTAGATTTGTTGTGGATAATGGTCATGGTTCCTTATGTACATATTGAAATGTTATTGGATATGAATTTTTTATTTTTATTATTATGGGAGAATTGTTCCCAAAGGAGTTCTTCCATTCCCGAGAACTAGTTTCTTGCCTATGGTATTTGGAACTCCCTTCGATCTATGCCATGGGTCGGATATGGTGTAGGGTTCAACGGTAGACCAGACTAGTTTGTTACTAAGTGGTATTAGAGAACGTTTTCCCATTTCATTAGGTCTTATTATTTGGGAAAATATGGATAGACAAGAGCTATGCCTCTTGGGATTGAGGTTCTAGTTTTGAGTAGGGTTTCTAGATAACAAACCTTGTGATAAGACTTGGTTTAACATGGGATGTCATGAAAAATGGTTTGAGTCCTTCTTATGGTGTAATGAACATGCTGTATATTGGGTATGGGCATCGAGGTAGGGAAGAGTGGTTTGATTTGTTTATTGAGTTGTTGTGATTTTATTATAATCTATGTGAGTGTTCTATCATATTTATTTGATTCTTCATGGTTTGATATAATGATGGTTAGTTTCTTATGTTTTTTTTACTTTTATAGTGTCATACCTCCCCAAATACCTCATTTACAACCATGGGAGGAGGCTGGAGAGAGTTCCACTTCATCAGTGGATTAGATTTTAGTTGAGGAAGTGGTTCAGGATATCTGGGACATGGATCAGGGACTGAGATCCAGTCTTTCACTAGATAAGTAAGCCAAACAGGGCCCATAAAGGGATTGAGGTTAGGATATTCTTAATAATAAACAACTACTTTTTGGGAAGTATGGATCCCCCATAATTATAATGATGGGTGGATAAAATTTGTAGGATATTTGAGTTTTATGGGACTCTTGATGCCAATAATGAAAAGTGTGATGTTTTTATATTGGAAGGCCCTTGTCCTTAGTGGTTGGAGTCAGTGTTTTAAGTAGGGAATCATGGGTAGATGGGATAGAAGTACTTCAAGGACATTTTCACTAAGTATTATTTCCCAACGACATTGACCCTCAAATAATACTTGGGAAATGATAGACCATAAAAGTGAGAAAATTCAGTGTTTGAGTATGACCACCTCTTCATAGAGCAATTATTATTTGTTCTTGAGGTTATTTTCAATGAAATTTTTAAATCCCAATGGATTAAAATGGGCTTAAAAATTTTCAATCTAATTCCTTCCTATTTAAGTTGAAGAATTATGTTAAAGTGGTTGATTAATCTTTGATGGTAGAAATAAACCTAGATGGAATGTCTAGTTGGTCTTGGATGCTTTCTACATAGAGATAGAGTGGGGTTGTATCATCTAAAAAGACAAGTAAACATGAGGAGAAGGGAAAAAATGGTGTTAGTAGCTCGAAATTTCCACCCGACCGCCTTCATTACCCATTGTAGGTGGTTGGTTTATTGTGTTCCACTCGTATGGGATGTCTAGGCACACTTGATACACATTTCCAACCACACTAATAAATTCTATATATATGGATTTAATGGACATATTTAATGGTTTTGTATAATTTCACCTCATTTTTAGAGTAGTATTGGCTCTATAATTCATAGGGGAACTTCAACTCCATTTTATGAATCCAGATATATGGGGTCCTATTCTGGAAGATGTTGTAGAAAGGCCGAATCCTTTTTTGGGATGAGTCATATTAATACACAACCAAAGGTTAGTAGTCAAAAATAGGCTCATACATATATGAAACACCTTCATGATATGTATCAGGAACCAGTAGAATGAGATGCAGGCCCTACAACTGTTTGAGGTACTATTATGATTGCATCATCCATGGTAATTTATTTGTTTGATACATGTTCTTCCATTTCATTAATTTATAAATTAATTATCGATTTGTCTAAACTTATGACTGAAATTATATCATATTCCTTGGAGCTGGTTACACCTATTGGTAGGAGGAAAGATCATGGTTTTCAGTGTATAGATCGTGTCATAGCTTTGTTGGAGATTGAACTGACATGGGATTTCATTTTCCTAGAGATGAAAATATTTTACATGTTCCTATGGAAGGATTAAATGATGTATTTCAAGGTTCACATAAATTTCTATCATCATTCGGTGACTTTCATTACACCCGATGGGAGAAATATATTTTTGAGAGAATTAGATAAGTGGTCAGGTTGAGATAGACCTCTACTTCCAGATCTAGGTTAGCTTTCAGGTTAGGTGGTTTCCATAACAACAGAGGATAATGAGATGAGATCAAAGGGCGGGATACCTTCTATTATGGATTATTTCCTTGAGGTATTCCCAAATAATTCCTCATGTTTACCTCCAGAATGGGTTGTGGGGTTCACCATCTATTTGATACAAAGGAAATAGATTATATCTATTCCTTTATATTGTGTGCCCACCTCGAGTTGAGGGTGTTAATGATATAGTTGGATGATTTGAATTCCAAAGGGTTTGGTCACCAGATAATCTATCCTTTGATAAATCTTATTCTCTTTGCTAAGAAATTCGATGGATCCCTTCAATTGTGCATCAACTACCATAAGATGAACAGGGTCACCATAAAAAATAAAGACCGCATACCCTATATTGATGATATATTTTACCATATTAAAGGAGAAAGGTGGTTCTAAAAGATCATACTATATCTAGGGTACCACTAGGTTATGGTTAGATAAGTAGATGTTACAAAGAATACTTTTTGAATTAGACACACCTATTTTTAGTATTTTTTGTTTCTATTCAAGTTAAAAAACACTCCCATAGTTTTCATGGAACTTATGAATTGAGTGTTCCATAGATACCTAAACACCTTCATCATGGTGTTTGTGGAATAAATTTTGTTCCATTTGATTCTAGAAGAGTAGAACATCCATAAATTTGTGATTATTCTTGGTACACTATGATACCAACATCTTTATTCCGAATTCTCAAATATTAACCTGTGAATATATGATGTTAAGTTTTTGGGACATGTGATATCAGGTAATGAGATTTTAATTGACCAAAAAAATGTTAACTAAGTGATGTAATGGTAGGTGATGAGGAATTTCTTAAAGTGTATAATTTTTATGGGTTTGGAAGGATATTATAGTTAGTTTGGTTTTTTACTTGTCTTGACATTCCTTGATGATGATATCTCTTAACCAAAAAAAGGATAATTTATTATGGAGTCAAAAATTCCAAGAATTTTTCGAAGAGATTAAGTGGTTGTTGATGATCGAACCTACCTTATTCTTACTTGAGTCTAGACAAGGTTATATGGTATATTTTAATAATTTTGGTTTTGTTTTGAGTTTCTATCTTATATAGGGAGATCATGTGGAGGCGTATGGATCTCTCCAACTTTGACCACAATAGAAGAAGTACCAAAGCCTTATCCTCAAGCTTTTGGTAGTTATGCATTACCTTAAATGATGATGTCAGTATATTTTTGGGGATAATTTTATGGTCTACTTGGAACCCAAAATAATGAAATATATATTCTCTCAAAAGGATATTTAATTTACATAGTGGTGATGGATCATGAACCTGATGATGGTTGACTCCAAAATTTTATACACCCCAGGTTAGGTAAATATAGGTTTTAATGATATGAGTAGGAAGTTATAGAACCATGCTCTAAAAGAGTCTAGTGATGTGAATATTTTCATTTTCCTCTTCAATTGAATTCACCTAGAAAATAAAGAGGAGAGAGGTTGTATGTTTCTAGGTAGCATATAGTTGACACCCTCATTTATGGAGTTGATTTGGGAAGAACAACCTAGGGATGGGTTGTTTCAGTGATCTACAAAGTTTATAAATGATGGGGAGGTTCCAAGTGACTTTGTATCTTGAAGTTATACTCTTTTTCAAGTAAAGAATGAGCACCATAAGCCTTTGGTATTTATTCAAACTCTTCATATTCTTACTAGTAATTGGGATGAGGTAACTAGGGATTTTATTATCGAGTTACCCCATACAAACTGGGGGAGGAACACGATTTGGGTGGTTAACAATCATGTGCCCATGTTTGATCAATTCATCCTGATTAAGGAAAATACAAAATTTGAAGAGATTAGAAAGTTATATGTCATAGAGGTTACAAAGATTAATGGTGTTCCATATTTTATCATTTTTGATAGGGACCAATTTTTTACCTATCATTTCTAGGAAGTCATATGGAAGGAAATGGTGTTGTAGGATAGGTTTTACATGGATTAACATCCTCAAACAGATGGATAAGATGAGAGTATGAACTAGACCCGAGAAGATATGCTTCATACCCATGTGTTAGACTTTGGGGACTCATGGGACAACCATATTAGGTTGGTGGAATTATATTATAAAATAGGTAACCAATACCTGAATAGAATGTATCATTTGGAAGAAATATATAGTCAAACATGTTGATTTCCACTATTATCTATAGAAGATGGTGAAACATACTTAGTGGGCCCAATCATAATATAAGAGATGATCAAAAAGATTTAGTTGATTAGGAATCATTTGATGGAAGATCAGAGTTTAAATAAGTCTAATGATGATAAATTATATCGAGCATTAGAATTATCAATGTGTGACATGGTGTTTCTAAATATTACACCTCACTTGTGTCCTCAAAATTTTTGGAATAGGGTAAGCTCACATTGAGGAATGTCAGCCGCTTTTAGATTCCCAAAATAATTGTTATGGTGGCATTCCATTTTATTTGTCTTCTCTATTGATGTCAATTCATGATGTTTTCCACATATCATAGATGGGGAATTATAACCTAGACCCTTGTTATGTGCTTAGTTGGGAAGTGATTGACTTAGAAATCAATCTATCAGTGATCAAGTAGCTAATTCAGATTATAGATTTCCATGTGAAAGTGCTTCATGAGAAATATATTTTATTAGCTTTGGTCATATAGAAATACAAGAATTAAGAGAATGAGATGTAGGAATATAAGTCTTCATTGGAGGAGCCCTACCCTCACGTTTTCTCTCATCAGACTACTCGTTTATTTTCTGAGGGTGAAAATTGTCATGGTGGGGAGAAATTTCACCCCCATTTTCTCATTTTCTGGTATTTTTTATTTATCTTGGATCTATATTTTACTCCAAATATTTCTCTAGTGTTTCATTGAAAAATGTAATTTTTGGGGTAGATAAAGGGTGGGAAACTATTAGCACATAATTAGTAAAATATGTGCATCATCCCCAACAAACTATGTGGCATGGACATGTGCATAGTTTGGAAAATTGTATGGACTAAACCATGCAGCCTCCACCTATTTGAATAGTGGTTCCCATATGATGACACAAAATTTGATAAACTATGAAACTAAACCATTAGACCTACCATATTTTAAATTATTTTAAAATTATATTTCCCCCCTCCTTGATTTTAACACCTTTTCACCCTTCATTTATCCCACTCGACTACCCCATCACTATGCCCACCTCCCCTCTCCTCCAATTTATATTTTTGGTTCCTTATCCCTTCTTTTTGCGGTTCCTTCTCTTTAGTGATTGTGGAGAACTATATTGGGTTAGATATGTTTTTTGGATTGGCTTTTGATATTAGTAGTGTATTATTTCTTCCATAGGGTATCCTATTATATTGGCTACCATTTTTCAGTCGGTTGGTGGTGGTTTCAGGAAGCAGGGTTGGTGATTCAATGTTGTTCTATTATCTATTGATTTAAATATACTTTTCTATATTTATAAATGTTCTCTAAATTGTGTGTGTTTAAAAAAATGGTGATTTCGAAGGTCTTGCTATGTGTTAGAATTTGAAAACTAATTATCCCCTATGAAAATGGTTAGAAATGGGTTGATAGTCTTGTGATGAGTTGATTTATGGTGAAAGGGGATTTATGGTTTGAAAATGGAACAGATCACGTGGTAACCCTGGTTACCTAGGCTAGAAGGATAGTACTAGTAGCTTTGTGAGTTGGTAGGGACTTAACCCGATATCACTAGAAGTATTATGATACAACACTAACTAAATGATTTGACATAGACTATTACCATTGGAAGTTGGGTGAATCCACTTTAATAGATCATGCGTGGGAATTTATATTTATTTATGTGATCACTAAGATACAATGTTCCTATAACTGCACTAATCAATCTAGTTAGGGGTTCCCCATAGTTCTCATGTGGTGTTTTGTCTGGGTTTTCAATTACTCTTGGATTTTTTACGTCCCTTTTAAAGATAAATCATGTTTAAAAAAGTATTTACTTTTTTTTAAAACATTAATTTTATTTATATTATAATTTCTATGCATGGAACACCTGGTGGTATCCTACTGGAAATGTGGTCTCACACACAACATATACCCAATGGGTATATGTATACCTTATTTTTCCTAGTTCAGCTTATGGAAAGGCCTCATTTGTGGGTGGTGGATATTATTTAAAATTTTTATTATATTGGGTATAGGTGATGGTGGTGGAATGGAAGAGTATGATCCTCATTTCATTAAGGGGGATTGTGTTTCTTTTTTGTTACCCATTTCCCTTTTTGTTCATTTTAGTTTTTGGGTGTAATTATAAATGTAACTTATAACATGTAAATGCCTCCTTTTCATAATATTATTTTGGATAATGTTTATGACACCTTATATACATGTTGTAATGTTATTGGATATGGATGTTTATTGATATTATTATTGTAAAATTATTTCCAAATGAGTTTTTTGATGCCAAGGCACTTGTTTCCATTCCATGGGGATCGAGAATTCCCTTCAGACAATACCACCACCCAAGTAAGTTATTGGGTTCGATGGTATCCTAGACTGGTTTGTGATATCATGGTTTTTGAAATAGTGTGATCCAATCATGTGAGGGGGTGTTTAGAGGTAGTGTCATACACACGGTTTCCCAAACTGTTCATCCTAACCACGATAAATAGTTTTATTGTTCAAAAAATTATATTTTAACTCACTTTTTATCCCCAAACCCACTTTTTTATTTTCCTATATTAGGATATCAAATTTATCTCCTTCACTAATCATTCTTCGAGTTTTATTTTGATCTATACTAATTTTTTTATAGATCTAGGTGCATTGGATCCCTAAAATAGATGGTAAGTCTCAATTTTCTCATTTTCTTGTTAGATCTTCTCATCTCATCTCATCTAGAACATTAGATGTAATCTGTTACGAATAGATGTATGATCCATTACATGTTTTTATTAGGTATTGATTGGATATATAGAAGGGTAAATGTTTTAATATGAGATCTAAAGGTTTTTTGTGCTATTCATTGTTGTTGTCACCCATTGCGAGGTATGTGGATTCTATCCCACTGTACTTGTTGTAAAACATGAATTGTTAGTTTTATTTATTTATTTTACTTAGATTTTTAAAGGAAATTTTGAATTATATCATGAAGTAAACTATTTTGGTTTATGATTTGGGAATATAAAATTTTAATTGATCTTGGAAAAATATTTTTTTTATAATATTTAATAATTGTTTTTAAGTTATGTTTTTTTAATAAAAAAAATATATTTGTTGAAATGTTTTATAGAGAACAAATTTTTTGTGATGAAAATTTGAAATAATAAATTGGAAAACATGGTTTATTTCTGTTTATTGGGATAGATCATTTTGGTGAAGTGCCACCGTTAATGTGGGACAAAGCATGGTCATGATGTACCACCGTTAATGTGGGAAAATAGGTGATGGCTTGGTGATTGGATGTATCACTACTCATAAATATTAGGAGGTCCATATTTTTGAACTATATGTGTGTGTGAACATCATTCGGTTATTCCACATACAAATAAATGGACATAAGAATTGTTTTATGTTTTCTGATATGGTACTCATTTATCACTTTGTATAATACTATTTATATACTTCTCACCTATTTTATAAAAAATATGATAACTTGTTCTTGTACTAGTGGAATATAGTAGGAAATCTTTTTTGTTTTATAACTGAGTATTATAGTCACCCCCTGATTGGGTACTTTTTTGTGTTTTGAGATGTTGTTCACTATGACACATGTAAAAGAATGGACTCATACTTCTCTAGTGGTGCATCTTTATGTTAATTCCTCAAGATAGAGTTGGATCTTGGAGAATCTCTTTTGGATTCATTGGAGTGATTCCAAACTGGTAAGGTGATGTTGAGACATCCTTTGTTTTTATTGAATCTTTTTCTATACGTTTTTACTTCTACTATGGTGTTATTATTATTTTATTAGTTTTCATTTGTGATGTTTTGTTTATAAAAATTCATCATATAGTTATTTTGTTTTATTTATTTTATCTTGTCAAGTTATGTATTTTTATTCAAGGTAAATCATCCCCAAATGTTTTTTATAATCACATGGAATTTACTTCGAACGTTGGTGTATTGGGGATGTCAGCATCAAATTGTAGAAGCTCCGACCAGCCAGGATAATGGGTTGGGTGGGGATGTTATATGTTTTTTTATTATTCTTATAAATTTGATAACAATGTTAATATAACATATATCAACATCATTTAGATCATTTGTGTGTATAGAAAAAAGATATTAATCATATTATTTAACTAACTAAATATATATACTAAAATATTGGAGAGTTATACTCTATCCACTTAAATAAATTACATCTTTCAATATTAGTTATCATTCACTAATGAAAGAATATAATGAATCCATAAGAAATTTAATATATATCTTCTACTAAGATATAAACCTCAAAAGTTTAAATACTAAAAGGCTCGTAATTTATAATAAAATAAGATTTTATTGAAAGTTTTCTTTATCTCGCTCACTTGTACCACATATTTGTCCTTAGTTGGTTATAGGAGTTTATTGGGACACACCTTTCACAATATCAATTTCATGATACTATTTCCAATCAAATGCAATAAAAAATGATTTTGATAATATCCTATAAAATCATTATAAATGATCATATGAAAATAAAAAAAATACTAATATGAATGATCTAATTAAACCATCATTTCAACCAATGATATTTTTAGTTCATAAATGATATAATTGGATCGACCAATCACTCCATTGGTTTAACCTAGTTTATCCATGGTCATTTTCCAATAATGTTTTCCGAAATTTATTGTTATATATTTTACATCACTAAATTATATAAAAATCATTTATAATGGTTCATAATGAGAATGTGAATTACGAAAAGCATATCCCTCAGGAGTATCAAACCATGTGTGTTGTTAGGCCTCTTTGTTGTGCACCAAGTGACGATTGAGTTATTAACCAATAAACCCCTTTGAATGTTACCACCCCAAGTTGAGTATATGATTGGTAATGTACCTATTTATAGTATCCAAACATATATTTCATTAATAGTAATGTAAATAATATTTACTTTACAAAATATTTAGGTTATTATCAAAAACATAGATGCATACATATTTTTTTTCACTAAAGTTCTCTTATCCCAACCCCCTATAATAACTAAAATAATATGTTAACTTAAATAAAACCTGATATAAGATAAGGGAATAACTTGAATAAGAATAATAGGAATACACTACATACTTTATAAAATAATAATAATAATAATAAGATGAAAATTATTCTAAGATCAGTTTGAGAGAGACGAATTGTTTAGAAAGATAAATGAAAAACATTCCGTTGGATAAATATAAACATGAACTATAAGGGGACTCCAAATTTCATATAGTTTATTGAAAAAACCTAATAGAATTTTATGATTGGATAATGATTAGAAGGATATCTATACCATGGATGCAGATTCATCTTTTTTTTAAGATCTAATTCCAAGGAAGAGTTGGAAAGAAACTATTGTGTATACATGTTTTAAATACACAGGACATATGAATCTTAGGGTATATAAGAATTTTATCAGGTGAATTAGTGAATTCAATGAGATGCTTTTGAAGAAGGCCACATGAATCTAGCAAGATAATTTTCATAAGATGTAGGAAAAGTGTCTGTTATAACTTTTACTAAGAGAAAATCAGTGTGACTCTAATATTATTATGGTGTGTATAGCACCCTCTAATTGTAATTAAAGAGATTTATTATTTTGGAGAATCCTTGATAGGGGCACAAAAGCAATAAAAGCACGATGTATGTCTTTTTACGAAACATTTTAAAAAATTATTATGTCCTTGTGACTCTATTTATTTGGGTGAGGCTATGTAGTACAAGATACAATAGTTCCAGATTGAATAAGTCTAGGAGGTTTAACTTTAAATGAAATAAAATCATAAATGTTTTTGGTGACCACTAATTTGTCCTTCCGCTCACAATTGTGCATCAGTACACTGGAAACCTTATTTATGATACTTGTGAACGTTTCTATATAATTATACCACACAATACACTCTTACGGACTTATTATAAGTTACAACAATCTTAATTACCCAAGTAATTGAATCATGAGAAACGTTTTAGGTGAAATTCCCAGTAAGGTAAAACTTACAACATTTAATCAATTATTAGATAATAAAAACCTGAAAATCATGGGCATGAGAGGAATATATTATTAATAAAGAAAGGAATAATAATATTTTTCTAGAAATCTTGATATCAAGGCACACAATCCCAAACTAACAAACATGTACCATATAATATGAGTGTCAGATAATAAAAATGACCCATGTAGCGTAATCAAAGTAATATGAAATATAAATATAAGAAATCATTGAAACTTATAATAATAAATAATTTTTTCACAAACATAATTGTTGGAAAAAACTAAATAGTGTTTCATACAAAAAAAATCATTTGATCCATTACATGGTGTCTCAGGAATTACTGCATGTGTCCCATCACTAACTCAAGCATAATTATTTAGAGACTAATATTGACTCTAGTATCATAACTCATGGTCTATTAGTGACTTGAGTAACATAACTCAACATCCATTATTTACTTTAGTATCACAACTCATGACCCATTTTTATCTCATGAGATATAAAAGCATAATAAATTAATTAGAGGTAAATATAATACCCCACTTTTTATCATCCATACATATGTGTGCCACTTCAAAATAGTCATTCATAATATCATAGATAACCCATTGAAATAAAATTCACTTTATAAAATTTTTAAATGGTATCACATAAATTTACTTCAATAACTAGATTGATTCACACAAAAAAATAAAGTCACCCTAAAGGCATATTTAATAAAGATATTTATAAGGTGATTCATTAACCATTAATATATCAAAGATAAATATTTGAGAGTTAAATTGGAAAATGTAATAGAAAATTAAAAGATATGTTATAAAACTTTTATTAACATTATTTTAAAAATAATAAGTTATGTGTCAGTTTTGAAAACATTACCATCGAGAAATTGAAAAAAATCAATTTAAAATATTTATTTGGAAAGAAATATCAATAATTAATCTAAGAAGAAAATAATAAAGATTCAAAAAATGTGAATTAAGTTTTTTGTACCATTTAATTATAAAAATAATCTTTAATAATTGAGCCCAGAAAATACCTAAATATTTAAAAAGGTTAAGAAAAAACATTTTGATAAATTTTAATTTTAAAAAGACTCATTAATAATAGCTCCTTGAAAAATAAATATAGTTTTTAGAATCGTGAAGTGATGAAATTTTGATAAATTTTACTTTTAAAAATAATATTTAATAATGAGTCCTTAAAAATACATTAAGAATTCAAAAAGGTGAAGTGAAAATATTTTAAATATATTTACTTTTAAAATAATATTCAATAATGTATCTTTGAAAAAGACATACAAGTTATAATGGGGAAATGTAGAGTAGAAGATAAAACATATGATCATGAAAGGATTTTTTTTAATATTTTAAAATACCATTTTTTAAAACCCAATTTGTAAAAAAGGATAATTATACTTCCTTTTAAAATGAGGAAAATTGAAATATGAAGGTCACCAAAGATAACACATAATTAGTTTTCTAAATATAAAGGATAATATTGGTAGGAATAGAAAACATGGACATGAAAGAGAAACCTTCATTAAAGGGGATCTGAATTATACTTGAAAAATATATACTTCTTGAGAAAGAAGTTAATTAAGGTAAAATATTTTTATTAAATACGTAATTTTTCATACCAGAGTAGTGAAAATATCATTAGAAATGGGAAATAAAATAATATAAGGATTTTAGAATCATGAAGTTTAAAAAGAATGTTAAAACCTAAAGAACCAATGTTTGATTTAATAAATTGTCTTATAAATTTTTTAATATTTGAAACAAAAAGACATTGAAGGAGTGAAATTGAAATTTAATCTTAAACCACTTTAATTTTTATAAAATCCATATAAATTTTACCCATATTGAACTAGTTACACCAAAAAATTTAAAAATAACTTTCTTAATAACTATTTTCATAATCTTATTCATATCTACAACAATTTTAATTTTTTCCCATAATAATTTATTACAAATTACCCAACAAGTCTAGCAAGAAGCAAAGATTCTGAACATTTATTAAAAATAAAATAAAAAGCAGACAAGAGATGGATGAGGTCAAATAAATGGGGGTCAATTTTCTAAGAAACAATAAAACTACATATCATAATATGACAAATCATTTTAGTAGTAATCATAAATTTTCCATTTAGGTTGATAATTTCATCGATTTAAAATATTAAGGATCTATGTATTATTCCTTCTTGTGGACTTAGAGGACGATCTGGTGGTCACCATTCTTGGCAGGTTGGAGTATTCCTTATGCATATTTCTATTATAAGGCTCCAGAATAAAACCCTCACTCTCAATCACCTTTTTATTGACATATATGAAATAAGCTTCAAAGGTATTAATTCCATCCATATACTTAAGGGGAGTGATATCACACAACCATTGATCATCAGAGAAGTTCCCCCATTTATCAGATATTTTCCAAGAAGTGAATATGTTTTTAATTCCATATTGAAAATGATCATCAGGTTGATTGAGAGTATGATCATGCAGGTTCCTTGATTGATTTACCTCCCTCTGGGTATGAGAATATAAGACCATAGGTAGGAAAACCTACCAATTTGTGACTATCCTTGATCCATGACGAATCTCGGCATCAAAATCACTTTGGGGAGCTTCTAAGGGTCCCCTGATCTTCCAATTGATTAGATACTTGAAGAGATTGAAACTCCTATGAATTTAGTCTGGCCCTTAAATAAGAGGTATACCCTTTAAGAACATTCTCAAAACCAGTAAACCATGCCGATTCAAAGGATCATTAGCTAAAGAGTCAAGATTAATAGGAACCTTCCCAGATGTCTTCCCACTCTTATCACTAGTAGGGGGATCCCTAGAAGAATAATTAACATTATCTTGACTAGAATATCTCTTGAACATGGAGGCAATGTGCACACTATTAAAGAAATTTGAGTAGATTATGGACTTCCTGCAACAATTATTGGAATGAAAAACCAGGATGAAATCAAAGAAAAAATAAGTGATCTTTTAATAAACAACCAGAATTTTCAAGTCTTCCTTTTGTGCGGATAACATAAATTTTTTAGATAAAATTATACTCAATTAAACATCCAATAATACTCTAGAAAAATAACCAAAACAAGCCTGCCACTTTTTTCTATCCATTCTATTTTTAACTCAAATTGGCAAAGCTAAGTTGAACAATATCTTTTGATGCTGATATATCCAGTTATTAACATAAAATCTAACACAAACTTGGGTGACCGAGATCCCTATGTCAATAGGGTTAAATAAAGAGTTCCATTCCTGAATTCTCATAACACCTAGGTTCAAGGAAGTTGAACAAAAACCCATGAATTATTCATCAAATCTAAATTGGGAAATGAAATATGGAACAATCCATGCCCCACTAGAATTACCTTCCAGTTTAAAAATACCCAAATCAAAGACAATATACTCATCAGATCACCCGATTACCGTAGTTCCTTTCCTTTTGAGAGAACCAACCATCTAATAATGGAGTGATGATAAAGTGAAAGTCCTTCCAAAACTGTATATGTCCATGTAATAACATGAGTTTTGTATCCTCATTTGAATATCTGACCAGCATTATCCTTATTAGGAGAAGGAAAAAACCCGTTAAAAGGCTCAGAGGGATTACCTTGAGGTGTCTCCTTAGAGGACGAAATAGCAGGGGCCTTAGTCTAGAATAGGGGATTCTAGCCATCGTCATTACCCAATCCCAAAGGAGTTGCATCGACTAAATTCCCTCCTACATAGGCATCCGAGAAAAGATTCATGGGTGGGGGATGTGTACCACAGATCAAGTTGACGTCAAAGCACGAGTTGACGACATACGTCGGGTTATTCGCATTTCTACCCAGATATCTATCCATGTGAGTCGCCAATGGGGGTTTAATACTAGATATCAACATGAATTTGAGAAAATTTTGTACCATCCTGGAGGCAGGAAACCTTAAAATCCATCCTCCTTTATTATGCATTAAATTTTATTTATATCTTATTTTCATTATCAAAGTTTTTATTTCTAATAATTTTGTACTTGACTTGTATTGGATATATCAAACCCCATTATTTGATACTAATTTAACCATTAAAATATTATAAAAAATATTTAAATCATTGTTTTTAATTGACTTATATATCCCTATGTTCTATTTATGGGAACTATCGAAAGGTTTGAGAGAATGAGATCCATAATGATCTTGTTTCAGGTCATCTATCAATAAAAATGGATTACTTAATAATTATCATAAATTATTATTCCATAATTTAAGAAAAATATTAATGATATATTTGATTCTTTTATATCATATAAATTCAGAAAATAATTCTTAGAACCATTCATGTAAGGTGGTTATGAAATAAGGAATATGTCGTTCATGGTGGGGGTAGTACACATGTACCAGTGTAATATGTTTTCATTTCCAATAGTATAGAAGAAAGGAATTTTTTTTATAAATTTTGAATCTTATTCATGTTATAAATATCATATTTATTCAGTAAATACCCCATTTTTAACTATCCATTTTCATTGGTAATGAAAAATGAAATGCATCGCTATGAGGAAGCGGTAGTCCTCGCGTACACAGAGACTATGTATTCATTTTCCATAGAACAAGAGGAAGGTAGGAAATGAATTATATTTTAATAATACTAGTACTATTATAAATACCATATTAGCTCGTTAAATACCATTGTTATCAATCCATATAAGTAGGTGATGACAAATAAAACACTTCATCCATGGAGATGGTAGTCTGTATGTACACATGATGACATTTCCATTTTTCTAAGGAAAAAAGGGTGAAATATAGGTAATTTTTTTAAATAAACATAAAAAATATATGTATATAAGTAATAATAGTTTCAACATGTTTTAATGGTTATTATTGTCTTGGATTAAAAAAAATAGAAAAGGAAAAATATTAGAGGGTGATTAGTATATACATTGAAAATTTGAACTTTCTCATGAATTACTTCTTGGAAATAGAGGACATAGGAGAATGTATTGTGGCATAAAGATTAAGGATGTGAAATAGTATTATAGGGTAAGTAAAAAGGTCATATTTTCAAGGGAACCTTAATTTTCTTGATTGGGTTTTAAGGGGTTGTTGATGAACCCATTTATTAGTGGAGATAATGGAATTTTTTGAAATATAAAGTCTTAATATAGATGGAACACCTATATCACATGGAAAGTGGATTTCAAAGTGAATAAATGGATAATAGATAAGGTATGGTTGATCCACACCTCAAACACTCACTTTAGAATTATTTTTAACAAGTCTTTTCTTTTTTACACTTGGTTAAACTTCTTGTACCTTAGTTAACCTTTACTATGGTAACTCAAATTTTAACATAAGTAACTAATATTTAGGGCTCAAAATGAAATGGGTTTTTAAGTAATTTTGAAGTTATTATTTCAAATATGAAAATAATATTATTAAATTAAATTTATATGCATGAGAGAAATTAATTTTAATATTTGTTCACATGACACATAAAAACCATTTTTAGAAAATTGTATTTTTAAAAATAATTTTTTTTAGGATTAAATTATCAATTTTTTTAATTTTAATGAAAACAATTGGTTCATAATTAACCAAATAAGAGATATGTGTCTTTAAAATCATTCCAAAACCGAATTACACCATGATAAAAGTTAATTAAAATAAACCAACAAAAAAAGTTTTTATTAAAGTACATATAAACATAGTTTCAAAATGTTAAACATTGGTTTGAAAATTTTAATTTTTTTTAAAAGAATCAGTTTAATCTTTAAATAATTTTTTTCATCTGTTTTTATAAAATTTAAACTCATGCTTACTTTAGGGTAATGAACACTACGATATTTGTAAAAAAACAGTATTTTGTTCTATTCATAAAAAAATCACATATTTCAAAAAGAAACAAAAAGTTAAAATTTATCTATGTTTGACATGATAAATCAAAAAAAGTTCATATTTTTTGAATTAAAATTATAAAATTCATTAATTTTACTTTAAAATTGAAATAAAAAAATATAAAAAAACCCACTTTGTAGAAAAATGGCCATTTAAACATTAAGTGTTACTATTCATATATTATATAAATTACTAATATATTTTAATATATTATATAATACTTTTAAATATTACATATTATTATAATCATATTTTAAAAGTGACCAATTTAATATTTTATGATAAAATACACAACACATTAAAACAGTTGCTTGATAAAAATAATCATTTTTAACATTAAACCATATTTACTTTTAATCATAAAAATATAAAAACTTTCAATTTATTAGTATAATTTTATTTACTATAGGTTTTATTTTTGATATAATTTTCCAAAAAACATTCCTCTAGAATGCTGCAGTTTGTTTTAGTTCAATGTTTCCTATGGAGAAAACTGTTAAACATGGTATTTATCTAAAGATCTTAGGGGTCACATAAATCATCCAAACATCATATTTGGATTTATTAAAATAGTAAATAGTATTTAAATTATATAAATAGCATATCATTTAAGTCATATAATATACAACTTTTTTATGTTATCTAAAAAATTATATAAACAATATAAATAAATTAACTAAAAAACTAAAATTTAAGTAAATAAAATATGTCTTACTAAATAACACATATAATAATTTGAGTAGGAGATTCCAAGACATTAGATATTTGCTATAAATTGAAGGTAAAAGAGTGCAATAATGGGGGGCATTTAATGGATTTTTAAGTAAAAGGCCTGAACCCCATTCCTGATTTTATTTAAATATGGTAACAAAAGGCTTGAATGAGGTCTATGCCTCCTATCTGAGTGGTGGAAGAAGCATGAACAACATTCATGCTAGCTAATAAAATTAAAGTAAATGATATTCATGCTTCCAAGGGCCTATTTCTCATAATATTTAAGACACTACCCATTTTAAATTTTTTAAAATTCCAAAAAATGCCTCAAGACAAACATGAGAGACACTGCCAAGACAACATAACTGAAAACAAATTTAAACATAAAAAACCCATTGAAAATGAAATTTATCTTATATATAAATGGATAAAAAATTATAGGTTTATTATTTATAAAGTAAAAAAATACAATATTATATTTTTATTCTAAAATAAATAACATAATATATATTTGAGAATAAAAAATTAATTAAAAAATTAATAAAATTAATATGTTACTTTAATTTTGTAAAAATATTGTAAAAAAAAATTTATTACAATATACTGATGTTTTATTTTATAAATAATAATAAATTTTATCTTTAATATAATTTCTATAGAAGAGATTTATTTTTCAACGAAAATATTTAGAAATATAATAGTTTCTATTAATTTATAAAAAAATTTGAAATTTTATTATATAAAAATGTTTTATAATTTGTTTTTGAAATATTATTGTTTTTAAACTTTTAAAAGAAATTAAGTTATTCTAAAATTCATAATAAATTTAATTTATGTAGTAATTTTTTTAGTACATGAAAATATTTTATATTGTTATAACAATTTTTTTTAATTTCTAAAATGGTAAAAAGTATTGTCAACTATGGATTAATTTATGTTACTGTATGTAGAAAATGAAAATTATCTATAAAAAATCGTATATTAATTAATGATGAATGATCTTGAGATTTTGGACCAATGTTTTGTTATAATTATATGTTATAATTATTTTATAATTTTTTCTGTAATTTTTAATAATTATATTTAATTTCTTCATTGACGACCTATATGTCATCCCTCTCTCTAAGAATATAAGAGCCTTCATGTTTATGGAAAATTTTTTACATATCAAAAACCCCATGAACCCTCAATTTCATTTTAGTAATATTATAATAAAAGGTGGTTTTATAGGATTTGACAATGTTCAATGATGGATTTGTACACCATGAATGAAATGAGAATGATAGTTCATGAAATCTGAGGTAATAGAGGTTTATAGAGTCTTTACCCTCGGTATTGGTTGGTTTATCATATAATGGAAGACCAATCCATTAAAAAATGTCAATATCAAGTCACATATATCTAACTTGAACTAATTAGAAAATTTTATGAATTTCATGATGTAGTATAATTATATATGATGTGTTACTAAATTTTCCTTGTAAGAAATAATATATGTGTCCATATATTGTAATAAAGAATTAATATATAATGATAAGGTTCTTATCTATATTTTTTCACCAAGAGGAGTTTCTAATATTTTGTTATTTTATTTCATTAAAAGACATTCATCTAAGTATTCATAGCTGCTTATAACTAATGGTTTATTACGTAATTAAATAAATAACATACTAGAATCTCTAATATGATGAATAACTATGAAAAATTTCATTTCCCATACTTAATGATAAAAATTCGACGGAAGTCACATATTTATTCAAGAAATAATGTTATCACGGTTTAAGGTTATTGTTTGTGAATATTAATTTTATTGATGAGTTAGAATCAAATACTACAGTAAACTTCTATGGGAGAAATTTTGAAGTCATCATTTCAGAAAAAGTTTATTGGGATATCATTACACAAAGTATGATATTCCCATGCATTATAGCTAAGACATATACTCTAAATGATAATAAATTACATGTTTTCATAGAGGTTAAAAGTAAAAGTTCATTGAAAAATTTGGATTATAAATACCACATTGAGAAAAAAAATTCATTTATGGCTGATGAGTAGAAATTGTTAAATACATCAATCGCTGTGAAAAATACAGGTGAATATATAAATTTCACATGCCGCAAATATTTGATAATACTTTATCTAGGTGGAAAGGCCCACAAACCTTTCTTCACCCAATCCTATTATAGGATAATTATATACTAGATTCATAATTTAAGTGGACTGTTATTGTTGAGATGATATGAACATGTCCAAAAAATACTATGACTCTTTTCAAATAATGAAAACAACAGTTTTTCATAAACAGGATATCCTACAACAAGGATTAGATGGAGAAGAAAATGGAAACTATAAAATTGTATGGGGTTTGATATTATTCATATAAAGGTTTTTCATAGTTAATGTAATTTGGGCCACTAAAAAATCCATTAATTCATAAAATTGACATTATTGACTATGTATACTAAGTTCATTAGGTTGATTAATCAAAGATGATGTTTTATAGGATATTATGGGTATTCAGTATGTGTATTATCATATTTTCTTATTGTAAATAGTTCATTAAGGTCTATGACGATTTTATTTATGAAAAGTATATAACTATACTACTAATTTATGCCACAAAATATTGTAATAATTCTCCAATATTGATTTTATTTTCCATTATTGACCAGTATAACTTTGAATAATAGAGAAGGCTATTAAATTATACAAACACCCATGTTACAAAAATCTAAGGAGTTTGATTGAAATATGATCATTATCAAGAAATTATAAATGATGTTAAATGTGATTGAATTTCATTGAGAGGAATTAATTCATATCATCTATATTGGATCATTCATATTAATAATAATGTCTATAAAAATTTTAAATATGAAGAAATAAAGAATGTGATCATAAAGTTAGATATGTTTCCTTAAAATATTATTAATTAAAAGTAGTGGGGGTGGGCTCTGAATGGTAAAACCCATAACTTGACACCCAAAAGACCAGATTTATAATACTATAAATCCCCTTAGGGGATTTATATTGTAGGTGATAATGTAAGAACTGTCATAAGTGGATGTGGCATTGACATGATGAAGGAATGGAGTGAAAACCCACATGCATGCTGATGCAAGTAGTGCATTTGGTCCATATAAGTGTTGGGGCATTTGGTCTATCCAATGTTGGATGTACATGTGTTTAATATATGAATAAATTGGGATATATGGGTGGGTTATCTCTTGGGGAGGGGGATATGACCTGCTTTTCTGGCATGTGTGTGTAGTGTGTGTGTTTAAATGTAATTATACCCCCACACACCAAATATATATATAAATATATCTATTACAATAATTTTTTTACCCATTAAAATAGATTCATGTTAACTTGTTTCAATATATTATATGTAATAGGGAAAATTTTATGAGTTGATAGAAGGAATTCAATTATCTATCTAGATGTATATCATTACATGGTGTAAATTTTCAAGGATAGTGGTCATTAGTATATTATAGTGGAAAGTGATATTTCCATAGAACATATAATATTATGAAGTACATAAACATAGTCTTCACTAGTTTTCATAAACTACTAATCACATTCTTAGTACATTATTAATTTTATTAATGTTTAATGTACTTTATTATTTTCTCCCTATAGGTTAATCAGTGGATGAAATTGGTGATGCACATTGGTTGAATCTTCCAAATTGACATTAATAAAAATTTATTGGATGCATCATCATTTTATATTTAAAGAAATAACTAGGAAGGGATCCATGTTTAGGTAATAGAGTTTCATATACCATTCATAGGAAACAATGGTTGAGTTCTAGTGGTCGTACTAGACCAAAAATTATATGATTTCAATTATTTCTATGTACCAAGGTATCTTTGTGGATATTTCATTATTTCTTTATTATTAATTAATTTATCTTAGTAACCATATGTAAATCCATTTGATCTCTTGATCTATTTGGTTGACTTCGACCATGTACTTTGGATGTATATTAGTGATTTTGATAATATTACCTTTCCCAGTGATCAATGAACTATGGTCCTTGATATTACCAGGTTCCAATCCTATGGAAGGGAAATGTTTTCTAATATTATAAATGTAATGAACTAGCCTCAATAATAAAGGGTGTGACTCTGATACACAATATATCATATATAATTTCACAATTAAGAAATGTTTCAATGTGTCAGGAAAGATCTCCAGTTCTCATCCACATTGACCATTTTTATGTATTTTATCACTGTTGTGTAAAACATTTATTTTATTCTGTATCTTGTCCTATTTAATTTGGAATACTAACCGTGTAACTTATTTTTTACTAATATTTCATAAAAAAATGTTTTCAAAAATACAATACATTATGTATAAAAAAACAATTATATCATATATAAATGTGATAGAATATCCTTTTCTCACCTTCAAGGTATGGGTCCTAGGAACAACAAAAGCAGGCGATGGGTGATGACCAACTTTGATTTTTCCATAATCAGTCATCAATATGAGATCTATATGATGATGAATGATGCAATCCATGAAATTGCATAAAATAAAAAAAAATAAGAATTTCTCTGGAACTGAGAGGGAAGGATAAAGAAAAATTATTTATAATTATGTTAATCAGATAACGAATAAAATATAAGAATTTTTTTTTATGTTTCTGGTAACATATGTGTAGTGAAACATTATTGGGTTGTAGAAACTAAGCGTAGATTTTCACTAGCGGTGATCCATATGGGTTCTAAGAATATCCAAACGTTGTTGAAGGGGTCTCTGGGTGATATTATGAAAGGTTCTTGTGCTTGCATCATCCACCTTCGGTCACCTTGAAAATTGGTTACAAAGAATTCTCCTTGATCTGGTGGAGGAGGATCACACTCATTCTTGAGAGTATTCTTGGAGAAGGAACAACTCTCTAGGATTGAGTGGTTTTTCTCTAATCAACTGTGCACAAATTAATATTCTTATGAAAAATAATGTAATTTGGTATTTATATTGATAGGGTTAAAATAAAATAATTGTACAAGTGCCCTTATTGTTATTTAATCCTTACCCCATGTTAAATAATGTTATTAGTAGTATTATTTCTTGATACACATTTTACTTGTGATTTATTATTAAATATTATTTAATTAAATAATATTCAATATCATCACATCTCATTGGACTATTCAACTCAATGCGTCATTCATCCACAATATTTATCGGTCCTTGAATAATATCTATTTATTTATTAAATAAATATCACCACATTATTATCCAATAAATAAATAAATATTATATTTACTAAAAAAGAAAAAAATATTTATATATGATCAACCATACATGAATAATTATTAATCCACGTTCGAGAATAATATCTATTAAACCTATTAGATAATAAAAATTAATATATTATTTAACTGAGATTTACGATACACAGAGTGTGTGACCCTCTTTTCCTCTCTCTTATTGGTATTAGGCGAACTAGCCTAATGTATAAGTTTAACATCTAGAAACACTCTGATGCACCCATAACGAAATAAGCTGATGCCAAAATGACATATCACCTCAGACGAACACTTGCCGGGTAATATAATCCCTTTATCACAATATCTCAAATCAAGAAGGTTGTATGCCTGTGCCATCAACCTATGTGCCTGGTTGTCTCTTTCTTTGACTTTCGAAAATAGAACCTTCCAGTTGATCACTATGGATATGGATTTATTTAGGATATATCATTTCCATCAAAGGGTATGAGATATTATCTTCTGTTAACGAATATAAGAAATAAATTTTTTCTCACATTATTCATTAATGCAGTATTACTCGTGACACACCTAATAAATCCTACCTCACCACGAACATATGTCATCACGGTTTTTGTCAATACATCTAAGTGTGTGAGTCATAATACTCATTAATGATAAAATTAATGTCTGAGGAAAATTTCACACATCCACATATTGGATCATCCAATGACACTTATAAATATAGATTTCCTATTGTTGGGTCTTTTTCTATTAATATCCTCCTCGAGATTACAAAGGTCGTACCCCATGAGAAGGTGCCTCAAAGTCCTATGAGTCTCCACCCCTGATAGCCTGTATCTTTTATGCCCCCAAAATGATATCATCTATCTATAGATCATATATTCAAGAATAGTGTCATAGAACTTAGTGGGGATCTACTGTAACCTTTTAGTTCAACAACTACTCTTAAGAAATTTTCACATACAATGTCATGCAGAAGAATAATCATGATTTGATAAGTAGTTTATAAATATTCAAATAATTAATACATGTTTATCATAACGTAAAAAGAGGTTGGTTCTAGGGAACCGACTCCAATAGAATCCCACTTTCACTAGAGAAAGCTAAAAACAACTTTCACTCTGTTAGCTCTCACATGATATTCATGCTTTGGATGAGATAGTCCTTTAGTCAAGGGGTCTTCCACATTCTTTTCCGTGGGTACTCTTCTCACTTTAACTTCACCCCTCTCATAGAAATACCTATAGAGGTGATATATTTGGAGGATATGATTTGTCCGTTGATGTGACCTTGGATCTTTTGCAAGATCCACCTCTGTAGTATTATCACAATACAATGTGATAGGATCTTTACTATTAGGTAACATATGAAACTCCTTGATAAAGTTCTGAATCCAAACAAATTCCTTTTTTATATTGTATGCTGCTATATACTCATAATATGCTATAGAATAAGTGAAAACTAGCTACTTTAAACTCTACCTACTCATATATCCTCTTTTGAGACAAAATAATATCCTAATTATTACTTTATATCATTCTGATCTATCTGAAAACCAAAATCAACATACCCTATGATGAAAAGATCCTCATCTCCTCCATACACGAAGAATATATCCTTATTTGTTCTTAGATAATTAAGTATACTCTTAACAATAGTCCAATGATGTTCTACTATATCTACTTAAAAACTTCCTACCAAGATAAATTAATATGAATCATCAAGGCTAGTACATATCATGGAATACATGATTGATCATATCACTGAGGATTATGGGATCTTACTCATTCTATATTTCCCCTATTGTGTGTATGGAAAACTTTTCTTAGAAAGATGTAATCCATGTGACACTTGAACAAATCCCCTCTTGGATTATTCCATTCTAAATCTCTTTAGTATCTCGTAAATATATATACCTAGACTTATTCAAAGAATCCTCTTGGATCTATCACGAATTACCTTGATCCCTAGAATGTAGGATACTACTCTTAAGTCCATCATGGAGAAGCACTTGTTCAACTAGTTCTTAACTGATTGTATGACTAGTATGTCATTTCTAATAAGTAATATATCAAAACATACACTAGTAGGATAATGTCTGTATTCCCATTAAACATTTTCTAAACACATGTATCACATTAATTCTTAACAAAAGCAAAGTCTTCAATGGAATCATTGAATCAAATATTCCATGACCTGGATTCTTGCTTCAATCGATAAGTGGATCTATACAACTTTAAAATCCTTTTGGAATCACCTAGAGTCATTAACCCTTATAGTTGAGTTATAT
Source organism: Viscum album (assembly GCA_963277665.1). NCBI lineage: Eukaryota > Viridiplantae > Streptophyta > Magnoliopsida > Santalales > Viscaceae > Viscum > Viscum album. The sequence goes on along the minus strand of OY728153.1, from coordinate 2,052,798,001 downwards.
AGAAATATTCTTGAAGGTTTCCCTTAAAGAATGTTTTTTTGATATCCATATACCAAATATCATAGTCATGGTATGTTGCTATATTATTATTATTATAATGGATTTAAACATGGAAAATGGTGAAAAGGTTTCATCATATTAATTCCTTGATGCAGTTTAAAGCACTTTAGCCACTAGCCCTGCTTTATAGGTACTTACTTTACCATTCATATCCGGTTTTATCTCGAATACCCATTAGTACCAAATGGGTTTTACATCAATTAGTGCATTGACTAGAACCCAAATTTAGTTCTGATACATGGAATTCCTTTCAAATTTCACAGTTTCAAGCCATTTTACAACTTCTATGTTGTCTAATTACTCCTTTTAGGAGAGAGGTTCATCATTGTTAACGATTAACCAATCACCATCCTCGGTGACCAAAAAACCATATCTCTCATGTTTTCTTACCTCTCTTATTCTCCTATACAGTACTGGTGTTTTTGAACTACTTCTTCCGCGAGGACTTATGGAATCTGTTCTTATACCAAATCTTATGTATCTTTGGCATCAAATTCATCAAAGTCAATATTTCTCCCACTATCCTTCTTGAGGATATGCTCCCACTCATGAAATATGGATTGTTTGGAGATAGATACATTCTTTTACAAGGCTTTTCATAGGTATTATCCCTTTGTTTCATTGGGATATCATATAAAGATACACATCACACCCTAGGGTTCTTTTTTGTTTCCTAAGAAGGACTTAACATATTCCTCGCAACCCCATATATGTGTTTGAGATAAAATGGGTTTCTTTCCACTCCATATCCTGAAGGGAATTCCGTTTTTTTCTTTAGTTGGTACTCATTTTAATGTGTGTGATGCATTTTGTAATTCATATCCCCAAAATGACAATGGAAGGTCTTCATGAATCATGATCATCATCATTTAAATTTTTATTAAGGGAAAAAAGGAAAACAAAACACAAAAAAGAACCCCATAGCACCCCCACCCCCACCCCTCGCCCCTCGCCCCTGCCCCCAGGGTTGGGATCTATGGAAGCCTAAAGTAGTGAAGATCGAGGGCATCCCCTATGATGAAGATGGCCCCCTCAGGTTTCAAGATTTCCATATTATGAAAGCATACGTCATCTAATCCATAGATATCCTATGTAGACAAGTGATCAGCAACCTTGTTTCTCTCCCTCCATGTGTGAAACAATTTAGTGTTGCTTCCAAGTAAACAATGACATTTCATGATTATATAAGTGATCAACCAGGGAGGCGAGCCCTAATATTTTAGGGATTTGTGAACCAGGATGGAATATATTTCCACTTCAGTGATGACCAAGTACCTCTGAACGCATAGGATGAGCCCAAAGAGCATCTCCAGGGCCTCTTCCTGTTGGGAGGATCCTTGACCCTACCTGACTGTAAAATCCATAAGCACCAACCCATTGGGGTCGCACACCACCCCCTCCCCGCATAATGCTCAGGGCATACAAGCCATTTGTATTATGTTTTAACCCTTTAGCCAGGGGGTTCTAGCAGACCCAATTTCCCTTTGTCCTACAAGGCAGGGGCACCTTCTGTGCCTTGACTTGAAACCCAATGAGAGATGGGGCATCCCTCCAGTTGCGGACAACCCTGTCTAATTTTCTTATGATGTTTTTCATCAAGAAAATTATAATGCGGGCCATCATGACCACACCTTCCTATTTCACCTTGTTTCTCACCGTCCAGAGGCACCATGGGCCTGCATGAAACACCACTATGCGAGACATTCTTTCTGGGCCACTGCCTTCCGAACCATGGTACTGACTTTCAAGGAAAGAAAGCCCTTCCATGCTGGAATTGAAGATCATGGTGAACCCACAAAAACCGGTCCACACCTCGCGCGCCCATTCACTTTCAAAAAACAAATGATTAGTGCTTTCATCACTATACATCTTGAAACACACACATCTTGATGCCATGCTAATCCCACACCTCGTGACGCTCTCATCAGTCGAGACAGCTTTGTTCCAAATTCTCCTGGTGAGAAAATTAAATTTGGCTGGGATGTCTTTAACCCACAGAACCTCATTTCATATTCCTCATTTTCATGGTCCTAACCCTGATGATCTGCTGAAAGTACTTTGTCATGGAAGACCCTGAGGGGGAAGGGGTGAAGGAACATATATCTTGGTCAGAATTCAGTTCTATGAGGTTGAAGAGAGATTGTTGGTTGCTATCTAGTACCACCCCGATAAAGGTCGAAAATATCTTCATGAATCATCATCAAACATACAATGTCTAACATGATACAGTTCCTACTCTCACTAACACCATTCCACTATGGTGTATAAGGTTGAGTGAGTATAGATAGAATACAAAACCCCCATAGGATTTCAAATAACTCTTGGTTAAAATATTCACCACCTCGATCTGGTCGAATCTTATTTATCTTCTAACCAAGATAATGATATACTTCATTCTTGTAGTCCTTGAATTTCCCAAAGGACTCATATGTATACCTAATCAAGTATATATATCCATATCTACTCAAGTCATTAGTAAAAGTTATGAAATAAAAATATCCACCTCTATCTTCTATTAGAAATGGTGCACACATATTAGTGTGTACCAATCCTAGAAGCTCTATGGCCCTTTAACTCTGCCTAGAAAATTTTAGTTGGTCATTTTTCATTTTAAACAAGCATGAAATTTATCAAGTGATTTTATCTCATAAGAGTCTAAATAACCATCTTGATAGAGCTTTGTCAAATGCTTCTTGTTTACATGAACAATATGGTGATTCCATATCTAGGTGTTATATGAGACATGTGAACTTGATTCATTATAAACATCCAACACTTGGTTTTAGTAATTTACTACAAAGTGACCATTATTTAAAATTTCCATAACAAAACATATGTTGTCTTTATAAGAGAAACAAATTTTATTTATGAACATGAAAATAAACCCATATGAATCTAAACTTGATACATAAATTATATTTTTAGTAAAAATAGGTACATAATAACAATCATGTAAAACTAAAATCATTCCCATTGGAAATGAATGGTGGTACTCACCAATGGAAAGTGCAACCAGCTTCACACCATTGATAGCTCACAGATCCGACTCTCCTATGGTAATTTGCCATAATCCACTTGGCTGCAGCATTTGGATATATATATATATATATTTGAGCACCAACACATGAGTCTCAGCCTAGTTGGTGAGGACTCCTTAAGTGCATCCAAGAGACCGAGGATCAAATCTAGGTGGGGGATAATTTCTGGGGGTACTGTAGTAGTATTGTAGTAGGCACTATAGTAGTACTATAGTAGGAACTGTGTAGAACTGTAATAGGTACTATAGCGGGAACTATAGCAGGCACTGTTTGACACTGTAGCAGTCGAGAATATGCCCCCATTTGGGCCTTCGGGCCACCAATTTGGTCCCCGAGTCCTTTAAGGCCTTCGGGCCACCCGGGCCTTCAGGTTAGTAAGGCCTTTTGGCCACCTCAAGGCCTTCAGTCCACCTTATTGTGCAGATGAAAACCAAACAACCTACAAGGAACAAGATTTAGAAGGAGGAGGAGCAAGGAGATCTCACCATAGAAGAAGCTAAAAGGATTTCAAGAATGAAAGGGTATGGCACCTGCCATCGGGACAAGCCTGTGCATGCATGGGAAAGCATAGCCGAACAACCATGCAATGGTGGAGAGCTGATTTCATGTTGAAGATGCTGGGGAGGAGCAGTTCCATGTAGTTAGTCTGGGTTGTATGTAATGTTTGAATCCTATGGGAAATGAATTCATCTAAGGCCTATGGGCCATGTAATGCTTACACCTACGAGCCTTATAAGGGTTCCACCTCACCCCTTGAAAGGTGGATTATCAAAAATCAATAAAAAAGGAAGGCCTTTGGGCCATTGGTGGAGCACCACAAGCTATATATAATACCCAATGTGGTGATATGAAAATAATTCACTTGATAAAGAACACACCTTTAGCTTCCCCTTGATTTTGGGTACAATTTCTCATCTAATGGCCTGAATTTCTACAAGCAATACATACTACCTCATTTCCCTTACCCTACCTCTAGATCTTCTTATTCATGGTAGGGCGGTGCTCCAGAGCTTTAGACTAGTTATAAGTGTTGTCCTCCTTTTCCTCGTCCTTCCTCTTTTTATTCACTATAAGGAAAGTAGGTTTGTTACACCCCATTTCCTTATCCACTTAGTAAATCATGGTCATAAGTTTCTATAGACTCTTCTCATTATTTCTCATATTATAATTCAAAATAAAACTAGAGTCGGTATTGGGGAGTGATGAAAGTAATAGATCTATTTTAAAATCTTCTAGAAATTTAATCCTTAACATTTCTAGGAATTCAATGTATCCAGTAAGCTTGAATACATGAGTTCCAGCTGGTACAGACTCTCCAAGATTAGTGGTAAATGAAGAATTAGATATCTCATACCCCTCTTGTCTTGTATTCTCTTGATTGAGACCTCAAAGGTGAGACGTCATTCTATATGCATAAATTTACTCATGTTTCTTTGAAATCTTATTAGACAAGGATGATAACATGAAGCCCTAAACATATGTAGCATCATTCAGATGTTTCTCATGGAGAGATAGTTCTTCAACACATACCTCATTTCCAATGGCAAATGGTAATGGTTATTCTAGAACATATAATTTCTTTTCATGGTGAATTATGACATGTAAACGACTCTTCCATTCATGGAAATTTGTGACAGTGAGAAGTTTTTCCTTCTTGAGTATGGATCATAATAATATGTTTGATGTATTTTTTAATATTGTTTATACAAATAAGATAAGAATAAATTTAGTATATTATTTGTTAAATTTAGACAATTAAATAAATTTTATATTGATTAGTCTGCCACTATTTTATCTAAACCTAATACCCCTATCCATTGGATTTGAAATATCCTACTTCCCAGACATTCAAGTGGCAAGGATCCATATTCCCCTTATCATTACCCAAAATTTGGTTGGTCAAGAAATGCAAATGGATTTAGGTAGACATTACAGATACCGACTTCATTAACTCATAGTTCCTTGATATGTTGAGTGAACTACCCAATCCTAAAATCCTTTAATTGAACTTCCTCAATATTTTTCTCTCAGTTACACCAAGTCCTTCTTTAGTGGTCAACCCTTGATGTGAACCAAGTCAATTCAACCCAGTACCTCATGTTATAACTCCTCGATAATTTAAAGCAACCCAACTTTGGCAGTTCAAGCACTTTGAACTATGCTTTGATTCTAACCTATGTATTGGAAGACTATACCAACATACTATTTTATTCAGGGATTTTACACATTATACATTAATTTCCAATTATTACGCATAAGACAATTTATTTTGGTTTGTTATTTCATACTTGTTAATTCATTAATTATGTGATTGTGAAAAAAACATCCATAATGAATAACCATGCTACTAAATGAAATAAATTAAAGGGTATGATCATTAGATTATATTAATGGTTAGTTTATCTAGCGGTTGATAAAAAAATTCTTGACCTAGGGGAGAAACAAATTGAAGAAATTAAGGTTTGTGTTTATAGAATTCCTCTTTTCCACCATTGTATCTTACTTGGATTAGTTTTTCCTTGGATCTAAATTGGAACCACCTCAAAAATTTGGGAGCTCCATACATTATATATGATTTTACTCACATGAAGGTGAGGGGTAAAATGTGTTTTACATAAAATAAATCATTGGAACAAATTTTGTATATATTAATGAGAAGAGAAGGCATTTAGACTAACAATTTAATTTAATAATAAATTAAAATGAAATCAATCACAAAAAAAGTTCTGGTCTGGATCATGGTCATCAACAAGCATGCGACATATTACACATTTAATAAAACTTGAATTCAATTCTTAATCAATATTATTTAAGATAAGTCACTCTCAAATCAATTAATTTTTATATTTAATTTATCAATACTTTTATCTAAATCCATATATTAATTTCCTTGAAATTACTATCCATTATAATTTGAAACGAATTAAATAAATTCACTTAAAATTAACCTGGTACATAAATGTACCATGGAGGAAACATGATGAATACCCATCCAAATCTACCCAACATGTATTATACTTGTATACTATTTTACTATTGTGACTTATGTAATACACAAATTATAACATACTTTCAAGACGTGTAATTCATGGATGATTACACAAATTACATGATTCTTGGTCACCTATTATGCTTCAATGTACATGGAGTAAAAAATTTTAATAAAACTAAGACAAGATATGTACATCTTGAACATTACATAGATATTAATTAAACACTTAAATATTTATGTATATTAAAAATTGTCACATGGCATGTCATATCTTCTTGACCATGTTCAAGTACATATATCAAGGTTTGTATAGTAAAATAAATAAATTTTAAATATGAGTAACATGTTATAAGTACATGGTGTGTAGATCCGATCTACATGGAATGTACACCTCTCACTGTCTATCTTAAAAACCCTCCTAGGGACTCAACGTTTAGTCTATGCCCAAAAAAATTTGGAGTACCAGATTTTCCCAATGGGACCCATGCCTTGTTTAATGCATTTCCCATGGTCACCCATTAGGTATTCCAGGTACTAAATACACAACCACTCTTTGATGAAAATAGACCACACGTTATGTCCAATGGGCCACAGAACATGTAGTCTGGATGACCATGCACCGGTCTGTCCTGGTCAACATACGGTGTCTCACGAACCAGACTAGGTCATCATCTGAACCAGTGCCCGACCCAGTCTATGGAAGGTCCCAAAGGTCTTTCTTGATCCCATAGGCTGGAACCAGTGCTCGGTTATTAATAACATCAATTGGGAAAAATTTACACAAATGTACCTGTGTAAGTTTTTTAATAATATAAGAAAACATGAGTTGAGAATCATACCTAAACAAGTCACTGACCATAATCCATATTTGAGTAACAGTCTTAATGCAAAAACCAAAAATGTGTTACTACAAAAAAGGGGCCAAAATCCCAAAACTGCCACATGGAAGGTGAAAAAAATATGTTTAAAAACTACCATATAGAAAGAGGACAAAACCCTCAAGCCACCTCCACATCATCACCTACAAAATATTGCTAACAACCTGAACCAACATCTCTATAATATTTTCCCTTACATCTTTCAAACATTACCAAATATACTTAAACCTAATGGTGTAAGTAGGGTGTTAGATAACACTCGGTTGGATGACATAAAGAAAAGATTCCATGTAATAAACATTATATGGAAAATTAAATTTCAAGCTTTATAAATTAATGAAATACTAAAACAATTTTAAGGGAAGAAACATTAAAATAAAAATAATTCTAAATAAACCCACTTTAAAAGAATTATAATTTTAAAGAAAACAAAATTAAAGAAAATTAACTTGCCTTGAATTTACCAACAAAACATACCATATGATGATAATACATGTAATATAACCAACGAGCAATATCCTTGGGAAACACCCCTTGGCCCCAGTTAACAATGGGACACTAGGTATATCGTATCTCGGTGAAATGCAGCATAGAAACCATTAAAAACTGTGTCCCCATGCACGATCCACTAGAGTGGGACACCCCAATGGCCTAGTAGTCTCCAAAAATCATCATAATTTATTTAGTGTTTTCATCATCAATAGTACTAAGTGAAACTAGGCCATAACCACTTCCGAATTACTAGAATATTAGTCCTAGTTAGCCCACCTAGATTCCCGAGCATCCCTTTTATGCTCAATCATGTTCCACTTGTCACATAACACCACTTTCACATTCTAGTTTCATTTAAAAATCATACTCACTCCCAAATAGTTTTCAATCATGATTCACACCTTCCATATAATATAATAAACCATTAAAAAAAATTCTAAAACAATTCCCAAAAAATATCACATGGATTTACACTAAAAACCCACTCAAAATCCTCTTTTATGATCAAACACACACAAAAACCACATCAAAATACAATTCAGACCCCTGGCACAATTTAATAAACCAGTTGTACAATTTATAAAACATTATCCAATGAAACAACATGGGTTTTCATCAAAAACGTACCACATTCCATATAAACATTATAGTTAAAAATTAAACACATATTAAAATCATTAAAAACTAATTTCTAACCACTATAATTAATCAAAGAACACACTAAATTAATTAATCAAGAAAAATAATTCTCCAAATAATGGTTATGCAAGTAACCACCTACCTTTGGAGTCAAAATCCGCAAAAATCGATGTGAACCTTGAACCAGACCTAATCTACACCATGAAAAACCCAATTGAACCCTAAATCAATATAAAAAACCAATATTACCAATATTGGTCCATAAAAAAATCAAAACCCAAAACTGAAACCCTAAGGGAAGAGGTAGTAGGCTTACAGGGGTAGTTCATACCTACGATGAAGGGAGAGGTGGAGTGGCGAGGGGTCCGAGAGGTTAGTCGTATGAGGAGGGGGTTTCTAGAAGGGATCTGTGTTGGAGAAGGTGAGTAGGGTTCTGAAAGGATATCACTCGATAAAGTTGTTTTTCTGGAAGGGGGCCTCACTGGTTGAGGGTTACACTGATAGGGGAGGGTTGTGCTGAATGAGGCTTTGCTAAAATGAGGATGGGGCACCGACCAAGGGAGATAGGGGTGTCATGATTCATGTATAAGAAGGGTTGGGGGGGGGGGGGGGTTAGGGAATGATACACATTGGGTGCAGTGGGATATGAAGGACATGAGAGAGAAGGGAAATAAAAAAAGAGAAAAGAAAAGTGAAAAAGGGGGAAAACCCAAAAAAACTAATGTAATACTTATAATAATAATAATAATAGTAATTTTAATAATATCAACAACTTAATAATAATATTATAAATAATAATAATAATAATCATAAGTAATATTATCATTATTATTAAAATAATTCTTAATTTCATTTTATTTTTCATCTTATTATCTTATTAATTAATTATTATGTTTTGAACACTGGGTAGGGTGTTTAGTGACCTGGGTGAAACTGCATGATTTCAACCATGCTTTGCCCATGAACCAGATGTTTTTAAGCCAAAAAAATTCATTTATCAGCAAAACAACAAAATTATAACCATATATCGACATGAACATCTAAAAAAATATTCAATGCCAGATAAAAAAACAAAATAAATTTTTTTAAATGGTTAGGGTAGGACAATTATCCCCACCATGAAAAATTTACACCTTCAGAAAGTCAACTCTGAGCTTGATTAGAGAATAAAAATGCATACTATTTCTCAACTCATGAATTACACTCCCAATTTTTATTCACATCAATCCCATGATGTCAAAGGATATAGACCAACCGAATAGAATTCCAACACAACGTCTTCTCTTGGGAATCCACTATTCTCACATGTCATTCAAACACTGATAAATTGGGCTATATCTTCAAATATTCCTACTTTAATACATGAAAAAGATCCAAATTATACTTCTTCAAAAGGGAGACATGAAATACGCCCTGAATTGACATCAACATAGAAGGTAAATCTTACCTGAATGCCACTTTTCCAATATTCTCAGTGATCTTGAAAGGTTCAACATACCTCTGTGTCAGTTTTCGCTAATTTCCCAAATGGTGATGGGCCAAATGATAGAACACCTTCAAGAAATACTAATCAACCATAGAAAACTTAAGATCTCAATGTATCTGATCAACATAATATTTGTGGTGACTCTGAGCTATCAGTAACCCTTTTCCTATCAACTTGACTTTCTCAGATGTTTAAGTTACAAGGCTCGGTCCCCAAAGTGAGCTATCACCTACCTCAACCCAGCATAAGGGAGAGAAACATATCCAACCATACAGTACCTCAAAAGGTTCCATTCAAATAGTGTATTTGTAAATGTTATTATGAGAAAACTCATCCAATTGCAAATGTCTATCCACTTTCCTCCAAAATCCAAAACACATGCACAAAGCATGTCCTCTAGATTCTGATTTTCCTAATCCAACTAACCATCCTTTTGAGAATACTATTACGTGATCATTTTTATTTCTAACCCCAATTCGGTTTTAATCCCTTCCTTGAACAGAGAGGTAAAGTGGTGGGGGGGGGGGTCTCTGTCTGAAACTATCGCCGACGAAACACCATGAAGTTTGACCACTTTCTGAATGTACAACTAGAACAACGCATCTACCTCCACTGAATCTATGATCAGAATAAAGTGAGATGATTTGGTCAAATATTCAATCAATACCCAAATAGAATTCCTCACCTAAGGTATACGAGTCAATCCATCAATGAAATCCATGGAAACCTCCTTCCTCTTCTAGGTAGGAATGGGAAACAGTTGAAGAAAACCAGAGGGCCTTTGATGCTATGCCTTTACCTATAGACAAGCATTTCATCTTGATACAAAGTCATATATGTCCCATATCATACCTAGCCACCATAACTTTGAGTGATCATCATAATAAAAATTGGTAGCACCAGGATAAACAAACCACTGAGACTGGGGGCTATCCTACATCACCACCTTCCACAGAGACAATGAAACCACCACATGTGCATTAAAGCACAATATCCCCTCAATAGAAGAAGACCAATCAAAAGAAGTCTACCCACCATGAAGAAACTTCAAATATCACAAACACATCTCTTCCCTAGGATGCTTCTATTGAATCAACTCCAGAAGAGGAGTCAACAAAATTCATGCTAAGAACGCACCTCTACTGTGCTTCTTCATCTCTAAGTGAATCTAGGAAAGGATCCCCATCAAGGTCTATTCATCACTAGACTTCCTCAAAAGGTGTACTTTGAAAGATTTTCATAAAGGTGATGATCCTGAAGAGTTCCCAACACGATGAAAAAATTATTCTCATGCTCTTCCTTAGATTCAAATTAAACCCAGATTTAATTCGTGAATACCACAAAAAAGGAGTCTAAATACTTGTGGAACACCCCATTCACGTGTTCTATAAATACCGCTGGATCATTTGTCAATCCAAAAGGCCCGACCAAATACTCAAAGTGGCCAAACCTGCTATGGATATCCATTTTCAGGAGGTCTGCCTCTCTTACCTTGACAAGATGGAAACCCGAATACAATTTGATTTTGGAGAACAACTCTCCCCCTTCATATGGTACAAGAAATAAAAAATCTAGGTAAAGGGTATTTATTCTTAATGGTTACCTTATTCAACATCCAGTAATTGATACACAATCAGAGAGATCTGTTGGCCTTATTCACAAAAAAAAAATAGGACGACCCAAGAGTGATGCTCAGGTGAATGAACCATTTGGATTCCAAATCGTCTAGCTGTATCTTTGATTCCATCAATTCGGTGGGGTCCATGAGATATGAGGGAAGAGATATTGGATGTGTTCTAGGGGACAATTCAATTGATAACTCCATGTCTCACTCTGGGGGTAAGCCCAAAAAAATCATCTGAAAATACCTCTGAGAACTCATACACTAGAAGTGGTAATCCATTTTAAGGAGAACCACCACCATCCTCTAGTGTGAGCGAAGATAACTAATAAGGGAGATTTACCAACTCTAAGAGTGGAGTTTCCTCATGACCCAACCAAGGATCACATTCCCCAAGAAATACCTGAGTTCTTCCATCAGGTGTCATGAAATTTACCCATCACCTATAGCAATCTATCTGCACTTGAATGTGAACTAGCCAATCCATTCCAAGGATTACATCAAGAAAGTCCATATCTAAGACTAGGAAGTACCACTCCATCTCAACCCCTAACATAGAGAGCACACAAGAAGAGCACCTAAGACCTTTCTTATTCTTATTTCCCAATGGTGTTACCAACTCCATTTCAAAAGAAATCATCTCAGTTGGATACTTTAGCAGACTCACAAGACGAGCATAGATAAAATTAACACATGCACTAGTATCAAATAAAATAGTATCTATAGAAGATTCAATCTGAATGGTACCTCAAATAGGCACGGGCCCTGCATCCGGTACCACTTGTTCATAATCCACGACATTAATATGTATGGTCTCTATATGAACTTAATCACGACCACTGGCCTACTACTCTACTATGAGCCTACTTGGACTAGAAGAAGATCTGGTCCTACTACCTCAACAACCTAACAAATTTCCTATCATTTGGGATGGATCAGACAAAATTGACACTCCTCTAGAAGCCATAGATCCCACCCCTCTCAAGTATGGGTGTGTGAACCTACAAAAATGATGCAAGTTCCCCATAACTCCACATTGCTGACATGGCCTAGGAGGAAATGTACATGAAGGTTGGACGTGCCCTGCCATCCTCTAAGTATGGCATACAATAGACCCCACACCAGAAGCCACAAATGAATTCTTCCTAGAAGGATGGATTGAACCGCCACCTTCCTATTTCCAATGCCCATCCTGATTCGTATTCTGCTCAGCTGAACTACCGCTGCAAAAAACTGACATGTCCCGAGAGGCACTTGACCCACCCTTACGGTCAATCTCTACCATAAAAGATCGATCAAATACCTCAACAAAGGTATCCATATAGAACAGAAATACACATAAATATATCTCTTTCCCCAATCCCTACTTAGACCTTTAACCCTTAATCATGCTCATTGGATGTTATTTTAGGTTCATATCAGAATAGATCAGAAAAGTAGTTGGAATAAACCATCCCTAAATGGTCCCCTTAAAAAAGATCAATAAACTCTTAGGATCTAGAATAATCCAATACCTTAGGATATTAGTAGTCATTAAATGCATCCTTGAAGTCCTTCCAACTCATATACTCATTCTTCCCAATTTGAATTATTGTGTCCCACCTCCTTTGATTGAGACCCTCTACCAGAAATGAAGCACACATCATCCTAACCTATTCGAGATTATCTAATATCTTAAAATTTTACTTAATCTTCTTGAGCCACTCCTCCACTTCCTAAGGTTATGAGGTTCCTCACAAATAATGATAATTATTCTTGAGGAACTCTTGGGATTTATCCTTTAGAGAGTTAGGCTCAACTTTCCTGACTAGTGTAGAAGCATGACCCACCAGCTAACCTAGAGCCTAAATATCCCATACCACATCTTCTACCAACCTATGATCATGTAGTGAGGGATAAATCTCTCTAGATGTTACCCACAATTTCGAGGGAGCTCTTCCGAGAGGCATGTTTCTACAAATGAAACAATCAGAAGAAAATTTTTTAGTACGATTGGTCTCAAAAAGCTCAGCAATAACTTCAAATCTAAATATATTAAACATGTAAAAACAACCAAATGACCAAAAAACTTCACCTCCAACAATTTTCCATGTTTAGTTTGTAGCATTCATGTGCCACCTGTAAGAAAATCAAACAAATATCCTAATAACCCATGGAGGATTGAGGTATATCACGAGGTGTGCTGGTCAGACACCCTACTTGTAACCATAAATCTGAGCTATAACAGTCCAAGCTATTGTCTAACCAGAATCATCCGAAAAAAATTGTAATAGGGATTGACCTGAATTTGATACCATTTTTTCATGAACAATGTTGGGTCTTCATTTGAACTGGTGCCCGACCCAGTCCATGGCAAGGCCCGATGGGAGTTCCTGATCCCCACGGGATGGAACAAGTTCCTAGGTATTAATAAATACAAGTGCGATCTGCTTACCAAAATGTAAAAGTGTAAATTAATTAACAATTTATGAAAACATGAACTGAGAAGCATACCCAAACAAATCTTTAACCAAAATACAGATTTGATTTACAAGATTAATGCAAGAACCAAAAAGGGGATAATACGAAAAATGGAACAAAATACCAAAACTACCACATGTAAAGTGAAAAAAACCAGATCAAGAACCACCACATAGAAATAGGACACCACCCTCTATCCATCTCCATAACACCACCCAGGAAATATTTCTAACAACCTGAACCTCCATCTCCTTAAGATTTTCCTGCACCTGTATCAAACATTACCAAATCTACTTACACCCAAAAGTGAAAGTAGGGTGTGAGAAAACACCCAGTAGGATTCCACCTATAAAAGAAATATTGTACTAAACATTATAAGGAAAAATAAATTTCAATATTTATAGATGAAACTAATACTAGAATGGATTTAAGGGAAGAAACTTTTAATGAAAAAAATAAAAATAAAGGTAGTTTTAAAAAAAGGAAATTTTAAAGAAAACAACTTTAAATGAAATAAACATTCCTTGAATTTACCAACCAAACATACCATGTGTAGATGGTATGTGAGATAAAATTAATGTCCACTAGTCATGAGAAACATTCCGAGGAACCAGCTAACAATGAGACACTAGGTACATCGTATCTTGGTGAAATTTTACATAGAAACCAAAAAAAAATGTGGCCTCATGTCGGAGCCACTAGGGGGACACCCTAATGGAATAGTAGTCTCCATACATCATCATAGTTTAGTTAGTGTTTTCATTGTCAATCCCTCTAAGTGAAATCAGGCCACAACCACTTCCGAATTACTAGAATTCTAGTTCTAGTCTGTCCACCTAGATACTCAAGCTTCAATTTTATGATCAATTAAGTTCCACATGTCACATAACACCACTTGCACATCCCATTTCCATTTAAAAATTATACTCACACCAAAATAGTTTGCAAACATGATTCACACCTTCCATACAATTTATTAAACCATTAAGAAAATTTTATAAAAAAAATCAAAAAAAAATATCACATGGATTTACAGACAAAAACCAACTCAAAATATTATTATATTCTCAAACACACAACAAAACCACATCAAAACACAATTCACATTCCCTGAAAAATCTAATAAACTAATTGCACAATTTATAAAACACTATCCAGTGACAAAACAAGAGTTTTTGAAAACAACATACCCCATTTCATATAAAAATGGTACTTAAAAATTAAATGCACATTAAATTCATTTAAAAACAAATTCTTACCACTACAATTAATCAAATAACACAACAAATTATTTGAGAAAGAGAAATAATTTTCAAAATAATGGTTATACATAGAACCACCTACCATTGGAGTCAAAATCCCCAAAAATTGACGTGAACCTTCAACCTTACCTAATCTACAACACAAAAAATGAAATTGAACACTAAATAAAGAGGATGAACCAATATTATAAATCTCATGCCTTAAAAAAATAAAACCTAAATATGAAACCCTATTAAAATATGGTTGAGGCTTACCCGGGTAATTTGCACCTATGACGGAGGGAGAGGGGGAGTGGTGAGGGGTCTGAAAGGCTGGCTGTTCGAGGAGGGGGTTTTTGGAAATGAGATTCACCAGATAAGGTGTGCATAGTTCCTGAAGGAGGTCACCCAATATGAAAGTCACACCAGCAAGGGGCCACACCGATAGAGGGTTTCACTGATATGGGAGGGCCACACTGAAGTAAGCTTCACTAGAAGGAGGATGGGGTGACAACCAAGGGAGATAGGGATGGTGCGATGTAGTTAGGGTGATGGGGGGGGGGGGGGGGGTTAGGGAATGACACACATAGGGGTGTGATAGGAGAATAAGGAGAGGAGAGAAAAAGAAAAGAAAAGAAAAGAAAATGGAACAAGAAAAAATAAAAAAGGGGGAAATCCTAAAACACTAATGTAATCATTATTACAATATTAATAATAAAATAATAATAATAATAATAACTTAATAATAATATTATAAATAATAATAATAATAATAATAATATTATTATTCTTAATTAATATGATCATCTATTTTATTATTAAAACAATTCTTAATTTCATTTTATTATTCATCTTATTATCATATCAATCAATTAATAATAATAATAATTATTTTGAACACTGGGAAGGGCTCACAGTGACCTGGGTAAAGGCTCAGAGTTTTGATCATGCTTTTCCCATGCACTAGATGATGTCAATCCCAAAACATTAATTTAACAGTAAAAACAAAAAATTCCCACCAGGGCACGACCTGAACCTTAAAAAAAATCAAATCTAGATAGATTAATAAAATAAAATTGTTTCAAAGATATTGTGTGACAAAATGTATGAATTAACTACACCATGTGTCATTAATTCACATAGGCTGAGTAATTTCTAATTTAACTCCTTTTGTATTAAACACAACTATATTTCGTGTAACTTGATTTAAATGATGTGTACTAATATGTTATCTAGGAACAATCATTAGCACCTTTGGATGAGTTCCTCAGTTTTATTTTAATAAAAAAATTAAACGTCTTGATTAGATATATGAGAAAAAAATGAGGAAGAAACTAATCTAACAATTCAGATTATAAGAATGGTTATGATTGAATTGGAAAAACTGAATTATAAATGCATAAATCACTGATAATCTTAAATAATTATAAAAAATAACGTGACCCCTCTAATACCACTTGTAGGTTCTAGGAGTACTGGATGCATGCAATTGGAATTTCCCAATATTGATTTTTCCATAATTAATGATCAATCCAAGATCTATACAATGATGGACACCCAGATCCAAGGAATTGAGTCAAAGAAACAGACAAAGAAGAATTGTTCCAAAGTCAAGAGAGAAGGATCACCACTTATTGATGATAATTAATTTAGTTAGATAAATAATTATCTCTAAGGAATTATTTTTTTATTGACATGTCTAGTGAAAGATCTATGGTGCATCATCATTTCATTGTAGAGACAAAGTGTAGATTTCCTCTAGTGGTGATCCAAACATGTTCTAGGAATCTCTGTAAATCACCAAAGGGGTCTCCCGGTGATAGAAAAAAAATATCCTTTCACTTTCATTGTATTCCTTTGATCGCCTTGATAGCGGCTTCAAAAGCATTCTCCTTGATCTGATGGAGGAGGAGTGCTCTTGTTCTTGAGAGCATTCTTGGACAACGAAGGAATATCTAGGCTTCAGTGATTTTTCACTAATACATTGTGAACAAAATAATAATTTCACAAGTGCCCTTATTATTATTTTATCATAGGAAAACCCATGTCAAATAATAATAGTAATATTACTATTTATTAACATGCACTTCACATGAGAATTATTATTAAATATTATCATTTCTCATCAGACTATTCAACTCAGTCCTCAATTCCTCTATAATATTTATCACGCCTTGAATAATGTCTACTTATTTATTAAATAAATATCACTGCATTATTTGACAATTAATAAATAAAAATTTTATTTAGAAATTAAAATTAATATTTATATTCAATCAATCATACATGAGTAATTTTTAAACCACATATAGGAAAATTATTTTTTCAACCTATTAAATAATAAATAATAATATATTATTTAACTGAGATTTTGTATACACTCAGTGTGAAACCCTCTAGGCCTCTTTCTTAGTGGTATTAGGTGAAGTAGCCTAAAGTCTAAGGTTAGCATCTAGAAACATTCCAAGGCACACATAGAGAAATAAGTTAATGCCAAAATGACATGTCACCTCATATGAATGCTTACAGTGTAATATATTCTCTTTATCACAATATCTCAAATCAAGCATGTTACATGCTAGTACGATCAACCTATGTGCTTGATTATCACTTTTTTTTTTGAATTTTCGGATATAGAACTCACCTATTGATCACCATGGCCATGTATTTATTTAGGTTATATCATTTCCATCGAAGGGCATGAGATATTTACTTTCGTTAATGAATATAAGGGATAAATCCTTTCTAGCATTATTCATCAATGCAATATTACTCATGACACCCCCAATATATCCTATCTCACCACGAACATATATTGTCGTAGTTTTCATCCATACATATATGTGCACATGTCATAATACTAATTAATTATAATATTAATGTCTAAGGACCCTTACAATGTCTTCATATAGGATCATCTAATGACACTTATAAAAGTGGATTTCCTACTCGAGGGTCTTATTATCATACTTTCCTCCTGGACATTACCAATGGTATGAAACATGATAAGGGTACTCAAAGTCTTATGAGAATCCACCCCTAATATCTTGTATTTTTTTCCTTAATATTATATTATTTCTCTATAAAACATATATTCAAGAATAGCGCAAAGCACTTTCGAGTTCTCATCATAGCAGGGAACTACTATAACCTTTTAGTGCAAAAACTACTCTGAGGAAATTATCACATAATATATCATGTATAAGAATAATATTTATGTGGTAAGTAGTTTAAAAATATTCAGACAATAAATAAATGTTTATCATAAAGTAAAAAGAAGTTGGATTAAGGACACAAACTCCAAAACAAGGATAGTCATGTTTCTTGTATTGTCTTGGAGGTCACAACACTTATATTAAATTACACCCCACCTGTAATCATCCTCTATATATGATTTTCATGATTATTTTCTATAAAGATGTTTGAATTTAGATTTTCAATCACTATCTCATCACAATAATTGTAGAGAGACATAGGTCAGAGATACATATGTTCTATCAACAGGAAGAAGAGACAACCATTACTCTTTAGGATTTATCTATTATGTTGGGAATCCCTATCGAGGGCCTGACTATGATAGATTGGTTTTTTAGTGATTGTTTTATTTGGTAATGATACTACTAGGAATATAGGTTTAGGATGATGGAAGGTCCATCAATGAATAAAGTTTATAAATTCCATGGATGTACAAGGACTTTACCCATCTAGTTGTTAACTCTAACCAGATTACTGCTTTGACATTTTCACATGCATAAATTCTATGATTTATTGGAAAAATAGTCACTATTGTTCATTATATGATAATCATCCATATAATGTATTTACCTTTACCTGAAGACCACGACTAGGTTGGGAGATACGTCAGGGGGTAATCCATTCTTGTATACACATACAAATAATTATGCAATGCATTTCACGTAAAAAGATGTGGATTATAGGATGTTATTTTTTTATTCAGATATGGGTATGGGAGTGCATTCCTCGCACTAGTATTCATTTTTTCACTATATTTCCTATTGATATTATAAAGAACTTCTCATATGGGTGTTGAAATATTTACCCATTCTTCTTTTGTGAAAGTTAAATATGTAAATTCATATTATTAAACTATAATTTTAATAATGAAATCTATAGGTGGATCCATAACCATTGAAATTAAGATAATACTAGACATGATTTCCATAATTATTTGCTTATGTTGTAAAATATTTGGATGGATGATGTACACAATTATAAATTACACACTCAAATAATTATTTTAAGTCCTAAATGATTTATATTATTAATTTTATATTCATTTTTATTATTTAGGGTTCATGGATTCTATATGTGAGGCATATTCTCAAAATATTCCTACTTTACTACATGATGATGCTTACCTATAGAACTTGTGTGGTTCCTCTTATATATTTTTACATTGATTATTGGAACTATGTCAATCAAGCTTTTTGGTAGTATAGGTTCTTTCACCCCATTCCTACACCATTCAATTAGCTTACTTTACTTTATTCCCTAATGAAGTCATTAAAGTGAGACTTTGACTATTAGAAATATCATGCATGATATATTGATATGTGGATAATATGTTATCATTTGTTATTATAGGGGATAACATAGTGCACATGAATTTATCATAATTACTGAATTATGAGCACAAGTGCATCATGAGCTCATTGTTAAATCTTACATGTCATTGGAGAGGCTACAACAACTTGTTAATAACTATTACCACTTTTAAATTGAGATTTTATTAAATGTAATTAACTATACAATATTTTATAATATTCTCACATCACAAGACACATACACATATTTTATAGCACATATCGATTCACATTTGACCATGGCTATTTTCATAGATCATTTACAGAACTACATCATCCCATGGATTCAATTTATTATAATACTTTATTTGGTGATTGACATGATGTTGGGACCCAAATCAATGTAATAATAGGTTATGAGTCTTATAATTACATTTTATATGACGATTTGGTATAAGATGGTGATATGCAACAAGATCGTCCATAAAATTCTCAACTTACTACAGTATAAAGCCATAACCACACTGCATCACTCTTGATACACCTCCTGCTTAACATACAATTGTTCATATTTAAAAATTTATGATACATGATATGATTATAAACATTCATGATATTTCTTCCAATGATTCATCTTCACACTCCATTACTTTATTAGATTATGTTGTAGTGATTTTTGGTGAC
Source organism: Viscum album (assembly GCA_963277665.1). NCBI lineage: Eukaryota > Viridiplantae > Streptophyta > Magnoliopsida > Santalales > Viscaceae > Viscum > Viscum album. The sequence continues at coordinate 2,052,777,866 of OY728153.1, read as the reverse complement.
AGGAGTGTATTTGAATCTACACATTTTGTCGGTGGTGAGATTCCCATTACACAAAAACTATCTTCTCCCCATATGGTAAAAGGTTTTTTACCTAATTATATTCTTCATCCCACACTAGATATAGTTATATGCAGTTATCATACAGTTATATGATAGTGGAATTTAGATCAATTTCCCATTACACATGATGATGTAGAGGTATCTGTAAAAAATTATATGTTGTAGGAGCATCCACGAAAGCAAACACATCGATAAAAACAACATAGAAAATGTATCTATATACCACGTTTTGGAATAGATTAGTGTGTGATAAAGTGACATAGACATCAGGGACATGTCTTCCACAATTCATAAATTTTGAATTGAAATCTATGTTTCTTGGTTGTTGAATGTTTTACCTGTATGCTATTTTAAAAAATATATAAAAAAGGGAGAAATGAACCACATTCAAATATATGATACAAGATATAAGAATATTTAAGATCTGTAACACCCTTATATTTTATGAAATATGTTTTTCAAATAAATTTAATTTCCTTGATATCTTACTTTACACATAACAGTGAGTATAAACAAAACAAAAAATACTATTAAAATATTATTATTTAATATGATAGTTAATAGATAGCTGTTGGAATGTGTGTTTTGAATACGATTAAATAAATCATAAAAATATATTGTTTAAATATATATATATATAATTAATTATTTGGATTCCAATTAACTAGAAATAAAAATAAAAATCATTTGAAAAAAAAAGAAATCTTTTTATGAAAAATTATTTTTATGCGGACAAACACGTTTTATCTCAATAAATTTAATAAATAAATTCTATTGAATGATTTTAATAAAATTTAAAGATGGAATATTCGATAATTTTTTTTTTAAATTCATCTTATGTGTTTTCTAGCTATGATATATTAATAAATCCAACTTTATTCTAAAAAATATATTTTTCTTAAAAATAGTTTGGTTGCATTTTGCATACTTATTTTTAAAAATATAAATTTAAAAATTTATAAAATTTATTATAAAAGATGAAATTAATTTTTTAATTTTTTATGTTAAAATTTTATTTTATTTACTTTTTTATAATTTTTAGACAATATTAATTTTTTGATTTAGAGAAAAAATTAATGATTATTATTAAAAACTACATTTTTGTTTAAATCATTTACAATCTCCATTTTATATTAGGATGGTTTTAAAGGTAAAATAAATTTAAATATATATTTACTGATCCAATTCATTCCATTTAAATAAATTTCATATTAAATTTTTATATAGAAACATTATATATTTATGAATATTTCCCCTTTAGAAACCACTTTTTTGTCGCATCTGGAGGTATAATTTTAAATTATAACCTTATACTTCTAAGAATTAAAATTGAGAAAATGGACTATATATTTTTAATTGAAATGATTAATATCATAAAATAATATAAACTTAAAATTTTCCCCTAATTAATAATAAAAAGAGTAAAAATTAACTACCACAGTTAAGATGAAAACAGGTTTACCAGGGGTAAAACTAAAATAATGAGGGGTAAAATGACATAAAAACAAATAAAAATTAAAATTTTCAGACATATTTCGAGTTTATAACCTTTAAGGTTATATTATGAAAAGTTTTTGGGTATTTTTTTATATTAATAACATGAATACACTTTATTATTTTCAAAACATTCCTTGTGTTTCCTCTCCCCCACTAATTAACGACCACCTCCTCCCCCTCTTCATAGTTATAAAACCATTTGGGTAAGCCAATAAAAACAAAACTATCTTCCTTAATTCTATACCCACATATTTGAGTCCCTTTCTCTATCATGAAATCCTCTTAATATGTCTTTAGGTATAAATCTAATGTGGTTCCACAAAGAAGAGGTAAAAATTTTAACCATGCATTTTTCTTTATTTCTTCCCCCACCTCAATAAAATAATCTTGAAATAAAATGATATAATGATACCAATATATATAATATAATTATATGTTATTATTTTAATTTAATAACATATATACATCTCCTCTTCCATCAAATGGGAAACTAAACCATCTATCATGTGTACGGTGGACTACCGTCACACAAACTTATGTTATTCGTTTTCCATCACCACCATTTAGGGATTGATATAATGATGGTATTAATGTTTCAGGATATTTGGATGCTTATGTAATTATAATATCACATATACCTTCTTACTACAAATTATGTGGGAATATGGTAACATCACACATGTGTACAGTGGACAACTTCATTGTGAAGCGATGCAATACATTTCTCACTAACGCTTTACATAGAAGGTGATGAGTAAAAATTTAATGAATATGTGTGATATATATGAAATATAAATACTATGTAAAGGTGATAAATTATTTATCTTACTTTAATTACATCCATCTTAAAAATGGAAACTACATTATTACTTACGTACGACCTATCATCTCCGTGAACATTGTAATTTATTTTCTATCTCTAACTTTTACGGATTAATATAAATAAATATATAATGAATATATATGATATTTATATCCTGTAAAAAATTATGGATATTATTTAATCACAATAAAAATATATGGACCAAAAATACCAAACCAAGACATACACAAAAAACAAAGTAGATATTACCCGAAAGGTGATTTTAATAAGTAATTCTTAATAAATGGGAAATGAAAGGTCATAATTAAATATTTTATGGTATGATAAATATGATTATGATTTTTTAATATATGTATAATGTAATTATTTTTATTATAAAAGAGGTTTTAATGTGAATTAAGGAAGTCGATACTTAATGTAACTGATTTTTTGTCTCAATCCTCTTTCTTTTAGCCATATGTTATTTTCTGCACATATTTAATTTAATGAGGTGTATATAAAACCACATAGAAATATTATATCTTGAATATCCTTATATTCATGATATATAAATTTTCATCTTATTTTATTCTTTAATTGGATCTTATAATAAAAAATTTACTAAAGTACTAAGGGTTTTGATGTTACAATCTCATTATTTATTGGGATTCTTTATTATTATGCATTCAATGATAAAATATTATGACATATTTATTAGGAAATTAATTAATTTTTCCTCTGTTTTTTCATTAGTAATATATTTTTTCTCTTCGTTTAACTCTCTTTATATACTAAATATTTAAAAAGAAATGTTTTACGAGAAACCAACTTCATTTCTCTCTTCAGAAAAAAAAATATTTCCTTCTATATCCATGTTTTGTAAAAACATTACCCAGTTTTAAATGTTTCTATATGATTGGTTAAAGTCATTTTTACCCTTTTTTGTCATTTATACTTTTTTTAAAATTAATCTTCAGGTTATTTTCCATACAAGACCCGTTTTACATTTACAAAAAATGTGAAAGGAATATTTTTTTAACGATATGTCATGAACATTATTTCTTGTCTTAATGACCATTAATTTTTTGAAATATGACATTATAATTTTAAAATAATATTTTAAAAGGAAAATAATATTCACAATGGTTTATTAATTTTTAATTTAAAAAATGTGATTTTCCAAGAAATGATATTTTTCTCAAGAAATGTTTCTTGGGATATTTAAAAATAATTTTCCATATTATATGACATCGTTTGATGTTACTTAATATTTGCAGGGGTCATAATCCTATTTTAACACTCTTATCCTTAATTTAGATAGTTTATGTCTATTATGATAAGATTTTTATGAAACTATTTTCATTTTGATGGGTTTATGCAATGAAGAAATGTTGAAATGTTCATGAAACTCATTTCTTTTCCATGGGTAATGCTACGATGAAATGTTTATGAAACCCATTTATTTTCATGGGTTATGATATGATGAATGCTTTATGATCTTTTTGTAAACACATTCATGGTTTATATTATGTGTGGTACCTATATATCCCTCAAATTCATTGGGTAATGATTAATGTTATATGAGCTCAAAGGTTACATGAGTGGTTGTCCCAAGACTGAAAGAGGGTATATAGGATTAAATGATTTATATGGGATAATATTTAAATATATAAGAGGAAAAAATATGTTTCACTTCTAGATGGAACTCAACAACTAATGATTCTTGTATGAATCAATGTACCATGACAAATAAAAATAAAAAATTACTACAAAGGTTTTATGTTACTTTTCATTAGAAATGAGATTTAAAAGATTGTCTATGTCATCAAAAAGTACTTAAAATATAAAGTAGAATACATTAGATAAAATAAATGACGAGTTCATGTGACATCAACGAGATTAAAAATAAAAGAATACCATTTTATTTATTACATACATATTTCACTTTTTATCCATGAAATGTGTTCTTAGGATTTTCAGTTGGTGGATTCAAAAAATTTAGGGCTTTATATAGAAATTACAATACATGTTCAGTTGTTTATCCCTTTTAATCTACCTCCATGTATATGTTTTTTAAAAAATCATTCATTATATGAATTATTATTACTAAAAAATATTCTTGTAAAAGGAATTTATGCATACCATCAGCCTATTATTTGATAATTATTGGTTCTATAAAATGATGTTGTAAAAATATATGATTCAGATACTATGAAAATGTCAAAAATTCATACAACTCTAATGTATACACTCATTTAATTTCATTAATTAAGGAATTTTCCTAGTTGGAACACACACACACACTGTTATGGATTGTCAAGAACATAATTTTGATTTGGAGTCTGATGACTAACTTATTGAAAAAGTGGTCTTTTATGCATCAGAATCAATTAATTGATATTTCTTATAGATTTTAGTTAAACATGCCACATTTTTATAGGAAAAAATATTTTAGGCATCCAACAATGTTATTTTTTGGATCACAGATTTTGAAAAAATTATAAAATGTTGATGCAAGGTTTGGAAAAGAGTTTCTACCAAACTAACTTTGGAAAATATTTAAAAAACCATCAGTGTAACACCCTGAGATTTTATGAAATATCCCGTTTAAATAAATTTAATTTCCTTGATAACTTTCATTATAGGCAACATTGACTTCAAATGAAATGTAGAAAACTATTAAAGTATTATTATTTGTCATAATACTTATTTCCTAGCTATTGGAATGGAAGGTATGAATAATATTAAATAAATTATGAAAATATATGGGATATAGACATATATAAAATTAATTCTTTTTTAACTATTTGTTAAAAAATAAAATAAAAACATTTTAAAAATAAAGGAAAACTTTTAATGAACAACTATTTTTATATGCACAAACATTTTCTATCTCAATAAATTAAATAAATCACATTTTGTAAAATATTTTATTGATTTTTATATATTATATATTAAATAAAATGTTTTAACATTCATATTTTGTGTTTTCTAGGTATGATATTAGAATTAATCAAATTTTACACTTAAAATTTGTATTTCTCTAAAAGGATGTTTTGTCACAATTTTCACACTTTATTTTAAAGTTATTTTTTTAAAAAAATAAAAAAATTTATTTGAAAAAATTAAATTCATATTTGAAATATAAATTTCAAAATAAAATATGTGTGATTTTTTAATAATTTTTTTAAATGATTAATTTTTTAATGAATGGTAAAAAACCCAAATTTTTATTAAATATAGCCTTTTATTTTAAAGAATTTACTCATTGAATTTTATTATAACATGGATTTCAAATTTATATTAGTTAAATTATAAATTTATTAATTCTATTTAGTTTATGATATCCAATTTCATAATTAATTTTCAATATTAATATTTTCTATACATTTGATGATTTTTTCTTTGGAAAACAACTTTTGCGTCGCGTCTATGGGTTTAATTTTAAATTAAATTCTACTACTTCTATGAATTGAATTTGAAATAAAGTGTCTTTATTTTTAATCATAATTATTATTATTATATAATATATTCAAGTTATTTTTATTCCATAATGAATAGTAATAAAAAGTAAAAATCAATCACCACCGTTAATGTTTAAAATTGTTTATTAGGTGGTTAAACTAAAACGATAAGAAGTAAAATGACATTAAAACCTAAAAAAAACTATTTTATGAACATATTACATCCTCATAACCTACTAGGTATGATAATAACTCATTTAAGATCCTTTTTCCATGTTAAAAAGTTTGGTACACTTTATTCTATTTGAAAATTCCCTGTCTATCCTCCCCCCACTTATACAAGGCCACCCACTCTTCTGCCCACTACACACATAAATAACCATTTGATTTAGAAAATACCATTGAAACTATATTATTTAATTCTATCCCCACATCCTAGATTCATTATATTTATTAGTAAACCCTCATAAAAAGGCTTTAGGCACAAAACTAATTATCTTATCCAAAGAATATGTAAAACCTTTAACCTTGCATTTTGTTTTATTTTCCCCCTAGTTTTTTTATTTAATTCAAATATGATGATATAATAACAAAAATATATTACCTATGTGTATGTTTTATTATGTTAGTTTAATAACCTATATCCATATCCTCTTCCATCAAATGAGTATTGAAATCGTCAATCGAGTGTATAGCGGATCAACGCTTCTTGAATCGATGTTTATCATTGTCCATAACCATATTCAAAGCCTATATATATTGATGAATTTAATTTTTATAAAGTATATTTATGATATTATCATACTTATATAATTATAATATAATATATACCTTCTTATATCCCATTACTTGGGAATATGATAACGTCGCATGCGTGTACGGTGAACTATTGGGTCATGAAGCGATGTGATTCATTTTTCACCTAATATTTACATGGAAGGTAATGTGGATAAATTTGAAGAATATAATTGATATAAGTTATGTAATTATAAGTCTATAATGGATATATGATATTTATCTTCCATACATTATATCTGTGAAGTAAACGGAAAAAACGTTCATGCGTACGTACCACCTACCATCTCCATGGACGGTGTATTTAATTTTCTCTATATAAATTTTATATTTTACAGTAAATAAATATATAATAAATATATTTGAAATTTATATCATGGATTTTGTTTTGATATCATGTAATCATGATAAAAATATATGGACCAAAAATACCAAATCAAAAGAAACACAAAAAATTAGGAAGTTATTACCTAAAATATGATTTTAACAAAGAATTTTTAGTAAATGAGTAATAAATGTTAAAAAGTAAATCATATTATTAGAGAAACATATTATTATGGGTTTTTAATAGTTTTATAATAAACATATATATATTATATAGGAGTTTAAAATCCTTATGAAGGAATTTGATACATAAAGTAACAGATTTTTGTCTCAATATTCCTTCTCTAAAAAATATGTTATGCTATAAAACTTTATTAATTTATGAGGTGTATATAAATCCCATTTGACATATTATTTCATGAATATTATTATATTAGTGATATTAAAATTTTCATTTTATGTTATTCTTTAATGGGTTTTATGAGTCAAAAGTTACTAAGTGGTAAGAGTTTTGATGTTACAATATCATTCTTTATCATGATTATTTATGATTTTGATTTTGATTGTGAAATATTATAATATATTTCTAAATAAATGCACGAATTTTCTTATACTATGTTTATTATTTTAGAAAAACTATTTCCCTTATTTTGCCTCTCTTTATGTACTCAATTTTCCAAAATAATGTTTTTTAAGAAAACCTTACTTTATTTCTCTCTTCAGTCGAAAATACTTTTATTTATATATCAACATTTTTCAATTTTTTATCAGGAATTTATTAATGTTCTTATATGATATTTAAGTCATTCTACCATTTTTTAACTTTTTATAAATTTTTTTAAAAGGAATCATCTTGAAATTTTCCAAATATCACTTGTTTGGGTTTTACTGAAATTTATAAAGGAATAATTATTATAACATATACAATATGAATATAATTTCTTTCCGTCAAATCCATTTAATGTTTTAAACAATCATTTATAATTATCAAAGGGTACTTTGAAATAAAAATTACTTTCACATTATTTTATAAATTTCTAGTCTTTAAAATGTTATTTTCAAAGAAAGGTAGATTCTTAAACAAATGACCCAAGTGATGTTTCAAAATAATTTTCCTTCTAAGATGATATTATTTGATGTTACTTACGATTTAATAGGTATATTATCCAACTATACCATCATTATCCTTCCTCTATCTATTTCATTTAAATGATGAATTTTTTTATGAAGTCTATTACTTTTCTATGGGTTATGTTATGATGAAATAATGAAATGTTTATAAAACTTATTTCTTTTACTTGGGTTAGGATCAAATGAAATTTTTATGAAACCCATTTATTTTCATGGGTTATGATATGATGAATGTTTTATGATCCCTTGTAAGACAAATTTATTTTTTATATGATGGATTTTACATATATATCCCTTTAATGCGATGGGTAATGATTAATGTTATGTGAGTTGAAAGGGTACATGGGAGGTTATCCCAATCACCAAATAGGGTACAAGGAGGCTATCCCAAAACCAAATCAGGGTAAAAGGGAGGTTACCCTAAGCCATAAAGATGTTATATGGGAGGTTTTCCCAAGATCCATGTTTTTATATGTGGGTTTTTTGAAGCATAACATTTTATGAATTTATTAGTGTATAGCCTTGAAATAAGACATTCTGTGCTGATGCATACACCAAAAATACATGTATTATTCCTATGTCATTCTCTCCTAGATTATTTTCTTTGATTACTTTATGATTAAAGTCTTATGAACTAGAAATAGTTATTTCATTTATCATTTTTACGATCTATGATATACAATATTTGGTTTTCAAATGTTATTACAATGTTCTCATAGCTTTATGATCATGTTATATTTATATCACCTTTGTTTACCCTTAACAAGAATTTGAGTTCACCATTTATTATGTTTCTTTTCCCCAAGTTATGATGATATGTATTGTATATGATATTTATAATAATGGAGGTAGTTATGAGGAACTAAGTGGGAGAGGATGTACTACAATTATAAACCATTTTTTATGTATCAATATTTCTAAAGTCACAAGACCAAAATAGTTATAGCATGGATCATTATATTATTTTAGAATATTCTTCAATTAAGATATAATATTTGTGTACTAGATGTTTAGGTTTTAAATGAGTTTGGTTCATGGATCCTGTCTAAGTGGTGGAGGAAGCGAAGACCCCATTAACTCTAGCTAACCGAAGTCCTAGTGTGAATGGAGTTCACGCTACCTAAGACCCATTTATCAAAATACATCAAACCCTACACCATTTATTTTTTTAACCTCCCAAGAAAACTACCCCAAAAAAAATCTACCAACTAAAAATAGTTACATGTATTTATAATTATGTATATACACATGTGTGTAAAAAATTATAAATATAACATATAGGAATGATATATTTAGAGATATATAAATATATAAACATAATAAAATTAGTATTATATATATATATATAACTAATACATATATATTTATATTTTTTAAATACATAATGCGATGTTCTCTAATCTATTGACAAAATGAATTGTTCCTTATATTGAGTTTCATGAGTCTGTTTTACATTGATATCTTAAAAATAAGATTTTTTCTATATATTTAGTCATTTTACCACTAAATAAAGTGATAAAAAATGAAAAAAAGTAGCTAAAAAACTAATGAATCTCCCTTCTAAATGTCCCCACATGTACACACACACACACACGCACACACAAACAAAAAATCTTAAATACAAAATATATAAAGCGTTTTTATACATATACATATATGTTGTTTATATAAATGTACTTATATATTTATTTGTATAACACACACACACACACCAAATATAGAATCCAAAAAAACTATCTTTAATAAATATGTTTATAAATATTATTTATTTTAATGTTTCTATATACACTTAATTATCGCTTATATGTGTGTTTCTGTGTGGTCATGTTTACACTAGTGTGTATCTATACAATTATGTGTGTGTGTATATATGCATTCATGTATGTATGAATTTGGTTTAATATATATATATATATAAATAAATTGTTTAAATATATATATATGTACTTTGTATATATATATATATATATCACACACAAATATGTGTTTATTGTATTGTTTTTATATTTTTTTCATTTTTACTTGGTTATATAATTATGATAAAAACATATATAAATGTTTGTTTAAGTGTTAAAAATTATCCCATATGTTTGTGTTTATGTGTGTGTATATGATTATCATAAAGAAACAACAACACCCACACCCATGAAATAATCACACACATATATAATTTTTATTTGGGTTGGGTTATAAGCTGTAAGTTAAAATAAAATGGAAATCAACAAACTATAGTAGTTATCAAATACATTTAAATTTTTATATGATATACCATATTTTAGAAGGTAAAATTTTCATTGTCTCCATGAATATATTTAATGCTATAATCCTATAGGATAAATCAAAAATGGATGAATAGAAAATTTATATAAAAATAATACGTGGATGAAGTCAGAGTTATTTAAGTTTTCAGCTATTGGAAAAATGGATTTCAAACTAGTTTAGGTGATTTTAGGATAGTTGAGTTGAGTTATATGTTGATATAGGTACATCATGCAATTTGGGAAAGACACAATTCTGGAGTTACATACTGATCAAGAGTTTCGTGCTTGTTAGAAGAACCATTCAGATATGGTTTCATAAACAACACACTATGAAAGACGAATCATGAAGGGTTTCCCAACACACAGAGTTTTCTTATAAATATTATATTACCCCATCATATGTAACTAATTAATATTTAGATCATGATTGAAAGATATCTTATTTCATAAGTGTTACGTTCCTGAAATGTCTGAGTGAAGGAGATTTTTCTAAAGGTAGGTTTCACAAACATAATTGTGAGAACCAGGAATAATAAAGGCAGTGGGGGTGAACCCTACTTAGTGTAGGGAGATGCATGAAAATTGAATAAATGAGTCAATTTAAGTAAACCCGCCTTATAGAACGATATTTAGAGAATTAAGTAGCATGTTTCTAGTTGTTCAAGTAATACATTCAAGAAAAGTAGTACTTGGGAGAAATAGACATGAGTGGAGGGTTATACCCAATAAGATGAACATTGGTGATCTTAGTTGTGAAAAAGAAATTATTTTTTAGATATTTTGGCCATATTAAACCATAATATTTGGGAATTCATGTTAGAAAACATTTAACACAATTTTGGAAAAATTCAAGTGACCCTCTAGTTGTTAAACCAAAAAAGTATTTATCCGACACAATAATGAATGAGAAATCAACCAAAGTGATATGGGGGAGGTAGTGTTATTATTTTTAAATAAATTTTAAGGGTATTTTTATTGTCATTGTCACATACATGATTTTATTTTTAGGTAATATTATATTTATTTTGGGTTTGATATTTATCCCTAGGGTTCCCCATGATTTATTAAATAAAAATGGGGGTTGTGGGCTCAGCAAAAGGTGACACACAATTGGAACATGGTTAAAGAAAACCATAAACCAACCTAAAGGAAACTATGTGCCTAGTAAAGTGGTAGTGTATAGGTTGTATTTCTAGGAACATAGATGTGTGCCCTGCCCAAGGAGACCATGTGGAATTGTTTTTATTGGACATTAAGGGATGCATGGTTTCACAAAACTTAGTGGGAAAACCATGTGACTTGTCCAGGTCATAAAAAATTGGAAAATTACTCTTCTAACTCCTCTTATTTAACACTAAATCACCTATAATCTAAACCCTATGATATATTAACCATGTTATATTCCTCTAAACCTTCTTGGAGCCTTTAAGCATCTATATTTGGGTGGTTTTGGCCTCAGGTATTACGAAATCATCAAGTAAGTATTTTTTCCTTTGATTTATCTCTTCCGCTAGCTTTTTTATTCCCTCTTTCTTGGGTATTCTTTTTTTCCATTGGTTTGTTGGCCTAATGAGGGTTAGAAATTTTTTTTAGTGAAATAATAATGGTTGTTGTTTATATTTCCTTTATATGATTTTTTGGGGTGCAATTGTGGTTTCACACCAATTTTCAAAATTTTTTGAGCTTGAGGTTATTGGTTCCATGTATGGAAAATATTATATGACTTTGGATTTCTTGCTTAGTGTTACAAATGTTGTTTTATGGATTTTTTGGGGTGTAAAATATGTTTTTAAATGGTTTTAAGATGCATATGTTATAAAAGGTTATTTTTTAAATGAAAGTGGTTTCGTTTTATATTTTCCTTTTTATGGTGCTTCTTAAAAGTATTTTATGCCTCGTTTGAAAGGTGAAAAAAAATATTTGAAAGGGAAATTGAGGTGCGAGTGCATTTAATTTTTTTTAAAAAAATAAATAGATATTGATTCATGTGGGATTCTTTTTTGTTAACCTTAAATGTGGATTGTGAATTGTGAAAGTTATGTGAAGCATGTTATAATATGATTTGGTGTGTGTATGAATTTGAAAGGGTATTTTCCCATGGAAACGGTTGGATTTCATGTGTTTTTTTCTTGTAATGTTATCAAATATGATTTATGAATTTTGGAAGTGGTGTGAGAAGTATTTCCAAATTGTTTTGGTGTGTGTGTGAAATGAAAGTGGTTTTTTAGGGAAAATATGGTTTCCATGTGATCTTTGATAACTAGATCATTGTGAATTTTGAAAGTGGTGATTTCAGTATGTGTTCATGATGCATGGAATATGTACGTGATGTATTGGTTTATGTGATACGTGAAATGGAGTTTTATCAAAAAGGAAATCTAGGGTCTCTATGTGGGAAGACTAGAACTAGTATACTAGTTTATTCGGTGGGAAATATGTCTAGTTTCTTCTAGCATGATGGATGATCACAACACTAACCAAACATGTGATATGATTGGATAACAATAGACCTTAAGACACGATCCCCTATATTTTATCATTAAATGGAACATTTTGGGTTTTTTCATATGATATATAGACTATTAGACCTTGGTATGGGATCCCCTATAGTAGTTTGTACATGGGAATACTATTGGTGTTGGTTGAAGGATTTGATCCTTAAGGTACAAGGTTTCTATGGTCCCACTTGTTTTTGTTAACTATAAGGATTTCCCATGGTTATCTATTTTGTGACATGATTCTTATATGATGTGTTACCAACCATAATTATACAACAAACCTAGTGTATGTTAAGTTAAATGTTGGTTTATTTTGAAAAAAGAATTTACTTAAAAGTGTTTCTTTGAAAATGGTTTCCAGAAAATTCATTATTGAAAACATTTCAATTTTTCTTATATAAATTATCTTGTCATTTTATCTTATAATTTTATAAAATAGAATATTATATTTTAGTTTTATTCTACTAGGCTTTGGCTCACACCCTGTACACATGTTTGGCCTAATGTAGAATTTGTTATATATGTTCGGGGTAAAGGAAAGATATTCCATCGTAGTGATGGTGGGTCTAGTTTTTAGTGTTTAAATTCTTGCATGTTTTGGTGGTAGAGGATTGAGGGTGATAAACCTCTTTTTTCATGGAGGTTTTTGGGATTTTTTGGTTCCCATTAAATTTTACCACTTTTTGGTTTTTGGTTAATGTTTTAAAACATTCAATCTGCAAATTTTTGTACCTCATTTTCTTAAGATTATCAGTTATGACATTTTTATTCTTGTTGGTTATTTATGGTTATATAATTGGTTTAAATTTTTCCCAAAGTAAATTGTTAATACCTAGACCCTATTTTCCACCCCATGGGTATCAGGAACACCCTTTTGGCCCTGCCATAGGTTGGGTCGACTGCAGGTTTGGATGGAATCCTGATTTGGTTCGTGAAGAAATGCTATTAGAGCATCTTTTAATCATTTTGGGTCAAGATATTTAGGAATATTATTCCTATAATGGATCTAGGATTTTTAAGGAATTAAGTTCTAGTTGTGATTCGGGTTTCTGGCCAACACACCTCGTGGAAGGACTCGAGTCGCCATGGGTTGCTGGGAAATTTGGTTTAAATTATCCTCCATATGAGACGTGTAGGCTACGGACTATATATAAAAACTAATTGGAGGAGGAGTGGTTTGGATTTTTATTGTGATGAATTTTCTGTAATTATTATTTATGGAAGTGTTTAGAATATTTTATTATTACTATTTTTTTTATAATGGTGTATTTATGGGTTTTCCTTATCGTTGCAATTGATGTTCCAAGATGCATCCCTAGATACCTCTTATAAAGCCATGAGAAGAGGTTAGAGACAGTTATGCATCAAAAATTGATAAGAGATTATTAGAAGTAGTGGTTTTGGTTGTCCATTATTTCGGTCAAGGAGCCGAATCTAGTCATGTTTAGGTTATAGAAGCTGAACCAGGTCTCAAAAGGGACACAACTAAGGAGTTCCTCAAGATTAATCTTCTTTCATTCTGAGGTAGAACCAAACAACAGGAAGCAGAGGAGTGTAATGAGAAGATATATAGGATGTTTGAGTATCTTGATACTACAGAGGCAATGAGGGTAAAATGTGATTCCTATATGTTGGAAGGACCTAGTAAGAAGTACTGGGACTTAGTTCTTCAAGGTGGGAAGCCATATGGGTTGGAAGGATTTTAAGGTTGTCTTAAATGAGTCTTATTTCCCTATGATTTTTCTTTCACTAGGTCCTTGGAGTTTTTGGATCTTATTCATGTAGACCAGACCATGATGGATTACGCTAACTACTTTACATAGTTATTCTTATTCACACCGAAGGTTGTTTCCTATGATTAGTTGAAGGCTAGGAATTTTGAGATGGGGGTAGAGACCAAAAATCCAATATCAGGTGTTTTTATTCAATATCAAGGATTATGTTGAGGTGGTTTATCATGCTATGATGGTAAAAAATTATTGTAAGGGAAATTATGGTTTCTCTGGAGAAGTATCGGTGGTGGGAAGTGAAAATTCATCTAAGTAAATGAAGAAGCATGATGGGAAGTAAAATATAGGAGGGGGTTGTTCCATCCATCCTTACCGGTTGTCTTTATCCATGACTTCAAGTGTTACATTAGTTGTGTTCCATCAGTGTGGAAAGATAGTAACCATGAGGTCTATATGTTCATATCCACCCAGGCATTTGTATTGGTGTGGACCCATTTGGAACATGCATCAATTTTTTGAAAAGTTATGCACCCATATCAGAGTGGTATGGGATCTGTAGCATTTAAAGGGATGCCATCCCAGTCAGAACCATCTAGGAAAGTGGGATCTTGGTTTGAAGGTCATGGAGGAAGGGCTGGATCATATTCTAGGTAGTTTTAGTTTTGGGTAGATCCACATGCCAATGTTCTTTCTCTGGCTTAAGAACAGATGAAGAAAATTCATGTGGTGGATCATGAACTAGTGGAATCCATTATAAGACCTATAAGAGTTCAAGGTTCTATTCATATTGAATTTTATTTAGCTTTTATTATGTTTGATACTTGTGAATCCATTTCATTTATTTATACCCTTCTCATGGATGTGTTAAAGTTATCATCTAATCTTATGCCATATGTGATGGAGTTGTTAATGCTAATTGGTAAAAAGTGAGAGTAGGTTTTCTATTGTCCGTATTGTGCACACACTATGTCAATAGTTGATATGGAATGTGATTTCTTGGTTTTGGATATTTACCAATTTGAAGTGATTTTGATATGAATTGGGTGGTATGTTTTTTGGTGCCCATTGATTTTTATCATTGGTGAGTAAGTTTTGTGGCATGTAATAGTAGTACCCAAGTTTTTCAAGGTGAGTGGGATCCTCAATCCGGGCGTGCTAGACCTACACTTACAGAATTAGGTAATATTATTTTTATGATCTAATCTCCCTCATTGGAGGACGATGATTGTGATCTTAAGGGTGGATTACCTCCTATGGTGGATTACTTCCCAAAGTTTTTTCTAGAGGATTTATTGGGTTTTTATCCAAAGAGAGATGTGGAGTTATCCATTGATTTGGAGTAAGGAATGTAATTGATATCTATTGACTTATACCATATATCCCCCATAGAGTTGAGGTAATTAAAGGTACAACTGGCCAATTTGGAATCCTAAGAATTCATTCGCCCAATCATCTCACCCTAAAAAACCCTTTAATTTTACAAAAAAGGCCGATCGATATCTTTGGTTGTGCATCGATTATCATAAGTTAAAAAAGGTGAAAATAGAGAAAAACTATCCTTTGACCTGTATTGATGGAATTTATAATCAGATTAAGGTGGGAATTATGGTTCTATAAGATTGAACTATGTTATGGTTATCACCAGGTTAGAGTTAGAGAGGTGGATCTTCCAAAATAGCCTTTTGAAATAGGTACAACCATTTTGAGTATTCGATCATGCCTTTCAGGTGAAAAAATGATTCAGTGGTATTTATGTCTCTTATGAACATGGTGTTCCATTAGTATTTTGTATTGTTTTTCATGGTATTTTGGTGATGATATTCTGGTCTATTTTAGAACTGAGGAGTAGCATTAGCAACATTTGAGAATTGTCTTAGGCACACTTTGGGATCATCATCTCTATGATAAGTCTTTTAAGTGAACATTTTGGATTAGGGAAGTGACGTTTTTGGGACATGTGATCTTGGAATGAGGGGTTCTGGTGGACCCTGATAATATTAGTTTAATAATGTAATGGGAGAAACAAAAAATGTATTTTAAATCAGATTATTTTTTGGAAATGGCCAGATATTAGAAGTGATTGTTATGAGATTTCTCTCATGTTACATAATCTTTAATGACACTCACCTAGAAGTGGGTGAAGTTTAAGTGGAGCCAAGAGTGTCAAGAATACTTTGAAGAGATTAAGTGGGGGTCAAAAATCACTCCTATTTTTATATTTTAAGAGTTTGGAAAAGGGGTATGTGGTCTATTTTGATGCTTCTAGTATGGGTCGTGGGTGTGTGATGATGCAGGATGCCCATGTGGTGGCGTATAGTTCATGCCAACTCATACCCCATGAAAAGTATTTCCCAAATTCTGATTTTGAGTAAGAGGTAGTGATGCATGCCATAAAGGTGTTGCACCATTATCTTTTTGGGGATAAATTTTTGGTTATTTCTGATCATAAGTGCTTGGACAACAGTTTCACCCAGAAAGATATGAATTTTAGGTATCATCATTGGGTTGAGTACCTTTTTGGGTCCAATTTTGAGGTCGTCTATACCCCATGAAAAGGTAATATGGTTGCAGATACTTTGACTAGGGATGTGATAGTGCAAGCGTTGATGGAGTCTAGTGATGAGTAAATTTGATGGGTCTTTTTTCCCAAATGCATCTCAAGACCAAGGAATACAGTGGAGGTGTGTTCTTGTGTAGTTTTTGGCCAACTATTTCCCTTATAGAATTTATTCAGAGGGAGCATCTTGGTGATGAGTTGTGTTAGCAGTCTATGCTATTATTAAATTGTTGGTGGTGCCTTGTGTATTGTAATTGTCTCTAGAGGGAGTTTTTTGCTTTAAGAGCCGCTTCATGGTTCCATTTTAACCTAGGAATGTGGTGATGAAGGATATCCACCATTCTCAATGGTCCATTATTGCTGGTTCCACCAAAACGTTTTTTTGATGTATGTCAGCAGTTCTGGTGGGCATGTATGAGACATGATGTAGGTAACTTGTGTATCATGGTGTTATACATATCAGTAGGTTAAAATTTAGCAACAAAGGCCATTTGTGGTTTTCTTAATCAACTAAATATTCCCACCTAAAAGTGGGACAAAATTTTCACATATTTTATTGTTGGATGACCTCGTACACCCCGAGGGAGAAACACTATTGGGGTAGTGATTAACAATTTAACCAAATCAAGGCATTTCATTCTGATTATAGATTCATACAATGTTGATGAATTAGGACAATTGCATGTTCAAGAGATAGTTTGGCATCACAGTGTGCCAACAAAAATTGTTTCTAATAGGGACCCTCTCTTTACCTTGCAGTTTTGGGAAGGTCTTTCAAAAGTATTGGGATCATAGGTCATGTTGAGTATGGTATACCACCCCCAAATGGATAGATAGACAGAATGGAAAAATCAGACTCTGGAAGACATGATCCGACTATGTGTTTTGGATTTTAGAGACTCATGGGATATCCATTTTGGGTTTTTTGAGTTTTCATATAGTAAAAATTACCAATAACTTATTCCAATGGATAATTTTGAGGAACTTTATGGTTGGCCATATAGGCCATGTCGATCCCCTTTGTTTTGGGATGAGGTGGGTAAGACCTTATTGTTTGGACCGAGCCTTGTCCAAGAACGTTCTAATAATGTTTTTTTGGAAAAGCAGGTTTTTTGACAGGACAAAGTCATCATAAGTATTACATTAATTAGATATTCCAATCTTTGTAGTTTTCTATGGGTGATTTTGTGTTTCTAGAAGTAGCACCTCGCTTGGGTCACCATCGTTTTTGTAATAAAGGGAAGAAAATATTGATGTATGTTGGAACTTTTGATATTACTAAGTGGATTGGTAAGGTGACATACAGGTTAGCATTTTCATCTCAATTAAAATCAATCCAATATGTCTTCCATGTATTAGAGGTCAATAAGTACAATATAGATTTTCCCATTTATATAATTGGGAGAAATTAAAGTTGGATCCTGATATATCTATGTGTGAGTGGCCAGTGAGGATTGTGGTTTCACTGGAGAATGTGATTTTTGGTTTGTCCAAACTATGGTCCAAGTTATTTGGTACTATGGTAGTGATGTCCCTAAGACAAGGGAGTGAATGTTTTGGGTTGTGGAGTAGTATCCATTGTTTTTTCTGATCAAGGTTTAGAGTGAATTTCCTATGACAAAAATTTTTCATGGTGGGGTGAATTGGCACATCCATTATTTTATTTTGAGGTAATATTCTATTTATTTCTGGCCTAGTATTTATCCCTTGGGTTCCTTGGGAATTTTCAGAGAAAAATGGAGTTTGTGGGATCAACAATTGGCCGTGCGCAATTGGTGCATATTTAAGGGAAACCGCACAATATCCAAAAGGAAACCATTCTCCTAGTATAGTTGAAATATTTGGGCAACACCTCTAGGTTCATGGTCATGCACGAACCCCAAATAAAACTTTGTTCTTCCTTCCTCTTTGACAGTTAGGGACACATAGTTTCCGCATGATTTTGAAGACTTTGTGGGATAACCATGAAACCTGTATAGGTCATTTAAAATTGGAAAATTACCCTTTTATACTCCTATGATTTAACCCTAAATTACATATAATATGAACCCTATGAGACTTTCATCCATGGGATCTTCCTCCAAACCTTCTTGGATCCTTTTTTCATCAATGTTTGGTTGGTTTTGGACCTGGTTCTTCATGAAATCATCAAAAAAGTTACATTTACTTAGGATTCTCCCTTCCTGTAGGGTTTATATTCCCTATTTCTTGTTTTTTAAAATTTCTAGTGGGTGTTTTACCTAATGATTGAATGATATTTTGTTTTTGGTTTAAATCATGATGGTTTTTGTTCGATATGAACTTTATAGGGTATTGTCGAGGTGCAGTTATGGATTTCCACTGGTTTACAAAAGTTTCAGATCTTGTGGTAGGTGGTTCCTTGCTTTGAAATTATTAGATGATTTTGGATTAGTTTATTAGTGTTAAAAGTGTTGTTCTGTGGATTTTTTGTGTTGTGAGATATATATTTCGAAAAGGTCTTGAGATGCCTATGTGATGAAAGTTTATTTTCTGATGAAAATTGGTTGTGTTTTATGTTTGTTTCATTTTGGTGATTCTGAAATGTGTTTTATGACATGTGTGGAAGGAGAAATAGATATTTTAAAAGTCCACTTGAGGTGAGAGTGCATTTAAAGTGGTTTTTCCAAAATAAATATCTTTTGATGCATGTTGTCTTATTTATTGTGAACCATAAATGTGTCTTGGGAATTAAAAATGTGATGTAAACCATGATATAAAATGTGTTTTTTGTATATGAAATTGAAAGGTTATTTTCCCATGGAAATTGTTTGATTTCATGTGTTTTTTTGTTATAATGTTTTCAAATAGGCTTTATGAATTTTACAAGTGGTGTGAAAATATTTTCCAAATAGTTTTGGTTTTTCTGTGAAATGAAAGTGATTTTTCAATTAAATATGGTGGTTTCCTTGTGATACTTTATCATTGGATCATTGTGGATTTCAAAAGTGGTGATTTACATGTGTGTTCATGATTCTTGGAATATGTTGGTGAAAGTGTTGATTTATGTGATATGTGAAATAGAGTTTGAGAAAAAAAGGGAATCTCAGGTATCTAAGAGGGAAAACTAGAACTAGTATGCTTGTTGATTTAGTGGGACTGGGGCCTAGTTTATTCTAACAGGATTGATGATTACAAAACTTAATAAACAAGTGATATTATAAGAGACCACTAGATCTTGGGATGGGATCCCCTCTATTGGTTCATTCATGGGAATGCTGTTAGTTTTGTCTTATGATATGGAGACCATTATACCTTTGGATGAGATCCCCTATAATGGGTCATGAATGGGAAAACTTTAGGTATTTTTTTGGAGAATTTGATCACTGATGTATGAGGTTTCTATGGTCCCACATGTGTTAGTTACCTATAGGGATTTAACATGGTGCTCACGTTTGTGACCTGATGCTTATAATATATGGGGATAAACGTCATTATATGGTGGACATTTTGTTTGTTATGTTCAAAGAAGGCTTATTTTGAGAAAAGGATTTCATTAAAAGTGTTCCCTTTAAAATGGTTTCCTCAAAATGATTTCTTGGAAACATTTCAAATATTATTATGTAAACGTGAATGTTAATTAATTTTATAATGTTATAGCTTGAAATATTTTAATTGGGTGGTATGATACTGGTATTTGGAAAACACCCCACATCCACTTTTGTTTGTTTATAGACATTGTTATGTATGACTAGTGTAAAGGTATTATAAACGTGATAATGATGATATATCCGGTTGATAGTGTTCTACTTCTTATAGGTATTGGTGGTCGTGGATTAAGGGTGATGAACCTCTAGTTTCATTGTAGTTTTTAAGATAGTTTTGTTATTTCGATTTCATTATATTAATTTTAGGTTTTGGTTAATGTTGTAAAACTTTGAATCTAAAAATTTCTATTCCTCATTTGGTTATGATTATCAGTTATGTGATGCATATTCTTGTTGGATACTTATGGTTATATAAATTGGTGAAATTATTCCCTAAGTGTATTGTTGATACCTAGGAACTAGTTTCAAGCATATTCTTATTGGGAAGGATGTTTGGGCCATGTCACATGATGGGTCGGAAGTCGGTTGGATGGAATCCCAACTTGGTTCGTGTTATTCACAATGTCATTTTAACTAGATAATTGTATCCGATAAACTAGTGAATATTAGTGGATTAAAGTAGAGTAGAAAAACAAGATGTGTATGCTCCTTGGATTAACCCTTAGTGGTGAACCATATTAAATAAGTAAATATTGTTTTCATATGTTATTTTATTTTACGATGGATGTGAAATTGAATATGAAATGTTTAACAAGTTCCTACAAATATAGGAAATAATATTAACAGAATTGAAAAGAAATACTTGACACCCTGATTCATCCCACTCCTCTCAGGGTGTACCATGTTTAAATAAGTAGTATTAGAGCCATATGGTATTGATGTTAAAGATGTTATATTTCATATGAAACTATAGAGAATAAAGTTAGTTAAAAAGGAATTCCTCTCTTTGATGGGAGAAACTATCATATTTATGAAAAGGGGATTAGATCATATATTAAATATATTGGGTTGGATGTTATATCTGGAAATATTTATAGGATTTATGTTAGTGATGTGAAAGGATAGTCTATGAATGAAGATAATAGAACAATTATATATTTTAATTCCAAATATAAATATGATCAAACTGGATCCCTATAAGATCATATTTATTTTAAAGTGACGAGATACACTTATTCTAAGTCTATGAGCGATAAGTTTTCCAATATATATAATTTACAAAACATGGTGAAGGAGGCTAAGCTTGAAGTGTTGAAAAATAAGTTTAATTATATAATAATAAATCCCTTTGAGAATATAAAATGTTTATTCAATAATTTTATTAAGATTTTTGTGGGTAATTTGAGGGACTAGAGAAAACATGAATGGTATTGGTATTGATAAGAAGATTTTGAGATGGATCCTTCTTCTATATAATCTAAATGTATCAACTATTAAAAAAAGGATTTGATAATATTATCACTTGAGGATATTATAAGTAGTTTATTAGATAAAATTGTGTTGGAAAATATTAAAGGAATGTAAATTAATTAGAATAAGAAGACAGACTTCAATGAAATGGGAAAACATGACACTGTTTTAGGTGGACATAATGTAGAGGATGTTGACAATGAATTCCCATCCCTTGTGATTAGAGAATTCCAAAGACAAAAAGTTAGGTTGTAAATAAATATACCTCTAGCATTATTTTCATTTGATAAAGTGGGGGAACATTGTAAAAGTTTCCAAATATTATTTAATAATGAATAAAATGAAGTTGAAGTGACATAGTAGCTACAAAGGATATTATCCACTATAGAAGACTCAAAATTGGAAAATTAATCAAGAAAGAAGTTAAAAATGAAGATATTTATATGTAAATAATAAGTTTAAAAAAGTATTACCGAGATGAAGTTGATATAGAATTAAAATCAGAAACTAAAGATATGAATATGAAAATTTCTAGAAAAGAAGAATATGGATGAAAAAAGCTAACCATAAAGTGTGGTTAATCTCAAGGTAAAACTTGAGGGGGATATCAAAGATATTAATATTCAAATAAATAAAAAATAAAAATGTTTTTTTCCTTATAAAATAATATTTAAAATATATATAATGGTTTTAATTTGAGGTTTTTTGTCATGAAAAAGATCTAAAATTTTAATTAGATGGTCAAGTAAATTCTGAAAAGGTTATGAAAATCAAATTGAAAATTGAAGAATAGACTGAAGTGATTGATGATGTTAAATATTGATTAAAATAAAATAACTAAGTAAGAATACATTGAATAATAATTGGAAACTCTGAGAAGTAATATTGAACCAGAAATTAATTCCAGTGATCCTAAGAAAAAACTACATTTTGGAAAGTTCACAAATAGAGATTTTTATAGAGGAAAACATATCTTTTTTGAAGGAATCAATAAAATTTTGAGTGAACTAAGGAAAATATCCATGGTAAATATTGAAATTGGATATTATTCTAACTCATCAAAATAAGACACAAAAAAGATCTGAATAATGGGAAGTATGTGGTTTGTGATTCTAGTACAAAAAATATCAAACCATATGGATATTCAATGATAGATCTAATAAAAAGAGGTTAGATATTTATAAAAATATATCAATATTAGAGGGGTTATAAATAACCATGGAGAATTATTAAGGATGGGGACATGTGGAGAAACAGTGTAGAGAAGATATTCCCTCTAATGAAATGTTAATTTTGTGGATTTCTTGGCCAAACCATGTACTACTATGAATAGTGTAGGATCTATTTGAGTGGGGAAATAACCAGTATTTATAAAATTATAATGACTACATAACCTTAAACTAATTTAATAAATAGTTTATATGAATACTAATTTCATTTATCTAATTTTTATAAAAATATGTTGAATGTTGGGAAAGAAAACATTATGGTCACCACTATGGAAGTCAACGAAAAATAAATAAAGGATAATAAAGAAATAGTTATTTTAATAAATATATACTCTTCATTGGAATGAAATTAACAGTATGTCTATACCATCATTATTAAAGAGAAAAAAAGAGTCCATCTAATGCCTCAGGTCAACCAGGTATCTGGTGGAAATGAAAGAAGTAAATTGAAAAGGAAAATATCATTGAAATCACTCTAAAATAATCAAATAAAAATAAAACATGGATCCCTGGTATTAGAAACTCATACTATATAAATTTAAATATAAAACTACAAGAAAATTTGAAGGGAATAGTTTAATGAACAGTGTATTGCAGTAATGTCAGAGCTTTGAAATTCAAAGGGGGCAGAAATACAAGATTTGATGGTGATGAGATGAAGAATAAAAAAGTGTAATATATGGATGGATTGTAGTAAAACCTACTGAGTGTGAGTTTGATCAATTAATTTTTACTTTAGATAACGTTTATTCAAAAGGGATGATTTATCATAGGAAAGTCTTAGAAGTCAATCCTAAAATACTAAAGGGAAAATGATAAACAATACTATATGTACATTAGATAAAAAATATTTCTCCTAATAGTTAAAGAAGAGAAAATCTCATGGAATCAAAGGTTAGGCAATATTCACCAAGAGAGAGTGGATAATTTATCAAGGCTAAAGGTTTTAGTGGATATTCAATATTTGAAATGAGTACATGAAAATACATATTATTCTTGTATCTGAGTAAAGATATTCCAAAATTCATATTAGTAAAAGAATAAAAGGGACTATAATCTCATTTATATGGGGAATAATGGTGTTAGTTTCGCAATTAATATTTAGATAATATATGGAGAAAATTATTTCATTCTCTTTTTTATTATTTAACTAGAATATCTTGCATTATTCTCATGAAAATAAATAGAGAAGTGATAAAAAATATTAATGGTACAAGTGAATATTGAAGAATGATAATAGACACACTATCAAAATCTTGATATATGATAATAGAATATAATATATGTCAATTAAATTTTAAAAATGTCTTAAGAAAAAATGAATTAAAATGTAGGTATCATCACTACTGAATCTATAATAGAGTG
Source organism: Viscum album (assembly GCA_963277665.1). Taxonomy (NCBI): domain Eukaryota; kingdom Viridiplantae; phylum Streptophyta; class Magnoliopsida; order Santalales; family Viscaceae; genus Viscum; species Viscum album. The sequence continues at coordinate 2,052,753,177 of OY728153.1, read as the reverse complement.
GTGTTTTAGAGTGAACAAATCGACAGGTGAATAATATAGCTAAAACATTGATCATTAAAAGTGAAATATTTATATATTATTTGAAGTAAGTAGTGAGAGCTACGATGTACATAGAAAACTAGGTTTTAGGCTACGTCAAGAGAGGAAACTATATTAAAATTTGCATGGAGGAATCCCATAGTAAAGCATTTTTTTCTCTTTGAGTGTAAATGCAACATTCAGAAAAAAGGGAACTGGGGAATGTATGGTGAAATGTTATATGAAGGAGTGTTTCAAGTCTAATCAAAAAAGAGTAATTCTTACAAAATTCTTTAAAAAGGATTTTAATAAAATTTTATAAAGTAATGAAATCAATTTAGTTTGGGAATAATATAATAATAATTAAAGGAGTTAAAAGTTTCATGACTTCTATGAGGAATATGATGAAGTTGAATGAATAAGATTGTTTCACAAAGCTCCCCAAATGATGAATACTTTGGGGATAAATTAAAATATGAAATAGTTTAAAAATAAAATTATCTTCTATCTCAATGGAAAAACAATATTATATAAATTTATCAATTCAACATAATTTGATACAAAATTGTTTCTAGACAGACATGTAGGATGAGGAATGTTTAGAATGTTACTCTACTATCAATCTTGGAAGTAATATAATTTGAAGAAGAAATAAAGGATAAACCATGGGTTAGATCCATGAATTATGAAATATATAAAATTAAGAAAATAATAATTGGTATGTCAAAAAGAATCCTGAATATTACAATGTGATAGGAAAAGAAATGGATATTCAAGAATAAGTTTTACTAGAATAGAAGCATTATCTAAAATAATAAACAGATGGTTTGTAAAGGCTATGATCAGATTAATTTGGTTTCAAGATCTATCATATGGATTCTAAAAAGACATTATCGAATTAAATTCTCCAATAAAAGGTTTATATTGAATAACTAATGGGTTTGTTGATTAGAAAAAGATGAAACTATGATTTTGAAGGATAAAAAAGGTTGTGTACAGTCTCAAGAATGAACCAATACCATGTTATGATATTATAAACACGTATTTATAACAATTGGAATTTAAAATTGGTGGTGTTTATCATAATATATATGTGAATTCATATATGAAATATAGTTCTGGGTGTTGTTTTATGTCTATGAAGTACTTTTTAAGGAACAAATATTGAAATAAGTGGATGAATTTTTCTTGTTTAATGAGTTCCAAATTTAAAATTTCTATGTTTATGGTTATCACATATTTTATAGGGTTGTAAGTGGATAAAAAGTGAAAATACACTTTTATCTATTGGGGTATGTATATGAGAGAGATATTTAGAAGGTTTTATATCCATGATAATATTAATGTCAAATATAATTTTGGTTGGTAATAAACTTAGGAGGAAGGAGTATATGGAATATTTCGATCCCACCTTATATAGATTAATAATTGAAATCTTTCTATATTTGACATTAATATATTTGAAGATTGTCTTCAATACATGTTTAATGGCACATTTCTAGGGTAATTTTTATGAGGCACATCTCAAAGAAGTCAAACGAATGATGAGGTTCATCTAGGGTACTCTATTTTTGATAGATTATTGATCCAAGGAAGAATCGTGAATTTTATTTTTTTTCTAACATGGATTGGACTAGTAATGTGGTGGAATAAAAGTCCAGTAGTGAAGGTTCATTCGGAATTATAAATTAATGTGTGGGATGATTGAGAAAAAAATAAAAAGTATTTCACTGAGTATAGAAGATGAATAATACACCATTGTGACCAAAGAGTGCACTCAACTTCAATTAATTAAAGAATATTTAGACGATATTAGTGAAGTAGACTATGGCGATATTAAATGATAATAAGAGTGTGATTGATATCATGAAAAATATGGTACAACACTCCCTTAACACGCATATTGAGATCACATATCACTTTTGAAGGAAAAAAATAGAGCAAGGAATGGTCCTAATGGAGTTTGTTTGAACTAATGAACAAGTGGTATACATCATAAAAAAGTTGTTGGACACTTCAGTTTTGGAGAAACATTGGTGGAACTCATTGTTCTACCACTTCCCTTATATTTAATAGGTTTATATACACCCTGAATTTCCATTAATATCTATTTATGTATCTATTTATTTTCAAGTTTCATATGTTATTTTTATTTTTATTTATTGCCAAAGGAATGGAATAAACCTGAAATTCAATGAATAATCCATGAAAGTATATTGATGAATAGATGGTTTCATAGATAGACACTCCCATTTAGGAAAAGGATGCAATATAGAATTTCGGGTGGATATAATCCATGGGGAATGAATTTTTTATAAGAAAAAAGATAAGGGGAGTTCTAATATGGGGAATGAAATGAGGCATGAAATTCACTCTAGATATTTTTTTCATCCATTATAAATTTCTCACAGAGGAATTAAGTTATGGATGAGTTATTCCATTTCTTTCTAGGAAAAGTAATAAATTTGTAATAAACTGAATTTATTTGGGATTTTTAGAAAACTCAAGGGAGGAGAATGTTGGAACCAAGGATATCTAATCTAGAGAGTGACGTTTTAATTGTTATCATTCCATTTTTGGGTAGTTGAAGGAGTTTTAATTATATTATAAATGGAGAATTTTTTTAGTGAATTCTGAATTATTGAGTGGGAAACATTAGATGAAATTTAATGTTTATTCTAGTTCAAAGGCATGGATTTAATAATAATGTATTTTTTTAAACTAGTTGGGTTGATTTATATGGTATTTCATGTGCTTCATTAAAGTAAAGTTCTAATATAGTTTGGAGTTTGCGCTCTAGTTAAGAGTTTTACACTAGATAGAATATCTTTAACAAATGATTTGTGAGAATCAAGTTCCATGAAATCTGAATTTTGTGGAGGTTTCATGAAGTCTATGTTTTTCCTATAAATATCAAATTACATCATTCTTTCTCAACTAACAAAAAATATATAGTAAATTAATGGATCTCTCTGTATCTATGTTTTTTTCATGAACATGACTTGGATGAAATATATGGGTGAAGTAAGTTATGAAAAAGGGGGTTATGTGAACATAGATCTGAAAAGATGGAAAAGAGAAGGTAGTAAATTGAATAAACCATAGTAATGGGAGCTACGTAAACATGAATTACGTGAGTGGAATTAAGTGAACCCTGTTTGGAGAAAATGCTTCAGAGAATGAAATGGTGTGAACATAGTTTCATAAGAAATACTTATAAAGAAGAAAAAACATGGGTGGTACAGTCCCCAACTTAGGTTTATACTAACTAGAGGGACTTAGGAGAATTTACTTGAGTGAGAAATAATGTTTTTTTGGGATACTAACCTCATTAAGGAATCATATTAAGGAATTTATGTTGAAAAATGTTCAATACATTCTTTGAAACATGGAAACAACATTAAATTTGATAAACTGAGGAAGGATTCATCTATATTAGTGAGAAAAGACGAGTCAATAAAAGTGATCTGGATGAAGGTAGTGTGGTAATCCCTAAATAAATAGTAAAGGTAGCGATATTTCTATGAAGTAACCATAATCGAGGAATTGTATCCATATAACTAGTTAAAACTATTGGATTTTATTACACTAGCACACTTTTGTGTGTACACTAATTAGATTTAACCTTAGTGGATAACCATGAAAATTCACAAAGCATTGTTTTCATTTCTATATTTGTTCTTGTGCTGGATATGAAACTAATTGTCACATGTATAACAATTTTATACCAACTTAAGAATATGATCAAATTAATTATGAAGTTAAATTTTACACCCTAATTTACCCCTCCCATATTAGGGTGTCCCTGGTTGCAACAATAAAAAACTAGAAAATTGAACCACTTAGAATTATTTTTCGTTATTTGTGATTTTTTTCACTCAAGATGAATTATTTGATAAAAATTGACAGCACAATTAATTGAAAGAACAATTAATTTTTTACGAAATGGATTAGCATTATCTATTAATATGGTTTGAACCAGAGACCTACAACTTACTAAAAAATCAATTCAACTATTAGATAACCAAAAATTATATGCATACAAATAAATAAATAAATAAATAAATGTTCAAATATTTAGTTTTAAATTGAATTTGAAATTATATGTCAAAATATAATTATCTATATAAATATATATAAATATATAAATATATAAATATATAAATATATAAATATATGAACATATAAATATATAAATATATAAATATATAAATCTTGAAATGTTGAAATATATAAATATATAAATATATAAATATGTAAATATATAAATATATAAATATATAAATATATAAATATATAAATATATAGATATATAAAAATATAGATATACAAATATAAAGATATATAAATATATAAATATATAAATATATAAATATATAAATATATAGATGTATAAATATATATATATATATAATGATATAAATATATGTAAATAAATATATAAATATTTTGTATTTGTTTATATATGAATAAAATAAATGAGGTAATATAATACATAAATCTATATAAAATTATAATATATATATATATACATGTAAATATGAATATTTATATATTTAATTTTGAGTTACAATGTCAAATTCATATTTAAAATTAAATTTAAACACACACACACATATTATAAGATCTCAGGTTTTTCTTGATGTTTGGATCTCTTTAATTTCAGTTTAAATGCTTGGTTTTGAACAATTTTGGATGCCTAATGAGATCACAAGAGGTTTAGGTGGTGTTTGGGGATTTTTCGGAGCCCGAAGGCTCGGTTTTAGGAAAGGGAAGTTGGGCTGAAAAATTAGTAGAAACTGTGTGCCCAGGCCCCACAGTTTGAAAACAAATGTGTGGGGTTGGATAGAGGGAAGTAAAGGGTGTACGTTTTACCCTAGCTGTGTGCCTAGGGCCCATGCCCATTTGTGAGCACCTATAATTTTTAGCAATGGCTAAATGCATGGTCGACACACAATTTCTCTATCTATGTTCCATGATCGTGCAAGGGGACGCTTGGATATTGTCATGTGGCATGGTTTACGCAAGGTTTTTAAAACCATGTTCATGAACCATGAAGTATCGCAATTAAGATAGTGGGGTTCACAAGGTCGGCACACGATTTGGCAATCTGTGTGGTCAAACAGTGCAACCATGATTTTAAATGGAAAATGATTTTTCCCTCTATTTCATTTTATGTTTAAAACATCATCTCCTTTTCATTTTTCTAGTGGATTCCTCCATCTTTTGATCTCTCACTTCAATCCAAATCTAGTCTTGGCTCTCGATTCTCTATCTGGACCTGGATTGAAGCATTAGTGATCTCATTGGATCCATGCCAGTGAGTTCCTCATTTTTCACAGACCTTTAATTTTTTCCCTCTTATCGATAGAGTTATTTTGGTACAAGATAATGTGCCTTATTTCTATGATATTCATCAATTTCACTATTTTCTCCCAAACTAGACCGGATCATAGGTTGATATGGGACAAGTGTTCTATCATGGGTATATAGTAGGTAGTCTATACATTTCCATTAAATTTTGGTGTTTTATATAACTTGTTTCCATTGTGCCACATGATATACCTTCCCACGTTGCCCCTAAAATTAGTTGAACATATTGAATAAACTATGTGGGAACTATTTCAGTTTCCCATTAATACCTTTATATTTTTGGAGGTTGTTATCACCAACCTGGACCACCTGTGGGGTGTGCTATCATATCTTCATTATAATAAACCACACCGTTTTGTGAGTGTGAAATACCCACTTTTTTTTGGAGCCTTGTTGAATGGAATTTTAATTAAATGATTGATTAAGAGAGGGATTAATCCTCCTTTTAAATGTGATACATGATGTTTAAATAACTAAATTGTTTAGTTTTAGAATTGGTAAATTAGCTCGATAAACTCATGAATTTTGAATGGTGATGACATGATTCATGAATTGAGATGATGAATTGATAGTGGTAGTGGATGCATTTAAAATATATACTACTAGGATCCTGATTCCATCGGATTCTATGGAAATTTCTACTACATGGATCCATATAGATAATAGTAGTGGATGCCTTGGACATTTATAATCTTTGGATCCTATTTCCATTGGATGATAGAGACATTTCTACTCTATGGATCTCTATTAATTATGGTAATCACTACCACAAAACTGGGAATGGCATGCGCCTGCCTTTATCAGCGCTAACGGAAAAGCGCTGATAAAGGTTGTATTTATCAGCGCTTTTCATTTTAGCGCTAATAAATACACCCTTTATCAGCGCTTTTTACTAGCACTGATAAAGGGTCCCGCGGATTTGTTAAAAACCCGTGGGTCCTCTTCCTCCTCCCCGCACACAATCAAGCTCTCACGGAAGCCCTCGTCTGCGCCGCTGCCGCCGCCTCCTCCTCCTCCACGGCCGCCGCCTCCTCCTCTGCTTCTGCTCCTCCTCCTCCTCCTCCACCGGCCTCATCCTCCTCCTCCTCCGGTGCCTCCGGTGCCTCCGCCCTGCCTCCGCGCCGCTGCCGCCGGTGCCTCCTCCTCCACCGTGGCCTCCTCCTCCTCCGCCGGTGCCTCCTCCTACTCCGCCGGTGCCTCCTCCACCGCGGCCTCCTCCTCCACCACGGCCTCCACCTCCTAAGGTATGTTCTACTATCACATGTTTTTCCAAGGTTAGAGTGGGATTATGAGCCCTGTTTGATGCCTCACCCTTCATCAGTGTATGCTGCTAATACTCCCAAGTGGAATAAAGAATGTAGGATTTCTCCAGTAAAAAAACTTGATAATGATAATCAGAGTGTTGAGTTGTCTTGGCTATAGGGATAGGAGTATGAAGTTATCCCATCACCTCCAATAATGTTGGGATATGTTGGTGGAGCTCTTCAGCTGTTGTTAAAATGTATTGGAACTTTAACAAAGTGTGTGAATAAATATAATATTAAATTTTCTATGTTTCCATAGCCTATTGACAGATGTCTTTTGTTGAAGTGGGGATATGTTCCCACATTAATCTTCCATTTTCCATCGAGATATGTCGACATGATTCATTCATGTGGGTAGCAATATGAGCGTCCCCCATGTGTTCTGCAGGAATATGCCCATATACTTATTCCTAGGGAGTAGTGATGTGAGCCTGATGGTGGTTACATGATAGAGTATGTTGCGGGTTTTGTTAGTAGGATCGGGGATATTAGACCTCTCCTAGATATCCTATGCATTCCTTTTCTGATGATTCTTCCTCAGTGGATCCTGTTCATGGGCATCCGAGATGGCTATCTGTCATGAGGTGCCCTCACCAGAAGGTTGATCGGTACCTGTATGATAATCCTAACAATGAAGGTTAGAAGGCACCCTCCTTGGAATTGATTGATCTGTTTGAGATCTGAATATGTCCTCCTAATACACCTTCATTAGGTAAAGAAGGTGGTGGTTTTCACGCCGCGGTCACGCTGCGGTCACGCCGCGGTCACGCAGGTGCCTCCGCGGCCGCGGCCTCCTCCTCCTCCTCTGCTCCTGCTCCTCCTTCTCCTCCTCCATCAGCCTCATCCTCCTCCTCCTCCGCTGCCTCCGCTACCTCCGCCCTACCTCCGCCCTGCCTCTGCGCTGCCACCGGTGCCTCCTCCTCCATTGCGGCCTCCTCCTCCTCCACCGCGGCCTCCTCCTCCTCCTCCGCTGCCTCCGCTGCCTCATCCTCCTCCGCCGCGGCCGCTGCCTCCTCCTCTGCTCCTGCTCCTCCTCCCCTCCACCGGCCTCATCCTCCTCCTCCGCTGCCTTCGCTGCCTCCGCCCTGCCTCTGCCCTACCTCCGCACTGCCGCCGGTGCCTCCGGTGCCTCCTCCTCCATCGCGGCCTCCTCCTCCTCCGTCGATGCCTCCTCCTCATCCGCCGGTGCCTCCAGTGCCTCCACGTCTCCTCCTCCTCCGCGGTCACGCCACGGTCACGCTGCGGTCATGCTGCGGTCACGCCGCGGTCACACCGCGGTCACGCCGCGGTCACGCCGCGGTCACGCCGCGGTCACGCCGCGGTCACGCCGCGGTCACGCCGCGGTCACGCCGCGGTCACGCCGCGGTCACGCCGCGGTCACGCCGCGGTCACGCCGCGGTCACGCCGCGGTCACGCCGTGGTCACGCCGCGGTCACCCCGCGGTCACGCCGCGGTCACGCCGCTGTCACGCCGGTGCCTCTGCGGCCGCCGCCTCCTCCTCTGCTCCTGCTCCTCCACCTCCTCCTCCTCCTCCTCCACCGGCCTCATCCTCCTCGTCCGCTGCCTCCGCTGCCTCCGCCCTGCCTCTGCGCTACCGCCGGTGCATCCCCCTCCTCCACCGATGCCTCCTCCTCCTCCACTGGTGCCGCCGGTGCCTCCGTGGACGACTCCTCCTCCGCGGTCACGCCGCGGTCACGCCGCAGTCACGCCGTGGTCAAGCCGCGGTCACGCCGCGGTCATGCCGCGGTCACGCCGGTGCCTCCGCGGCCGCCGCCTCCTCCTCCTCCGCCGCGGCCGCCTCCTCCTCCTTTGCTCCTGCTCCTACTCCTCCTCCTCCACCGGCCTCATCCTCCTCCTCCTCCGCCGCCTCCGCTGCCTCCGCCCTGTCTCCGCCATGCCTCTGCGCTGCCGCCGGTGCCTACTCCTCCACCGCGACCTCCTCCTCCTCCACCGCGGCCTCCTCCTCCTCCTCCGCTGCCTCCGCTGCCTCCTCCTCCTCCGCCGCGGCCGCCTCCTCCTCCTCTGCTCCTGCTCCTCCTCCCCTCCACCGGCCTCATCCTCATCCTACGCTTCCTTCGCTGCCTCCGACCTGCCTCCGCCCTGCCTCCGCGCTGCCGCTGGTGCCTCCTCCTCCACCGCGGCCTCCTCCTCCTCCGCCGATGCCTCCTCCTCCTCCGCCGGTGCCGCCAGTGCCTCCACGTCTCCTCCTCCTCCGCTGTCACGCCGCAGTCACGCTGCGGTCATGCTGCGGTCACGCCGCGGTCACGCCGCGGCCACGCCGCGGCCACGCCGCGGTAGCGCCGCGGTCACGCCGGTGCCTCTGCGGCCGCCGCCTCCTCCTCCGCCACCGCGTCCGCCGCATCCTCCTCTGATCCTGCTCCTCCTCCTCCTCCACCTGCCTCATCCTCCTCCTCCTCCGCTACCTCCGCTACCTCCGCCCTGCCACCGCCCTGCCTATGCGCTGCCGTCATTGCCTCCTCCTCCACCGCAGCCTCCTCCTCCTCCGCCGATGCCTCCTCCTCCTCCGGCGGTGACGCCGGTGCCTCCGCAGCCGCCTCCTCCTCCGCGGTCACGTCGCGGTCATGCCGCGGTCACGCCGCGGTCACGCCGGTGCCTCTGCGGCCTCTACATCCTCCTCCTCCACTGCGGCCGCTGCCGCCTCCTCTGCTCCTGATCCTCCTCCTCCTCCTCCACCGGCCTCATCCTCCTCCTCCTCCACTGCCTCCGCTGCCTCCGCCCTGCCTCCGCCCTGCCTCTGCGCTGCCGCCGGTGCCTCCTCCTCCACCGCGGCCTCCTCCTCCTCCACTGCGGCCTCCACCTCCTTCTCCGCTGCCTCCGCTGCCTCCTCCTCCTCCGCCGCGGCCGCCGCCTCCTCCTCTGCTCCTACTCCTCCTCCCTTCCACCGGCCTCATCCTCCTCCTCCTCTGCTGCCTCCGCCTCCTCCTCCTCCTCTGCTCCTCCTCCTCCTTCTCCTCCACCGCAGCCTCCTCCTCCTCCTCCTCCACCGGCGCTTCCTCCTCCTCCTCCTAGTCCGCTGCCTCATCCTCCTCCTCCACCAGCACCTCCTCCTCCTCCTCCTCTGCCTACTCTGCTGCCTCCTCCTCCACCGCGGTTTGAGAGGTGCCTCAAGTACTCAGGTGAGTCTCACAAGCTTTATTTTAGTTTTATATGATGTTTTTTGAAGTTTTTTCAAATGAAACATGGTTTTGTGCTCATATTTTTTGAGAAACAATGTAGAACCTTGAGCATGAGGAGGTTTTCAGTCCTCTTTCTAAATCACATAGTTGACTTTCATGGTTAGTGAAGGTTGACCATGGGATATCATAGAGGAAACCATGTGAGGTGGATTTTAGTTAGGGATTAACATACCATTTTTTCATGATTTCATACAAAACATGTGAGGTGGATTTTAGTTAGGGATTAACATAAGAGGCATCATGATGGTATCTGCAAGTCACCAATCATTATGAAGGACTTGTGTTTCCTTTTGTAGTTTTCATGGATATTGGATCAAATTATATAATGTTGTCTATGGATTTGGTTTGGTTGGGTATTTTTCCTAAGATGGCACTAAGATCCCACTTCAGATCTTATATGGATTTTTGGTCTTGGTTCTAACATGAAAAGTCCACAAGATGAGTTTCTAGTGAATTTAACAGGTTTAAATTGATTTGGATAATTAATTATAAATGTTATAATTTAATAATTTTGGTTTTTTGGAGAGAGGAAGGAGCTATATTGATGAGTTGATCTTGGGGTAGACAAATGAACGAGGCTTAGCGAGCCTAGGAAAGGTTTTCAACTTGGAATTAAAATAGTAGAAACATATAAAATAGGTATGTGGTCCTGGTAATTTCTTTATGGATTTATAAATTCCTTAATGGGTGTTATTAGAGTGAGTGTGACTTAGAGGACCTTGTTAGGGGGAACCCGGAGACCTCTTGGAATACATTCTGTGACTTTTATGTATTTGTTCCATAGGCCACACATGGAACTAGTGATACATCAGAGCCCTTGGCCTTATTGAATTGAACCTAAAGTGCGTGAACATCCCCCTGGGGGATGTGACTACTTGGGTGGGTATAACTTTGTAAGGTTGTTGATAGGCTGGATGTGTAGACTGACCTAGAACAAACCTATATATTGAAATGGGACCAGTAAAGGGTGAAAAACGAACATTTCTTCCTCCTGCTACTTACACTCTTTCCAGGCAGGAGAGATATCAGGTTTTCAACTTCTTGAATGACGTAAAGGTTCCAGAGGGGTATTTGTCAAATATCAGTAACCATGTGTCAATGAGCGACTTGAAGTTAAAAGTTCTGAAATCACATGACTGTCATGTTTTGATGCAAAATCTCATTCCAATTGCTTTACGTTGAATTTTGCCCAAGAATGTCCACCATACATTAACGAAACTGTGTTTATTCTTCAAAGCTATATGCAGCAAAGTTATAGACCCGGCGAAATTTCCAGTTATGGAAAAAGAAATTGCCGTCATATTATGTGAATTAGAAATGTTCTTCCCGCCTTCATTTTTTGATATGATGGTTCATTTGATGGTCCACTTGGTGAGAGAGATTCGACTATGTGATCCTGTTCATTACAGATGGATGTACCCCTTTGAACTATATATGAAGATTTTGAAAGGGTATGTCAAAAATCGAAGTCGGCCAGAGGGTTGTATTGCAGAGCGATATATTGTTGAGGAGGCCGTTGAATTCTGTACCGAATACTTGTCTGGTGTGGAAAGAATTGGCTTACCGAAATCTCGTCACACTGGGCGGTTAGAGGGTGAATGAATTTTTGGAAGAAAGGTTGTCACAATCAATATTACAGATCGGGAGCAGGCCCACCTTTATGTTTTTCATAACAGTTTGGACGTTGACCCATATGTTGAAATCCACAAAGAAATTCTTAGGAAATTGAATCCATCAAGGGATGAAAAATGGATATCAAATACACATAATCAACAGTTTGTAGGATGGTTTCGAGATCATATTTTTAAGAAGTCACATGAAAATCCAAAGTCTATTTTGGAACGACTTCGATGGCTAGCCGGAGGACCAAGTGTGTATGCATTATCTTACAATGCTTATGTAGTTAATGGTTATACATTTTATACTAATGAACATGATGAAGACAGTACCATGCAGAATAGTGGGGTTACACTTGTGGATGAAGCGATGCATGTTTCCAGTGCTATGGACAGAAATCTAATTTATGCGAATATGTCATACTTTGGCATCATCAAACAAATATGGGAGTTGGATTATACGGAATTTCATGTTCTGATATTTCAATGCAAGTGGGTTGATAACAGGAGTTCTGTTAAAATAGATGATTTGGGATTTGTGAATGTTTATTTCAATAAGGAAGGGGAGAAAGACGAACCATTTATAATGGCATCACAGGCAGTGCAAGAATTTTTTGTTCCCGATCCCGCAAACCGAAACTGGTCAATTGTTCTGTTATCGACCAAAAAAGCTGAAGGGTCAGATGAAAATTCAACGGAAGATGATCCTTTCATTGGGATATCGCAATCATTTCACAGTGGTCCCAATGTAGACGAAGTTTTGTATGTCAGAGGAGACCACAATGAAGCGATATGGATAGTTGATAGAGGGGTCAAATACCTTCAGCCTTTTAAAAAAAAGGGTGTTCAATAATCAGGTTATTGATTTTTATTGTAATATAGATTGTTTTACATTATGTTATTATCTGTTCGCTGCTGCTTTTATGTGATCTAACTTAAATTTTAAACCAGTTCTGCAGATAATGACTTCTTCACCTGCTGATGCACCCAATCCCGAGACACAACACGTCTCTCAACCTGTTGCAGCTGGTCCCACTGCTGAGAGACAACAGGTCTCTCAACCTGTTGCAGCTGGTCCCACTGCTGACGTACAACAGGTCTCTCAACCTGTTGCAGTTGGTGTCTGTGCCGAAGCTAGTGCTTCGGAGAAACATAATGATGATGTAGAAACTGAGGAAATGGTAGGCGATGAAACCCCAGCGACACAAAAAAAAAGGTGCGCCGTAGTTTGACAGTTTTAGCAAAAATACTTAAGGAAAAAGCAAAAGGCATCAAATATGAGGTGGGATGGAATAAGCTAGGCCAGCATGTAAACCCCAACAAAGCCATGTTTAGTAGCTACATTGGAATCGTCACTCGACAACGCGTGCCGATTGACGTAGAGTCGTGGCACCATGTTGTCAGCGGGTTGAAAACATTAATGTGGGAAGAGATTACGGTAACATTATGATATCATATATTTAATTTATTAAAATAAAACAAAATATTGAAATATTGACTAACCCTTCATCATCTCTTGCAGAGTGCATTTATAGTAGATGTTTCGCACAAAGAAAATGTTTTCAGACTGGCAGGAAGGATTCATAGAGGCTTTCACACAATTTTAACGAAAAATCATCTGAAAGATGCCGAAGGGAAAATCAAGCCGCACCCGCCTCCTCTTTATGAACACTTGATATCCCAAGGAACGTGGGATGCGTTTTGCAACCGTCGTGCGGACAAGAATTTTTAGGTACATTGTGTTTGGTTATACGTTGTGTAATGTTGCTTGTATTCATCACATTGATTGATAGGTTTTTATTTATGAAACAGCAATTGAGTGCTGAAAATAAAGAACGGGCAACAAAACCAGCGTACCCATACCGTAAAGAAAGGTTGAGGTACGCTTCAATTGAAAAACAATTGGTATGTATTTTAAAAGTACTGTAATAATTTTATGTGACATAAAACAACACTGTAACCATGTTTCTCTGTTTATAAGCAGATTGATGAAGCAAAATCTCAAGTCACTTCCATTCCACGCCATGTGCTATGGAAGGAGGCTCATGTTAATAAAGAGGGGAAACAGATAGATGAAAACACACAAAAAGTGTGGGAAATATGTGTAAGTATGACATAATATAAACTTGTTTTGCTTTAAATCACTATTACATAATGATGCTTACTTATTTTTTCATATTTTCTATTTGACATAGTCACAGGAAACATCAAAACCCGCACCGGATGCAGACATACTTTCAACGGCCTTGAAACAACCAGAATAGTATGGCCACGTCAGAGGTGTGGGTTTTGGGGTGTCACCAAAGACATATTTTAAGAAAAAAAACAAGAGGATGAACAAACTAAAGAATTGAATGTAATGAGAGATAAAGTAGCTACCCTTGATGAACTAATCCAAACTCAGGGAGAGATGCTAAAGAGTTTGATGGAGGAGAAGCGAAGAGAACAAACAACTCAAGAACAACCCCCGCGAGAAGATCCACCCCTCACCAGCTTTGAGGCGAGCCATTCCCCTCAAAGACCTGAATTAACCGATGTAATCAATGTTATAATATTCGTTTTTTTGAGATGTGAATCACATAGACACTGATACCTTTCATTTAATGATATTCTGCAGGGTGAAAATGACTGTGATTTATATCTGTCAACTCCCAGCCATCGCCTTGTAGCGAGGGCTACGGTGTTCAATATGCAGAATGACACGCTACACACCAGACCACTTCCAAACGGTCATGTCAAAGTGTCGATTAACGTAGCTCATGAGCCGAGCGCCGAGTTACCCATTCCAAATGACGATGACGACATTCATACGGTGGAAAAAGCTATTGGAACATTCGTTGCATGGCCGTCGAATCTTGTAAAAAAACACGTCGAGCAGGAGGTATTCATTTCCAGTTCATTTTTCAAGAAGAACCTTTAACATTAAATTAGAAAATGGATGAACCAATGAATGTTATTACAGAAGGATAAAATGGAGAAGCTACAACGAAAGATCGGCTCCAAGATTGGATCAACCAACCGATCAAAACGATCTACTGAGAGCACGTTCACCCCGCCCGTTCTATATCCACATTTAATATCATTGCAAGCTCATGTGGATATGAAAATGAAAGACGGAAAGAATCATACAATTGTTTGTGAAAAAGATATGTACGGAGAGGAAACAATGGATTTCGTTAGTGCAGACACTGTTTCTGAGATCATCACATACGACTGGCTAGGCGACTCAGCTATAAATGTATACATGATGTATGTTTTCATGATTTGATTTTACAAAAGCTGATATTCTTTGATAATTATGGATAAATACATCTCATATTTTTCACAGGCGTATATATGAAAAACAATCGAAGGTATTTTCCCATAAATACAAATTTGGACTCGTTAGTCCTCACACCATTTCTACACAACGAACAGAAATAGATTCTAATTTTCAGGCTGAATTGATGTTAATTCTGCTCAGAATGTTTCAAAGAAGAATTATGACTGACAGGCTTTTTTTAATACCAACGATGCAAGGGTAAAACTCTACATTTTAATCATATCAATTATATTTTCATTTCTATCAGTACTTATTTCTTTTTGTGTTTTTAGGGAACATTGGATGCTCATTGCAGTCAATTTGGTTACTCCAAAGATTTATTTTTTGGATTCACTACATGGATATCCAACTAACCGACCACACATGATGGTGATTGTCAATTTGTAATACACTAGATCCAACATTTTAGAACTAAATATCTAGTTATATAATTTATATTATCTGTTAATGAGGATTTTGTTATGATAGGGCGGTGTATGAATATTGTCTAAAGGCTGGAATGAATCCAGGGCGTAAGGACGACAATGCCCACAAGATCTACAAATGGAGAAGTATCTGGGTATATATAATTATATTTCACTATCCAAATACATATCAAAACAAATTACTTATTTTTCTCGATGTTTCTGCAGTGTCCGAAACAAACAAATGACAAGGACTGCGGTTATTATGTTTGTCAATTTATGAAAGAGATCGTATTTCATGGACAAACTAGCATCCCTGAAGAGGTATTTTTGAAAATAATTACTAATTTATTTAAAATAATTATTAATCATTTGTGTATTTATATTTTTTCAGTACTACTATGACTATCGTAAAAACTCCTTTTCAGAAGATGATATAAATGTCTTTAGAAACGAATGGGCAGCGTACCTGATCGAAGAATGTAAACAAATAGGACAATGAAGGTGAATTCCAAATATTTATGTTATCTTTATATGGTCATTGATATCTCCCTTTACACTTATTGAGCATCTATGATCTCCCATTCTTATGTTTCATATCCTTAGATTAGTGAATTCCTACTACTTAGTTTGAAAATGACATAAACTTTGGAAAACAACACCAATGACATATGCCAAACCGAGCAAACACCTTCAGATTGTTTTGATTCTTTAGGAAAACGATCCACGAGTCATTTTTGACGTGTACAGATCGACCGCACCTCAATCCGATGCACGATGTGACCGGTATGGCTAAAATTGTCTGATATCAGTTTGAAAATGACATAAACTTTGGAAAACAACACCAATGACATACGCAAAACCGAGAAAACGCGTTCGGATTGTTTTGATACATTAGGAAAACGATCCACGAGTCATTTTTGACGTGTACGAATCGACCGCACCTCAATCTGATGCACGGTGTGACCGGTATGGCTAAAATTGTCTGATATAAGTTTGGTAATGACATAAACTTTGGAAAACAACACCAATGACATACTCCAAACCGAGAAAACGCCTTCGTATTGTTTTTATAGTTTAGGACAACGATCCACGAGTCATTTTTGATGTGTACGAATCAACCACACCTCAATCCGATGCACGGTGTGACCGGTATGGCTAAAAGTGTCTGATATCAGTTTCAAATTGAGAGAAAATTTGGAAAACAACATCAATGACAAACGCCAAACTGAGAAAACGCCTTCGGATTGTTTTTATACTTTAGGAAAACGATCCACGAGTCATTTGTGATGTGTAAAAATCGACCGCACCTCAATCCGACGCACGGTGTGACCGGTATGGCTAAAAGTGTCAGATATCAGTTTCAAATTGAGAGAAAATTTGGAAAACAACACCAATGACATATTCCAAACCGATTAAATGCCTTCGGATTGTTTTGATACTTTAGGAAAATGATCCACGAGTCATTTGTGACGTCTACGAATCGACCGCATGTCAATCCGATGCACGGTATGACCGGTATGGCTAAACTTTTCTGATATCAGTTTGAAAATGACAAACTTTGGAAAACAACACCAATGACATACTCCAAACTGAGAAAACGCCTTCGGATTGTTTTGATACTTTAGGAAAACGATCCACTAGTCATTTTTGATGTGTACGAATCGACCGCACCTCAATCCGACGCACGGTGTGACCGGTATGGCTAAAATTGTCTGATTTCAGTTTGAAAATGACATAAACTTTGGAAAACAACACCAATGACATACGCCAAACCAAGAAAATGCCTTCAGATTGTTTTGATACATTAGTAAAACGATCCATGAGTCATTTGTGACGTGTAAGAATCAACCGTACCTCAATCTGAGGCACGGTGTGACCGGTATGGATAAAAGTGTCCGATATCAGTTTCAAATTGAGAGAAAATTTGGAAAACAACACCAATGACATACGCCAAACCGAGAAAACACCTTCGGATTGTTTTGATACTTTAGGAAAACGATCCACGAGTCATATGTGACGTGTACGAATCAACCACACCTCAATCCGACGCACGGTGTGACCGGTATGGCTAAAATTGTCTGATATCAGTTTGAAAATGACAAACATTGGAAAACAACACCAATGACATACGCCAAACCGAGCAAATGCCTTCGGATTGTTTTGATACTTTAGGAAAACAATCCACGAGTCATTTGTGACATGTACGAATTGATCTCACCTCAATCCGATTCACGGTGTGACCGGTATGTCTAAAATTGTCTGATATCAGTTTGAAAATGACATAAACTTTGGAAAACAACACCAATGACATACGCCAAACCGAGAAAACGCCTTCGGATTGTTTTGATACAATAGGACAACGATCCAAGAGTCATTTTTCACGTGTATGAATCTACCGGACCTCAATCCGATGCACGGTGTGACCGGTATGGCTAAAATTGTCTGATATCAGTTTGAAAATGACATAAACTTTGGAAGACAACACCAATGACATATGCCAAACCGATCAAACGCCTTCGGATTGTTTTGATACTTTATAACAACGATCCACGAGTCATTTGTGACGTGTACGAATCAACTGCACCTCAATCCGACGCACGGTGTAACCGGTATGGCTAAAATTGTCTGATATCAGTTTGAAAATTACATAAACATTGGAAAACAACAACAATGACATACACCAAACTGAGAAAACGCCTTCGGATTGTTTTGATACTTTTGGAAAACGATCCATGAGTCATTTGTGACGTGTAAGAATCGCCCGCACCTCAATCCGACGCACGGTGTGACCGGTATGGCTAAAAGTGTCTGATATCAGTTTGAAAATGACATAAACTTTGGGAAACAACACCAATGACATACGCCAAATCGAGCAACTGCCTTAGTATTGTTTTTATACTTTAGGACAACGATCCACGAGTCATTTTGGATGTGTAAGAATCGACCGCACCTCAATCTGACGCACAGTGTGACCGGTATGGCTAAAATTGTCTGATATCAGTTTGAAAATGAAAAAATTTGGAAAACAACACCAATGACATACTCCAAACCGAGAAAACTCCTCCGGATTGTTTTGATACTTTAGGACAACGATCCACGGGTCATTTGTGATGTGTACGAATCGACCGAACCACAATCCGACACACGGTGTGACCGGTATGGCTAAAATTGTCTGATATCAGTTTGAAAATGACAAACTTTGGAAAACAACACCAATGACATATGCCAAACCAAGCAAACACATTCGGATTGTTTTGATACTTTAGGACAACGATCCAAGAGTCATTTGTGACGTGTAATAATCGACCGCACCTCAATCCGACGCACAGTGTGACCGGTATGGCTAAAATTGACTGATATCAGTTTGAAAATGACATAAACTTTGCAAAACAACACCAATGACATACTCCAAACTGAGCAAAAGCCTTTGGATTATTTTGATACATTAGGAAAACGATCCACGAGTCATTTGTGATGTGTAAGAATCGACCGCACCTCAATCCGACGCATGGTGTGACCGGTATGGCTAAAAGTGTCTGATATGAGTTTGAAAATGACACAAACTTTGGAAAACAACACCAACGACATACGCCAAACCGAGCAAACGCATTCGGATTGTTTTGATACTTTAGGACAAAGATCCACGTGTCATTTTTGACGTGTAAGAATTGACCACACCTCAATCCGACGCATGGTGTGACCAGTATGGCTAAAATTGTCTGATATCAGTTTGAAAATGACAAAATTTGGAACACAACACAAATGACATACGCCAAACCGAGCAAACGCCTTCATATTGTTTTGATACTTTAGGACAACGATCCAAGAGTCATTTGTGACGTGTACGAATCGACCGCACCTCAATCCGATGCACGGTGTGACCGGTATGGATAAAATTGTCTGATATCAGTTTGAAAATGACAAACTTTGGAAAACAACACCAATGACATACGCCAAACCGAGAAAACACCTTCAGATTGATTTGATACTTTAGGAAAACGATCCACGAGTCATTTGTGACGTGTACGAATCAACCTCACCTCAATCCGACGCACGGTGTGACCGGTATGGATAAAAGTGTCTGATATCAGTTTGAAAATGACATAAACTTTGGAAAACAACAACAATGACATACGCCAAACCGAGAAAATGCCTTCATATTGTTTTGATACTTTAGGACAACAATCCACGAGTCATTTGTGACATTTACGAATCGACCTCACCTCAATCTGACGCACGGTGTGACTGGTATGGCTAAAAGTGTCTGATATCAGTTTGAAAATGACATAAAATTTGGAAAACAACACCAATGAAATACGCCAAACTGAACAAATGCCTTCAGATTGTTTTGATACTTTAGGAAAACGATCCACGAGTCATTTTTGACGTGTACGAATCAACCACACCTCAATCCGACGCACGGTGTGACCAGTATGGCTAAAAGTGTCTGATATCAGTTTGAAAATGACATAAACTATGGAAAACAACACCAATGACATACGCCAAACCGAGCAAACGCCTTCAGATTGTTTTGATACTTTAGGAAAACGATCCACGAATCATTTGTGACGTTTACGAATCTACCGCACCTCAATCCGACGCACGGTGTGACCGGTAAAGCTTTTCATTAGATAAAGAATCAGTATTTATTAAGTGAGATAAATCAATCAAAAACATATTGATTTTACATTATTCCCTTTAATTGTTATGAAAATGAAAACTTTTGAGTATAAAATTTAATATTTTAGTTTCACATTTCCATATTAATGTATTCTTTCATATTACTATTTTAATTTCTTTCATTATTGCATTACTAACATAATATTTGTTTTCTTATATAGGTGAATTTTTTCCCTTGAGTTCAGATGATTTGTTCGGCAACAAATACCATCAAGAGCGGATCACGGATATCAAAGGATGAAACATGAATGTTTATAACTGTTGTTGAATAATTGTAAATGTAACCATGTAAAACAATGTTTAAAATATATATGGCAATGCGTTTTTTTTGTATTCATGATGTTAAGTAAATGTATATACCGTTGTCAGTCAAAATATTGGGTGCAGGTGCTATGGTGTGCAGGTGTGCATGTGCTACTTTGTGCAGGTATTTTGGTGTGCAGGTGTGCAGGTACTGTATTTTAGGTGCAGGCGCTGGGGCCTTTATCAGCGCTTTTTTAGCGCTGATAAAGGACACCTTTAACAGCGCTGATAAAGGGGCCCTGTATCAGTGCTCCCAGAAGCACTGATATAGTTGACCTTTATCAGCGCTCCACCACGCGCTGATAAAGGACCCCTTTATCAGTGCTCCGAGAAGCGCTGATATAGGGGACCCCCCTTTATCTACTCCGGAATTAACAGCGCTTTTCTAGCGCTATTAATGCTGGTTTTTAGCGCTGATAAAGGGGAAGGTTGTAGTAGTGAATGGATCCCTAGGACATTTATACTATGTGGATATTGATTCTACAGGATTCCAAGGACCTCAGTACTCCTTGGATCTACCTTTATTGGATAGCCATGAATGTTCTCCTAGGAATCCACCCATTCCTTTATTGAGTCTCCATCAAGATGATCCATGGACTCAATGAGGATTCCTTGGTTATTTAGATCTGGGATTCAACCCTTTCAACCAAGAAATTTGATTACTTAGAATAAGATATAGAGGATGTTTATCAAGCTTTATAGATATACCTAGTAGTGGTATTTGATTATGGTTGTTCAAATAGGTGGTATCACACCTATTTATTTATGATTTATAGATTCCCATGTTTATGGGAGGTTGAAAACTGTTCATAAGGATCCATGTTCGGAAATATAGGATCACATAAAATTTTACAATTTACTTACTATTATACCTATGATACATTTCACACTACTTAATTGTTTATACAGAGACTGTACAAGTTATATACACCATTGGTGGTGGCCTACTGAGTGTTATCTCACACTGTTTTTGGACAACCAATGGGTAAATGAATAGAATTTATTGATTTTGGTCGGGTCTAGAGACATTTACCACTTTATGATGATTGATTTTATCATTGCTTAGGTGTAGGGGATAATATGACTCGGCTAGGATTGTGATTCCATTTGGTGATAGTTCTTTCTGTTGTATTTTAATATATCTATTGTATTGGATTCTTATTTCCATTTATTTCCTATCTTTTTGTATAGAGATATGACATACTCATATTGTACATGAAATTATTTTTGGATTATTTATTATTATAGTCATCTTGATGTTTTCTTCAATATTGATTTATATTATGCTTCCAATGATATATTTACTTATGATACAAATGCATTAATCCAATAATGAGAGTGTAGTCTTCCCACTGTACCATTTGAGACCTAACTACTAGTAAAAAGCCTCAGGTGTATAGTGTGGCATGCTGGAGGCTATGTTACCCACTAGCTTGGGGAACTATTTAGTGGCTCCCAGGATGGGACATTACAAAGTGGTATCAGTGCATTTTTATTTTTGGTATTTACAATTTTGAGGTAAATATAAGAGATTAGGAATGAATTATAATGTGGTAATGATGTGATTCTTAAATTAGCTACCCTTACATATAGGAAAAAACTATTTTTTTGATGAGACATATTGTTTTATATTTTTTCTATTATAATTGATTTGATTTCACTGTTTGGGGACACACTTGAGGTTAGATGTTCATTATGATTATAGATTTCATAAATGACCTAATGAGGGGAGGGAATACCATATCATGAATCATTTTAGGCACCTTATAGGATTCCAATTACATGCATATTTTATGCTATATAGCCTGCATTACTTGACTGAATGACATTATTATGTGTGCCTTTCAGGATATGAATGTTATTAGACAAACAATTTGTGCAGGAATTGAGAAACATAATTGGTACATAGAGTGACTTACATAACCTAAAAACTATTTTCCTTCATTGGATACAATAGACACCGTATGAAGTCAGTTATAAAACATTTATTCATGGACCATTCATCACATTAACTAGAACATGTTTTGGTTTGGATTAAATGGTCACCACACTTCAATTTATGAGGTATATGGGGCCTCATAGATTGGAAGTGGAGATCCATTTGGTTCAACCATTTAATTAGAATTTTAAACAAATATAAATTTGAATTAAATTGGAATTTTAGGATGTAAATTTCACTATTAGAAGTATCCAGACTTGTATGATGAAATAGGGAACTTAACCTAGACCTGACATTAGAGTGGAAAGTAGGAAGTGTCTCTAGATTTTTTTTTATAACAGTTCCTTTTTCCCAGTCCTGGATTTAGGAGTAGACAGAGTATTGTGGCTTGTTTATAGGTTGTTTTTGACCCGTTATATGATTTTATATTTGGTCTTAACTTCATAAAATCTTTTCTAATACATGTTATTGTCATTTTAGAGACATTCCACCTCGACAAACTCCGGTGATGCTCCAGGATGGTGGAGATGACCAGTCTTCAGAGGTGGTTTTCCCTAAAACACAAGTAAAACCTCTAGTAGTTGATGTTTCAAAAACACTAGTTGTACTTGATATGGGTTTTGATGCCTAGTTTCATGAGGGTTTATTATTCTTTATAAAGACGATTTTGGGATCCCCATAGATTCCCTCATCTATGGAATAGCTAAAGCGTATGTTCTAGTAGTAACATTAGCCATGTTTTAGGGGGATGGAAGTCCAAAGGCTACTGAGCTATGTCTTGAGATTTTTTTTTCAATTTTTGAGCATCTCAAGACACCTCATGAGTTGATAGTGAAACTCATATAATATATTCTTCATGGAGGAGCAAAGTTCTAGTGAGATTTGTTGAACTGGGATGACATAATTCTGGATTTTTTTTGGAGGGATTTTCAATAAAGCTTGTTGGGTTACTTCTCTCTTGAGACCCTGAGTTCTAAAAGAGATGGTGAGTTTTGGATTCTATATAATGATGTGATTACCAATATGGTTTATTCATAATTCTTTAAAAATATTTATTTCTTTTCTCCAATTTATATTATTGATGATCCAATGAGGGAGATACACTTTAAGTAAGGTCTAAATCTTGTCATTTGATCGAAATTAGAAATGTTTCAGTAAAATAATATTATAGAGACAGAGAATTAGCTTCTTATTATTGAATAGAACCTGAGGAAAATTGGGAGTGTAGAGTAGGGTAGTTCATCAACTCGACCCAATGGTTCAACTTATAGTGTAAAAAGTGAAATTTTGAGACTTCAATTGAGGGTAATACCTGCCAGAATATTAGTACTACTTGTTATGTCTTCTATCATCAATGTAGAAGATGGGGACATATGAGGAGTTAGTGTGATAAAGACCCAGTCAAGTGCCGATAATGTGGAAGGAGGGACATGTACAACTATTATGTTAAAATTTTCCTCTAAGAGTCAGTAAAAAGTTATTGAATATAACTCCAGGTATAGGAAGGGGATTCATAGCTCTACATCAGGATAAGAGTTATGGTGGAGTCAGTCATTCAGGATGAGGTTGTGGTATTGGATAAGGTATCTAGGAACTAGTTGTATGATGACAATAAATTTGGCCTCCCCTCAGAAATGAGGTTGTTTCATATGGTCACGGTTTAGTCCAGATATATTTTTTATGGACTTCAACTAAGGAGCCAAGTGCTGGGCTATCTACATTGAGATTTACGATCTTAGAAACCTCTACTATGGAATATTCTCTTTCTTAATATTGGAGATTCATATAGTTTCATATCTGTACCCGTTGTGGAGATCATTGGGACTATTTTTCAGTTTTTTGATGGTGTTATAACTCATGATACTCCGTTTGGTATAAGAATTGAGGGTGTAGGCAGGTGCAGAGTGTTCCCACCAAAGATTGGTGGGTGTCACTTCATATGTGATATTCTTTTCTTCAAGATGTTAGGGTTGGATGTTATACTCATGATAGACTTCTTAGTTTCTTATCATTCTCATTTCAATTAGTATCACCAGAGGGTTACTTTAACATCACGAGAGGGTGATGTTTTTAATCACATGGGTGAATTGGATGTCGAGGTTGGCAGAGATAGACCATAACATCTTGGGTTGGATGGGATGACTATCTAGATCACTAGATTATATCTAGATGACCAGGGATCATGTCAGATATATTTTCCTCAATTGGATCATAATTTTAGGGAGGTTTTTATGGATGACTTTTTAGAAATACCTCTTAAGTGATTGGTGGAATTTTCCATCAAGATATAGCTTAAAGCATCACTATTTTCCATTTCTCCATATTAAATGACTAATATAGAGTTGTAGAAGATTAAGATTCATGTAGAGGAATTGGATAAAAAGTTTTTTTTCTAACCTATTACATTCAAATGGGGTTCAATGGTATTTTTTTTGTGAAAATGGCTGACGAAAACCTTAGGCTATGTTTTCATTACTTGAAATTGAATGAGTTAAAAGTTATGAACCTGCATCCCTTATAGTAGATAAATGATCTATTTGACCATCTCTGAGAAGCTCAGGTATTTTAAAAGAATTATTTATGGTCAGGTTATAACTAGGTATGTGTTCGAACTTTTGAAAATTATCGTACTAATTTTCATGGTAGGTAAAATCTATATGAGTATTTGGTCACGCCGTTCGGTTTCACAAATGTACCAATAGTTTTCATGACACTGAAGAAAACTGTTTTCCATCCCTATTTGGATTCATTTTAAGTTTTATTAATGGATGATATTTTGGTGTATTATCATAATCCACATGACTATTCCAAGAATATTGATATATTTTTTAATACAATGTGAGAGCATCAATTATATTATAATACCAAAATGTGCCACTTCTAGATGGATAATATTCACTTCCTTGGTCAAATTATCATAGAGAAAGTAGTATCAGTTGACCTAGAGGATGTGATAGCTGTCGTTTCTTGGGAGCATCCCAAGAAAATATTTTATATTTAGATTTTCTTGAGGATAAATTGATATTACTAGAGTTTCATACAATAATTATCTTTCATAGAATCACCTATTATCTGTATGACTAATAAGGGTGTGATGTTTGTATGGTCATATACTTTCAAGAGAGCCTTTCATGAATTTAAAGAGAGACTGACATTAGCAGTGGTCCTAATTCTGTTCGAGCCCAGGAGAAGCTACAATATTTACTGTGATGAATTAGGTGTCATTATAAGGGAAATTCTAATGTTGGAGGAGTGATTCATGGTGTACTAGTCTCATCCGTTGAGGCCACACAAGAGGAATTTTCTAATGCATGATCTTGAGTTACCCACTTTTGTACATGTTGTGTACTATTGGGGGAATTATATACTGGGAGAGAATTTTGTTATGTACATAGAGCAGAATTTCCTCAAGTATATATTTACACATCATGAATTCAATTTTAGGCAATGAAGGAGGGTTGAGTACTTACATTACTTTGACTTTGATCTTAACTAGATGCTTAGAAATGGAAATGCAGTTGCCGATGCATTGAGAAGGAGGACTTATATATAGATAGTTCAGAAGACCACTAAGGAGTGGAATCTTATGACTGTATTCATAGAGATGAACTTGGAATTGTAGGATAGTCTAGGGAAGATTTTTATCTCATCCATAGTAGTTACTTACACTCTTGTGGATATAGTGAGTAAGAGATAATTATCTGATTTCAAGGGACTAGTCCTATGAGAGATTATTGCTTATGTGGACTGATATACTTATTGGACTATTGTTGAGGATGCATTTATTCATATTCATGGCCATGTTTGGGTTTTGGTAGACATTCACAAGGATATGATGTGATAGTTTCATGCCCCAACTTGGGAAGTACATCATAATGTCACTAAGATGTATCGAGATTCATGATGCAAGTATTGGTGGAATGGACGGAAATGATAGGTTGCTGGTTTTGTTATGTGGTTCTCCAACTATTAGGAGGTGAAGGAAAAACAATGGCAACCAACTGGGTGTTTATAGAAGTCATACATTCTATACTAGAAATGGGTTGATGTTGCAATAGATTTTGTGACTGGGTAGCTTAGGTTATCTCAAGTTAGTGATGGTGTATGGGTTTCTATCGACATTCCCATGAAGGGAACCCATATATTTTCAATAAGGATGTCCTTCTCCGTATATGAGATTTTGAGGATTTATATCCATGAGATTTTGCAAATTCATGGGGTTCTATATACAATTTTTTGGGATAGGGATTCCTAGTTTACATCTCGATTTTAGAAAGGCTTGTAAAGGGCGTTGGGCACACAGTTGCTTCTAAGAATGTCTTACTACTCTCAGACTAATGTCCAATTAGAGAACACTATAAATTTTCTAGAGAAAATTCTTAAAACACATTTATTTCATTTTTATGTTTCTTTGGAGTGATATATACACTTGATTGAGTTTTCATTCAATGATAGCTTTCTAGTGATGATACAAATAGATGTTTATGAGGATCTGTACAGTACGCCAACCGATCCTCTTTGTGTTGGCTAGAGGAAGGAGAGGTATAAATTCTTAGACCATGTCTTGTGTAGGAGAATTTAGAGAAGGTTCTGATGATTTGAAAGTGTATAGATTCTAAAAATTCTAGAAAAAATTCCTATGATGATCACCGTTGATGACCTTTAGAGTTTGAGGTTCGAGATTGGGTATTTTTATAAAACTCACCTAGGATGGGACACAAATGGACTTAGAGAGAGGCTGTTTTTTCAAAACAATATGTCGGGATGTTCAGAAGTTTAGAGAGAGTTAGGTAAGTAGCCTGTTGGTTGTAGTTACCTTAGATGTACAAGGATGTGCATGATGTTTTCCATGTATCTCAGTTTCAACGTTATTACATATATCTATATCATAATCTTTATATAGATGATTGTTTCGCGCGGAATCCGGGGATGACCTCCTGGACGGGAGATTCAAACGTTCCGATCGGTTTCTAACGGGTTTGTTCGTAGAACCGGAAACATCCAATGATTCCACATCTGTTGGGACCTACTTTCCAAAGGCAGGCGCTCATTAGCTTGTGGGCTAATGAGGCTTAGGAATTTGCATTGGTCGAGAGGATGGGAGGTCGGACTCATCACACCTTTTTGAGGGGAATTATTGTCTACTCCGGGACTCTCTTTATAGATTTAAGTTAAGTTCGTGAATCCTTATTACATTACCAAGTATAAAATGAGCTTTCCTTTAGTTTTAACAATCAATGATTAAATATGCAAGAAATTTAGAGAATCTTTTATATGTATTCGAGGTTCTTCATCAATATAGAATCATCTATATTTGTTTAGAGATTCTTGGTCAATGGTATCCTTCAAAACATTTATATAAAAGTCTCTTGGTCATTTTGATGACCAGGCTGGTTTTAAAGCCACTCAGTGGGGCACTTGAAGTTTATCGTCATTCAGAAGGACAGAGATTATTTCAATGTTGGGATCGAACCCATGAATGGGCTACCTACGTATCCTTTGTTTTGAAAAAAAGGAATCAGAATCCACGTAGTTCGAGGAATGGGATATGATATTTTATGATTGATGGCTCAAAGATGAATGTCATAATTACTTTTACACTCTAAGCTCACGTGAGTCATGCTCGGTATGAGAAACAAGAGGTATTGGTAAAATTTAGACAATTGTGCCATGAAGGATGCAATCATAAGAATTTTGTTTGGGGCTTATGTATGGATGACTGCCCAGATAGATGAAGGTTTAGGATTTACTTTTAGGAAGAAAATCCATGAACAGGGTCCACAAAGTTATATGTGCTTCATGGAGATTTGAATACTCTAATCTTGGGGCTTACTCCTAAGGAGGATGCCCAAGTTAGGAGGGGACTTATGATTGGGTTTTATTCCTGAAAAGGAAACCCAAATCAAAGGAAATTTATGACTGGTTAAGAGAAATTTTAAGAGACTTGGGGCTTATTCTTAAGGAAGATGCCCAAGATTTATGACTAGGACTTATTCCTGAGAAGGAAGCCTAGGTTAGGGGACTTGGGGCTTACTCCTGAAAAGGAAGCCCAAGGTTATGACTGAGTCTTTATTCCTGAAAAGGAGACCCAGGTTAGGGATTAAGGTTTGGGGCTTACTCCTGAGGAGGATGCCCAAGATTGAAGGACTTGATTGGGGCTTATTCTTAAGAAAGATGCCCAAGATTTATGACTAGGACTTATTTCTGAGAAGGAAGCCTAGGTTAGGGGACTTGGGGCTTACTCCTGAAAAGGAAGCCCAAGGTTATGACTGAGTCTTTATTCCTGAAAAGGAGACCCAGGTTAGGATTCTCTCATCTTAAAGGATGAGGTTGAATGAATGAACTCTCAATCTTTGGTGATATAAAGATGTTTAAATCATTAGGTTTTGAGAGATATTTCACATAATTCCTTTCAGATAAGGATGTCAAATCAAGAAATCATGCCATAAATGGCTTTGAAAAGTATCTTGAAGACTGAATCTTGAATAGGAAGGGTGAAATGGCTTAAGAGGGGTGAAAAAGGGCAAGATGGGCACCCAAAAAGATAGGGGCGCGCAAGTATTGAAGGTCGCGCAAGTCCTGCGGCGGCGCGCAAGTATTGGTCGCGCAAGTATACTTGCGCGACATAAGGGATACTTGCGCGATTTTCAACCAGGGTTGAATTACTTGAGCGACTCTTTACTAAACCCTTTCCCATCCTCTTGAGGTTCTTCCAGAAGAGGGACGCGCAAGTTATATTGAAGGAATTAGGTCGGCGCGCAAGTGTTTGATAAGTTTCAACACTTAGGCCTTCCTTCTTCCCTTTAGATCTTCCATTCTAGGTAAGAAATTACCTTAGAAGTGTTCTGGAAGCTTTGAGAAGAGACTTGGGCGTCGGGAGCTTTGATCCGAGTTTCTGGGAAGAGATCCCTTTAATGGGGGGCCCACAGGGTCTATTTATAGGCAAAAGAAGACCCCGGGCGGTTACTGGGCGGTTACCAGATCTGTCGCGCAAGTCCCTTGCACGACCATGAGGGGTCGCGCAAGTGTTGAGTCGGCGCGCAAGTAGACTTGCGCGACCAAGATGGAACTTGCGCGATACATGGGCAATGTTCTCCTTTTCCATCCCTTTGTCGATTTTTGATGTTTCTTCAAAGGATTAATCACTTTGAGCTCAGATATTCCCTTTTCCGAACTTTAGATTCCGTGACGAAAGGAGCGTCAACAAAAGTCCCCCCTCAGAGTTGGATCCAGAAAGAAATGAGGATTTGACTCTGAGGAAATTGAATCCATCCAAAGGAAAAGGGGGGCGTGCAAGTCTTCAGTGCACAGAGGGCAGCGCGCAAGTGTGCTGGAACTTGACTTTTATTCAGATTTCCTTTGTCTTTTGTGTGGGCAGTTTAAAGTCATGCACGCCGGACATAAAGGGGATAATGTTTAAGGTCGAAATAGCTTTGACCGAAAAATGGATTAAAATGGATTCAATTCCTTGATAATTTATCTGAAAACAAATTACCATACTCAAGTATGAGAGAAAATATGTAAACTATGACTTAAGAATATTTGAATCTGAGGAATGATATGAAAAAGAGCTAAATAGCGTTAGAAGAAGTAGTTTCCAAGAATGAAGTTACTATTATTTAACAAAACCCGTTAGGGGGTTGAAATATGCAGGGCCACCTATGGGCATTGGCTGCATAGTCAAATAAAATAGCATCTCTTGGCTGACAAGTCTGTTATGTGGACTGTTTATGCAAGGCCACCTATGGGCACGTGCTGCATAGTCAGGCAAAAGAACTCTCAGAAATTTACTTTCCTAGTGCTAAAAGCCAGTGAAAGTTTATGGAGATTCAAATTTTCTAAAGCATAGAGTTTGTTGTATGGAAAGAAGTACTTGAATATGGAAAGGATATTTCCGAACAAGAATATCGAAGAACTGGATGAATATCACTCCTACGAAGGTCTGGCCCAAACGTAGGGAAGAAGAATAAACCATAGACTTGAATACTTTCAGATCATGAAAAAGGATATGGGACAAATATGTTAAGGATGGCTATTTTTGCGGATCCCTACATACTGTCGTTTAAGACAAATAAGGACAAAAGAGGCATTCTTCCCAAGAATGAAGTTACTATTATTTAACAAACCTGTTAGGGGGTTGAAAACATGCAGGGCCACCTATGGGCATTGGCTGCATGGTCAAATAAATAGCATCTCTTGGCTGACAAGTCTGTTATGTGGACTGTTTATGCAAGGCCACCTATGGGCACGTGCTGCATAGTCAGGCAAAAGAATTCTCAGAAGTTTGACATTTTTGTGACCATAAGTCATGAAAAAGGGTTATGAAGATCTGAAAATATTTAAGGTTAGGATTATAATACATAAAGATGGGTATTTTCCAATGTATATAGAGATACATAGGTCAATGAAAACCATAATCATGTTGTGGCTGGGTCCTGAATTGAAACTTGGACTTCACTACGTATCTCATAAGAATGAGAATCAAGCCATACGTAGTTCTTGAAATACAGTTTAACGTCATGCAGGACGAAAGGATGAGTGATCTTAGTTTTTTGGGTCATAGAATTCGGACCATAATAATGAATACACAGTGTGTGTTTTCATGAGGACTTTTCAGCCAAGGGACTGAAAGTGAAATTTGGGGTTAGGCCCAAAAGACTTGGGATTGGATTCGAGGGACACTCGAATGTTCCTACGTATCCCATAAAGATGGGAATCAAGTCCACGTAGTTCTAGAAACTACCCTTTGTACAAATTTGGTTCGTACATGTGAAGGATGAAAAGGGACTTTAGTGCAATGATGGTTTTAACCTAAGATAAAAAGTTCAGGCATTACCATGTATGCATGTAGTCTTTTGAAAACGAAAAAAAACTATGATTGAAAAATCAATGTCAATAATAGTTCTCTCTCAAATGAGGAAATCAAAGAATATTGTAGTTTATTGTCGTACCGGACAAAAGTGTTGTATAGTTTAACGTCGTATAACAAGGACGAAAATGAATCAATGTAAAGATATTGATTTCAGGGGCGGTTTCACAAATCAACATCATATTAGATGGTGGTGAACCGATGTGAAGAGATTGTTTTTGGGCTTGAACCTTGGGAGGTTGCCTACATACCCAGCCTGGAGGGCAAGGATCAAAGTCTGTGTAGTTCAATTAAAGAATGAATTAACGATCAAATTGTTTTTTGGGGACAATGATCTAATAATGTTGTTGGGACTTACACATGGTTAGTGGCCCAAAGGGAGTGTTATGGTTGATGTTCGCTCTAAGCTCACGTGAGTCATACTCGGTGTGAGAAACAAGAGGTAATAACAACCTTAACGATGCACAGTTTAATGTCATGTAGGACATATCAAGGACTTTCTGTACAGTTTAGCGTCATGTAGTTAGGACGATGGGGACAATACAGTTTAACGTCATATTTGACGAAAGGGGGATTGTGCAGTTTTAATGTCATGCTGGACTTTTGATGATTATATAGTTTAACGTCGTTCCGGACGTGAGGGACTTTTATACAGTTTAGCGTCATGTAGTTAGGACGTCACAGTTTAACGTCTTGCTGGACATATTTGCAAATAGTTTATGGTCATATACATGGACCAGGAATGATGCAGTTTTAAGGTCATGCTGGACTGTTTATGGAACTTTTTTCACAGTTTAATGTCGTGTGGGACGAAGTTGCAGTTTAAAGTCATACTGGACCATTGCTGTATAGTTTTAGCGTCATATAGCAAGGACGAACTGATGCTGTACAGTTTAAAGTCATGTAGCTAAGACTAAGGTGAATCAATATGAGGATATCAGTTCTGATCTTTTTACAGTTTATCGTCATGCTGGACGTTGGAAGTGCCACACAGTTTAATGTCATGTTGCTAGGACACAATATAGTTTTAATGTCATCTCGGACAGAATACATTTTAGTGTCATGTAGGACAATAAGGGACTTAACACAGTTTAACGTCATGCTGGACGATGAAAGTGCCACACAGTTTAATGTCATGTCGTTAGGACAAAATATAGTTTAATGTCATCTCGGACAGAATATAAGAACTTCTATACGGTTTATTGTCATGTAGGACAAAATCAGGGACTATGCAGTTTAAAGTCTTGCAGTTAGGACTATTGGTGCTGCACAGTTTAGTGTCATGTTGCAGGGACATAAGTGCGAATAGTTTAAGGTCATATGCACAGACCATACAGTTTATCGTCATGCTGGACGTAGTTGTAGTTTAAGGTCATACTGGACCATTGCTGTATAGTTTTAGCGTCATATAGCAAGGACGAACTGATGCTATACAGTTTAAAGTCATGTAGCTAAGACTAAGGTGAATCAATATGAGGATATCAGTTCTGATCTTTTTACAGTTTATCGTCATGCTGGACGTTGGAAGTGCCACACAGTTTAATGTCATGTTGCTAGGACACAATATAGTTTTAATGTCATCTCGGACAGAATATAAGAACTTCTATACGGTTTATTGTCATGTAGGACAAAATCAGGGACTATGCAGTTTAAAGTCTTGCAGTTAGGACTATTGGTGCTGCACAGTTTAGTGTCATGTTGCAGGGACATAAGTGCGAATAGTTTAAGGTCATATGCACAGACCATACAGTTTATCGTCACGCTGGACGTAGTTGTAGTTTAAGGTCATACTGGACCATTGCTGTATAGTTTTAGCGTCATATAGCAAGGACGAACTGATGCTGTACAGTTTAAAGTCATGTAGCTAAGACTAAGGTGAATCAATATGAGGATATCAGTTCTGATCTTTTTACAGTTTATCGTCATGCTGGACGTTGGAAGTGCCACACAGTTTAATGTCATGTTACTAGGACACAATATAGTTTTAATGTCATCTCGGACAGAATACAGTTTAGTGTCATGTAGGACAATAAGGGACTTAACACAGTTTAACGTCATGCTGGACGATGAAAGTGCCACACAGTTTAATGTCATGTCGTTAGGACAAAATATAGTTTAATGTCATCTCGGACAGAATATAAGAACTTCTATACGGTTTATTGTCATGTAGGACAAAATCAGGGACTATGCAGTTTAAAGTCTTGCAGTTAGGACTATTGGTGCTGCACAGTTTAGTGTCATGTTGCAGGGACATAAGTGCGAATAGTTTAAGGTCATATGCACATACCATACAGTTTATCGTCATGCTGGACGTAGTTGTAGTTTAAGGTCATACTGGACCATTGCTGTATGAACCAAATGTAAGAGTCTTAGTTCTGTGAACAATATTTTGTGTTTATACAAAATACTTCTTCAGAAATCTGGCATTAGTTGGAGTCGTGATGTGTTCTCCATCCATTGAAATCAGAGAATACACTCCATTGGAGTAGACCTTATGTACTGAATAAGGTCCTTCCCATTTTGGTTCAAGCTTGGGAGGCTTCTTTCCTGGTATCATTGGTGTTCTGAGAACCAATACCAATTCTCCCTGAATGAATGAACGAAGACGAACTTTTTTGTTAAAAGCTCGTGCTATTCGATTCTGATAGATTTCCAAGTGGTGCAAAGTGCACAATCTTTTCTCATCTAACTGTTCCAATTCATTCAACCGCTTTTGGGATTGCTCATCTGTTGATAACTGATCACAAATGGCTATTCTGAGTGAGGGCAATTGGACTTCAATTGGCAAGACCGCTTCTGTTCCATATACCAATGAATATGGAGTAGACCGCGTCGCATTGCGAGTGGTAGTCCGATAAGCCCATAAAGCATGATAGAGTTTATCAGGCCATGACCTCTTATCTTTATCCACCATCTTTTGCAGTATATTTGAAAGAGTCTTGTTGAAGGCCTCTATCTGGCCATTAGCCGCTGCATGATATCGAGATGAATGGTTGGACTTAATGTTGTATTCTTGATACAATCTCTTTACCTCAGAAGAACAGAAGTTGGTGCCGTTGTCTGTCAATATGGTATGAGGGACACCAAATCTAGTAATGATGTTAGACTTGATGAAGCTAACAATGCATTTAGAACTGACTTCTTTGAGAGGTACTGCCTCTGCCCATTTGGAAAAGAAATCAGTAGCAGTAAGAATGTACTTAAACTGCTTGGCCGTAGCTGAAGGGTAAGGTCCCACCACATCCATTCCCCATGTGGAAAATGGCCATGAGTATTTAGCTGTATGAAGCAACTCTGGAGGTTGATGAATGAAATTGGCATATACTTGGCATGAATGACACTTCTTTGTGAAATTAACACAATCTTGTATCATTGAAGGCCAGAAGTATCCAAGTCTTCGAATTTGATCAGACAATCTATGTCCAGACTGGTGGGCACCACAGACTCCTGCATGCACTTCTTTTATGACAGCCATTGTCTCTTCACCATCAATACATCTGAAGAGAACTCCATCAAAACCACGTTTGTAGAGAATTTTCTCGAGGTGGTTTGGACCATCATAAAGAGTAAAATTGACCACACGTCGCCGAATTTGTTCTCTCTTGGCTCTATCAGGTGGAAGTGTTCCATTTTGAAGGTATTCCCTGATAGGTGACATCCATCCTGTAGTATGACCATATGGTTCAGGAATGGGACTAATTTCATTAATTTCCTCTGTTCTGACTTGAACATAAGGTGAAATTGCACGACGGTGGGCAATACCGATGGTTGTCTCGTCCCGATTTGGATCTGCTAAAGCTGTGGCTATATTAGCCAGTGCATCAGCTTGAGCATTTTGTGATCTTGGGACATAAGAAAATGTCGGTTCTGAAGGGAATTCCGACATTAACTCTCTGACGTAATCATACAAAGGGATTAATTCTTCTTTTCTGATGGCATAATCCCCATTGATTTGTTTGATTACCAGGTCTGAATCACCTTTTACCTTTAAGTGATTCACTTGTGCTTGAAGCGCTAACTCCAAGCCTGCAATGAGAGCTTGGTATTCAGCTTCATTATTGGTACCACCTTCCCACAACAAAAAGGAATAAGGTAACACTGCCTTATCTGGAGA
Organism: Viscum album; assembly: GCA_963277665.1. Lineage (NCBI taxonomy): Eukaryota > Viridiplantae > Streptophyta > Magnoliopsida > Santalales > Viscaceae > Viscum > Viscum album. The sequence goes on along the minus strand of OY728153.1, from coordinate 2,052,718,035 downwards.
AATGAGCACAATTCCTAAACCAACTTTGTTGAATTTAGGATTTTCCATTTTCTTCCCTGTTGGACTTCTAGAAGCACCATCAAAATACATTTCCCATGTTTGAGGATTCTCTTGAATAGAAAAAACTTCCTCATCAGGGAGTTCGATATCTGAATATGTGTCTTCCATTGAAGGGTGTTCAGCCAGGAAATCAGCCAGAGCTTGGCCCTTAATTGCCTTTTGAGACACATATTGAATGTCGAACTGCTGTAGAATAATCGCCCACCTTGCCAGACGTCCTGTAAGCATTGGACGACTAAGGATGAATTTGAGTGGATTATTACGAGATACCAATTGGACCTCGTGATGTTGCAGGTAGTGTCTCAGTTTCTGAACTGCAAAGATTAATGCTAGGCAGCATTTTTCAATACTCGAATACCGGGTTTCTGCTTCAAGCATAGTTCTACTGAGATAGTAGAGACTATTTTCATTCCCAGCATCATTCTTTTGAGCGAGAAAGGCACCCAATGATCGCTCTAAAGCTGTCACATAGAGGATAAGAGGCCTACCCTCAACAGGTGGCATGAGTACTGGTGGACTTAAGAGGTATTTCTTGAGAACATCAAATGCTTCTTGACATTCTTTAGTCCACTGGTAAGTGACTCCTTTCTTCAGTAATTTGGTAAAAGGTAAACTTTTGCCTGCCAAATTGGCGATGAAACGCCGAATATAGGCTAAGTGTCCTTGAAGTCCTCTTAATTCTTTCAAATTCTGAGGAGGTGACATACCAAGGATTGATTTGGTCTTCTCAGGATCGACTTCAATACCACGATGGCGTACAACAAAGCCGAGGAATTTTCCTGAGGTTACCCCAAAAGCACATTTTAAGGGGTTCATCTTCAAATTATGTTGTCGAAGCTTGTGGAATATGATTTCCAAATCAGCCAAGTGATCAAAACGTTGTTTGGATTTAACCACCAAATCATCTACATAGCATTCAACAAATTTCCCTAGAAAAGGTTTGAAGATACGATGCATGGCGCGTTGATATGTTGCACCTGCATTCTTTAAACCAAAGGGCATCACTCGGTAACAAAACACACCTTGAGGAGCTCTGAAGGCTGTATATTCCTCATCTTCTGGGGCCATTCGGATCTGATTATATCCAGAATATCCATCCATGAAAGAAAGTACTTCATAGCCAGCCGTCGCATCAATTAAGAGTTCTGTAATCGGAACTGGAAAATCATCTTTGGGACAATACCGATTAAGATCTCTGAAATCGATGCAAACCCTAATTTGTCCGTTCTTTTTCTTTACTGGGACAATATTAGCCAACCACTTGGGATATTGAACTTCTCTGACGAAGTTAGCTTTGATAAGCTTATCCACTTCAGCCTCGATTTTGGAAGCATAGGTTGGGTGTGTTCTTCTCGCGGCTTGTTTGAATCCTCGATGTTCTTTTGGCAAACCCAAATGATGGGTGGCAACATCAGGATCAAGGCCAGGCATCTCTGTATAATTCCAAGCAAAGATATCTTTATTTTGCTTTAGAAAAGAAATATACATCTCTTGTTCTTCAAGGGTCATGGCCGCACTAATTAAAGTGGGGCGTGGATCTTTCCCTGTACCCAGATTTACTTCTCTGAGTTCATCCACAGTGGTAGAGATACCCTCTTCAAATGCTGGAGGAGCATCTCTAAGATCTTCCTCTTCCTCTTCATCATGTGTTATATCTTCCGTTTCTACTTGCAAAGTAGATGAAAAGACGAAATTCTCATGATCATAAGAGATGTCAAAATTTTCACATTTTGAAGAAGAAGCTTCCATTTCCGTCCCTATTGATGAAAAAGGGTCTTCTTTGGGAAATAAAGAGGAGATGATGGATTGAGAATCGACATCAACATTCACCTCTGGTGTTGCTATAACTTCTTCTGGCCTGATTAGTGAAGTATAGACTTGTTGGATTTCAGCAGACGAAATGAAAACGTCACCACTTATGCTTTCATCATTGCTTGGTAAGTTACCAATTTCTCCCATGTTGTCTGGCTCGATTGCCGTAATTGACATTATGGATCTTTCCATAAGAGTATTTTGATTTGGGCCTATTTTGTCAATTTGACTGATAGGTAACACATAATCTGTACTCACATGTGAAAATGGATTTATTGGAATTTTTTCCAAACCATATGGAGCATTAACTTTGGTAATTTCCTTCATTGTAGATTTTTCTCTTCCCTTCATGTGATAAAATTCCGCCTCAATGTATTGAGACTCACATGTTTTGAACGGGGCCTTATCACCATACAATGTTCCAACTTGACCATCGAAACAGTATTTGAGACATTGATGGTATGATGACGGAATAGCTGCATGCTGATGTAACCAGGGTCTTCCAAGCAAGATATTGAAAGCTGAGTCTTGATCAACAATCATGAAATCTGAATTGGAAACAAGATCTCCAAACTGAGTTCTGAGCGTAACTTCTCCCAGTGGTTCTTGTTCATTTTTATCATATCCTTGCAACATCATGGTAGAAGGAGATAAATCAGATTCTGTGAGGCCCAATCGACGAAGTGTGCGAATGGGCATGAGGTTGACTCCTGAACCATTGTCAATGAAAGCTCTTCGAACATCTATACCATTGACTTTGCCAGATAAGTACAAAGGTTTTATGTGCCCATGCACAACATCATCCTCATCTTTATCAGTAAAAGATATCACTGCATGACATTCTGCAGGATTATTCTCTATGTGATAAATTTCAGCTGCAGCAATCTCAGCTTCAAACTCTTGAGGACTTGACAAAGCTTCGATGAGTGCTTCCCGAAGATCTCTTGATAGATTCAAAGCATCCAAAATTGATAATTTGGCTGGTACTTGGGCCAAGTGTTTCAATATATCATACTTTTGATCTAGAGGCCTGCGTTTCCCAATAGGAATATGTGGTTTAGCAGGTATCTTGGAAGCAGATGCTTTGGAAGCTGATGCATCTTGTATTGAAGTTGGCAACATCTTTGGTTTTGGAAAATTAGACTGATTAGATCCATTTGCTTGCTGAGATAAAGAAGATGGAACCTTTAATCGGTCTTCCAAAATAATTGTGCCGAAGCTGAGTTGGCCATTAGCAGAAGAACTTGCTTGTTCATTTTGAGCTCGCTGAAGGGCTCTACCACGAGTTTCTGCTGCATATACAGTGCTAGCAGGGGTAGAATTAGAGTAGTGGTTTCGGAAAGATCCACGTCTTCCCCTATATCCTGAACCTCTAGAACTTCCTCGGGTTCCTTTATTTGATACAGGGAATTCAGGCTCATCAAGACTGGAATATGAATCTGTTAATTGAATCATATTAACAGAACCAAAGATCAATTCTTCGTCTGATAAAGACTCTGCCTGGTTGGCCTGTTTAGGCTGTGCCGTTTGGTGGGACGGTGCCCGTGACTTTGAAGTAGATGGCATGAAATCTGCCAGAGTCAAAGACAATTTAGGCTTTGATACATACTCATCTTCTCCTGATTCCTCTTTCTTCTTTGAATTACACTGCCCTTTTGAGGATTTGTCCTTTGATGGAGGCTTTACTGCAGCTTTTGTAGGAGACACAATTGGCTTCTTCAATTGTGTTCGCAAAATGGAATGGGTCCGATTGATTGTCTTTCTGACCATCCAATCATCATATTTTTTCGCAGTTTTGCTTTTGACTTCCTGCCACTCGCCTCCTTCCTCTGGATCTGTAGCGGTAATACACGCTACATGAGCTGAAGAACCCTTCAATTTGACTTGTCCCAAGTCAACCATCTTTTGTAGGAGGTCTTTAAAGACAAAACACTCCTGGATGGGATGTCCCAACATTTGATGAAAGGGACAATAATTGGGACGGTCTTCATCTCCTTCCTTGTTTGGTCTCTTCGGCACTGGTAATTGAACCAAATTATTTTCCAGAGCTGAAATGAAGTAACCAGGAACTTGCTCACTTCGGAAAGAGTATGTTTTACTCTTCATATCCTCAAATTGTTTTCGTCGTTGATCTTTTTGATCATTTGGACGAAACAGCCTTTGTTGTTGGCGTTCAGGAGGTGGAGCCCTTCGAGAAGATGAAGGTTTTGAAGTAGAAATAGGTACAGGTGCCTGTTTAAGCATAACTGTAGCAGTTTCTGCTTTACCCATTCTTCTTCCTGGAGCTGATGGAATTACACGAGATTTAACCTTAGCCTGCATAAGGGAATCTTCAATCTGTTGAGCGATCGAAGTAAGGTCTCGAAACCCTCCTGTGTATTTCACAGGGATCAATGGCGTGCGTAATTCGTCACGCAAATTTGCCACACAGATTGGCAATAATTCCTCCTGAGGGAGTGATAAACTCAAGGAATACGTTAATCCCTTCCAACGAGCAATGAAATCAGAGACTCTTTCATTCTCCCTTTGCTTGCAGTTTGTAAGATCGAAAACTGTCGTTTTTGGCAAAGTTGAGCTGAACTGAAGAAGGAATTTTTGACGAAGATCCTCCCATCCGATGACTGACCGGGATTTCAAGCTTGTATACCAGACAAAAGCTGGTCCTTGCAAGGTTCGCACGAAGCATCTGAGTTTCACTGCTTCTTGTTGTTCTGGAGTTCCCATCATAGGATCACAACAAGACACGTAATGCGTCAAATGTTGTTCAGGGTCGCCTGATCCATTGAAAGTAGGGAAAATAGGGTTTCCAAAACTGGATGGAGGAGAAATTGAATCTACCCATTCAGGGTAAACTTTCTTTTCAGGTTGAACTTGCGCCCGTTTCCCTTCCATAGTTTCTAACCGAGCTGTTAATGACTCAATAGTAGTTATTAACTTTTGAGAAACGTCAGGTTGAACTTGGTTTTGGGTAGGTGCAATGAATGGAGCTTGGACAGCCGTGGAGGTTGGTGCTGCAACTAATGGTAGTGCTGCCAACCGTTGTTGCGTTTGACCCGTAGGATTAGACCTCTGTGGGTGTACTGATAAAGGAGGATATTCCTGATCCATCTCAGTAGTTACAACAAATTCCTTCGGCTGTCGGACTTCAGCATTCTTAAGAAGAAGACTACTCTGAAGTAGTTCTGCATTCAACCTTCTTAATTCTTTCATTTCTTCCTCCTGTTGTGCAAGCCTTTGCTCTAATGAGAGCGATTGACCTCCTTCAGAGGAAGGGTGAGAAGTAACCTGATTCTTTCCTTTCCCCTTATTGGATCCTTTTCGGAGAGGGGGAAGTGGGTTACTTGAAGGAATACCCAAATTTTGGGTAAGCCTTTGATTACGTGTGCGCACACCTTCTTCATTCAGGTCTGTGTGCGCAACTTCTTGAGCAGGAACCTCTTCATCTGATCCCTCTGATTGAGCCTCATCTGGTGAATCAGCAGCAACGGCAGTGATGACATTAATGGATGCATATTTCATGAAATCCTTTCTATCAGCATTTCTATGATATTGTCTCCTTTTATGTCCATGATAAGACATGGCATTCCGTTGACTTGACCCCTCAGGAATTTCTTTGTGAACCGTCACTTGGAGAGAATCTCCTGACATCTTGGATCTTCGTTCCTCTTGAGGCTTATTCCCTAATCGAGAGAATACTGACTTTCTCTGAGGGAGGGATTGAAGATTTGAAAAAGTCCCTAGTCCGGTGGACTGGGGGTGTTCCTGTTGCTTCTGCTCAACTCCTCGAATCCCATTCGTTGATTCTGAGGGTTGGGTTAGAGAAGTCCCCAGTCTGGCAAGCTGGGGTGTCTCTTGACATGCTATGTCTGAGATCTTCTTGAAATCTCTCTTGATCTTGCGGATCTTAGTTCGGAAATTAGCTGGATGCATTAACCTGTATCCACTTTTATCACCTGGTTCAACAGACCGTTGGATGATTTCCGAAACTTCTGTCATTTGATGACGTGTTTGCTCCAGACGAGAGGCTTGCGCAATATTCTCGCCTGCTTGATGTAGGAGCAATTCAACAACCTGTTCTCTATATACTTGATTTTGAGAGGAACTAGTTGAAGCTTGATCTCGAGCAAGATTTTGATTATGAACAAATCCCATTGACTGTGGCCGGCCATGGGCAATAACATTGCATGAGACCATTTTCGGCGGGCTTTGCTGACCGGAAAGCACTGTGAAATGTAGTGCTCCGTGAATACCCCATCCTCTGATATGAACATTAGATGGAGCATTGGAAATTAACTGACGCAATTTTCTCAGCGCGCCAAGGCATGAACGTTGAAGGGTTCTCTGTTGCTTTTCGGCCTTCGGATACCGAGAGACTGATAGAGATGCCAAATCAATCTGGCGTTGTAACCCTTCTATTATCTTAAGATGATTTTCATATTCATCGTAAGATAATACCTTCTTCTTTAATTGACAAAGAGTTTTCCATATGTTAAGACGAATATCATGGATTCCATCATCCGTCAACATCTTTGGAATGTCATACTGTGAATCAGCCAAAGGCCAAAACATGACTGGTACTTCACCTTTTGCCAGTTTTTTCCTCATGTTCAGCATTTCCTCTTTATCATTAAATGAAGATTCTTCTACCTGTTTGGACCAGAGTTGGTGTTTCCTTGTTGCTTCATCGGATTCAACAAGATTGGTAGAGGAATCACTATTCATGCTGGAAGATGAATGACCTAGGGAAGGTTCGGAGAATAACCTGAACCCCAAGCTATCTTCTGATGGAGAAAGAGTTTCACCTGCCGATAGTAAAACTTCAGACATGACTGGTTTTACGTTTGCAAGTGCCTCGAGATAGGAGGGTTTTCTCGTCACTACATTGCCTTCTGAAGAATTTTCGAGACAATGTGAATCACTACTGCGGAGAGGACTTTCGCAGCGAAGTTCATCACCATGAGGAGGACCTTCATGATGGGTTACAGCAAAAGATGATATCTCTTGCTCCTTGGTCTTCTGACCACACAGAGGGTTCCTGTGGTTCTCATCTGAAGAAGAAACTTCAAGATTGACCGAATTTTCATGAAGCAAGTCTTCATGAGGAAGTGTCTGTTGAAGACCTTCGGGATTAATGTTCCTGTTATTGGGAACTGAGGGAGTAGAATCTTGAATTCCGACAGATAAATGTCTGAGGGCTTCAAGAACTCCAGCATCGAGCAAGGCCTTGTTACAGATTGGCCTTTGATCTCCTGACTGTGCTGGGCGGATCTTTTTCTTAGATGCCTCTTTACTCGCTTTAGAAATCACTTGATGACGAAAGTGATTGCTCTGAGCAGGTGTATGTGCCTGATCAGGAAAGATGGTCAGGTTAGGCTGACGATCATCGCTCAAATCAGGTGTATGTGCCTGACTTGGTTGTCCATATGATATGGGGGAGTAGGCCCCACAACCCTCTTGGACTGGAACAGATGTGTGTGTCTGTTCCGGAGTGAATTGTTGATGTGTCACTCCACTGCTAGGGATAGATTTATGTGTCTGTCCCTGAGATGAAGCTGAAGCTGTTATGATATCCTGGCAAGCATCCAGAATATGAGCAGGAATTTGCTTCTGCTCTTTCACCATTGACAAAATATGTTTGGTGACTTCAGCCGCCGGAACAGGGATATACGTCCATTCCGGGCTTGGAGTAGGTGTATGTGCCTGCTCCTGTCCTCCTTTTCCTGTCAGTGAATCCTGACAGTACTCAAGTGTGGAGGCAGAGAGTTTAGTCTGCCTCCTGTTTGTCGTCGGGACTTTCCGACTGACTTCTCCGGGTGCTACCAAGCGAGACTGTTGGTAGACTTGATTAGTATCAGCAGGTGTATGTGCCTGCTGATTACACTTCGCCAAACGCGGTTGACGAGATCCATCATATGTAGTCAGACGAGCCTGCTGACTAACTGCTGATGTATAAGCAGGTGTATGTTCCTGCCTATGGTACTCCGCCGGAATTGCCTGGCGGGATCGGCTTGATGCTGCCAGACGAGTCTGCTGGACAGCGGGATTAAAACGAACAGGTGTGTATGCCTGCTCGTTATTTGCCACCAAGTTAGGTTGGTGGACTTCTCCGGAGATGGCAGGGATGACAACCTGCCTATTATTAACCGGATTCCGTCTCTGGTGATTCATCTTGCCTGCTCGGGTTCGAGGAACCTGAGCTGAATGCCTGGAGCCGGTACCCTCATCATGTTGAGGGTGCACTACCGCACGAGTCTGGCGGCGATTGTTGATGGGAGCCCTTGAGAAGGACTCCTGTCTCTTTGAATTAAGGTCCCGCGGGACCTGCTCATTCACTTCCTCAGAATAAGGGAGTGAATGGAAATTGCGTTCCGGGGATAACGACCCGAAACGGTTGGAGACGGTAGTCAGCACCGCCTGCTTCTTGATTGCTGGTCGCCGTTGTCCGGACGACCAGGTAGAATTGTTAACTTGGAGGGCTTGACGAGCGGCCTCCAGAGTTGGGATAGTACCGTTACGACGGTACTCCTTAACCAGTGCATTTGAAACACAGCGTTGAAGACGCTGAGTTGGTGATGTCATCCTCAGAGCGGATGACGTTCCAGCAGGAGTAGCAGCATTGGTTTTCATGGCAGCAGACCTCACAGTAGAGGTGTTCTCAGCAGCAGTATTCACAGGGGTGAATTTAAGGAAAGCCATTTTTTGTAGGAGATCTCGAAAAAAGAGTGCCTGTTCCATATAACAGACATAATCAAGATGAATCCGGCTACTGCATCTTTTGGATGATCATATGTCAATGATTGCCTTGTTGGCCCAAGGGGCCTAACATCTAAGAAGAACATCACTTTAACTTGGTTAAGGATTCACGTCGGGTTCACCATTTTTTGTTTCGCGCGGAATCCGGGGATGACCTCCTGGACGGGAGATTCAAACGTTCCGATCGGTTTCTAACGGGTTTGTTCGTAGAACCGGAAACATCCAATGATTCCACATCCGTTGGGACCTACTTTCCAAAGGCAGGCGCTCATTAGCTTGTGGGCTAATGAGGCTTAGGAATTTGCATTGGTCGAGAGGATGGGAGGTCGGACTCATCACACCTTTTTGAGGGGAATTATTGTCTACTCCGGGACTCTCTTTATAGATTTAAGTTAAGTTCGTGAATCCTTATTACATTACCAAGTATAAAATGAGCTTTCCTTTAGTTTTAACAATCAATGATTAAAAATGCAAGAAATTTAGAGAATCTTTTATATGTATTCGAGGTTCTTCATCAATATAGAATCATCTATATTTGTTTAGAGATTCTTGGTCAATGGTATCCTTCAAAACATTTATATAAAAGTCTCTTGGTCATTTTGATGACCAGGCTGGTTTTAAAGCCACTCAGTGGGGCACTTGAAGTTTATCGTCATTCAGAAGGACAGAGATTATTTCAATGTTGGGATCGAACCCATGAATGGGCTACCTACGTATCCTTTGTTTTGAAAAAAAGGAATCAGAATCCACGTAGTTCGAGGAATGGGATATGATATTTTATGATTGATGGCTCAAAGATGAATGTCATAATTACTTTTACACTCTAAGCTCACGTGAGTCATGCTCGGTATGAGAAACAAGAGGTATTGGTAAAATTTAGACAATTGTGCCATGAAGGATGCAATCATAAGAATTTTGTTTGGGGCTTATGTATGGATGACTGCCCAGATAGATGAAGGTTTAGGATTTACTTTTAGGAAGAAAATCCATGAACAGGGTCCACAAAGTTATATGTGCTTCATGGAGATTTGAATACTCTAATCTTGGGGCTTACTCCTAAGGAGGATGCCCAAGTTAGGAGGGGACTTATGATTGGGTTTTATTCCTGAAAAGGAAACCCAAATCAAAGGAAATTTATGACTGGTTAAGAGAAATTTTAAGAGACTTGAGGCTTATTCTTAAGGAAGATGCCCAAGATTTATGACTAGGACTTATTCCTGAGAAGGAAGCCTAGGTTAGGGGACTTGGGGCTTACTCTTGAAAAGGAAGCCCAAGGTTATGACTGAGTCTTTATTCCTGAAAAGGAGACCCAGGTTAGGGATTAAGGTTTGGGGCTTACTCCTGAGGAGGATGCCCAAGATTGAAGGACTTGATTGGGGCTTATTCTTAAGAAAGATGCCCAAGATTTATGACTAGGACTTATTTCTGAGAAGGAAGCCTAGGTTAGGGGACTTGGGGCTTACTCCTGAAAAGGAAGCCCAAGGTTATGACTGAGTCTTTATTCCTGAAAAGGAGACCCAGGTTAGGATTCTCTCATCTTAAAGGATGAGGTTGAATGAATGAACTCTCAATCTTTGGTGATATAAAGATGTTTAAATCATTAGGTTTTGAGAGATATTTCACATAATTCCTTTCAGATAAGGATGTCAAATCAAGAAATCATGCCATAAATGGCTTTGAAAAGTATCTTGAAGACTGAATCTTGAATAGGAAGGGTGAAATGGCTTAAGAGGGGTGAAAAAGGGCAAGATGGGCACCCAAAAAGATAGGGGCGCGCAAGTATTGAAGGTCGCGCAAGTCCTGCGGCGGCGCGCAAGTATTGGTCGCGCAAGTATACTTGCGCGACATAAGGGATACTTGCGCGATTTTCAACCAGGGTTGAATTACTTGAGCGACTCTTTACTAAACCCTTTCCCATCCTCTTGAGGTTCTTCCAGAAGAGGGACGCGCAAGTTATATTGAAGGAATTAGGTCGGCGCGCAAGTGTTTGATAAGTTTCAACACTTAGGCCTTCCTTCTTCCCTTTAGATCTTCCATTCTAGGTAAGAAATTACCTTAGAAGTGTTCTGGAAGCTTTGAGAAGAGACTTGGGCGTCGGGAGCTTTGATCCGAGTTTCTGGGAAGAGATCCCTTTAATGGGGGGCCCACAGGGTCTATTTATAGGCAAAAGAAGACCCCGGGCGGTTACTGGGCGGTTACCAGATCTGTCGCGCAAGTCCCTTGCACGACCATGAGGGGTCGCGCAAGTGTTGAGTCGGCGCGCAAGTAGACTTGCGCGACCAAGATGGAACTTGCGCGATACATGGGCAATGTTCTCCTTTTCCATCCCTTTGTCGATTTTTGATGTTTCTTCAAAGGATTAATCACTTTGAGCTCAGATATTCCCTTTTCCGAACTTTAGATTCCGTGACGAAAGGAGCGTCAACAATGATGAAGAGTTATTTGTATATTGTTCCTTTTAGAATAATCCAATTCACATTTTTGAATAGAGAATGAAGGATCTCTATGGTTGGTCAGTTCCTCTAGTATGGTTGCCATGGATGTATGATCATTTACATGATGTGACATGGGAGTAGAAGGTTAATTTGCATTCTCTGTGGCCGGATTTATTCCAAGATGAAACATGACCACCCTTGGAATGAAAATTTGGGGACAAATTACTTTAAGGGGGAAATATTGGGTTTTTCTTGAGGTACAAAACACTTTAATTTTAGGTTAAATTTTTAGATTGGACATATTTTGGATTCCTGATGAGGCCACAAGAGTATCAAGGGTGATTAGGGATTATTCGGATCATTGAGAATAGTTTTTTGGAAAAGGTAGATGAGATATAGACTTATTGGAAACCATGTGACCCAGGACACATGGTTTGAGGAAACCGTTTGGGGTTGGATAGAGAGCATAAAATGTCACACCATTTTCCCTAAGCGTTAACCTAGGGACACACACCCACGCATGATCACCTTTTATTTTTGGTAGAGGATAATTGCATAGTCTATGGATGAATTTTATAATTGTACACCCTAAATATGTGAAGGGAAACTTGGATAATGGTTTGTAGCATGGTTTTTTGAAGGTTTTCCAAACCATGCACATGAATTGTGTGAGTTACCTCTTAAGATAGTGGGGTACATAGAGTTGGAACAATATTTGGAAAACCATATGGCCAAACTATGTGACCAAAATTTTAAATGGGGAATGTCCATTTGTCTATATTTCATTTTATGTTTAAACCCTCCTCTACTTTTCGTTTCTCCAATAGACTCCTCATTTCATTGAGTTCCCTCTTAAAGCCAAATCCATGCTTGGATACTGATTCTCTATCAAGACTTAGATTCAAGCACTAATTGTCTCATTAGATCAGTTCTGTCGAGTTATTCATTCATCTTAAGACTTTCTTCATTTTATTCATATCAATGGTTTTGTTTTTGTAAAATATAATATGCCCTATTTACAAGGTATTCATACATTTCACCATTTTCACCCTAAAGAGACCAAATCAGAGGTCAATATTGCATGAGTGTTCTATCATGGGTATACAGTATGTGGTATATACCTTTCCCTTAATGTTTTTCATTTTAGATACCTTGTTTTCATTGTTCCACATTCCATACCTTTCAATGTTGCCTCTGAAAGTTATTGAGCATGTTGAATAAATTTTTTTGGGATATGTTCGGATTTCCTATTAGTACCTTTATCTAGTTAAAGGTTGTTATCCCAAACCTATAAAACTTTTGAGGTGTGTTATCATATCTTACCTATGATATACCACTACGTGGGGTGAGTGTGAGATTAAAACTTATTTTGGGAGCCTTGTAGAATCTATTGTGAATTAAATGATTTATTAGAAGAGGGATTACACATCATTTGAGATGTGATTTAAAATGGATAATTTATTTAAATAAAAATATGTAAATGAGTTGGATGAACTCATAAATTGTGAATGGTTATGAAATTATTAGTGAATTGGGATAAATAATCTATAATGTTAGTGGATGAATTCAACATTTATACTAATTGGATCATAATTCCATTAGATTCCATGGCTATTTTTACTCCATGGATCCATATTGATAAGGGTAGTGGATGCCTTGGAAATTTGTACTCCTTGGATCTTGATTCCATTGGGTTTCATGAACATGTGTACTCCATAGATCCATATTTTTTATGGTAGTGGATTCCTTGGACATTGTTATTCCTTGTATCCTAATTACATAGGATTTCAAGGAAAATACTACTCCTTGGATTCAACTTGATTGGAATGTCTCAGATATGCTCCTTGGATTCCATCGAAGTCTTTACTATGTTTCTATAAAGATGATCTATGCACTTGATAAGGCTGCTTTGGTTATTTGTAACTTGGATCAATCCATTTCAAGCATAACACAAGATTAATCATGATTTTAAATAGTGTTTCTTTATCATGATATATAGATAGCCTGAGTTTGGGTATTTGATTATTGTTGTAAGACTGGATAGTATCACACCATCATATTTATGATTTATAATTTCTTGTGTTTATGTGATCTTGACTATTATTTACAGGGATCCATGTTTGGGAAGACATTATCACATCTTCTTTGACAATTTACTTTTATTACACTTATACCTATGATATAATGCACACTATTGGATTGTTTATACACAAGATGGACATGTTATAGATACAGTTTTTGGTGGCCTACTAAGTGTTATCTTACACCCTATTTAAGCCACCATTTGTTACCCTAACAAAATTCATGGATGTAGTTATATACCGAGGAAAGTGATCACTTTATGATTCCTGATTGGATCATTTCTTAGGAGTTGGGGATGACAAGGCTGAGCTAGCTTGCAGTTCCATCTATTCATAGTACTTTTTAGATTTTTTTCGATACATTTATTGTATTGGATGTATGTTTCAATGTAGTTCCTACATTTTTGTATAGAGTCATGATATACTCTTATTCTATATGAAACTACTTTTGGATTATTTTTTATTATGGTACTGTGGATGTTATCTTATGTCTTTATTTATATTATGCTTTCATTAATTATTTACTTCTGATACTCTTACATTACTCTGATCATCTGGGTATTTTCTCCCCACTATAACACCTTTGACCATCACTACTACTCGGTATCCTATAGCATATGTGGAGGTGAATTTAAGGCCATGTGACCCCTCAGTTTAGGGCACCCTTTAGTGGCACCCATCTTGGGATGTTGCAGATCATTATGCTTTAGTTTAGTGGTTGAATCCATTCTATATTAAGCTGGTGGTTATGTATTCTATCCTCACCAACATATATATTTTTTAATTTGGATATATATTGAAAAAATTATAAAACCATGGCAATAAGTAGACTTATGATTATTTTTTGTGAAACCTTAGCGGTTGGGAACCCTTATTCACAAAATTCAATAATGAAGGGTTTGAAAGGATCTTTTGAGAATCATTAAATACAGAGGAAGAAATATAGAATCTTTATACCAAGACCATCCATTAAAGAATACCCAAAACCACACACCATATAAAATGAATAAAATAATTTTTTATCTTACACTATAGAACTAGTAAGATTATCTTAAAATTAACGCGTTAGATATATATTACTTAGTGAATGAAAAAATACATCCCGCCTCTATAGTGTATCCACAAGTTTCATTGAATCTCTCAACACTCGATCTAATGTTTAGAACACCGATAAAATGATAGTCCATAATTGAATCTAATGGAGGTAAATAAAGGGATATTTAGGATCATGGGAGTGTCATCTAGGAATTATAGAACTAGAATATAACTCATTTTTATGCATAGTGTATCCTTTTAAATCTATGACAAACCGATACACATTTACTCTTATGTTCATAGTGTATGAGTTAATTCCTTATGTTAGAAATGATTAAAACCCCTCAGTTTTTATCCTTCACCCATGTGTTTCATCTTTATGAAACTATTATATAACAATATCCATAGGTGTAAGACTCTTGAACAATAACCTTTAATGTTAGTGTTCTATGCAGGTTCTATGCATGTCATGGAGTATGAAATCTACATTTCATACTAAATGGTATGACCATTATGGAATTTTATATATCCATGAACTAAGGATATCATTTCATACATTATCCCTATATCATACACTATGACATGGGATAATATGAATCACATAAAAATATGTATTTAGGATATATCTCCTTCAATATTATATTTTCAATAAATCCACATATATATTTTTTATTTTCCCCTTGTATTGTATTATATAAAATATATTGCGGAACTATATCCAAAAATCCATTTGGATATCATCCAAAAAAAGTTTTAAAATCTATCATTAGCTTCACCATAAATCACATCATATGAAATATTTTGTGAATACTCATCCAAATATCTTTTTGGATCAAATCTTAAATACTTTTTGAGTATATATATTATTCATAATCAATACCTATTAAATATTACATAATGTATGACCCCATGTATCATTATATCATTGTAAATAAATATTAATCACTAGAACCATAAATGTAAGCAATTAACATAATCTGGAAAATCACCATTGCTACTCAAACTATAAAGGGACCCGCTGTGAAATACATCAAACACATATATCTTTATACGTATTTCTAGAAGCTACATTATATATAAGAGTGAATTATCATATGATCCATTTGTCCAAAACATAAAGTTACCATGGGAAATAGGGAATTCCAATCTCATGTAAAAAACTCATACAATCTCAACTCTTCAAATGTAGACTGACTAGATCAATGAAAACATCACTTGTCGTTCGCCATTATAGATCAACACATCAAATACCTCTCACTAAAAAAATTGAATAGGAAATCATATGTACTATCTAAGTATGACCATACACTTCCTCAATTTATCTCAATTGAGGAAAAAATGTTATACTTAACGTATAAGAGGAAAAATCTCATATCGGTTAAGCTCCAACTTATGACATGATCATTAAGATACCCAAACACCCCCTAATTAGCTAAACCTCACGTCTTATATAAATTAATTAATTATTCATTTCTATTCAGATGAGGCGACTCAAAATATGATCAATTCACCTAACATGGCATTTAATTTGATATATTTCACTTTATTTATTTTGGTATTTTATTGATTTATTAATGATGAAATGTGATGATAAGGAATAATTATTTATTTTCAATTAATCTATGATGAAACTGTTAATTATTAGAATATTTTTCTAAAAATTACGATTTTTGGCTTAATTGATGAAATATTATTACTATTGAACTATTTGTATATTAAGAACATTATATTTTGTGTCCATGATGAATTGTAATTGAAGTATATTTTTTGAATATATGTTAAGTGTTTTGGAAATTTGAATTTATTCAATCAAAGTGCCATGTTTTTATTTTTAATCAATTTAATTGGAATCATTTTTTGAAAACATATTCATTTGGAATTTTTAAATTCCTAGAATGTTTTCTCCCTAATTTTAATTTAGATTTTGAATTAATTTTATTATAATAAATTTATGAATTTTTTGTTTTTTTATCATATATTTTCACGTCCTCTAATTGATTCTAAGCTGGCCGGATAAGGGATTTCTAGGAATGATCTAATAAAATAAAATAGAAGTGGGATTATAATAGAATTTTACTATCATAGAAGAATGAAGTCCCATAAGATAATCACACACTGAGGACTTATCAGAATATATCCTCATAATAGATTCAATGCTCCATAATATAACTCTCCATAAGATAATTGAATATTTGGAACCATGTAGTATATTTTTCCAAACCTCATAAATGAAATTTCTTTGCAAATTCAGGAACTTCTTAAGAAAAATAGATATTTAAAATCATAATCCAAGGTAAAATTGATGGGATACTAAGAGGATAACTGAAACCAAGGTTGATTAAAATGAAGAACCACCCAAGAATGAAATGGAATACTTAGACAAGTTCATCACATGTCACAAAAGTTGAATATGCGAGAACTAACATTAAGTCTAAGAGTTCTGATAAAGGAAGATAGAATATGTAGCTGCATCAAATATTTATTGACCAATGAGAGAATATGAGTTGGGATAGATGAATAAATGAGGGAGAATGAATTATAATTTTTGTTTTATTAATGATGATAACCCAAAATTGATAATTAAAATGTCAAATAAGACTATTTTTATAGAGGAAGGATTAATATCAGATTGGGAAACTTTTAAAAGTTGAGAGTGATACAAAAGAATCTTTTACTATGTAATAAAAAGAAAACCTGAGATGAGAAATTTATTGTTGATGAGGATAAATACATAAATTCCAAATCCCAATTAAATCTGTTGGTGTCAAGGATGAAATAAAGTTGCAAGATCATTTTTGTTAATGGATTGAATTTGAAAATGAAACTATTCAGCATATATTAATAAAAGATCGAGTGATATTTTCTTTTTTTGAATTTCTAATATTTCATAAAAAGAGATAATATAGTTGAATTTGAATCATTTTAAGATATTTTTGATCACTAGTATTTTTTTTCTTATAGGTGTTAAATTTGATGATGAAGGGGCCATCATAATTTTTATTTTCTTTGATTTCTCCACCAAATAATCATTCCCAACAAATGATAATTGAAATTTTTCGATGAATTAATTTTGATATGTGCTTGATTGTCCTTGTTTAATTATTTATAGTCATATACGAAAAATTTATCCGAGAAACAGGGGTTCATAGGGTGTATTCTAGATAGGATTTATTATTAATAAAATACATTATAAATATTCACATGTGTGACTATTATGATGAGTTTTGTTTAATCATAACTTGACCATATGTATCATTAGACAACCAATAAAATTGGAAAATATATATTCTATAATCAATGCGTAAATAAAATTGTATAAATAATTTACCTGAAATATTCCAATAGAAACAATCTTCTTCTTCTTCTTCTTCAGTGAACAAGAAGGCTTGATAAAGATCATAGGGAAGTGGAAAACATAACCCTACCACTAAGGAGGGTAAACTTTCGAATGGATCCATGTTGTATAATGAGGATACCCAAATGATGAAGGGGTCCGGGAACCTTCATCATAGTTGATGAACAACAGTATGGTATGAAGAGATAATTTAGAAGCTTACAAACAATTTTCCATATTCAATAGGGGATCAAATCCCTTTTATATAGCCATCCATGATGCATTTCATTAAATGAAATGCTTCTTCCCTACATATATATATATATATTTATTTATTCCCATTGACATTAATTCATTGGATCTTATTTAATGAATATTTAATCCATTATATCCATTCACAGGGATGTGATAGTGATAATAAAACTGTTTGGGAGAAATAACTAAATTAATCATGTAATTATGTTTATTATTGAATAAAATTCATGTAATATAAAATATAAACTCTTATATAATATCATATTATATATATATATATAGTTCATATTCAACAATCTCCTGCTCACATTAAAATCCCATAAGGTCTTTATGCATTTCTTTTCTGCTCTCTGAATTCATCCAAAGACTTTTGGATGTAGTTTTTCATCAACCTCTCTTAATTTTGAAAAACAATTGTGTCCAAAATTTTATCCTTAACCAAGGGCAAAACTGTGTGAACCCATGAGCCTTAACAGCATTGAAAACAACTATGAAATCTCAATTTTGTAGATGTAAGGATAGATAGGCATCTAGAAAAACATCACTGCTACTCAAGCAACCAGGGAGTCTGGTGTGATTACCATTAAACATATTCATATCTCCATGTGAACATGTCCACCAAAATATGTACTTTATAAAAAAAATTTATTATATATAATTCTGTGTCTAAGAAATCAAGTGACTACAAGACATAAAACCTATAAATATATTATGGGTACATCATATGTTTCTTAATTCTCGGAAAAATACTAACCATGTGGATTAATATATCAGAATTCATTCATTAATATGATAAGCACATGACATTTCACTTATTTAAGTATTTGAACACATCATATGTGAGACAACTAATAATGTCCATAATTTCCTCAGTCTTAATTCAATCTAGGGATATATGTGTTTTCCTATCAAACAAATTGATAAATTCCATCTTCGTTAAACTCCAACCTATGATATGATCAATAACATACCTAAACACCCCCATATAAATGTGTGATTTTTCTCATTCTAGGTATATCTTTAACCTCAAGTAAGAAGGATTTATAATAATCATACACCCTCTTTATACATATGATAGTATTATATTCTATTTTATATACTTTATAGGATTCTTCCATGTAATAGTTCTCTACTTAAAACCTCAATAATCTAATCTTAAATATCATATATACAAACCTTTTTAATGGGAATAAAAATCTATTCCAACAAAACTTTACATACCATCACAACCTATAATATTCCACGATGATCATCAGTTAGGGACAAATAAAATTGTTTACTTTGAGGGGATATTTATCATTCCACAATTCACATCCAATATATTGTAGCAAACATGAATGAATGATAAATGAATATTTCCATTATTATACTGAAATGATATGTTTACAAAAATTACAACTAATCACATATGATATTCTAAAAGGATCTCATATGGTATATAAAGTAATGTATTTTGAACATTACATCCAAATGTAATTAGTTTCACATCCATATGTGATCAAATGATAAAATACTCCCACTAATCACTTTTTTTGTGACATTTATGATGAAAAATAGTTTTAATAATGGAGAGACATAGGAATCATATTCCATAAGTTAAAATATTTGAACATGTATTCAAAATACATGATTTCATTACCTCACATGTTATAATTTAATATTATTTTTTATATTTAGAAATATTTCTAAGTATATCATCATCATCCTTGGAACATTTTCCAACAGACTTTTCCATCGAAAGCTTTTGTAAATAAATTAACTATTTAGATCATCACTTTACTAGCACATCAAAAATACTTTTAGGATGAAATGATATCTAATTAATTATGGAAAATTATATAACATTTGAGATTTATATTTTCCTCCATACCCAAAAATATTTTAGGATACAAAGTGATATTCTTTCAGTATTAGATGGTATACTACTTTAAGGAATACTGATATTCACTTTTTATGGTAACTAAATGAAACTAATTATAATTTTTACCATAATATACCCTAAACTTATTTATAATGCTAAGTGGAGAATCAATATAATCTTATTTATAGTATAATATTTTATTTAATAGTGATATTACCATTTTCATAGTAACTAAATGAAACTATTTAAAATTTTCATTTACTATCATATTTCCAAAATTTTAAGATATAATGTAAATAGCCACTTAAACTTAATATGGTATAATATTTTATTTGATAATTTAGAATTTACCTAACTCCAAATATAATCCCACAATCCTCATAGATATTATATTTTCATCATAATAACTTTCCAAGGATCAGAAAACATTATTTTGTGTTTTTGGAAATAAGATATATTTCCTATAAGTAGGAATGATAAAAATTAAATTTTATCTCAATAACATATATAGTATTTTTTGTATTTGGAACATTATTATTTTAACGGAAGACTATTAAAATATATCACCAATGGATTCTAAGGATTCCTTCTGACATATTTTAAAAAAATTGGATAAATATTTTTATCTTAGATAAAAACATTATCCAAATATTATTCTAAAAAGCATGTAATATATATTGATGAATCATAAACCTTGTGTATAAATTTAATCATCTTATAAAAATAAGTTTTTACTGAATATCTTATATTATCTTATAATATAAGAGAGATAAATATAAATATATTATTAATAGATTTTTTTATGATTTAAAAACTACTTTACATTCAAGCCCTAGATTTAGTAACTATTTACTTCATCTATTGAATGAAAAATATAATATCAATCAATTATTCATTTGATTTTGAACTCCTGTATATTTAAAACACTTGTAAAATATAACCTTGGAATCACATACCCTTCAAAATAGAATAATTAATTCTTATAAAACCAATACATGACATGAAAATTCCATGGATTTACAAAAAATCATCTTGTATATCTTTGATCAATCCCAGAATATGGAATTATTACTATTCCATCTGTCATATTGAGTATATTAGACTTGAATTTACTAGTTCAATTATCATATACTTCCTTTAAAACCTCAATGGATCAATCCATGGTTCTTTAATCACCTTTATTTTCTTGATGAACAACTTAAACCCTAGGCTACTCAGGAAGGAGCTGTTCTAACACATATAATATTTCTCTTTCTTAATTTTTTTAAGTTACAAGTCCTATTATTTTCTTAATATAAGATTCTCATTTCTAGGATTAATATAAATTTTTGTTTTATTATGATGATGAATTTATCTCTAATAATAACTTTTACTAAAGGAATATCATATTCCATTTATTTCATTAAGTTATTTAAATAAAATTTATCTATCTAAAATCTTATTCCCTAGTATATAATATCCATTTAGTGACCCAAAATCGATATTTCACAAAACAATGACACATATACGGAGATAAGATCATAGATTAGTTATTTATATAGGGAATCATCCCAACCATAAAAGTTTTGATTCTTGGATGATTGAGTGGATAATCCTTTATCCAAATACATCTTATAGATTTACTCAATTCTATTCTTCTCATATCCCAACCCCTAGGGTTTCCCTGTTAAGTGTAACCCAAAGAAAACATCAAAAACAAGTTTACACAAGACAATCCTAGGCCCGCCTTCTATATAATGAAACAACCCCTTGAATAATATATAGTAACTTATTACATACTTTCATGACACATGATAATCTATGGGAACCCCCAGAATGGCATGAAACTACATAATTGTAGGATTGAGGTCTTGAAAACTATTTCTTTGGAAGGAATATCTGACTTAGTATTTCATGGATTTTTATTTTAAGGTATCACCAATTTAGTAGACTTCAAATAAATGTAAAATTAACTATTATTACATCCAATTTAATAATTATCTTCTAATTTTTTCTTCCCTTTTTGTGTATTCATGTTTTGACTGGTTTAGTTTTAGAATCCATATTCCATCCAACAAATTAATGTTTTCAAACCTTATTAATACTAACTCCTTACACAACCCACAAGTCAATATTAATCACCAAAAATAGAACTTATTTATATTCATATATATTCAAATGAATCATATGTATATTGTACATGAAGAGTTCATGTAAAGTCATAGAGTTATATGAGATTGAAAAACACCACATGAGTAAGCTTGGAGTAAAAAATTGACAAACACAATCACTTTTATAGCCAAGGAATTACTCCAGGAAAGTAGGTGGTCTGGTCCCTAGTCCCTCTACTTGGGGAGTCTTTAATGTAGATTGAATTCAATTCATGAAAACTCTAAAAACAATATACAAAAACTATTCCCAATAACTACTCTGAATCTCATAACTAAAATTAGAAACAAAGGTTAAGGTAGATAAAGGCTAAATTTTATTATATCAAACCTAGCATTAATGAAAGGCTTTATCTAAGAATAAATTCATCATATAAAGTTTGGAATACATTCATTTATAATATAAAAAATTTATATCTTTGAAAAACCTAGGGAATTAAAATGAAATAAATAAAAAATTAAAATATTTAAACGTGATAAAAACATTTACAAAATATTTTATAAATAAAAGATAATTATAAACCAATTTATAATTTTATCTTTAATATTTTGTAAATTCAATAATTATGAATATAATATCTTTATTTTTTTTCAAATATGAACACTTTAATATTTATCAAAATGTGGCATTGAATTTTTAAATATACGATATTATATAAATTATAAACTATATATAATTAAATTTTTATTATATATAGATTTTACACTATCTAAATATTATAAACTTAATTATTATTTTAAACCTGGATCATATCAATTATGTAAACATCTTTTGAGGTGGAATAAATAATATCCAAAATAAGGCCCCTTTAGTTTAAACAATTTCAAATCAATTAATTATGAACTAAACATGAATATCAATTAAATTTAATAAATAAATAATTTATTTGATTTCCAAAATATTAGACATTTATAAACTATTCATAAATAAATTATAATTATAAAAAATTTATAAATGATCTAGAATGTAAAAATTTTACATTATTTTCTATATGAACCCTTACATATTTTATATATAATGGAATTTATATGTTATTTCATGAATTATAAACACGTTATAACATAGTATCTATTATATAAACATTTTATATTTTATAAATATCATATATGTTGTAATTTATAAACTCTCTAAAAATAAAATTTTATGATTCCTAAACAAACCACTTATTTATATATCATCAAGAACGCCATTTAATTTTTCGAAAGGAATTTTATTAATATTTATCAATTGACCACAAAAAAATTAGAGTTTATTAATTTATAAAACACTTTTATAAATTTTGTATAAATATTAAAATGCATCTTTATAATTATTTTGAAATAATTATTAAATAATATAATTCAATTCATAATTTAATTCTGTTGATGAAAATACATAATTAATTTATTTTTTTATAAGAGAGTAATAAACATGAACTTTTAATATTTTAAAAAAAGGTTAGTAATTTTTTATGAAGCCTAATTAATGTTATTCACATTTTATAAGTCATTTTATAAATAATAATAACATCAATAATTGAAATATTTTTATTTAAATACAAAATATATTTTTTCATATTTATCTTTAGGCATGAAAAATATTGTTTAAAAATTATAATGTGTTTTTAATAAAATTATAAAGACATTAATTCATCAATAAAATAAATGATCGGATACCAATGAATGGTGTTACTTAATCATCACATGACAACATTAAGTAGAGGAAAACCCTTAAAACAAGAAAATATTTCTTTGAGAATCAACATGTAAATGAAACTGTACAGACAATGTACCTAGAAAATGTCAAAGATATCAATATTCTTCTTCTTTGGATAATGATAATACTTGATAAATCTCATGAAGTAGGGAACAAAATAATTATTCCTATGAGGGGGTACACTCGCTAATGCATCCATGATCATACCACAAGGGTACCCAAATAATGGTGAGATTCTAGGACCTTCATCTTAGATGAGGAATAACAGTATGGTACGGAGTGAGAATTAATAGGCTTTTGGATAATTCAATGTACTCAACAGGTGAGAACACATTCCTTTATATATCCATTTATGAAATGTTTCATTAATTTATGATCATTGAACATATTTATGTATCCATATACATTTATTCCCATTAGGATTAATTCATTGAATCCTATTCAATGAATATTAATGCCATTAAATCAATTCGTAATGGATTGTAACTAATAATAATTTTTTTTTGGAGAAATAAATAAATAAATAAATAAATCTATAAAATATAAAAATTTATTATTTCATTGAATTCATGTATTATGAAATATAAACTAATATATGATATCATATATTATATATATGTTCAGTTCACATTTAGCATACGTGAGAGAATGTACGGTTTTATTGGGTGAGCTTGGGAGGAGTTAACCAAGTCATGCTGAGTACATAAGTTCTAAGCCAAGAGTTTTAGGTGTGTGAATTTTATGAAGAACTACATAGTAGATTTTTTTGTGGAACATGTATAAGTTATACCTATAGTATAGAATTAAAATAAATTATAGCTTTTAGTAATTTTAATTTTGAAATACTGGGAAGAATATGTGTTTTAAAATAATTATTTAAGTATTAAAAGAAAATAGATGCTAACTAGTGGTTTACTAGGGAAGCTTCTGGGGGTTTTGAGTGAGACATTGAAAAATTAATTATATTATAAGTACATCTAGGTACATATTTCTTAGATACAATTCCATGGGCATGTGGTGGAGCACATAATGTTTTAGAAGCTTTACAAGAATTATTGGAGTTGAATGAGGTGAAGATAAAGATCTACATAGGAGTGTTCCATGTGGATATTTTTTCTTGTTAATTATATTTCCACTGATTTCCTATTTTATTTTTAAATAACAGGATTATTCCTTATTCATTTATTCACAATTACTCATTCTCAATTCACATAGAATCTATCTCTATAAATAGGACATCCTTTCAGTAAATATAGATGTTTCATTCTTCATCTTTCATGTTCATGAACCTCCTGAGATAGAGTGCTATAACACTGGTGTAAGACTAATAGTTAAAGTTCAAAGATTCTATGACATTAAAAAATCAAGTTGATCATCACCTTTTATTCACTCTTAACTGATATTTATGTTGAATTAGAGAGTTTCAATGAATCATTCACTTATAGAATTTTTTTTTACCCTTTCCCTTTGATATTTTCCACCTCATTATTTTAGTTTACTCAAATGATTTTCCTAGGATAGGATGTGTGGGTGATAATATAATGATTATCACTTGTTCTTGGAAGTTATTCTTGTATGATGTGGTTATATTGGGTGTTTGTTTTCACATTGGAGATATCTATCATGTACTATAAGTCATTCCGTGTATGAGTGTTTATTATTTTGGATGAGGGAGGTATGTGAGTGGATGCATCAATCATGCAGTAATTGAATTTGAGTATTTATGATTAAAATCCTTTAGTATATATTTAACAAGGAGAAATAAATTGAATCAACCGAGGACTTTATTTTTTCTTTTTAAAAATCTTATATTTTTAAAAATATTTTGTTTTTTCTAATTATTATATATTTGTTTTTTCTAATTATTATATATTTGTTTTTCTAGTTTTGATATCATTTTTGTATTAAAGTTTTTCAAATCCGTTACTACATTCACTATTGAAAAAATAATTTTTAGAGGAATCACAATTAATCATGAGGGATTCATTGTTAGGATAAAAAATCTATGAGGATTTAGGTTATGTGGGTAAATGATGTAAAAACATGTATAACTCAAGAGGAGGATAATATATAAGGAATTTTTCATGACAATAAAAAACATATCAATAAATATTATCTATGAAAATGACACTACCTTTCTCCAAAACTCAAAGTGGGATCATGAAATAATAAAGTGTATTGAATGATGATCCATTTTTCTCTATTTTGTTTCATTCATTTTCTGTCTCTATTTTTCATAATTTGAACTTATAATGAGTCTCACATCCACTACCCAACCCCAAATGATCACGATCCTTAGTTAATTAATGGTGATTTTTGACCCTCTAAGGTTACAACCTTTTATTTTTATTTTTTTAAGATATGTACACAAAGAATGTGAGATAGAATAATCCTTAACATTTTATAAAATTTGATTAAATTACTCCACTTATCTACTTATTATAAAACATCCCTTAGAACAAGTACAACCCCTCCCCAACACATAAATTATTCAATATCATGAAATTTAAAAATATAATGGTATTAAAGGATATGATAGTCTTGTAATGTGGGGGTTTTCCAGGCAAGGTCATTCATATATTTTATAGGCTAAAAGAAGGATTAACGTTAGGGTAGGTAAAATGAAAAAGGGATAATCATAATACTCCTCTATAATTTTAAATATGAAATTTTATAATTATAGATTCAACACGATGAAATTGATGTGTTATAAGAAAGAATGCCCGGGTATCTCATGAAATATGCTCTAGAAAAAAATATAAATATTAAACTAAGAAAATATTTTAGGAATGAAAAAATATATTTTGGGAAATAACTCTTAGAAATCAAAACTAATAATAAAAATAAATCTATAAAATTTTATTTTTTCAATGTATGGTAGATCTTAGAAAAATTTCATCTTCATAAATCAACCACCTCCCCTAAATAATTACTTTTAAAATCTACTCCACCATTTTTATATTTACTAATTCATTATCCCATTTTAATAATTCAAATTTATGGAAAAAATATATCCATAACATGGTATTATGTTCATATTAGGTAATTTACATATCTCATAGATCAGTGATTAATGTAACTAGTCTAGTTCAAGGAATATTTGCTTCAATAAGACATTATTAATCATAAATTTATTGGTGTAACAGAAAATAATAAAATTATAAATCATAATCCTATATATATTTATTTTTATTTGACTTGCGGACATTATCTATGATGATTATATTATATATGTTTGTTCTACCATAAGTTAATTATTTTAAATTGAGTTTAATAGTGTGAATTGTGTAAAAGATCATCAATTGAAACTACACTCTTCTCTTACTTCTTTCCTCGAGCCTTTAATATGAACATATAAAATCAAACTAAAAATCGATGTACAAAGTCCATTAAATATATCCTAAAAAGAATAAGGGGAATCAAAACTAAATCTAATATAAATTCATTATATAAAAATAATTCCTAATAATGCAATAAAAAATTAATGTCCTAGAAAGGAAAAAATTGGTTTTTGTGAATAAATGTTTTTCATGGTCGTTTAGTTTAATAATTAACCTAATTTTATAATTGGTGTGTGAAACGAAGGTAGCCTTCTCAGTTTTACTCATTAATAAATTTAATACACATCTAATCCATATATTAGCCTCCTAATTTTTGAGGTCAGATTTGTACATTCTGGAGGGCACCAGAATCTAGACAACACGGGTGTTCAGGGAATAAGTTCACATTTTTCCAGATTTTTTAGTGTTCTTATTCCTATATAACCAATGGATTAATAATTAAGAGTTATGAAATGAACACTTTCAGTTTTGTAGCTTTCTCTTAAATATCTTCTTTTAATGATATTTCTATTTTTGTTGTCTAAGATGGTTCAATAAAAAAATATTTTGGCTGCTTCACACTAATTATTTTTCTTATTGTGATCCCAAAATTTTAAGGAATGCATACAAAAATTTAGCAACTAAGGTAACTGCTTATTCAATTTCTTATTCATACTATTGTACTCTAAAATTACATTTAACCAATAATTTTAAATATCTATATCTATTTATTTTACTTATTTCACTTTTTTACCTATGATGGTGAGGGTACATTTGATAGAAAAAACTCTTCTTTAGATATAGATCTTACCTCTGATTTAATGACCATGCTTTCAATCAGTTGACACACATCTTTAAAATCATATTATTGGATGTGGATTGTCGACTCATCCTAACTTGCATATGGTTGTGGGAACATTTAACTTTTAGTCCTTCTAAAATATTAAAATTGGTTTGAAGGGTCCATAATATAGATGGAGGATTTTTCTTTCATAGTTGAAACATATTGTAATCTTAAAATCACAACCAAAAATAACCGAGTAAAGAAAAATAAATAAAAAATATAAAAGAAAAATAGAAAATATAATTATAATTTAGAAAGAGAAAATAAAAGAGTGTTAGAATTATTAAATTGTTGTAATCTTGAATCCTATCCATTGTAATGGCCATAAAAATGGATACAACATGAGGGATTTTTATAATTCAACTTGGGATATTGAATTTATAAATTTAAAAAACAATAAAATGAGATTAGTACATTCAAAATTAATCATTATATGATTGGAAATTCCCATGGTCAATACCATGAGGAAATGGTTTATAAAAACAATAATTGAGACCTAAAATGCGAATGAATTATGAAAAAAATATAAACCATCAGCCATGTGGATTTGGAGAAAGTCATTGAAGATTATAAAAACAAGAACAAAGAGAATATCATATCTGAGTTCAGGAAATAATATATTTAATTTGCAAGTATTTAACCTTATTTTTGTTGTCATTAAGTCTATATTTTCCCCTTGATTTTGAAGATTACCCGATCTTTCAAAAATTCCCCTTTTCTAATGGTCATGTACTATTGAATACTAGTGAAATAGGTAACCAAAAACTATTCTTAAAAATAGAATTCAACCAAACCAATGGTCATGTTTAATGAATATTTATAGCTATTTAATTAAATGAAACCACTTTAATTAATATGTAATGTTCATAAAAAATAATAAGAGAGAAATATATGGAAAATATATAGACTGAGAAACACCAACATGAACTAAAAATCAAAAAACACTTACACTAAAACTATTTTCTATTAAATCATAGCTTTTAATAAACAAATAAACCACTCATGGTAGCCTTTGGAGGGTTAGAAAATAAATATCAAGTAAAATACTATAGAAATTTTGGAGATGATCGGGTGAAGGTATAATAAACCCAAACCTAAACTCTAGGATTCGGTGATAGAAACACAATCTTTAAATTTTTGTCTTATACCCATAAATGTGATCCAATTTTATACATAAAAACATATACCATCTAACATAACTATTCGAATAATTACATACCTAAGGAAATTTTATGTTTATATTTTTATATAATTAGGGAAAACTATATCAAAGTGGATATTTCCACATGATATCTTTTTCCCAAAAAATATGTTCTTTATAAAGACACACTTGCTATGTTCAAGGTAACTTCAATATCTAAAACTCTGACTTTTTTATTGCTTCAAATAATCCGTAAGACCTATGAAAAATCATTTGAAAATATAGAATGACAAGAAATACTCATTAGTGGAAAAGAAATTAAAACCATTATTCCATTTCAAAATCATGAGATCATATAAGAGAGTTTTCAATTAACATAATATACTAGGATCTAAAATTATCATTTACTTACACATGAAATAAGTTTTACTACCACAAGTTTTATATAAAACACTTAATAAATCAAACATAAAGGAAAAATCATAATCATGATGGTTTCTTATAAAACATGGTATACCATGAAAATAATTATATTAAAAACATAAATTTTTACCCTTAAAAGTGAATAATAATAATTTTAATATAAGTATCATGATATTACCTTATAAAATAAAAATATTTCCATGAAAACTCATTATCACAAATAGAAAAGTAATGTAGCTTTCTTGGGAAGTCTTCTTCTTATAACCCTTTCAAGAAACCTTATAAGTGGAATAAACTACATGGGTAATTCGAAAAATAATTTTTTGGATAATGTAATCATTACCCAATGCATTAAAGAGATATATTAGGCTCACCCTTCGACATAAAAAATTTACATGGGAAAAAATACATGAAATAAATTAAAGTTTTCATTTCCATAATCAAACCAATAAAAATATACTCTTAAACTGATAATAAAAACATTTTCAGATATTGATATATCCCTTTCCTTTGAAACAAAATTTTCAAAACTAAAATACCCATAACAAAGGGGAGGATTTTATTTATTTTAATAAAACAAGGAATATTTTAAATGACTCCCACAATCATATAATCGATATAGCAGAGTGAGAATCAATTGGCGCCATATATGTTAAAGTAAAAGATTTTTCTTTTTTCTAGAAAGTCCAAACTTTACGTATAAAAAATATAAAAAATTAATTTTTAAAATATTATAAATAGAGTAAAAATAGATATAAAATATTATTAATAATTTATTTATTTCAAAATAAAATCTTTGATAAATGGATTTTAGGTATATGTACATAGAGGTAAAATATTTAGAAAATAAATCATTAAAATAAGGATTTAATATAATGTGGCTCTAAAAAAGTGATAAATTTTAAACCAATGATTTTTTTTAGGAAAGAAATTTGATTGTATTTTTAAACACAATAATCTTTAGAGAATAATGATAAATTATATCCATAATGGATTTTATACATCCCACAAAAGAATACATGTTGTGAAAATAACATAATTCTCTCAAGTCAGACTTGTTCTGTATGTTATTTAACTCCTATATAATAAAGATACATTAATGTTTTACTTGATCAAAAACATTTTTAATGTTCATTTAATTATCATTATCTATTTTATTTTATTTATGAACATGTTTTATTTATTCGGTTAATCAGTTAAGTTTATATTTGACGTTTTTCGGTTGTTTGGTTCATAATCCCAAAAAAACTTTGGTAGGATAAACATTATAAAGGGGGATGTTGTTCCATCATCTCAAGAAACATAATCCCAAAATAATTATCATTTTTACGTTAAATAGATTTTATAACCATTCATGAAAACCATACATGAAAAAAATCACATCATTACAAAAAGGTTTTAGTCCAAATATACAGATGAATGGCTTTTCATTTTTCAATATATGGAAAGGTAAGAAAATAAATGACATATTAACTTCATTTAATGGAAATTTTTTGATGAATATATTATATATTAATTAAATCTATCATAATTTTAGTTACCCCAACCCCAAGAGCCCAATGTCTATTCTTGCTTCCATTTTAGTGACATAAGATACAAGGAAACCACAATCCAAAAGAATGAATAGTTTAATAGTCTTGGTAAACTAGATACATACATGAGTCTTTTATTAAAATTGAATACCAAATTTAGAAAATAGTTTTTTTCTTGAAAAGAACATTATTCTTTCATGTGTATCTTTGGATATCTTGGTTAGTACATTTCATGGAATCCTTGAGATATGATACAAAATAAGTGTGAGATCAAAGGCTAAGTAAGGGTTAAATAAATTGGAATAAAAAGTTAATCAATGATAATTATCAGTATATAAATCTAAATAACTGAATACACTTTCCAATTAAATAAATTTATAATTAATAATAAATATGTAAAGGTAAGTTACTAACCGCACATTACATTTAAATAACTGGATAAGGCATAATAAATAAGTCATGGTAAATAAATGAAAACCATTCCATTTAATTAATAAAATGAGAAACAAATTCATCTATAGAATTTTCATAGTGAAAATATAGCGGATAATAATAGTTTAATTTAAATTAAAGTAGTTCTTAATTATTGGAGTCCTTGTTTCCCGGGCACATGGAACATTTATCGTCAAAACCTTTCATAAGACAGTTTAAAACATACTATGTGAAAACCCATTAGGTGAGGCTAGACAAATGATTAATCTCATGAGGCTAACGATGTATGAAGTGTCTCGCATTACCGGTCCCCAACCCATGTATTGCATGTCCAATGCATTTCACATATATCGAATAATCAATTTAATTTATGAACAACGTGCCTTATCAAATATCTGAATTGAGTAAAGGATACAAGTTTATCAATATTTCAACAGTTAATCAAATAACTTTAAAATTAGATATTGTATGTAAAAAATATATATGGTTTAGTCCATAATAATAACCTATAAAAATGATATTGATATTTAGGAGAAATTTAATGCTTGATGATTATAAAAAGGGGAATAACTCAATGTGAAGTTAATGACCATTAAAATGATTCAAGGGAGTGAATTTCAATACTATCCTTGGTCAAAATAATAATAAGGCATCGATATAAGTAATAAATATGGAATCGATACAACACATACCAATTAAAGTAAGAACAAGGGTTTATGTCATTAATCAAATAAATAACGATCTTTAAAAACACCATTGAAGAAAATATCATTTTTAATTGTGAAAAAATTTTGAAAATTATTTTCTTTAAAATCGCTATTTAAAAATTTTTCTTGGAAAAAAATTGAAAATTATAAGGGAAGTTTGAAATCCTTTAGTTTTCATGAAAATGGAAAATATTGTACATGCCAGGCATGTTAAAAACATAGAATATTTTCCTTAAAATAAAAATAAGAATTATTTTGAAAAGAATATAATTTTGTTTTTATTTTTTTATGATTAAAAATGGGTAAAAGTACATTAAATCATTTAAAAATGTTAAAATAATTTTTTATTTTTTTTATAAAATGTGTTTTTAAAAGAAAACATATTTCCAGCCGAGGAGAGAAAGGTAGTCAGATTTTTGTTAAAAAAATTACAAATCATTTTAATTACTAAATAGTGGGAAAATGAAATAATTACTTTAGAAAGATCTTGAAGAACTAGGGGAGATAAAAAATGAAGGGTTTATTAAACAATTATCTTATAATTTCATCTAATGGATATTCAAGAATAAACAATGTTGATTAGAATCAATTTTTGTAATAAAACCTTAAAAGGATCATAACATTGAAGTGAGAATTAGTCAATGAATTGATTATGGATATCAACTGAATATACACATAAAAATTTGTAAATAAATAAAAAGGTATTCAAAATTAAATATCCACATAATCATATAATATTAACATAAATGAGGAACTAATTTAACCCAATGAAAAGGAAATGAGTTATGAAATTCTTTACCACTTGGAAACTTTAAATTCAAATCTCCTTAGATGAAATAATTAAAATTGACAATTAAAATACCATTAATTATTAATTATTGATGATATTACATGTTAAATTGTAAAATATATAAATTACAAAAGAAATTACATGTATAATAATACAATAGTCCACAATGAAATGAAATTTAGACAAAATCCATTACTTTACACTTTCATTATGGTCATACTTGTTTCAAACTCCAATGTAAGGATTTTAATAATTTTATTAACAAAACATGGAACCATATTAATATTTATAATATCATATATGATTCTTTTATAACATATTATCAACCAGTTTTTAATAATGTTTAATTTTTTTCAATAATTGGGGTGTTAATTGCCGTGTTTTCAAGTATGTTTGGACTTGTAATTTTTTTACTATTACATAGATCATTATATAATCATCTACATAATGTAATAAAATATTTATATATCATATATATATTAATTTTATATGTATTTATATTAATCCAAAAAAATGGTGATAGGAAATGAAATACACCATTCATGGAGGCGGTATGTCGTACATATGCATGAACATTATTTCCATTTTCCTTTCACATTGAAATAAAGAGAATGAAATGATATATATTTTTATTATCATTATATTATCATATTTATTTCATATATGTCGCATATTTTTGTTGAACCCATCCTTAATAAATTGCATGTACAGTGTGAATGAATAACTTCACTTTGTGAGGCGGTAGTCCGCCACACACACAGACGATGTTATCGTATTCCCAAGAAATGAATAACATAAAGGAATGTGTTATGAAATAATTATATAAGAATATAAAATTTATAAATATAATATCTATCAAATATATAATTTATTTAAATCAATATTATATCCCTTTAAATGTAGTAATGAAAAAACGAATGACATCAGTTCGTAAGGCGGTAGTCTGCTGTACATGCAAATGATGATTCCATAACCAATTTGATGGAAGTGTATGAAGATTAATGTCATAAAACTAACACAAAAACATATCAGTATATTGAAGATAATTTTTTTATATAATAATTATATAAAAAGTATTTATGTAAGTGTATAATGATATAAAATAGAAATGCTTCTAGAAGATCATAACCTCTTTTTATAGTATCCTCATTAGGTTTTTATTAATTCTATCCTCAGTTGAATTTATGCCCAATATGAGGCTTATTGGATGATATTAGGTAATTTTAGGAGTTATTTTAGTTGGTATTTAATGATAAAATTGGTTTCATATTTTTGAAGAAGGGGGAGAGGATGTGGTCTTTTATAAGCTGAGGAGAGGATACACATGGCAATTTTGAAAAGAAGTTAGGTGTACCAATGTTTTTACCAAACTAGAGAATTCCATAATACACCAAAATTGATCCTAGAGGTATAAAAATCATACTTTTTCTATAAAATGGGTATTGGACAAGTGTAGGGTCAATTTTACACCTTATAATATTTGTTTAACTACTACATAAACTTATTTTTACTTTAATCAATGTTATTAATTTTAACTGAATTAACTAATAATTATGGTAAAAAATTAGGATCAACATATTATAAATTATAATTTATTCAGATTGAAAATATGGAATTCATTTTTCCAAATTCTAATAGTAAAAGTGGAGAAAAATTAATTAAAATTATTCCCATAGACATGTTGAGAAAGTGGGTTTTTAAACTGAAAAAGTTTAAAAGTTTACTATCATTAAGTTTCTAAACATAAAAAAGATTAAAATGAAATAAATTAGATTAATATATGTATAATTGGTATATTTTTATGATAAAAATAGTTTAAAAAATAATTTCACATTATATATTATGTAGATGAAATGTCAGTTTTCAATTAAAATTCAGTATTTTTCACTATTCCTCAAAAAATGAAACTTCTCAGAAAATACCAAAAATACACCCTAATGTAATTTTGAAATTATATTAAAAAAATTAAGTTTATTTTTTCAAATAAAATTTATAACAGTTTCATATTTTATATTTAAAATAAGTTCACCATTAAAAGTTGGAGAAACGACCTTAAAAAATGCAAATTTTTAGGGGTAAAGTTGGATTTGTTCTTATCTTACGAATATAAAATATATTGGATGAGTGTTATAATTTTTTTTGAATATATAATATAAAACTTTAATCAAAATAATTTAATAACAGTGAATAATTTAATTTTTTAGGCTAATATACCTTAGATATTTAAAAATAATTTTTTTATAAACACAGTCCCTTTATTTTCAATTAGTTTTTGAATTCACTTATAATAAATTTTTAACCAATGAATTTAGCCATATATTTTCATAAGTTATTTAATACTATTGATAACTTCAAATTTAATGTATAGGATATGATTTACATTTTAAATAATAATATTAATTGTATTTGATAAAACTCGGTCTTGTGTATAACGTAATCTATTGAAGAAAGTCCTTCTTGTGCGTAACAAAAGCAAACTCAGTATTATGTGAATTAGATGCTATATTATAGATTGAATTTATTTAAAATAGTAAATATATTTGTATGTATTGGGAGGTTATATTCAATTATATTCTTGGTTTTTCAAGAAATACACACTATTAAATAAAAAGTTGTTCTTTTAGAAATTTAAGGGTGTTACATTCTCTCCACCATAAACAAATTACATCCTCACAATTTTAAATTGATATCGGTAATAAGGGGATTGATATTTGCAAAAAAAATATTGTTTTAAAACACATATCATGAGATGGGTTGCTAAAATTTCCTCTTAATAAGATAGAATGAGAAGTACAAAGGTCACATAAAACTAGGTTTCTAAGTCAGGTAACATTAATGGAAAGTAACGATAATGACCTCGAGGAGAAAATTTAATATTTATAGGGAGTAATTGAGGTTATTGGTAAAAAAATTGAATGATCAATGTAAATTTTATAGATCAGTACCATAAATCTAGTAGGTGTTAAAAGGTCATTGATGTCCTTAGAAATTATGGTAATTGGATTGTATTTTATTTCAGGGTCATTTTTCAAATGTTGAGGAATTATTTTACTATCAAAGAATATAAATAAATTTATTTACTTGATATGTTTCTATTTATTAATAAAAATCATACTTTGGTTGTTATTTAATCAAATCCATCACTTATTCCAAGAAGTAAATATCAACAAATGAATTTTCTATGCATGACGTGGTAAAAGTTTCTTTTAACAGATCGTAAGATCCCTAAAATACTAAAAGGTGTTTTCATCTATCACTAAATATTTTTCAAAACCAATTGGGTTAATAAATTAATATCTAAACCAAAAATTTAATACTAATATTTCATCATTAATATTTATTTTCCAAATTGTTTAACTAAAAAATGTCATTTTAACCAAGACATCACGTAGAACATAATTTTGTCTAAAACCCCTATCATAATTCAATCATGGGTTCAATCCCCAACACCTTACCAGATAAAATAGATTTTCAACCTATATGTGGGTTTTCGTTTTTTATAAAACGTATTCTTATAATTTTCCCAAAATAATGTGATGAAAAACATTGAAATAAAATCAATCAATAAATATTTTTTTACAAAGGTTATATATAATATCCATATTTGAATATTATTACAATATAATCAATGATCATATTAAACATTAAGGTTATCAATACCTTAAAACCTTTTTCTATAAATTTTTAGGGCATTATTCCACAATTAATTTTTCTACTAAAAAAACATGCCATAAATTCTCCAAAATATACTTAATCTTAGTAGACAACCCTCACATAAAACCTAAATGTGGGTTTATTACATTTAAATTATGATCAATCTTAAACACATTAACCCATGATGAAATCCTTAAATATTAAATTAATAAATACTCGTATACTTATAAAATATAACACAATCCTTATATGTTTCATAATTATGATCACAAAAATATAATTGGTAAAATACTTCTACAATTTAATTATTGAATCCCAATACTTTTGACCATTTTATTTCAACATAGGTCCCTGCATGGTCTAAGGTTTAACTATATAATCATTTATAGGATGTATAAGTCATGAAACCTTATTTTAAACCTTAAATACCTTAAGTTTAACCTCGGTTATTCATTTTCATCATATATTCAAACCCTTCATAATGGTTTATAAATAAAATGTGAAATATCTTAGGAATATCCCATAGTAGTGACAACACAGGTGTAGAGAAAGGACCTTTTCAGGTACCAGGTTATGCTCGAGTCAATCCCAATGTCCCCATTTTGAAGTAATTAACCCAATGCCTTTTGTGTTAAAACCACACCCACTTGTTTTATCCAGACATGGATGTATTTCTACGAAGACCCAGATAATATATTTCTTACCAAAACTTTATGATGTTCTTATATACTTATCCTAAAACAAAATCTTAGTTTTATTTTACCTAATCTATGTTTTCCAAAATCTAGTTTTAAAGGTTGCTACAAAACATGCTCTGATAAAAACTGTTGTAACCTAGACCGCCCAAATCATGGACTAGAACATGATACTACTTCATTCACAAAAGATAAATGGAAAATGCATAAAAAAAGAAATAATAGTTTACTAGTCTTTGTAAAACAGATACATACATGAGTCTTGTATTACAACTGAATAAAATATTTATGAACTAAAATTTTCTATTGAAAAAAATTAGTCATTTGCATATTATTGCATATAAATCTCATTAACTTGATGGAAATTTAGGAAAAGTAAAAAAATAAAAGTGTGCTAAAATTATAAATAAGGGTTAAATATATAGGAAGCAATAAGGAATCAATTAGCGTAATAAACATGGTAAGTCAAATAACTAAAGAGACATAACATTTATATAAATAGATAAAAAATAATCAATATGGAAAGGAAAATAACTGAGCACAAATTCCATTTAAATAAATGGATAAGGAATAATCAATATATAAAGTTAAATAAATAAAAACTATACCATATATCAATAAAACAATAATGAAATTCATCTATAAATTAGTTCATAGTGAAAATATCATGGATAAAAATAACTATATCTAAACAATGGAAATTATTAATTATTCGATGCCATGTTTCCCTCAAACATAGAACCTTTACACTCGAGACCTTTCAAAATATAGTTTAAACATACTGTGTGAAAACCTATTAGCTTAGGCTAGCCAACTAGTTTATTTCATGAGACCATCAAATCATTAAGGGGCTTGCATTAACTGGTCCACATCCCATGTCCTATATATCAAAATCATTCCTTATATATTGAACAATCTATTTAATTCATGAAAAATGTGCAAATATCTTTACTTATTAAAGGATACAAATGTATTAATATTTCCCCAATTAATAAAATAAATTTCAAATTAAACACTATATGTAAAAATGATATGTGGTTTAGCAAATAATTATATCAATGATAAATGATATTAATAATTATGAGGAATTTAATATTTAATGATTATAAGATGGTGAATAACTCACAAGGAAGTTAATGATCATATAAATTATT
This sequence comes from Viscum album, assembly GCA_963277665.1. Taxonomy (NCBI): domain Eukaryota; kingdom Viridiplantae; phylum Streptophyta; class Magnoliopsida; order Santalales; family Viscaceae; genus Viscum; species Viscum album. The sequence continues at coordinate 2,052,679,874 of OY728153.1, read as the reverse complement.
CAAGGAAGAAAATAACAATAGTAAGATATGTAAAATAATCATAATAAATTTAGAGTAATAATTAGAATGATATTAATACAACATATACCCATTAGAGTAAGAATAAGGGTTGTTTTTGTTAATAAAATTAAAAGGATCTTTCAAAATATTCTTGAGGATAATATCTATTTCATTCTGGATTTTCTTTTAAAATCATTTTTAAAAAAATAAAATTTTTGAAAAAATTATTTTAAAAAAATGATTTTTTTGGGAATCTTGAAATTATTGAGATTCCATAATGGTGGTAAATATTGTAGATGTCATACATGTTTAAAAATATATATTCTTTTTACATTTTCGCTAAATGTCAAAAGGGAATTATTTTAAAAATCATATCAGATTATTTTTAAATAATTAATAAAGAGTATAAATTGGTAAAATGTCTTTTAATAAATTTTAAATGGATAAAGAAAATTTCTAAAACATTATTAGAAAACATATTTAGAAAATAAAAAATATTTCTGACTGAAGGGTGAAATGATGTTTGGATTTATTAAAGAAAATTATAAATAATTATAAGTAAAAAGTGTAGAAGAATGGTACTATTACTTGTATAATATAAAAAATAACTATAGTATATGAAAATTCAAGGGTTTACTAAAAAAATATCATATAATTACATATAATGGAATTTCAGGAAGTAACAATCTCGATTAGAATGAGATTGTGGAATAAATGCTAAAAATTATCATAATGTAGAAGAGATAATTAATAAATGAATCAATTATGTGTATCAAATATAAATACAGATATTTTTTAAATACATAAATATATAATTAAAATTCATTATACACATAATCATTGAATATTAACGATAATGAGGTAGTATTATAACCAATTGAAAATGAATTGTGTTGTGAAATTATTAACCTCTTTGGAACTTTTAATTTAAATAACCTTGGATTAAATTTTTAAAATTGAAACTTAAAATACCATGAATAATGATGTATGAATTATATTACATTTAAAAATGAAGTATATAAACTATAAAAAATAAACTGGGTTTATAATTATACAATATGATTCAATTAAATGAAATTGAGATGAAATCCCATACCTCACACTTTCCTCTTATTTGTACATGATTTAAACCCATATTTAGTTGTTTTAAACAATCTATTAACTTAAATCAGAATAATATTAATATTTATAATGTCATATATTATTATTTTATAACATCGTATAACTTGTTTGTTAAAAATCATTCATTATTTTTATTATTTCATTTGTTCATTGCCTAGTTTTTTGAGTATGTTTGGACATTTTATTTTTTTCCTCTAGCTTATATCATGATTTAATCATATCAAGAATTTAAAATATGAATTAAATATCATTTATATTCATTATATATTCATTAAGATAAATCCATAAAATTTGGTGATAGGAAAAGAAATACATTGTTCATGGAGACGATTGATCGTACGTACACTTGAATGTTACTTCCATTTTATTGACACATTGAAAGAAAAAAATTAGATAATATATACATGTATTATCATTAAATTATCATATTTTTTTAATTTATATCACTTATTTTTATTAAATACATCCTCAATACATTCGATGTAAGGTATGAATGAATTACTTCGCTTTTCTTGGTGGTAGTCAGCCATACACACGAACAACGCTATCATATTACAACAAAATGGAAAGCCTCAAGTTTGTGTTATAAAATAATTAAAGATAATATAGAAATAATAAATATCATATATAAATATCATATATATATTTTATTTCCATCATTTTCCTAACTTTTATAACTGCTAATGAAAAGAAAAACGACAACAATTTGCAAGACGATTGTCCGCTGTACACAAGAACAATGATTTCACAACCCAGTTGTTGGACGTGTGTGAAGTTTTTGATTATAAATTTAACATAAAAAATATAATTATATTTAATATAATTAGTTTATTATATAATAATTATTTTAAAATAATTAAAGGTGGTGGAAAAGGAAATAATATAAATATTATTTTAGAAGATCATTACTTCTTCAACGAGTATCCTCCTTAAGTTTACATTAATTCCATCACAAGTTGGATTTATTCCCAAGATATGGATTCAAGGATGAGGGGAGGGAATTTGGAGAGATATTTGGGGTGTTATTGGCTAGAATCAAGTGTTTTTATATATGTGATGATGGGGTATAGGGGTGTCCTTTTATAAGTGGGGGATATGACACAGTTGACATTTTTGAAAACAAATTAGGTGCACAAACATTTTTACATAACAAGTGGATTCCATAATACACCAAAACTCTATTATAGAGGTGTAATGGTAGAAACTATTCCATCCAATCAGTATTGGACGGGTTTAGGGTCTTTTGTTTTCCTTATTCTCTAAGTCTAACAACTAAGTAATTTTATTTACCTTAATCAATGTAATTAATTTTAACTACATTCACAAATCATTATGGTCAAAAAATAAGTTAAAATTATTTGAAATTATTAATTATTATTACTCATAATATGGGATTATTGTTTTCCAAATTCATACCACAGATGTGGAAAAATATGATTTAGAGTTAATCGTGTAGATATGCTGAGGAAAGAGGTTTTTACAATACAAATGATCAAATGATTAATAAGTTTTATATATAAATTCAATATAAAAATGATTAAAATGACATAAATTGGATTAATATATCTATAATTGATCTATTTTTACATTATAACTAATTTAAAACATAAATTAACATTATATATTATTTAGATGAAAAGTCGGTTTTGAATTAAAATTTAGTAATTTTTTATATTCATTACAAAATGAAACTTATCATAAAAATAAAAAAAAATCAGCCTAATAAAATTTATAAATTACGATTTCAAAAATGAAATTTATTTTTTAAAATAAAATTTATAAAATGTGAAAGTTTTGTTTTAATATAAGTGTGCAATAAAAGGCGGCAAAACCGGTTTTAAAAAAATATAGCCTTTTGTGGGTAAAATTGTATTTGTTCTTATCATTTGTCTATAAAATATATTTGATGATTGTAAAAAAAATTATTCAATATAAAATATAAAAACTTTATTAATATCATTCAATAAATAGTGATTAATTTAATTTATTAGTATAAAATGTTTTTGGTGAATAATTTTCCTATAAAAACATTCCCTTTATATCCAATTAGTTTTTATATTGACCTTTTCCTAACAAAGGGAATTTCCCAGGGGTAGCCTTTTTGAACCCTCTAAACTAGGAAACACCCCTCCCCATGAAAGAATCACTCCAGAGAGAACCCCGGCTAGTAAGGATCCATTGTCAACTAAGATGGAAGAGCATCCCGAAGGGTGATAACCCGAGCGATGATGGTTTGACTCATTAATCCTTTAATATAGGTTGGTTGCACCTCATTTTTCCCAGCTAGTCCGGAACTTAGTGACCTAGAAAGGTGAGTGGATCTTGAGGAGAGGTCCTCCCTAAAAGCAGACTCCAAGGATTCCTTCCCTGTACCTCCTAAAAAATGACGTGGTAAAACTTAGTCTAACGAATAATTTAAACCATAAATATTATTAAGTTAGATAATCATGTTAAAAACAATTAATTTATGATCTAGTAGATAAATGAAATTTGTAATAATAATATTTATATTATTTGGTAAAACTCAGTGTTACGTCTAATCGAAGCTATCAGAGAAAGTCATTGTTGAGTATAACATAAGAATACTCAGTGTTGTGTGCATTGCAAGCTATATTATTGGTTGAATTTATTTTAAAAAGAAAATATATGGTAATGTATCAAGATTTTATATACACTTATATGATTGGTTTTATGTGGTATACACAGTAATAAAAAAATGTAATTCTTTTAGAATTTTTAAGGTGTTATAATAATTACCAACCATAAAATTCAGTAACGAGTAATGAAATATATCACTTCATGGCGGTGTTAGTAGACACGTATCCATGAATTATGTATTAATTCCCCATAGGATGGAAATGAAGCTTAATAAGGTTATAAAAAAATTATGTTCATGGGATATACTTATTTTATTATATTTTTATGGTTAGGATAAAACTGAGTGATGCATAAGAAAAAATAAAATGAAAACACTCGATCAAGATAATTTAATCCTCTTTAAAGAACCTAATTTGTATCTCCCATTAAGGACCATCTGTATGGTCTAATAGGAATAAAAAAATCTATAATTTTGATAACAAATTTAATATGTTATTTTGGTAATGTTTGGTTGATCTATGTGGGTCAAGGTTGTGTGAAGAATATAAGATAACTACTATCCTTTTATAAGTAATGGTCACAATCAGAATTAATTAAAATTAATTAATAAAATTAATTATTTCCTGTGTAAAACTAGAACCAAGTGGAAACAATTAAGAAGCTAATATATCTTAATCATTAAATAATTTCATCCTATAAAATTTGGACAGGTTTATGTGGAATTTAAAACATTATTTTTGGGTTTAACCCATTTGTTAAACAATTTTAACCATGACCATGGTAACACATTTCTGAATAATAGAGAGTTATATATTTAATTTTTAGTTAAAAATATTCTCAAAAATTTTCAACCTATTACATTTTTGACCACATACCACCCCTTGTACTATTCAATAATTTTTTGATTTTTAAATTATCTAATAATATATTATTTTAACTAAAATGCCATTAAATTAATTTTAAAAACTATTCAGATATTATTAATTTCAATACATAAATACAGGTATGGAATTTTAATATGAGCTATTTTACCACAAATTATAAATTATTAATAATAATAAAATTCATGTGATGCCATAATTCATCTAAAAATATTACTTTTTATATTTTTAAAATGATTTACTTTGACTTTTTAGCTACTTGTACATGCACATTTTCAGTGTTGTGTAATCATTTTATGTAATTATACAGACACTAAAAATTTAAAATAAATCACCATAATAAAAATAAATATGTAAATTTTAAAATATTATTTTATATCCATTTTATATGCACCTTTAATATGATCTTGGTCATGATATCATATTAATATGCTATTTTGATTTCTTCTCTCCTTGCGTAAGCACTGCATAAGAATTTTGATAATTATCCTTTTATATAACCCAATAACTAATAACTACTAGTCATATAATAAATTACACATTATATTAATTAATAATGTTGATAAAATACATCTTCTTTCTCAAATATTGTGTTTTGGAACCAAATTTGACTTTTCTAAAGTTGTGGAAGCACAACATTGACATTGAAATTGTTTTCATATTTATCATGAAATAAATTATAATTAATATGTTTTGAATTATTTTTGAATTATATTTATATTATATTATCATAAATGACCTATTTCATAATTTTCCAAAATTTTGATACCATATTTTTGGTTTGGTGATATCATAAAAGATAATGTATTTCATAAAAATTGAATTTTTTTACTCTTCACCAAAAATGTTACTTCTACATAAAAATACTAAAAAATCATCCTAGGATAAATTTGACTTGTTAAATAAAACAAATAATTCCATTTCATCAAATTAAATTTCTACATGTGTTATAAATTTCTTTAAAAATAAACCCACAAAATGCAAAGGAAAACATTTATCAAGAAATATCATTTTAAGGATGAAAATGTTTTATACGAAAAGTAAGTATAATGTAAATTAAAATGAAATTATTTGAAATTTTATTAAAAATTATCAAATGAAATTTTAAAATCAACTCAATACAAAATAATTTTTTTTTTCAATACTTGAAAAGAAAAGATAGTTTTCAAAAAAATTGATTTTTTGCACTATTTACTAATAAATAAATTCTTTTAAAAAATTTAAAAATATCATCATAAATTTTTTTTGATATTATTATTTAAAATCTGATATAATTTTTATCTAATAATATTTATAAAATTGGTGGAAATTAAATATAATATTCACCCAAATAAATAAAAATAAATATTTTTTAAAGAAAATATAGTTTGACGAATAGAATCACTTTACTAAAAATTGAGTGCTTATTTATTAAGAACTTATCAATACATTTGTATTGAGTAAGACAATATATATTTAAAAATTTTTATTACTCCTATTGATACCCTCCTATTCAAGGAAAATTTTATAACCATAACATTTAAAATAATATTTTTTTTATGGTTTTTTAGGCTTGTGTTGCATGTCGAATAAGCTATCGAAAAAAGTGTTATGTTAAAATTTTAAGGTGATACAGAAGGACTCTGAAGAATTGTAGAACCTCACCCTAGGATTCAGTCTACTTCTCCCTCAGTAGTATCCAAACCTTCTTATATATAGGCATAAATCCATCCTCGGGCTATCCTTTCACATCCAAAAAATTCCTTCATTTCAGTTGAGTCAATCCCGAAATCCAATGGTAAAAAATTATAAAATCATCCCTAAAAAATGAAAAATTAGATATTAATTTTTTTTATTGAAACTAGATTCACGATGTGAATAGAGATTTCACAGCTTAAAAGGGTGGCTCTGCCATTGAAAATCTTTTTTCCTAGAACATTAATGTGGTGAATGATTGTTAATTTCATGAATAAACATGGATTATTTATTCATTTAATTGTATTAAAACATTTCATATCCTGAATTATACTCTCTTGATAGATAAATTGACTTGAATTTCTATAGATATCTAGATTGACCTATTCATAATGTGACCAGATATTAATGACATAAATGAACAAGATATTATTTGATTAACGAATTGAATGAGATTCCTTGGTTGGTTGAATATTAATTGACATTATTCACAATTTTAATTAATAGTTCATGAAATGAGTAATAATCAACTCTTACTTTTAGACCTTTTCTTAGCCCAATTTTCTAGTTTTGTGGAGTGAGACGAAGTGTCGTGGTGTGTAGTGTCTCCAACTCCTTCTATTCATATTTTATTTTTATTTTACCTCCAGAATTAAATTCAAATTATTATTATAATAAAATGAATAAAATGATAAATAAATTCATAAAAAAACATACATTAGTTCCAAAATCAAATAGTTTTATATTGAAAAATATATGCAATAGTTGGGGCTATGAGTCAGATAAACTATGCCTTTATTGTGTAAGGAAAACCAACTCAAGGTGAGTAATGTTTAATTATGACGAAGAAGATATAGAAACTAAAGTCTAGTCAAATCCATTTGGGATTGACAAATACTCAACTTGTAATACCATTGATGTGAATTGATTCAATCTATGAAGGAAAATTATCTACATTTCTTGATCAATGCCTAACTGTGAGTTGTAATCAAGGATTCGATCACATTTAAGGAAAAAAGATGATCTTACCTAGGCCTCACAACCACACCATAACATGCCTGAAGAGTCATGGGTACCAATTCCTAAAAGATGGAATAGAGAAGATCCAATAACCTTCCATCCATCCTCCCACTGGGATTTTGGGAAAAGACCCCCCCATAATTATGTGGGTGTTCTATATGTATTGCTCAACATGGGTCAGGTGCTTATAGAAATAATAAGGAACTATATGTATATATAGGTACCAAACACTAAGCCCAACCTATGGGTTTTCAAAAGAAACAACTAGTGGACACAAAACTTCCCTTGCTTCCACCTATAATGCATAAACACATAGCCATCCATAGACATAATTCATAATCCCATCCAATTCATTCAGCCAATTATCACTCTCCATTAAATGATTCTTTGATTATCTATTCTATCCCTACCTAGGCAACTATCAAACATAGAATACCAAAAGTAGTATCATTACCCACACACACGTCACAGAAGTCTATAGAAACTCTGGGTGAAACTCCCACACATGGTAACCCCATTGTTCCTCAAAATTATACCTCACAAACCATCCTTGGAATCCTCGCCACATGTAAACAACCACATGCTACAAAAATAAAAAAACATGACCAGTTTACAGTTCGACTATAGAAATAGACCTCGCCCAAAAACCATTACACAACACATATGTAGACTCACAATTGTTTTATCCTACACCCACAACTGTGATTCCAACCACATCCCCATACAACCCACACAATGCACTAAAACCAGTAATAACCATACACAACACAAAACCATACCTATCAAATTGAGTGTATGCACATTTGACCAACATTGTTCTTTAATTCGAAATTTGTAATTCAGGGGGTCTCACATAATTGTATTGATCCTGGTGAATCCATTTAATTAACCAGATATATGTGATTAATCATGTTTTCATGTTCAATGCCATTCAAAAATAGATTAACCACAAGTCTTCATGAGTCGTGTGTAAAAACAAAGACCACCAACGACTATGATTTTCATAGGTAATATATCCAACATAAGAATGGATCAAAGATAACAGATAAAAACTCAAGAATCGTCATCATATTCCTTGCCCCTTATTTATTACTACGGTAGCCAAACCTGTTATTCTATCAGGTATATTTATCTTCAAAATACCCATAATTTAGATTTGTTATTGACTATATTCTCAAAGAGACATGAGTTTTCCCAACCAACATGATACACATTTGAAAGTAGGATAATGGAATTCCTACCTTGAAGAACAATTGATCATCAACTTCTCATTGTGCCAAAAATGAAGGGTCTCTTAAGTAGTAGGAGACTCTATGGGAAACTAAATCTAGCAGTTGCAACTTGATGCACAACTCCACTAGGATGAATGGATCTGGATGCACCAATAGAAAAAGGAAACATATAGGGAAGATAAGATCTCGGTTTAGAAGAGACAGATCTTATATCAGTGGAAAGAAATTGTTTCAAGGGCCACTAAACTCATATCGTGGTCAATACCTTGTGTCTTAGCCGTTTCAAAGATTCTATGGCATTAGGGTATTAATGATATAATCAATAACCATTTAAACTAATTCAGCAATGGTCAAACAAGGTTTTAAACCAATTTTATGTCTAATAAAACATAAGTGGGGTGAAACGGGAAAAACAGGAAAAAGATGGAAATGAATTACTAATGGATGATTCACCAAAATGAGTCACCGACAGTGTGTCATCGATGCCTGAATCACTAGCACATGTCATCAAATCGATTCATATACATGATTCACTAATATGACCCACCGAAAGCGAGTCACTGACGCGACTCAACAACACCACTCATCGATGCCCGACCTTCTGATGCCCGACTTACCGACACCCTGACCTACTGATACCCTGACCTACCAACGACCTGAACTACCGATGTTGTGACCTATTGACTCCCCATACCTACTAATTCCTTGAAATAATGACACTGTGACCTACCGAATCCCTGAACTGCCAATGCCCTGACCTACCGATACTATGTCTCCGACAATTCTTATCGATGAAAAAACATGAATTTTGTTAAACTCTTGAAGTGAGTTCATGTTGCCTCCCCAAACACCTTAAACACTAGATTTTGTTAATGTAATGGACCTAGTAGGTCTAATCCATTATAGTAGTTACCACTAAAACTATTATCACCCTCGAGAATTCAAAACCAAACCTAGAAGAAAGAGGGGTCCAAACAACCACCCGACCAGATTCCTCTCAAGGATAAACCACATTATATTGTTTAAAATTTGGAGTGAAACCTCAACATCCCATAACACCTCCTCCCACATATATAAACTCAAACATACACAAGATACCCCACACAAACACTAACTATATGGCACATTAATTAGGCAATTCCTTCCTCCATGTCAAGATAATATCCACTTTGGGTGGCACTAACTTACCCGGATGGGTTTAATCACATCTCAATTAATGTGTCTTGATTAGTAATTGGGTCTCCCCATTTTCACATTTTAGGACATCATCAAACATTATAGAACAAGGATGTAACCAATATTATAGAGAACAAGGTTCAATCACTATATCAAAAAGAAAAACACACAAGAAAAACTCCAAACAACTCAAGGTACTGAGAACACAAATGCCACTCCTTTTCCCAAGTACTATCTTCCAGGACACCAAGCCACAACAACACACAAACAAAATGAATGGTCCATCCATGCATCGCCTTATCCCAACAATCCTGTATATCCACTGGTCCATTAATGAATGTTGTGTCCTCCTCGATATCCAACTCACCCCAATACATGACATGAGATTCATCGTGAAGATACCAATAAAGATGGGAGACATGAAAGACATCAGGGATCCAATCTAATTACAGAGGAAATGTGAATTGGTATGAACTTTATCTAACTATCCCCAACACCACAAAGGGTATGATGAACCTAGGAGAATGTTTTCTCCCTCTAATAAACCTCCACTACACATGTTGAGGGGAAACCTTCAAGAACATGTGGTCCAAAACCTCGATCTCTAAAGGAATTTTCATATGATCAGTATATGAATTATGTCATGTTTGTGCTACCTTATTACTATCACGAACAAGATGAACCTTCTCTATCATTATATTCCCCACACTAAGTCCAAGAATAGTCATTTCCCTAAATTCTATCCATCACAAAGGTGAATGACACTGCCTTTCATATAAAGCTTCAAACAAAGACATGACAATGGTAGAGTGATAATTATTGTTATATGAAAAATCTAAGAAGGTAAAATGTTACACCCCATACCTATGAAAATCCAAGATACATGCTCATAGAATTTCCTCCAATGTTTGGATGGTCCTCTCTCTATTTTCATCTTTCTACGGGTGGAAAACAGTGATGAGGTGTAAATAGGTTAAAAAAGAATGATAAAATACCCTCTAGACTCATGAGGTAAAATGTGTTTCACAATACTAGACAATGGATCTCATAACTCAATGAATCCACACCACCTCATCCACATTCATATGTGCTAAGGCATCTGATTCTCTTGACTCTTTAATTACTAAGATGTCATCCAATTTCATCAGCAGATCCACTATTACCCATATTACATCGCATATTCCCTGATACCTAGGTAATATTGTGACTATATCCATTGTAAAGGCATCCCACATACACTCCAGAACATGTAGGAGATTCCAAAAACTAATGGTAACACAGTTCTCAATCTTCACCTACAAGAACACAAGGCATCTTGCCACATACTCCTCCACATATTGGTTTATCCCGTGCTACCAAAACTACCCTCTTAAGACACCATACATCTTGGAAACTACCTTATGTACCCCTAGGGGTGATCTATTTTAGTCTAGGAGAACTATCTTGTGAATATCCAATGTAACAAATAACTTCTCACAGAACAACATCTAATTATGACCATCCCTCTAGAGAATCACCCTAGTCAATGCAATCATACATCACCTCCACCCACGAGTCTCCCCACTAAGAATCCTCCACCTGCTATTGTGGAGATGATGGAACCATCATATGAAATAGATAACCACTACCTCTATTCCTTATTATATCTATGTTCAAGGCTTCCAACTCCTCCATTTCCCTCTAAGTGTCTGCATATTCTTGAAATATCTCTTTCTGTGACATCTTGCTCAAGGTATCAACCGAAACATCAAACTTCCTAAGGTGTAGGAGATATCAAAATTGTAGTTCTAAAGATACTCCATCCACCTCCACTATCATATGTTCTGAGCTTTCTAGGAAAATTTAAACCTCAAACTCTTGTGATCATTGAGGACCACAAAGTGCTCCGCAATGATGTAATGTTGCCACAAATTCAGTGCAAACATGACTGATTCTTTCTCTAGATCATGGGTAGAATAGTTATGTTCATGGGGACATAAATTCTTAGACCCATAAAAGATCACTCCCCATTTTTGCATCAATAAACACCCCAACCTTAGACGGGAATCAATGAAAAACACCTCGAACATCACCCATTCCTCTAGAATCCTAAGGACTGGAGAACTAACCAACATCCCCTTCAATTAGCTGAAATATTCCTGATAGTGGTCACTCTACATAAAGGCCTGGTCTTTTCTAGTTAGATCCATAAATGGAGCTACTAACGTAGATAAGGTGGGTACAAATCTCTGTTAATATATTTCCTGACCAAAAAAAATATGTGAACGTCCACCACATTCTTGGGTGTTACCCATGAAACAACTACATCGACCTTCAATGGGTCCACTTCTATCCCATGTAGAGATGACACATGTCGATTAAAGTACACATATCATGTACTAAAACTACACTGGGAAAACTTCCCATAAACTTGGTTGGGTTAAAGAACCTCCAATACATTTCCATGATGCTTGGTATGCTCCTCTTATGTCTTTGAGTATACCAAGATGTCATCAATGAACATGAAAATGAATCGGTCTAGGAACTCATAAAAGATAGATTTCATAACCCCAATGAACATGAACGATATATTAGTAACATCGAACTTCATAACCACTAACTTGAAGTTCCCACACATGCATCTAAAAGAATTATTTGGGACATCACCATTCTTTACGCTCAACTAGTGATACCTAGACCACAAATCAGTTTTTTAAAACCAAATTTATGTCCTCATCTAGTCGAAAAGTCTATATATCATCGGGAGAGGTTAACAGTTCATGACCATCACCTAATTCATCCTCTGGTAGTCTATTAAAATCCTCAGACCACTATCCCCCTTCGTAAACATGACCAGGGCACCCCCATGATGACACAATAGGCCGAATAAATCCAATATTCATCATATTGTCAATATGGATCCACAACACCCACAACGTAGAAGGCACCATCCGATAAGGATCCATCAAAATTGGACTAGCCCTAGGTTTTAAGTCTATATAGAACTCAATGTCACATAGAAGGGTTAGAGTCACAACATCCTTAGGGAAAACATCCAAGAACACCATGAAAACCCTCAGAACCTACACCATCTCAGCATCCACTGATTCTGTTGATAGATCATTGATGAGCATTGTCACACAAGCTCTCAAAAATATTTATTTGTGATTTTACGAAGTGTAGAACCGTGGATGACCTAGGTCGTTCTTTCAAAGAGGAAGTGAATTAAAAAAATATTAATATGCTTGAAGTAAGTAATAAAATAGTTCAAAACAAATGAAAAGAAATATGGGGGTTTTGTTTTTGACTTTTCTAATACTAAACTAAACAAGAAAATGAGAAGTGATAATCAAGAGACAGTTTATTTAAAAACACATATATGAGAAGAAGTAGTTGATCTAATCTTTCCCATTTATAATTAATTTATCCTTATCCCATATGATTATAATTCATTGAATTTTAATCCCATAACCTTGTCAACCCCCGAACCCTACATAAATTAACACTACCGAAAATATTGGAAAAATGTGCCTTCGGTCATCTTCAGGACTTCCAATCACAACACCCTGCGTTGATTGTAATCCCAAATCCAACTTATGGTATATGGTCAATTGGGGAATAATATCCTCCCTATATTTGAGAATTAATTGAGTTGGGGATGATACTTGAACCCTACAATTCTATCCCAAGTTGATTAGATTATGCGATTGTTGTTTCACTCACACAGTTTTTACAAGCCAGACCACGTGGTCAAGTGCATGTCGATCGAGTAACATAAAAATTAGAACTTAATTAATTGATCACAATTTATGAATTACAGTATTTTTATGGATTTTAAATAAATAACTGAAGGTATTGGGGATTAGATCAATTGTTAAAGAAATCACTCTTCCGTGGGTGGAGTTGTCAACGTGGAGACGTTTTGCATAAGCAATGGGTTGATTGGGGAACACCCAATATCGTCTCCACTCTTAAAGTCGTACCTCAGAATAAGAATAAAAATTTTAGAAGAGAAGAACACATAATATTATTTGAATAAAATTCATGTTACAAGCATAAAAACTAAAAAAAAGTGGAGGTGGGAGGGGAGAGCCTTTTTTAGAAGAGATGTTTGCACAAGGCATTACTTCTTTAAAGTGTTTTGAGATGTTCCCAAGAGCCACTTTTTGGGTCACACCTTCCCAAATCCTCGACCATCCCTCCCAAGGAGTGAAAATATCTTTAAATAGTGTTTGGGAGGGTTAGGGTTACAATGTTTTTTAAATGTGAAAGGTAATTCGGCCAAATATGTTTTCCAAGTTGTACTGCATATTTAACCTCAAAATGCATGAATTGGTTGTACATCTAGAAGGATCATTTGTTCAGAATCATTTTCCCGAGATTCATTCTGAATTTGGGCCCAATCCAAGTTCGGATGTAGGAGATAGGGCCCAAATGGTGAAGTGATATCCAATCTGAATTGTTCAGTCCAACTTTATCTTCATGGACCATTTACTCCACACAAATGCTCGATCCAGCTCCCATGTCATTAATATAATTTGTATCTCATTAAGTTAGGAACGTAGTTAAAAAAGTTTAAGTCAAAAAAAATTACATAAAAAATATTTATGCCCAAAATACTAAAGTGAATTTTAAAAGGGTAAAACAGAAATCTCTATCAAATTTTCAAATAAATGATCTAATCCCAATTATTTTATTAATTAAAAAATTTATCACAATGTGAGGTAATTATTTCATGTACTATCAATACAATATTCAATAAAATTGTGTTTATCAACTCCCACACACTTACCCTTTGGCACTCTCGGGAAAAACCTCATATCATGTATTCGTGAAATTTGTCACAAGATATGCATGTTCATATTTCTCAATCGACATTGAAAATGTAGGCAAAGTAAGAATCCCATAAAGAGAAAATTTCAATAAATTTTAAATTCATTTTCTCATAAATTGTGTCAAAACAAAATCCAGTGAGATTCATAACACTAATCACAGCGAAACAAGTCATGGATCTACCATGACACTAATTATGCACGTGTGTGTGTTCCAACCAATCCATGCTCATAAATCCACCCTTTATTCAATATATTTAGATCATGTAAAACAATTATTCTTACTTGGTTTAATTCGCTGAACCTGTTCTATATTCCTTTGTAATCAAATTTCAAGACCCACTCACTTAAGAATTCCTGAAAGTCAAACCATAAGCTTCCGACCTAGATATCCTCATATGTTGTACATTTCATCACTCCCCTCATTTTTTTGGTTTTTTATGTTTTACTTGGATCAAATCTCACACTCAACTCTCAACCCATGTTTGATCTCCTCACGACATTAATTATAACAATTATAATAAGATCAACGGTTGAGGAAAAGTGTTTTTGACCTGTCCAAGACACAACCCATTTTTAGGGCATACAACAGTCGGATAACAAGTACACATGCATAGGTCAATTTGGTATAATAATGAAACCAATCAGAAGAGAAACAAACATATGGATAAACCTATGGTTTTTTTACCTCACTTGACTATACCTTCAATTGAGTAGGAAAAAGTTCACAATTCATGGTTGAGTGAAAATTTCTGTGGAGAAATCAATGACACAATTTACCATGAACAAATATCACAAATAATGATATGAAAATCTAAAATGCTTTATAATGACACAACCATTCATATCATCGACGACTTCAATTTTTATAAAACTCAACCATTGATGATGAAATCTTACTCATGATTATCATTCTACCAATGAATTTTGAAACATGAATTTTCCATATGTTCTAAATGAGAATGTTACATGATATATATATATATATATATATATATATTTGATATATTTGTTTTTTTGGTTTTTTTGAAAATGTTTACCTTTAATGTAATAGAAAATACACACAAATGAAAATCCTAAATATCTACCCAAAAATGTTGTCCCATCCCGCACACTTAATATATTGCATTGTACTCAATGTGATCCTATGAGATGATATGTTCACATGAAAAGTATAATCTTAAATATGACAAATAATATAAAAGTGAAAGGGTTAGGAATAGCCTGATATTCTGAAGTGATAACAGGGTCTTATAGTGTGATGAAATCCACTACATCAGTAGAAATACCCTCAATGTACTTCTTCAAGCATTGCCCATTGACTGTGAAGCCCCTTCCAATGTCCTCTTGCGTGATCTCCACTGCACCATAGGGAAAAACATTAGAAACAATATAAGGACCCAACCATCTGGAATGCAACTTACCAGGCATCAGCTTCAGTCGTGAACTGTATAGAAGGGCATTCTCGCCAACATGAAAATCCCTTTTTTGGATCATTCACTACGGGAAAAATCACTATTTGCGACGGGGTATTTGCGACGAGATTTCTTCTCGTCGCAAATAACCCGTCCAGGAAGCTATTTGCGATGGGAAAATTTCACCGTCGCAAATAACCTATTATTTGCGACGAGTTTTCGTCTCCCGTCGCAAATAGTTTGGCGCGACTTGCGTGCCAAACTGCGCGAATATTATTTGTGATAGGGAGATGTCTCCCGTCGCAAATAGTTTGACGTGACTTGCGCGCCAGACCGTGCAACGGTATTTGCGACGGGATCCCGTCGCAAATACCTGACGGCGGTTAATAAATTTTTGCGACGGGATGTCATCCCGTGGCAAAAAGACTGTCGGCAGGAACTATTTGCGACGGGTCCAATCGCAAATAACCTTTTAACAGCCGACTGTAATTAATGCGGGCGATGGTATTTGCGACGGGCCCCATCGCAAATACCAGCATTTGCGACGGGAAACCCCTCACTAATACCCCCGTCGCAACTAATCTAACCTATATATACCCCCATCCGTTTTTTCCCAAATCACTCAGATCTTGCTCTCTCCATCTTTTCATTCTTCAGTTTCAAGGGAAAATTTTATTTTAGATGAAATTTTTTATACGAAGGCAATTGGAGGGCGTCAATATCTTCAGAATATCAAAGTTTAAGGTATTTAGGTTTTATTTTTTTTATATTTTTATATTTTGTTTATGTTAATTTTAATTGTTGTTTATTATTTGTAATTAAATTAGATTTCAATTAATTTTTATTTATATCCATTTTTAGTAAGAAATTGATATTGTTAGTGATAATTATAAATAATTAGTATTAATTTGTAATAATTAGATATAATTAGATATAATTAGATATAATTAGATATAATATGATATAATATGATACAATTAGTAATTATTGGATATAATTAGTAATAATTTGAAATAATTAGATACGATTAGTATTAATTTGCAATAACTAGATATAACTAGTAATAATTAGTATTAATTTGCAATAATTAGTAATAATTAGGTATAATTTGCAATAATTAGCAATAATTAGTAATAATTAGCAATAATTTGCAATAATTAGGAATAAGTAGCAATAATTAGCAATAATTAGGAATAATTAGTAATAATTAGTAATAATTAGTAATAATGAGCAATAATCATCAATAATTAGTAATAATAAGTATTAATTAGTAATAATTAGAAATAATTAGTAATAATTAGTAATAATTAGTAATAATTAGTAATAATTAGTAATAATTAGTAATAATTTGTAATAATTAGTAATAATTAGTAATAATTAGTAATAATTAGTAATAATTAGTAAGAATTAGTAAGAATTACTAATAATTAGCAATAATTACTAATAATTACTAACAATTAGTAATAATTACTAATAATTAGTAACAATTAGTAACCATTAGTAATAATTAGTAATAATTAGTAATAATTTGTAATAATTAGTAATAATTACTAATAATTAGTAATAATTACTAATAATTACTAATAATTAGTAATAATTACTAATAATTACTAATAATTAGTAATAATTAGTAATAATTAGTATTAATTAGTAATAATTAGTAACAATTAGTAACAATTAGTAATAATTAGTAATAATTAGTAATTATTAGTAATAATTAGTAATAATTAGTAATAATTAGTAATAATTAGTATTAATTAGTAATAATTAGTAATAATTAGTAATAATTAGTAATAATTAGTAATAATTAGTACAAATTAGTAATAATTAGTAATAATTACTAATAATTAGTAATAATTATTAATAATTAGTAATAATTAGTAATAATTAATAATAATTTGTAATAATTAGTCATAATTTGTAATAATTATTACTAATTAGTAATAATTAGTAATAATTAGTAATAATTACAAATAATTAGTAATAATTAGTTATAATTAGTAATAATTACAAATAATTAGTAATAATTACAAATAATTAGTAATAATTAGTAATAATTAGTAATAATTACTAATAATTACTAATAATTACTAATAATTACTAATAAGTTCTAATAATTAGTAATAATTAGTAATAATTAGTAATAATTAGTAATAATTGGTAATAATTAGTAATAATTAGTTATAATTAGTAATAATTAGAAATAATTAGTATTAATTAGTAATAAATAGTAATAAAAAAACTATATTATCAATATTTATGAAAAAACAATATTAGTATTATTAAAATAATATAAAAGTTATAAAATATTAAAATTATCAATATTCATAACAGGCTTTTCTCTATTCTTAACATGTTTAAATCTCAAAGGGTCACCAATTGTCAGGTCATGCGCAATATAAAGTATGTGTCAGCCATGTCCAATGTAAACTATATAATTTTCCTTGCATGGTTGATCACCTCGCAAGTAGTGTTGCAATATGACAACCCAAGTCATGCCCTTCCGATCTATAAGAATTATCTCACATAACCCTTTACATAGACCATTATTTCTTGGAAATTTAAGGAAAAGATACTGATATCCCCTCAAATTTTTAAGGAAGAATGATCTATGTAAAGTGAGCGAGATGATTCTTAGAGACGAGAACGACATTACTTTCATTGTCCTATTACAACACTACTTGCAAGGTAATCAACCATGCAAGTACAATTATAGAGTTCACACTGGAGATGACTGACACAAACTTTTTATTGCGCATAACCTGATAATTGGCGACCCTTTGAGATTCGAACATGTTATGAATAGAGCAAAGCCTATTGCGAATATTGATAATTTTAATATTTTATAAATTTTTTATTATTTTAATATTATTAATATTGTTTTTTCATAAATATTGATAATATAATTTTTTATTACTAATTATTAGTAAAAGAAATATGCTTTGATAATGAATGGAAAATTTGTAATCATCTCCACAATGATGATTACCAAATTTCCTTTCATTATTCAACCAGTTTTAATTTTCCTAAGTATTGATATGTATTGCTAAATAAGTAATAAATTGTAATAATTAGTAATAATTAGAAAACAATTGTAATAATTAGTAATAAATTGTAATAATTAGTAATAAATTGTAATAATTAATAATAATTAGTAATAATTAGTAATAATTTGTAATAATTTGTAATAATTATTAATAATTATGAATAATTAGCAATAATTAGGAATAATTAGGAATAATTAGGGATAATTAGAAATAATTAGATATAATTAGTAATAATTAGGAATAATTAGGAATAATTATCCATAATTAGCTGTAATTAGTGTGAGAAAGATGCAATTAAATGAGCCGGCGGAAAAAAGAGTAGTCGTCAATCCACTGGAAATTGTGTCACCCTTAATTAATGGTAATTATTAAGTAGTTGTAATTAAGAATCTTATTTTTTTCAGAGAGTGTTTTTATAATTTAAAATTATTCAAAAATAGTGATGAATTTATATTTTATATAGAAAAATATGGAACAAGGAAGTCGAAATCAGTCATTATTAGATGATCACGCTTGGATAAATCAGCATAGAAATCCAAATGGTTCTGGTTTAAATCCTATATTTATTGAGGGTGTTGAAATTTACTTAGTATTTGCATCATCAAAACTGAAATATGTTTCAGAAGGCACAATTAAGTGTCCTTGAAAAAACTGTGCTCTGAGAACATTTGACACATTTGAAACGGTTGGGGGACATCTCTTTCGGTTTGGTTTTCAACCAGATTATGTTTTTTGGTATCAACACGGTGAACGCAGTTCCAAAGAAGATCCTAATAACTTGATTCCGGATCCATCACAGTTTCAAAATTTAGTACATGATGTTACAGGCCCATCTGTGAAACAAACTAAAACTCACGAAGATATTGATTTAACCCTTAAGTTGGTACCATCCAAATTTTATGAGTTGTTGAGGTCTGCTGAGGATGCACTATATCCTGGTTGAAAGATAATCAATTTAGAAGCGATTGAAAAATTTATGGCTATTAAATCAGATAATGCAATCTCAAACAACTATTTTGATTAGATATTTTCTTTGGTTGAAACATTGTTACCTGAAGGAAATGTGTTGCTTGCAAATTAGTATGAGAGCAAGAGGCTGATTCGTAATTTGGGCCTTAGTTATCGAAAGATTCATGCATATCCAAATAATTTCATCTTATATTATGGTGAAAATGGGTCATTGGATAGTTTTCCCACATGTGGACAATTGAGGTAAAAAGAAGCTCAACTAGGGAAGTCTAGATCGTTTCTAGTAAAATAGTTGAGATATTTCCCCCTTACACCCAGGTTGTAGCATTTATTTATGTCTTAGAACATAGAGTCAATGATTTCATGGAATAAAACCAAGATTTCAACTGATAAAAGCTTGAATAATCCATCTGATGGTGATTCATGGAAAAAGTTTGACCGTCTATATCCATATTTTGTTATAGAAGCCTGAAACGTGCGATTGGGTCTTTCTACTGATGGTTTCTGTCCATTTGGTTCTTATGGTAGTCAGTATTCTTGTTGTCCTGTCTTTATGACTCTATAAAATTTTCCTCCATGGATGTTGATGAAGGAGCCTTATATATTTTTGACTCTATTTATCCCAGGACATCCGAAAAAGAATATTGATGTTTATTTGAAACCATTGATTGATGAGTTAAATGCATTGTGGAGTGATGGTGTCAATACATACGATGTTGTTGTGAAACAAAATTTCATATTAAAATCTACATTTATGTGGACGATTAGTAACTTTCCAGCATATTGCATGTTATCTGGTTGGAGTACGCATGGTCCGAAATCATGTCCTTACTGTATGAAAGAAAACAAATCCCTTATGCTCGTTAATGGAAAAAACCCTTTCTATTTTGATTGTCACTGTAGATTTCTTCCAACCGATCATCCTTTTTGGAGGAACAAATCTCATTTTAGAAAAGATAAAATTGAAAGGGATGAACCTCCAAATATGATCTTAGGTATAGAGTTAACATTAGTTGTATTTTCATAACCCCCATCACATTTGGAACAATAGAAAATTCATGGTTTTGGGAAAGAACATAATTGGATAAAACGGAGCATTTTTTGGGAACTTTCATATTGGTCTGATTTGTTGGTCTGCCACATGTTGGATGTTATTCATATTGAGAAGAACTGTTATGATAATTTATTTCATACAGGTTTGGATACATGAGGTAAGACCAAAGATACTGTTAAGGCACAATTAGATCTTGCCCAAATTTTCAGGTGACTAGAACTTGAACTCTTTGGAAATGTTAGATTACAGAGGTTAATGAAGCCAAAAGCAGCTTATACACTGTCCAAAGAGAGTAGATTATTATTTTGTTAATGGATTGCAGATTTGAGACTTCTAGATGGCTATGCTTCAAATTTGGGATGATGTGTTAAGAATGGTTATATTACTGTATTAAAAAGTCATGATTGTCATGTTATAATGGAAAGACTTATGCCGATTGGATTCAGAGGTTTGTTGAATACTATGATTTGGGATTCGATAACAGACATATCATATTTTTTTGAGATATTTGTGCACCAAAAATAGACTATGATACTCTAAGAAAACTGGAAGAAGATGTTGTTGTAATTATATGTAAACTGGAAAAATCGTTCCTTCAGCTTTCTTTGAGTCAATGGAAAATATCATATTACATTTTCCACATGAAGCTAAATGTGGAGGTCCAGTACAGTTTCAATGGATGTACCCATTCAAGAGATGCATGCAGAAATTAAAGAAAAAAGTACATAACAAAGAATCATTTGAAGGCTCAATTGCTGAAGCTTATTTACAAGAGGAAATTGCTTTTTTCTGCTCTCATTATTTTGAATCTCAATATCCCACAAAACAAAATCGCATGGGAATAAATGAGGAAAATGTTAATGATGAAATGGAAAATCAATTAACAGTTTTTAATTATCCAAATCTTGGATTCGGTGGAGTTCATGAATGATGTATTTAAAATGATGAACATCACAGAGCTTATACATAAATTCTGCTCAACTATGAAAAAATGACATCATTTGTCCTGTGAGTGCTTCTATCACTTATTATATAATTTATGTTATGGTATTTAAACTTATTTTATTTTTATTTTATATGATAATCATATCAAGAAACAACTTTCTCAAATTACAGGAGCTTCTCTTGAAAATGCAGACAAATTTTTTTTCTCAATGGTTTCAAAAACCTTTAACATAAATTATTGATTGTTTAATATCAATTCCATTTATTATTTATTATATTGATAATTGTTTTACAAATTTTCAGGTTTCTCAATATGTTGATAAAATTGATAAGCGACTGTGTATATTGAGTAACCCACTATCCAAAATTTTTAAATCTTATAATGCATATGTAGTGAATGGTTTTCGATTTCATACACATGAATATGGGGAATAAAAAAAACAATGAACATTGGAGTTTTCTTTAAAGGATCACATCATAGTGAAACTGATGTTGACTTTAATATAATTTTGGATGAAATTATTGAGCTATGTTATCTAGGATAGAATTATATAACAATGTTTAAATGTCAGTGGTTGGATACTGAGAGAGGCTTTCATGTTCATCAGACTCATGGAATCGTCGATATTAAATATAAAAGTATTCTTGTAGTAAATGAACCATTTTTACTAGATCAACAGGAACCTAAAATTTATTATGCAAAGTACTGTGCTACTTCAAGAGACTTGAGCGATTGGTGGAGCATAATAAAAATGAAATCTCGGAAAGATCAATTTACTCAAACTGAATGTGGTTCTTCTGAACTGGAAGGAATTGAAATTTTTCAAGAGACTGCTCAAAATCCATCTGATTCACAAAGAGATATGAATATCGACGATGACACCCCACAATTAAGTATCGATGGTGATGAAGATGTTAATGGTGTTAAAATGAATTTGAAATGATAAGAGATATTGAAATTGAAACTCATATGGATATTGATGATGCTGAGGAGGAAGATGAAGACATTGACATTGACATCTATGAAGAAGAGGATGAAGATGAACATTGACATAGTTAAATGCTGGTTATAATCATAAATAATATATATCTATATATAATAGTTATTTTCAACTATCTGCTAGCAACAATCATTTTGTGTTTCAGATGGAATTTGATCTATTGCCTGATTTAGAGGAGGTTGAGCTACCTTTGGACGACGGGGATGTGGGATCATCTGACCCTCAGCCTACTGGTGGTTCAGGAGGTACGTGGAGAGGGCGCGGTCTTGGGCGACTGATGATTCCTGACCCTATCCCCGAGCAACTTCCATATCTTGGTTTTGATCCATGCACACAGAGGTATGGTAACCTGCATATTTTAGTTAGATTTCATTAATTTATTTATATATGTACAAATTGCTTGATTATTTATTACTTTTTCACAGTTTTCAGCATGTAGCTATTGGACAGGGGGCGTTATATTGTGTAGTTATTTTTCTCAGCGATGGATCACATGGGAACATATTCCCATTAATGTGCAACACGACATGTTCCATCATTGGCTGGTACATAAATAAATAAAATTTATTATGAAATTTATTTTATTAAAAACGTGATATTATAAATTATTTGTAGGGTTTATGGTATCCTATCGAGGATAGAATGCGTGACGCTATCCACGCGGCATGGCAGGTCTCTATGCGTGACTGTTTCCATCAGTTTTTGCACAATTTGAGAAGGAGAACCATTATGAAAGAATGTGTGACAGAATTTGATGAGTCGTGTAGATCTCACTGACTAGAGTATATTTAATCCCATGTTTGGGATGGATTATGTTTACACTGGTTGGGTGGGGGATTTCAGAGGAGATCTTCAGTGGGAAGACAGAACCGGGGGAAATAGGAAGTTACGCATCAAGACGGTAGTCGTACATTTAGTTCACATAGAGATCATCTAGTAAGTGTATTTTTTAAATATTTTATATAACTTTAAATATAAACAGTTTATTTTATATTTCTGTAGGCAGTCGAGCATCCTGATATTACGGAGTTCGACATTTATCAGAGGATGTACAGTGATCCAGCCACTAGAGAGATTAGAGGTGATCACCAGCGTCAAATTTTGGTTAGTATTATTTTTTCTATTTTATAGTTAACTGCATATTGGAATTGAAGGAGTCATATGATGCTACGATCTCTCAGACACAGGCTGAGGGTCAGAACGAGACGACTGAGCAGACCTGTTTGCGCCATTTCGATGAGGCGACATGGATTTAGGTGACTCAGTATGGATTTGAGAAGGGAAGAGTAGTTGGTATCATCTCTCATTTGACTCATGGTAATTATTATGGTACTGCTGCGATGTCAGCGTCTAGCTCGAGAGGATCTTGTTGAGATGCATCACCTTCTGGATCACAGTATCAGGAGCAGTTTCAAGCTCAGGCTAAGCTTATAGAGACTTTGCAGAAGCAACAAGAAGAGATGAGTCGGCGGCAGCAACAGAAGGAGCAACTTCACAAGGAGAAGATGTGTCGATGGTAGCAGAAACAGCAGCAGAAGCATGAGGAGGATATGCATCGATGGCAGCAGCAATATCACGAGCAGATGGAGTACATGCGCCGTCTGACTCATAGTTTAGGGATGGAGTTTCCTCCACCAGCTCCTTCCGCTCCTCCACCTCCTTCAGAAGACGACCCCTCAGGGATTTTTTTTATGTTAAAAACATTTGAATTTAACATTGTAATATGAATTATTTATATTTTGTGTCTTTTATATCGGTGTAAATATTACATAATTTAATTTTTAATATTTTACTATTTTTTATATTTTTTTGTGAATATTGAGAATTTTAATATTTTTTATTTTTTTATTTTTTTATGATTTTAATAATAATATTATTATTTTATTAAATATATTTCTTTAGTATTATATTTTTTAATGTTTTTTTATTTACTAATAATAATAATTATAATTTTTTATAATTTTTTTATTTTTTTTTGTGAATATTGAGATATTTAATATTTTTTTTAATTATAGTAATATTATTTTTTCATTAATCGTAATTATATTAATTTTTTTTTAAATTAATTTATTATTTGCGACAGGACCTTTTGCGACGGAACCCCATCACAAATAGTCTAACAAAATATTTTTGAAAAACATATTTGCGACAGGACTACTTACCCGTCGAAAATACTTTGTTGCGATGGGCCTGTCATAGAACATTATATATATATATATATATATATATATATATATATATATATATATATATATATTTGCGACGGGATGGAGGGCCCATTGAAAAAACTATTTTCTTCCGGCCCGTCGCGAAAAAGTTTATGTATAAATAATACATATAATCGGAGACTTATTTGTGACAGTGATGGTTACCATCACAAATATTATTATTTGCGATTGGCTCATCGCAAATAATGGTATTTGCGACAACATTTTTTGCAATGGGGTATTTGCGACGGGATCCCGTCGCAAATAGGCCATCGCAATTACCAAGAATTTTAGTAGTGATTCTATCAGGAGATTCTTTTGATATTTCCTTGTAGATCCTTGAGTTATCATATGTAGACAATCGAATCTCCTCAAGATCTTGAATTTTCAACTTCCTTTGGATTCCAACTTGTTCCAAATCCATGTTTCATTTCCTTATAGTCCAATAAGCTCGATGCTCAACTTCCACGGGGTGATGAAACGTTTTCCCAAAAACAATTCGAAATGGGGACATACCAATGGGTGTCTTGTATGATGTCCAATAATCCTAAATCGCATCATCCAATCACTTGATCCAATCTTTCCTATTCAGCTGCGCGATTTTCTCAAAAAAAAATTTCAACTCCATATTGGAATCCTCAGACTAACCTTTTGTTTGGGGGTGGTATGGTGTTGATGTTTTGTGTGTCACCCCATACATCCGAAGCAAGGAAGCCAAATTCTGATTGAAAAATTGTGGACCTTGGTCACTGATGACGACCATCGGTACTCCAAACCTATAAAAAATCTGTGCTTTGACAAAGTCCACAACAACATGAGAATCATCAGTCCTGGTGGCCTTAGATTCCACCCATTTTCTAACATAATCAACAACAACCAAAATATATAAAAACCTAAATGAACTAGGATAAAGACCTATAAAGAGATTCCCCAAACATAAAAAATCTCACAGAATAATATGTGTTTTTGGGGCATCTCATGTCCCCTAGAAATATTGTCATTGTGATGGCTACATGAGCACGACTTACAAAACACATGAGCATAATGGAATAAACTAGGCTAATACAATATGGAGTCCAAAACATTCATAACTATCCATTGGGGTCTAAAGTGTACACCACAAGCAAGTGCATGATAGAATTGAAGAACATACTCAAACTCATGATTAGGAACACACCTCATAATAACTTGGTCACTACACATGTGTCATAAGTAGGGATCAACCCACACTTAAAATCTAGACTCACTTTTTATATTTTTGACATGATATTTTTTCAAATTTTCAGGAATTTCATATGAGACAAGATAGTTCACTAAATCTGTATACCAAGGATGCGTACCTAAGATGGAATAAATATGCTCATCGAGGAAAGTGTCCCGAAGTGGTACCTGGTCCAAGGTGTCATGATCTAGTGTGTGAGTAAGCCAACTCATGTGGCATACCACTAGATTTTCTGACCCATTTTATCTTTTATCTCAATGTCAAATTCATGAAGAAGGAGAATTCATCGGATTAGCCTGGTCTTTTCATCTTACTTCTTCAATAGGTACCTCAGAGTTGCATGGTCAGAAAAAACAACAACTTTAGAGCCTAATAAATATGACCGGAATTTATCTAAATAAAATATTATAGAATGAAACTCCTTTTCTATGGTTGTGTAGTTTTATTGGGCCGAATCCAATGTCATTGATGCATATGCGATCACATATGAACGTCCCTCCACCCTCTGAGATAAGACAGCTCCAACTGCAAAGTTGGAGTTGTCACACAGAAGCTCAAAAGGAAACTCCCATGACAGGGGATGTATGATAGGTGGAGTGGTACGAAATTGTTTTAGCTCATCAAAGTAATTTTTTCAAGAATCATCACACATAAAATCAGAATCATTTTGAAGTAATCAAGACATAGGAAGAGAAATCATACTAAAATCTTTTATGAATCACCGATAAAATCCTACATGCCCCAGGAAAGATCTAATATCACGAACACATGAAGGATGGGGTAAGGTTGAAATAATGTCTATCTTAGATATATCATCCTCTATCCCATGTTTTGACACTACATTCCCTAAGACAATGCCATGATCTACCATGAAATGACACTTTTCAAAGTTCAATACTAGATTCTTCTCAATAAAACGATTCAACACCTTTTCCAAACTAGATATAAAATAATCAAATGAAGACCCATAATCTGTAAAATCATCCATAAATACCTCCATGAAGGTCTGAATAAAATCAGAAAAAATAATCACCTTGCATCTCTAGAAGGTGCCTAGTGCATTGAAAAGTCCAAATGGCATCCTTCAGTATGAAAACATACCGAATGAACAAGTTAATGTTGTCTTATCCAAATCCTCTTGAGAAATAGGAACCTGAAACTATCCATAAAATCCATCCAAGAAAGAATAGTGTCTTTTTCCAGCCAGTCTCTCATGAATCTGATCAATAAATGGGAGGGGAAATGGTCTTTGCGCGTGGAATGATTTAGTTTCCTATATTCAATATACACACGCCAACTGTTTTTCACCCTCATTGGAAATTACCAATCTTTCTCATTTTTAACAACTATAACACCACTTTTCTTCAGCATAACCAAAATAGGACTTACCTACTGAGAATCTAAAATTGGATAAATTATACCTACCTAGAGTAATTTTTCAACCTCTTTTTCAACAACTTCTAGATTGGTTGGATTGAGACTCCTTTGTGGCTACCTCAATGGTTTAACCCCATCCTCCAAAAGAATACTATGCATGCAAATGGAGGGGCTAATACCTGATATGTCAGACAAGGTCCACTCTATTGACTTAATGTTCTCCCTCAAAAGATTTAAAAGTTTTTCTTCATGTTTAAAAGAAATATTATTAGCAATTATAACAAGTAATCTCTCACCACTCAACTAGTATGAGTATTTGAGATTTGGTGGAAATGGCTTGAGCTCCAATGAAGGGGGTGGTATATGGAAGGAGACATTGAAGGAACTGAAATATGTTCACAAAGAGGATCAGTATCAGAATAGAAATCATCACAATCAGAGAATAAAGCATCAAATCCATTAGCATACTCAATATCCATGTCATAATCAGAGTCCAAATGATCATAATATGATTACATTTCAAAATAAAATCTAAGAGAGTATTTTTCATTATAAATAGGTGTTAAATAACTCTTAGACATCAAATAATAAACCAATAATCATAATAACCCTAAGCATATGACAATAAAATTCCATGTGATTTTTATTTGGTTGTTAAAATGGGAGATAAAAAAAGCATAATGTTCCTTTGAGGGGTACTTCATAGAGTCCATAACATTAAAAATCAAAACTTCATCCCTAAACTCCATTTAATGTATACCCTCGTTGACATTTATGATAGTTTTTGCAGTTTTGAGGAAAGGTCTACCTAATATAATGGGATCCTGAAAACTTACCAGATCATACTCCATGTTAAGCACGTAGAAATATGATGGAAAGATCATGTCTCTTACCCAGACAAGTACATCCTCAAGGACTCCCATTGGATATGTCATGATCTATTTTCCAACTACACCACTACTCTCATTGGTTTCAACTCACCAACCTACAAAGAAGAGAATACAGAGTGAGGCATCACATTTATGGAAGCTCCAAAATCACAAAGTGCATCAAAAAAGTGAAACTCGCCTATGGTGCATGGGATAGTGAATGTCCCTATATCTTTTCACATTGTTGGCATTTCTAGAGTTGGTGTAATGAGTGATGAAACATTCCTTCCAAGAGTGATCCTCTCATTTCCCTTGATCCCTCTTCAATTGGAACAAAGTTCTTTAGAAATTTAGATTATCTTGGTATTTGTTTAATTTCTTCAAGTAAAGGGATGTTGATCTCCACATGCTTGAATGTATCCAGAACATATTTTTTCGCATCGCCTATTCTTCCATATTTTTGGTTTAAACAACATTTATTGGAAAAGGAGGGGGTTTAGGAGGAATATCATCAATCTTTTTCTTACCATTATCATTCTCCTTGGGTTACTCAATAGTGGGTGTGGAATAGGGCTTCTATGAAGTTGAGGTGAATTCCAGTGGAACGATATGTACAGATGTATCATTTGGTTGCTCTCCACTTCTCAATGTGATGGCATCGACATTCCTCTTGGGATATGAAGTCGGTTGGGACGTAAGATTTCATATGTTTTTATTTACTAATTCATGGAGGGCCGTGGAAATCTGGCTCATTTGAGTCTTCAACTCCCTAAGCTCTGAACCTTGACTCTTGAGCTCATTCTGTTGATTCAGAACAATTTGTTTCAAAATATCATTAGTATTATAATCTTCCTTTGGTTGATAATTCCCATGTTGTAGACTTGTTCACTCTTGAGCTTCAAATCTCCTTTGAGGTTTTTGGAAACCCAGTAGGTAAGGTGGAGGATGCTGTAAATTTGGTTGAATGGGGGCCTTTGTTGTTTTCCAGATACATGTCTCGTGTCTAATTGATCCTTCCACCATTGGTTGTATGTTGGAGCAAAGGAATCAAGCTTTTTTTATGGATAAGGTTGTTCCTGCTGTTGATATGGTCTCCCATGAAACACTGTTACACAATCTTCTGTTTCTTTTAGTTGGGGGAAATAGTCAGTTTGTTGGCTTGTCTTAGTGAAAATGCCACAAGGCCTTGAAGGAAGGGGTTGGGATGTCTTTTGAGCCAATGAAATATGCCTCACCATAGTGGTCAATTATTCTAACTTAGTATCAATTAAATGACTCTAAATAGAAAAACTTACCTGATGTACTCCCCTAACATGCGGTGTACCTCGATTGCCAAATTATTTGGAGTTTTGGGTCATCTTGTAAATAAATGCACGTGCAGCTACTGGTGTGTTGTCCACCAATGCTCTTCTAGTTGCGACATCCTCCATACTCATATCCATAGGTGTGAGTTCTTCATAGAAGTATTGGATGAGGATTTTCTCACAGATTTGGTTATGTGGGTAGCTTGCGCACAACTTATTGAATTACTCCCAGTACTCATACATTGAATCCCATTGTTCTTGCTTGATCGCAGATATCTCCTTACGAATTGAAGTGCTCCTTTATGCTGGAAAAAATATTTGCAAGAAAAGACATTTCAAATTGTTCCAACAAGTTTCATCTTCAGGTTGTACATAATACATCCAATCCTTAGCAGTTCCATCAAGTTAGAATGGGAATGCTCTATGTTTTATTTGATCTTCAGAGACATTTCGTGGTTTCATTGTTGATCATACCTCATTGCATTCTTGTAAATGTATGTTTGGATCCTCACCAGATAAGCCATGAAATTTTGGAATAAGGTGAATTAACCGAGATTTTACCTCGAAGTGTGATTCGAGAGTTGGATAAGCAATGCACATAGGTTGATAATTAATATCATGTGCGACCAACTCTCGAATATTCCTATTGAGTTAATCTTTGTTATTTTCATCCATTGTATCTTGTTTAATATTTGTTTTTTAAGAGTTTCCAATTTCAAAATTCCAAGAGTGGAGGAATTATCCTGTTGGGTAAATGTCGACACTTCCCATTGACCAAGATTGTTTGATCCGAGCCCTAAGGATATGCTCAATCTCAGGGTCTAGATCAAGAAGATCCTTAGGATGTGATCGTGACATAAATAATATAAAATAGATAAATGAAAAATAAGTGGACACCAAAATCATTGAATGAGGTTTCAATTGATGGTATGAAAGATAAGAAAGGAGAGAGAAAAGAAAGAAATAAAAATAAGAAAAAAATGAGAGAAAGGGGAAAGGATAAATAATAAGAGAAAACAAAAGGATAAAATGAAAGAAGAAAAAAGTATATCTAATTAGTTGAACCAAACACTTTCCTCCCTGGAAACAATGCCAATTTGATGAGTGTTGTCACACACACTCTCAAAAATATTTATTTGTGATTTTACTAAGTATAACACAGTGGATAACCTAGGTAATTCTATCAAGGATGAAGTAAATTAAACAACTATTAATAGGCTTTAAGTATATAATAAAATAGTTCAAAACAAATTAAATGAAATATGGGGGGTTGGTTTTTTACTTTTTAAACAATAAACCAAATAATAAAATTAGAAGTAACAATAAAGGGACAATTTCTTTAAAAATAATTATATGAGAAGACATAGTTGATCTAATCTTCCCCCGTAACCATAAATTTATCATTATCCCATATGATTATAATTCATTCAATTTTAACCCCCTAACCTTTTCAACCCCCGAACCCTACGAAAATTAACACAACAAAAAATATTAGAAAAATGAGCCTTCAGTCAACTTCGGGACTTCCAATCACAGCACCTGCCTTGATTGTGTTCCAAAAGCTAACCTATGTTCAATGGTCAATTAGGGAAGTATATCCTCCCTAAATTTGAGAATTAGTAAATTTGGGGATGAAACATGAACCCTACAATTCTATCCCATTTTGATTAGATTCCGCGATTGCAGTTTCACTCACACGGGTTACACAAGCCCGACCACGCGGTCAAGTGCAAGTAGATCGAGTAACAAAAAACTTATAGATAAATTAATTTATCACAATTTAAGAATTAAAGTATGTTTATGGAGTCAATATAATTAAATTAAGGGAGTGGTAATTTGATCTACTTTGAAGGAAATCACTCTTCCTTGGTAGGAGTTGTCAACGTGGAGACGTTTTACATAAGCAGTGGGTTGATTGGGGAACACCCAATCCCATCTCCACTCTTAGATTCCAACCCAAGAAGGAAAATAAAAATATTAAAAGAGAAGAACAAAGAAGATTAATTAAAGAAAATTCATGTTAAAAGCATAAAAACAAAGAAAAACAAAGTAGAGGTGGACGATGACAACCTTTTTTTAGAAGAGATTTCTGCACTAGGAATTAATTATTCCAAGATTTGTAAGGGGTTCCCAAGATCCACCCTTTAATCCAAACCTTACCAAAGCCACCACCACCCTCCCAAAGAGTGAAAACATCATTTAAATAGAGTTTGGGAGGGCTAGGGTTACAAGTCATTTTAAAATGTGAAATGGAAATTCGTCCAAATATTTTACACCTTGTTTCACCAAATAGTTGGCCTCCAAAAATTGTAAATTGGTTGGAATTATAGAAGGATCATTTTTTAGGATTCCTTTTCCCGAGCTGCCTTCCAAATTTGGGGCCAATCCACATCCGGATCAAGGAGATATGGCCCAAATGGTAAAGTGATGTACAATATGGATTGTTCACTCCATCATTGTCTTCATTGCCCATTTACTCCACACAAATGCACGATCCAACTCCCATGTACTAAATAGAATTTGTATCTAATTAAGTTTGGAACATATTTAAAAAACATGAAGAAAAAGTAATTTACAAAAAAATATTTATGCCCGAAATAGTACAGTGATGTTAAAAATGGTAAGACATGAATTTCTATCAAATTTTCAAATGAATGATCCAATCCCAATTATTCTATAAATTAACAAATTTAGCACTATGTGAATAAATTATTTCATTTATTATCAATATAATATTCAATAAATTTGTGTTTTATCAATCATCCATCATGGAAGGAAGAGGTTCCCCATGACAGATGCACACCAGAAATATCTTCTCACCAAAGAAAGCTACATGCTAGCCATCAACATCAGAAAACATGACTCTCATCTGGAAGTAGTTGGTGAAAGAATTCATTGAAAACAACCAATTTATGCCAAGAATAAAATAGTATAGTTTCATCTGTAATAGAAATAGTTCCCCATTAGACTAATGTGTCCCCAACCATCAGTCTACATCCCCGTGAAACATCAAAAAATATGGTCTGACCTCTGAATATCATACTCAAAATTAGCAGTAGAGAAAGTATATCTATGTCTAGTCCCAAAGAATCAGCTAGAGTGGGTGAAAATAAGGAGTGATAAGATAATGAATCAAACAAACAACAAGAAAGTGTACTGAACACAACGATCATACCATAAATGATCTCTATCCCTATTAGAATTACTGCATCTATGGCGTGAAAATGACCATGACTTGGTCCTCTTCTCCTCTATTTTCAGTTACCTCTTAGACCATACTCGAGTCAAGGTCTCTAAGTAATACCCTAAGGTCATCTTACACCTGATCCATCTCACCTTTGCGGAGAATGATCCTTCTATCCCTGGCACTAAAATGTCTTGGTCAGCAACTGATACTGGGGATGACATTGAACTTACCCGCCTCCACCATAATGAACTAGAACATTGAACTGACTATGAAGGTTCCCACAACCTCCAAAAGTGAAACACCTTGATCGCCACCCAATGAGAAAATCATGAGGGCTATAAGGTCAAAACCGAAACTGATGAGGTCAACTCCCTGCTAGTTGAATCCTCGAAGGCCCTAGCACCTGAGACCTGCTTTTGGAAGCATATCCTTTCATAAGACCCTCTTGGCTACCCTCTTGTGATATAACTCCTTGCAAGTGCATCCTCTCAACCACTTTTTCCATCTTATGAACCTCTAGGTATTTCTGCAAGGTGAATATAGTAACTATGTACTAGAGGGAAGGATGGAGTTCCTCCTATAATTTTATCCCTCGAGACACCACATCTGAAAAGAGATCCAGAGAAAAGAAAAGGATATCCTTAAAATTGATCCCTAGTTCCAATATCGACATAATCCCCTGCTGGAGGGAGAGTAGCATATATCACTTCTTAGCCTTCATAGTTGGTGAAAGTTATTCATTCTAGAACTACTCAAAATCTACCCACAGAACATAATCCTCCTTAGGGTCCCCCATATATAGCATCCAATACGAATGTGATGCTCCCCTCATGTGACAAACTACCAATAGAACCCAGTACTCCATCAGAGCCCTGATCAGACTAAAGTTGATCTCAAAATCCTTGAGCCACCTCTCTATCACTGTGTTCGAGAAAATACCCTCGTACCTTACCAAATTATTCCGTTGGTAAGCATGAAGCGTCTTCTACCACTGATTGTCCTTCTCATCTAGTTCAACCCTCCACCAATTAGATGAATTAGCCTGTGGATCTCCCCTGCCTAAGCTACTCCAGGATGATGACTAAGTGCAATATCTGAATGGTAAACAAGTAAATACAAAGCCTTAACAGTATATAATTTACTTAGTATTAATTTTAAATCAATTTTTATTTTAATTTCCCAAATATACCCAAGACAACAAGAACACAAGTCATCATGATGCATTTAGCATTCCCAGGGTCTCTACACCACAAATGGCGTAGACTTACTTGTTCATTCAGTAAACTCAAAGTCCTTTCACCGGATCATGGTGGGACCAAAAATCCTATGTGCTAGCCAGTCTTCCCTGGGTTATCTCACACACTATGATTTCATCACATTATTTCCCTACTAACCCATTCAATATTATCTATTCCTAACCTCAAACTCCTTCTTATCTCTCAATCATCATCCTTTTAAACCATTTTATCACGACCCCCTCCCAAGACGCCCTTACTAAGATGGTAATGGAGAATGTGAGATAATAACCCCATGAGTCCTGTATCTTGTAGCCCTCAGGGTAGAGACCAACACCAAGGGTATAGAAATATTAGAACTTAAAAGGCATTACCCTTTTTATAGTAACCAAGATTAGGAGATGAGATATATCAACCTCAAAACAGCTCCTAGTAATATATAAAATAGAAGGAAAAATCCATCCCTAATGTATGTTTAATGTAAAATTTCTAGAAATATAATAGAAATATCCAAAGTAAATTCCAAAAGAAAACAAATAACCAGGGACATGATATTTTTCCCAACATCCAAGCTCATAAGGTTCATTTTGGTCTGTGTAATCTCCATAGAAACATGAAATGAATTTTATATATGTAGGGTGATCATACGAGTATACTTAGTAGGAAAAGATATATTATCTCATTCACAAGTGGGGGAAACATACTAATTCCCCTGTGAAAAAAAATAGAAACTCAAAAGCACATAACATGGTATACTATCCACTACAACCTCACCAAAGGAACTCTCACCAAATAACACATGTCAGGTAAAGTAAAGTAGTAGTCACATAAATTATATGGTAAAACGCTACACTTCCCACTTGTTAACTACTCATTCATAATGGAGAACATCCTAACACTAAAACAATTTTCCATAAGCCCCTCGGCCCCAACCTACTGACACACACTTGGACCACATACCATATCCTAACTGCAAACACCTAGTATGAAACCACATCACATCGAGCCCGTAGTCACCTGGTCCATAAAAATATAGCCCCACCCCAAATACACTAGGGAAAATACAACATATCTCATCCTGAAGAGACCTAGGAAAACACACCTTGGTCGCATGCACCTAGGCGTCTCAACTGCACTACAACCCTCTCAAAGAGTCTTGAGTTTCCAATTCCTAGAAGATGGAGTAGAGAAGAGCCAATAAACAGCCATACATCCTCCCACTTTGATGTTGAGAAAGGAAGCCTTCCCCCATAACAATGGGGTGTTAAGCACATAATACTTATCATTGGTGGGGTGTATATTAAAATAACATCGAAGTACAAGTATATCTATATGTATCAAACTGTCTTCCAATCCTATGGGTTTTGAAAACCGAAAACAATCCCACACAAAAATTTCCCTTACTGCCACCTATAATGAGTAACTACACAACTTTCCACATACATAATTCTTATTCCCAACCAATTCATTCAACCAATTATCAATCTGAAGTAAATTATTTTTTAATTATTTATTCTATCCCTTCCTAGGAAACTACAAAACACATCATGAAAAAATTAATATCACAACCTACACACACTTCAAAAATGTATCTGGAAACTCTAAGAGAAAATCCCATTCAAGGTAACACCATCCCTCTTCAAAATTATCCATACCAAACAATCCTCAGTATCCCTTACATACAATAATCACCACATTAAAAAAAACAACAAAACTCGAAGAATTTGCAGTCCCACTGCACAAATAGACCATGCCCAACAACCATCACACAACCCAGATTTCCACCCACCATTCAACAAGTTCATCCATTCAACAATCAATCATACTCTCCATATGAGTTATAATTTCCCCACCTGCACCACCTCATGCACCCAACCAAGCTCCCAATCCACCAAAAAATGCAACCCTGCTGCACAAACATTCCATACCACACCCACATAACCAACCCCCTTGTCCCCCCTACACCCACAATTGTGCTTCCAACTATATCCCCATATATACCACTTATGGAACTAAAATCGAACATAACCATACACAGTGCACCACCACACCTATCAATCAAATTGTATTCATATTTGACCAAAACTGTTCTTTAATTCCACATTCATAATTTAGGGGTTATCAAAGAACATTTTTGATCCCGGGGAATACATTTAATTGACATGATTATGTTAATAATAAAGGTTTCATGTTCTCTTCACTTCCAAATAAGATTAACAACATGTATTCACGAGTCTAGTGGAAAAACAGATACCACCAACAACCCTGATTCCTAGATTTTATATGACCAACAAAAATTCACAACATAGATCAATTTTAGAAGATAAAACAACACAAGGTTCATCATCATATTCCATATCCCTTATTTATTACTAAGGTAGCCAAACCTGTTACTGTAACAGGTCCATTCATCTTCACAATACCGTTAATTTATATTTGTATTTGACCATATTATTAAAGAGGGATGAGTTTACCCACCTCGTACGATTAAAAATTACTATAGGGAAAAAATAATTCTTACCTTGAAAAATAGATGATCATCAACTCCCCCTTAAGCTAAAAATAATATGTTGTGCAAGTAGCATGAGACTCCAAGGGAAACTGGATCTGAATTCCACATCACAACACATGGAACCACATGGATGAAAGGCTCTTGGCTCACAAAGAATAAAATGGAAACACATGAGGAATAGAATATCTTGTATGAGGAGAGCCATATTCTATATCAATTTAAGGAAATAATTTCAAGGGATATTAAAGTGAGATCATGGTCAAGACCTTGTGGCTTGTTTATTTCAATGTCTCAGAGGCTTTTGGGTATTAAATATATAATTAATATCCTTTGACACTACATTATAGCTGGTCAAATAATGTTTTAAACTTATTTTATGTAAAATAGAACGTAAGTGGTATGAAACTAGAAAAACTGGAAAAGATGGAAATGACTCACTGATGGGTGAGTCACTGACACGTGTCACCGACAGTGAGTCGATGTTGGCTGACTCGCTAACGCGAGACACCGATGCAACTCACCAACATGAGTCACTAATGTGAACCACCGATAGTGAGTAAATAATGCAACTCACCAATGCCACACAGTGACACCCGACTTACCGACTCCCAACCTACCAAGGCCCAACCTATTGATGCTAGACCTACTAATGCCCATCCCTTTAACACCCGAACTACCGACACCCTGACCTATGGACACCCTAACCTACCAAATCCCTAAATTTATAACACCCTGACTTACGAGCACTGAGTCACTGATGCACCCTACCGATGGGAAAATTATAATTTTCGAAAACTCTTGAAGTGATCTATCATTGCCTCAGAGAACACCCCAAACTCTGGATTTTGAAAAAGTAATGGACCAGGGAGGTTCAAACCACACCATAAATGATAAAATATATTCAAAATTTATATATCTAAATAAATAATCATTTATACATTGAATATTAATTTCCTAGAAGTAAATATAAAAAAATTTCGATGTTAAAATAGTCATTTGATTAGAAAATAGTTTTTAATATGTCCAATGGCGTTTATATTAGTAAATTTAATAAATAAATATTAATTAATGATTTTAATGAATTTTTTTGATAATATTTTTAATAAAAAATATTATTATTAATTTACTGTAAATTACTATGTATGTAATGATAATAAAATTAATTTTCTATATTAAAATAACTTTTTATCTAAAAAAGGGTTTTATGAATTTAGAGTGTGAATTTTATAATTAAATTATTAAACATATTAGAATTGGATATTTTAAAATTGTTTAAATAAATTTAATCAACATAATAAATAATATTTTATTATTTTCAATGTAATTGTTTCCATAATAGATAGGTATTATGGTCAAAATATTTTTTTCATGGTTAGGTGTAAAGGGTTAAAAGTGGGGTTAACATAAGAGATGACATTTAAAATTTCCCTGAAACACTTAATCTTACCTCATTAGTGGATTTTATTTCAAAATTAACATTCTAATATTTTAAAATACTAAAATTTTATCTTACATGATTTCTTTAAGAAAAAATAAATTTTCAACTATTTATAAGTTTTCATCCATCTCACTTATAAAAGGGAACCTCATTTTCTCACTTCTATACAACAATTTATCACCATACTTCTACTATATACTCCTCAAAAAATATTTAATATTTACTCTCCATGTCCTATAGGACATTTTCTCACCAAAATACCGTCTTAATAATTCTTAAGTTATAATTTAAAGAAAGATACTTAAATAAGGGGTAACTATATTCATTGACCTATTTTATGTTTCTTCCCTCATTAACTCTTCAAATCTTGTATAACCTTATTAAAATTATTTAATAAATATATTTAACCTAATTAAATTTTGTTATGTTAAGGTAAAAACCATTTTCTATATCCTTTATATCAAATGGAAAATACAAATTCCACTCAAGAATACGAAGGGACTACCATTTCCATAAAGTGATATATTTTAGTTTTCCTCAATGTATCTCAGGGGAGGTAATATTTTTTTTTTAAAATTATTATGTTTTTTAAAGATAAAATATTATATACCTTTTTACCTTACCATCTAGTGGAAAATGATAATATTGCTCATGTGTACGTCTCGACAACCACCACCATGAAGAGATGTGATTCATTTTTCATTTTTATTGACATACATGTTAATAATGATAGATTTTAGGAGTATATATGAAATTTATGAATTTCTTTTGATTATATAAATATATATTATTATTTAAACTTTCTTTGCTTTAGTTTTGTGGAAATCAAAAACATCATTTGTCAGTACACATGAATGATCATCTCTGTGAAGTTATATAATAAATATTTCAACACAAATTTATATGAATTTTTGTACAACTGTATATAATTAATAAATATGATATTTATTAAATGAATATGATCATATAGATAATGAACCCATGAATATGGTATAATGACTGGCAACATGGAACTGAAACCTTCATGTGAAACCGAACACTTAACAACTAAATGTCGATTGTAATGAAGAGTTATTAACAAATGAGTGATTATAAATTACAATGGAATAATATATTTTAATAAAAGTATGAATATGGTTCTATTATATACTGATAAATTATATAAATTTATTATACATGAGGTTATAATTTTTTACCAAGGGATTAAGGACTTAAGGTGAGGGTCTATGTTGTGATATCATTTTCATCAAAAATATTTATAATTGAATATCCATTGAAGGATGTATATGTAATTTATTACAAAAAATACACATATTTTATTCTATAATGGTTCATTATGTGTTTTTCATGTTTTATTTTAATTCTGATCTATTTTTTCACATATGAAGATCAATTAAATGTTTTTAAGAAAACCCAACCTTATTTCTTCATTAACCAGAGAACATTTTCATCCATATCTTTTTACTTTAAATTATATTATAGATGTTTTTAAATATAATTAAAAAAATTAAAAAATTTCATTTTCACTACATTTTAATTTCTGTAAGAATGATGAAAAAAAATTTCAAAGGGTTTTTTACAACTCATATTATAAAATTATA
Source organism: Viscum album (assembly GCA_963277665.1). Classification (NCBI taxonomy): domain Eukaryota; kingdom Viridiplantae; phylum Streptophyta; class Magnoliopsida; order Santalales; family Viscaceae; genus Viscum; species Viscum album. The sequence goes on along the minus strand of OY728153.1, from coordinate 2,052,639,977 downwards.
TCAAAGAGTGAAATTAATGTTGTACTTTAATACACATGACATGAAAATATTTTCCCACTAACATGTACATCAGTATTAAATAATATTAATGTATATGTTTCATATATTTTAATATGAAAATTATATTCCCATTTTTCTTGTAATTTTAGTTTTTTTATGTTTCTAAACTAAAAGGGATGATTTTTCATGGTTTTAAATTCATATTTTAAATGCTTTTATAAATGATTTTTTATCAATGCCATCATTATTTTAGGATTTTTATGACTCATTGTGGATTTTAAATTATGACCCCATATAATTTATTTATCTAGATAGCACATTTTGAGGATGTTTTATGGGTGATTTCATGAAACCTTTGTAATTATCATGGGTTAATTACACTATTATAAATTATGAATGTTTTTATGATCTTATGGTACACTTATGTTTTTTTTAATCATATGACATGTGGTCCTCTAATTATATATTCCTATAGTGAACTAGATTAGGATTTATGTATCATGGGTTTATATTGATAATAATGGGGAGTAAACCCTGTCTTGTAATTGGTTTAGTCCACTATGATAGTATTGTCATCAACCATGACAAAGGAAATATTGGGAATATGGAGTGAGACCAATCCACTATGGGTCTTTTTCCACTATGATAGTGTTATTAGCGATACTTCACTATGGAAATGAATATCCATGCTTAATTTTATGATATAAAATTATGTATTATGCTTATTATGTTCTCTCATGGGTCATTTCTTTATTAGGTATTCCACACACTTCTTACTATCTCATTTTAGAAAATATTTATTCCATCTCTCGTGATTTATTGTCTATGACATTCTAGGACTATTTTAATATGATTTGATCATATTCTAATACCATTAATATTATCCAATTATTTCTTATTATCATTTATTGATATCGCATATGTTTACCCTTAGTGAGTATATATGCTCACCATCTATAATGTTCCCTTTTCACTAGGATTTTAAGAAATTTTCTATGTATATTATATCTAAAAAGTTTATTTTTTTGAGAAGTAATTCCCTGGATATATTGAATTTCATTAATAATAAATGTTGATTATGTATCTAGGATCCAAATAAAGTAAACCAATTTGACTTTGGTCCATGTTTAACTTTAAAATATATAGATTGTTCCTCTAAAATGATGTATGTTTTTATGTATGTATTTTTTGTGTCACCTCAGCTAATATCAGAGTAGGGTGTAGTTATTTTTGGATAATGGTTATTAATATAATGATGATAGAACCTAATATAACCTATGGTGAACTTGAATTGAAATAGGAATAACATATAGTAAAATAGGTTGATAAGAATGTGTTATAACTTATTAGAACATTGGAATGATTTTTATGATTAAATGATTACTCAATGTGATTAAAGAGTCTTGATCATGACAATATGTTCTTTGGTTTTAGTCAATTATAGAAACCTGTAAGAATTATATTAACAACCAATGTTAAACATAATGATTTTATGGTCCTCGTTAGTAATCAAATTGAATTGTATCTCTAATTAAAAATAATATCATTTTCTCTAAAAAATATATCAAGATATGAATCATGCTATAATTCCAAATGGGTAAACGATGGGGCAATTAATTGTTTATCATTTCATGATTTAAATCCTATTAACCTCCTATATTTCCTTTAATCCACTAATTTCCTTGAAAAGTGTTGATACAAAAAAATGTATATTTTTTTCTTTAGTGAATGAAGAATGAAAATGTTGTCTTCACTATTTACCTTTTGGAATGGTAAAATATGATGTAAGAGGAATATATTGACACAATGAAATGATAAGAGTTTAATAGGGAATATCTCAATAATTAATTTCACTAAAATATTCAAAAAATAATTTAAAGTGTATTCCTTAATATTAGGTAGAATGATGTTCAATATATCGGTACTTTTGCAGGTAATTACCCCAGAAATTTAGGGTACACTTATCATTTTATCATCATCCCTAAAATAAATGTTTATTGATGATTTAGTGTCTTAAAAACAAGTATCTGAAAGTAATTATCAAAAAGATATATTAGTAGGTATGAATACATCATTCTCTGTTCTTTGAAAGTAGAAATAGAGAGTGGAGACTCCCATTATGCTCATGGTTTTGGGGGAAAGAACATTATAATGGATCTATGAGGTGATATAAATAGTGAAATCCATGGAGGAAATAAAATGAATCTTTTTTTATAGAGAAAGTATTGATGGAAGCATGTGTAAATTTCATTAAGGGTACTATTAAATGTTTTAATTGTTGAAAACATGGATATTGAGAATATAAATGTTGATGTAATGTAAATAGGATATCCAATGAAATTAATGGAGAGAAATATCAATAGAATAATACACCCACACTCTAATGTTATAATTGAAATTAGTATGTACACTACGAAGATTAGTGCATGAAAAAACATTTTAATGATGAAAATTGATTTTACTAATCTATTAATTCTAGAGACAAATGGAAAGATCACGAGATCACAACTGCTGAAGTGGGACCTGATAATGATGTGGTGAAATGGACACTGAATATCTAATCTTAAAAAGTAATTATCTTATTGGATTTTGGTTCTACACACTCTTTTATATCTAAATAATTTTTTAAGGGTATTACATCACCACATCAATGATTAGATGTTTGATTATGATTGAAATATTATAATGGTGTAATGATAACATCTCATGTTTGTAGATAATTTTTAATAAATTTTGGGGGAATATACCTCTATAAATATTGTTATCTTTCCAAGAGATGATTTTTTCCTGATTTTGGGAATGGATTAGATCTCTATATGTATTTAATGTATCTTGTTTTCAGTAAGGGATTTTGTGTTTTATATTCTATGTCAACCTATTATTATATATAATTGAAAGGATAAACTTGATCTCCTAATGTAAATATATTCAATTATATTGGTCTTAATGCCTATTTATGAGGGGAAATTATCTCGAATGGTCATGGAGGAACTCACCATTAATGATATTCCTATTGTTTTAGAACAGAAAAACATATTTATTGAAGTGTTTCCAAGTATTATCTTGAATTATGAATTTGCGTTTTAAATAAAACTCATTCCTGAATCTATACAAATTTCAAAAACTCCTTTTAAAATGCCCTCAACTGAGATACATGTATTGAAGATGAATCTCTAGGATAATATAGAAAATGGGATTCATTGTATCGAGTGTGTAACCAGTGGGTTCAAAAAATATTTGTATAAAAAATATGTGGGTCAATGTTTGATTTCATTGGGCATCAGGAACTTTACAATATAAATATCTTGAACAAGTATCCACTACCCTATATTGATGAATTTTTCAATCAACTTCATAGAACTCAACACTTTTCAATGGTTGAACTAAATGTTGGATGTCAAATATTATGGTTCAAGAAGGAAGATATTTCCATGATATCATTCTGTATGATTTATGTTCACTAATAATTTATAGTGATGTCCCTTGGACATAATAATTCCACCTTTATCTTTATGGATCTAATGAGTAAATTTCATTGATATTATCATGATTGGTTTTTGGTAGTTTATATATATAATATTAATATATATTCAAAGGTAAAATAATAGAATTAAGAAAATTTGGGGATTATGTTAAATTTATCCAATAATTATATTAAGTATACAAAAATTAACAACTCTATATTTTTTCCATTGAAATTATCATTCTTTGACCATGTCATCACATGTTAGGTAAAATCTGTATATCTTTCTACGGTGGATTTTATTTAAAAATGGTCTAGAACAAACATAGTGACCATTATCTATATTTTTCTTGCATTGTATTAATACTACTGATTATTTTTTAGAAATTTATCATGGCTATAAAATCCAATAACTATGTTGAAATAGAATTAATACATGTTCCTCTAGATAGATTACAGTGAATAAAATATTATGGAATTAATTAAAAGTTTTTTAAGTGCACTGTGCATATAATCCCATCATGTGGTTTAGGGTTTTTGATTTACAATGATTCTTTCAAGGAGGGTACCAGGATTTGTTCTTATATAGAACTTTATGGTATTATCATATTCATCACTCTAATAAAAGTTCAACGTGAAAATTACCTCACTCAGGATTTACAAATAGTTGTGATAATAATTTCATTTATAATATAGACCAACTATCTATATGGTGAAAGGTGAGATATATTCTGATCATAAAATATTAAAGTATATATTCATATAGAAAGATTTTAATATATGATAACGAATATGGTTTGATTTGATTAAAGTTTATGATTGCTCATTACATTATAACCCTCGGAAGGAGAACAAGTTTAATAATGATCTACGTTAGAAGTTCAATTCTAGTTTTTATCAACTTGTCATGAGTAATAAATGTATTATATAATAAATTTTCAAGTATTTGTATGATTTACACCCATATCACTTATAGGGAACATCCCTTTCTCACATATCCATAATGCTTGAGAACTATAGTTTGACCAGTCCCTAAAAACAATTATAAAAATCCCTCCCCATGTACTAGAGTACTAGATATCACCAAAATACCATATCAATAAGGTTTAAGTAGTAAGATATAAGAACATACCCAAATAAAATTTAATTTAATTTACATATTTTTAATGAGTTTGTTTCCTTTTTATCCCCTTGAAATATTCTATAACATTATTAATGTAATGAAATATGTATAATTACTATACATAAAATTTGTAAATTAAATGGTACAACCATTTTATATATCCTTTATAACTAATGGAGAATAAAAACATCAATCACACGTATGTACGAATTATTATCTCCATGAAGTGTTGTGTTTTATATTTCACCAAAGTATCTCATGGATGACTATATATATGGATTTAATTTAAATATATTGTTTTTATAACATAAAAGTTATTTTTTAAATAAAAAATATTATCTACCTTCTTACCTTCCCATCACATGGAAAATTACTACATGGCTCATGTGTAGGTGTGAACTACCATCTCCAAGAAGTAATTTGATTTTTTTTCATTTATCCTTAACATAAATTGTAATAAAAATATATTTCATGAATATATATGATATTTATGATATTATTATGTTTATATAAAAATATATTATTATTTATATTTATTTCATCTATTTTTTGGAAAATGAAAACATCACTTGTGTGTATTTATGGACTGTCGTCTACACAAAGTGATGCAATTAATTTTTATCACCACTTTATAGAAATGGTTATATAAGTGTATAGAAAAATATAATATTATAACTATGGAATGATTAATATTATAGAGGTAATGAAGCCTTGAATAAGGAGGAAGGGATGAAACCATCAAATTGAAAATTTCTTGGGAAATAGAACAATTAAAACCCAAATATTGATTTTAGTGTAGAATTGTAAATAAATGGGTAATTAGGAATTATAAGGGAAGGATATATTTTATTATAATAATGAATATTCTTTTGGTGTAGAATTATAATAAATCTAAATTTATTATACCAAATTTTAAGATATTTTGTAGAGAATGTCAAGGATTTAAATAAGGGTTTATGTGGAAATAACATTTTAATTAGGATTCTATATAGTTTGATCCACATTAGGGGAATTATATGATATTTATCTCATAATCCCCATATAGTTTCATCTAATTTGTTTATTTATTGGGTTTTTGTAATGTTGTAGCCTGGGGTCTACTAGACCGATACATCTAGCTAGTTCCTCACATGACATAAATCTTTTATCCCCATACGCCAAAGGATTCCAACTCATTGCTCAGGTCTAGTAAGTTATAATTGGAAGACTATAAAAACATATAAATATAAAAAAATAGCAGAAATAACATAATCAGATATTAAAATATAAATAATCAGAAAAGGAAAAAACGTATGAAAATTTGAAACAGTAAAAAAGTGAATCATGATGTTATAATGAGATGTACACTCTTCATGATAGGAAGCCATATAATAACCCCCTCCCAATACCAAAATTATTAAATAACCTGGACAGCATCCCACATCCAAACATATTCCCAACATATGATGCACCAACATTTTATCATAAACATAAGCCAAATTTCATGCCCTTGTTCGGAACTTCTACCCAAAAAAGAATCATCAGCTCACATACCCAAGTGTTATGATGACCCAAGAAGTGTGTGAGTAAAACTCACTTTTCTACCAACAATGGAATCTAATGAAATAACCATTAAAATAATTTTCATATATTTATGAAAAGAATAAATAAATGTAATAAAACAGAATCATGTCCCACAATGTACATTTATTAATTATCTATTTGGAATCTTGGGTTCTATTGGGTCACCCAACCGACCAACCTTGTCTTATCCATTCCATTAGTCTGAATCATAATCATAAGGGTGAGATATGTAATATAAAAAGAGGTAATTTATTTCTCATTAAGTGTATTGGAGAAAATGAGTGTTGAATCTATTATCAATACTATATTAAATGATCTTAGTTCTTTGATTTCTGTTGCATCACCGTTTCCATAAATAAAGAGAATAATGTCAAATGCTATTAGTGATTGGACAATCATGTTGTAACCCTATCCAAGATTAAGGAAGGTGATCTATATAACACCATTTCAAAGATAATGAGAATAATTTCATGTCATCTTGTATCAAGGATAATAAAAAACATGTCTTACAACCATTCATATGGGATTGAAACCATATTGTGCATCATATTTGACCATTTCATCATCTAAAAATTTCTAAAGTCCCAAAAACATGACCTATTCTGCTGCCAAAAATCATTTTTTTCCATTTTTAAAAATCCGGTTTATGGGTATCTGGTACCCCAACTTACAACCAAAACAAAATAAAAAAAAATCTTACTCATCAAAATATCCAGACTCATCACTACACCCCATATAAGATCCATCTTCTTTAGTGGACGATTTACACTATGGAGATCTCCAATAGCTTGCACTTTGAACCCGACTCCTAAGCAGATCAAGGTCGGGTTCCTCGGTGGAAGACTTCTTGACCACACTACCCTTTTTAAAATCCATCATCACCTCACTGTTCCATTTAGAAGACGATCTAGTCCACATCGGCCGTAGAAGAAAAGAGTAATCCTTCCTTGGTCTTCTTCTAGGATAAGCAGACAAGGGTTCATCAGCTAAATCCATCGTCGGCTTCCCACTTTGAACAACAACACTGAATGACCGGCCGAATGGGCCACTCTCATTTTCCTTCCCTCTCCATGGACTCTCTCTTCCAATATCAGCTTACACCCCCAAAACAGCAGTAGGAGTCACATAGATGATCCCCCGCCACTGGTCAGGAGTGCTACTCTCCATCAAAGGGAGCCGCCTCTCCTCAGTAGTAGCTTCCTCTACACCCGTGTACCGTGTCTCCTTTCCCATACCCTTTGGACCCTCGGGTGTTTTCAAACCACCATTCATCCCTGCAACATCATCCTCAACCGTACCATCCACCAACATGCCTGTCGAGAGGTCATTAAACTGATTGCTAAGAGTAATAAAGGGCCTTGCCAAGGGATCCAGACCCTTAGTTCCCTTACACAGACAGAAAGGACCACCTCCCATGGGTTGGAGCTTCTCTCCACATTCTGTTTTGAATCTTTTATAACATTGGAGATAGCTATTTTCTCCATGTCATGTCTCAATATTTTGAAGACATCAGAAACCAGCAGATTCGACTGCAGCCTCAGACCTCCAGTAACCTCTGAGACCTCTCCACAGGTCACCTGTTGGGGCTAGGTTGCTGGACCTCCACAAAAAAATTTTGCAGAGAGACCTTCCCACCTTCCATCAACCCCAAGTCATCCTAACCGTGGTCCAACACTATTTCATGCTCATATTTTTTTCAGCTTGAATCACCCTCTATCCCCACAGAAACAAAAGACTCACCACACCCAGTATCACCATTCATAGGATGCACAAAGGACATCGTACCCTTAATCACCCTAGCCCCAAGAACTAGGCTCTTCACCATATCACCCTTCGCCTTCCTATATTTAGATTTCAACATTACAGGGGGAGATCTCCTTCGACAGACCAATGAGGTGTGACCCAGCCGCTTACAATAAGACCATAATTCCATCTAGTTTTCGTAAACCACTATCTTCTTGCACCTGTACTCTTCACATATGGTAATCCAAAAAAAAATCGAAAGGCAGGCGAGACACATCTACTTCAACACAAATCTAGGGATTAACTAAATGGAACACAGCTGTAGTACGACTATCAGAGCAAATAAACCTTCCTATCATATTACCAATCATCCGAAGAATAGCGGAATTCTAAAATGGAAGCAGAAGTTTAGGTAAAATGACCCAAATCGCCATTGACGGAGAATCCCGCTTCATGTGAAGATCGAAATCCCATTGAATGAGGATGAAACTCATCCCATTGAAACTTCATGGAGCCCTGGACCAAGCCTGAATAAGGCCCGCCTCTGATTCAAAGCGTATCATAATCTGGCATCTATCGAGTAAGCCGACCACCGCCCATTCTTACAGATCCCACAAACCAAACACGAACCTGTTGAAAGCATCAACTGAAGGTCTCCTATGCTTGAAAAGGGCAACCAGAGTGAGTTTCAGAAGCGCAGAAGACTCCGTGAACTCCGAGTTCGAGATTTGGTGGTTAGGGTAACCATCAAGGATCTCTGGAGCTTTAGGGAAAATCGAAACATTGGGGAAAGGGGGAAGGAAGTCCGGATTAGAGAAGGGCCTGAAGAACCTGGGACCCTCAGGAAACAAAGATTCCCCCTCCCCCGTGAAGGGGGGAGGGGACGGCGGTGAAGCCACCGTCATCACCAAGGGAAGAAGCGAGTCGACAGGCGGAAGAGTTCCCCCACTGCCCGAACTATATTCACTGACGTTAATAATGCTAAAAACCATGACCTATTCATAAATGGTGCACCAATTTCAACATTAACTTATTTATATGGCTTTACACACTCGAACTCTTTGGTCCCATTCAACACTTAAATTATTCACTCATTTTACTCAACACATAAATATTCTTCAAAAAATATTTCCAACATGAATATAACTCGTTACCCATTTCTTGTTAACTCTCACTATAAAATAATTACACATTACATTAGTAAAAATTAAGACAAATGAAACCTTATAAATTGTTGACATGTTAGTCCATAGGAACAACATTCTTTATCTCATAAACCCTATATTTCACCATTTACAATGGTTCAAATAGAACATGAAAACTAAAATATTAATCAAATAAAGATCACCCCATTTCACATTTAATAATGTACTAAATCCAAAAAACTATGTTAAGATTTTAGAATCCCATATTATTAAAACTTAGAACTTATGTTTGTAAAAACCAATAAGACCCATTATTTCCATTCTTAATAAAACAATTAAAAGACGCATTAATGAATTTTCAACAGAAATAGCAACCATAATTTATTTTAAATTAACATTTGATGGCCAATTAAAACCCATTAAAATCACATTTTGGTTAACAACATATCTAAAAAAAATAATGATCTTTAAAGCATATATTTTTCCCTCATTGAAAACCATAACCAGATCAAAATCCAAAGGATACCATTTAAACAATTTAAAAAAGCATCATGGGAAAATCACAAAAGGTTAGAAAATAAACAATTTCAATTTATCCCAATATTATGTCATATCCACTTATCCCCATATTATACCAAGTATCCCTGTGACCATGATAAAATACAAAAAGAGAATTACAACCCTTTACACTAATAAAATCTATATCTCAGTATTTATAATTTCACTACACAACTTTCAAGGGATTGACATACCCAATGGGTACTCCTAGGCCTGGTCTCAAATCATCAACGGACCTAACATGGTCTTTGATGGGTCTCTCACATTAATTTAAGAAAACAATTGATATTATTGGTAAAATATAGAAAAAAGGTTGAAGGAATCAAATTGGAACAACCACATAAACATATAAAATTTCTTGAGTATGGGAAAATGATTATAGACGACCTACTTCATTTTCATAGATATCCACTCATTAATCCAAGACCCATGATTGTAACTGAAATGGAATCAATAACTATGGTGAATAAATCCCTAGCGATATAGTTTATAAGCTTTAAAATGAGAGAAACAACTGAGGAAATTATACTCTTGAAAATTGAATGAAATAGAGTCAGAGACATACCAAGAGATTCGATTCACACTAAATTACACCTCAAACACCTAAGAATAAAATTGGAACCATCCATGTCTGATTTAAAAGATGGACTCCAGTAACTATGTATACATGATATGAAATATAAATTAAAATGAAGTTAAATCATATAATTATTGGGAAGAGATAAATGAAAATTTAACTCTTTTAATGAGGTGTAGGGTTTGGATGCACAATTTTACAAACCGTGCACCAAGCGTGAGGTCTCCTACATCCAAGGGGAAACCAAGATGAATGGTTTCTCTAGAAACCTAAATAATTTTTCAAACTATGTAGACACTGTGTGTTCCCATTAATAAAAATGTAGAATCAATCCAAACCATCTTCAAGACTAGCTCGTATGGTTTGGAAACTGTGCTACCACCTCTTGTAGGTCGCACAATCATGGTGAAATTTTAGCACTAATCAAGAACCACCTATGGTCCTTGAACTATAGGTACCAAATTTCTATTGAATCATGTCCTAAAACCTCATTTAATTCCAAGACCGTCCTGACCATTGATAAGAATTTCATTGACCCATTTACTCATCATTAGAAAACAAATAAGAAATGATACATATCCAATGACTGTTCATGAACTAAGAAAAAGTTTCAATTTCCTATATATCATAGTTTCATTTCCCAAAGAACACCCACCTTCTACAAGACAACAAACCAAATGTGGTTTTAAAATCACCACATTAATTGCATATATTAAACAAAGTCTCACTAACACCCACCAAATCATCCTGAAAACACCTGGCTCTCACCACCAATACATTTCCATTATACTTAGTCACAACGTATTCACACTCATATTCATTTAATTACCGCAAAAAACATCGATTTCATCCCATACTCAACTCCCAATGATATTCCACATTCAAAAATTTTACTCTAAAAAATTAATTTTCAGTTACACAGTAGTGAAATTTTTTTATGAAATAACTATAAATTATTTTTAGATCCACCTCAAGCCTGAATCCAATTCTTATCTAGATCATCCACATAACCTGACACCTTTTGTAAATCCCTATATAAATAAATAACTCAACTCATAGTTTCCTTAGAGGTGTCTTAGTGACACCTTAATTGATCCAAAAATAACTGCATATTTCCATATCCCTTCTAGCATGAGGGTTTTACTACTACGATCAAAACATCAATACCCTCTACAAGAGTGTCGTTTCATCCATATCATGTAAAGAAACTACATCTACTATAGAAAAATATCTAATTGAAACTAAATAAAATAAATATTATTTTCCATATATCTATTAGCTGAGTGAAAAAATGAAGAGTAAGCTATCACAAGTCCCTATATTCCAGGAATAATACCCATAACATTCATTGAAATCATGTACATCAAAAATATTTTACTCAAAGATGACCACTAGTGGACTTCCCACCCCACGATGTAACTAATACCTCTCCATGAGTGCAAAATACAAAGATGAACTTCATCAACTAGAATTAAAACTTATATAGATTAGTGGATAAATGATTCTATCATAGTGTAATTAGGACGATGTCATGATATTGTCCATGATTTTCTATTAACTTTGAGTTAACTATGATTTCATCATTGAATTATACCAAAAACTCACCAATAATGATGTCACCTCTACATTTAGGGAGATGTCAATTCTAAATAAAGTCCTTGGGTGTCCCTACCCACAAGTGTCACATCAGCTCCTGATCAATAGGATAAAAGAGGAACTGACTAAAAAAGCCTCACTAGCTCCTCTGCACTTATTTAGTTCTTCCACCATGACCAGAATATTTCTAAAAAAAGAAAATGGGCCATAATAGTAGTTTAAAACCAAGGATCCCCTGCATAGTCAATGTTCATCACATTGATTTTACTATAAATGATAAGTTCATTTTTACTAATGTATACTTTAAAATATCCCAAATGTAATCACACTCATCTAACACATTCCTACCATCCCATACTCACCAAAAACCCCTAGGTATTATGCTTTTCCTATGACCTCTCAATGAACCTGACTCAAATTCCCACGAGTCATACATCACTTGGACTAATCTTGAATACCCACTCAAGCATCTAACCATGACTCTTAGATATCCACACTCAGTAGGGTAATCAATCCCTTAATGTTTTCATCCAATGACCCAACCTTTCAAAAATATCAATTCCGAACACATGACCAATCATCAATTTGAACACCGTTCTAAGTTTATATCCATCTATGCATGATTTAACTCCCTATGCCTCATCTATCTAAAGTTAACATTGATCACCATATCAATAAATGTTAAAAAGGTAGGTTCAGGATCCTGAATGACCCCATCATGTCAATATTGGCCTGAAATCCCAAAACACAAGCACTCAAGGTTCTTCCATCAGAGAAGGAACCACGTAATAACCATTCCTTATGCAGATACTTGATGTTAACTAACATGAATTGATTCCCCCTATATGGTGTTCACTCATGATTCTCACTTAGTAACTCTAATAACATTGATCCAACCTCGCATGTGGCTACCTTAAATTATTGAATTCCGCCAAATCAATGGAAAAAAATTGTTCTATTCCCAAAACCATAAGTCCTCTCACTGAGGATACACATCGAAACGTACACATGTCACTTCTCATGGGCAGAATGAGTTACCCCATTGTAAGATAAATGAATCCTAGAACACCAAAATAAAAAACATACACTAGGTTCCATACCAATAGAAACAAAACAACTGAAAATGGATCCTGAATCCAAGAAACCCTTTTTAGGACCAATATACATGCCATGTGATCATACAGAAATGGTTCAAAAAATACATGATTTTATAAAAACACCCACACTATTGGGGAAAAAACCTAACTATTATCAAAAGAAGTAACCTCCCTATATCAAGCACATTCAATAACATAAGGGCCTCACAAAACATGACTTGAAGACTCAAAACTAGGTCACCATAAATTACCAAACCACCCGTACACATGGTCAAACAGAAACAGAATGGCTAGAGATTTCCAATATCAATAAATCTAGTGTAATTTCATATTTCCATTTAATTAATCATTAACATTGAAAACCCATGGATTCAAATTTCAAAACATTTCATTAACCAATATTGTCAAATCTATTAGATCCATTTAATTAATGATTCATTATTTTTTACTACATATAATTTAATTCAAAATTTATAATAACAAAAAAAATTATATGTTACTTACTAACACTTTATTTATCATGAAATATCACATTATAAGTGCTTTATACTTTTCTATTACACAAATGACACCTATTGTCTTGGTCGATAATGTTCCTCCACACACTTATATATAACCTATTTAAATGGATGGGGAAACATTGAATATGAAACCCTCTAAATCATTTACATCCATATAATTATTTGAAAGCATAAAACACATGGACCATATATGGATAATAACACTACCTATATAATGAATCCTAGGTAATTATCAATCACAATCAGTATACAAATAACATATCAGTCCTATGTTCCTAGAACATCAAAAAACACCCTCTTTATACAGTAGTCTAACAAATAAAAACTCATAAGTAAGTAAAATTACATCCAATTAAACTAATATAGGTTGAAAAGTAGAGAATGGTATAAGCACAAGGCAAAAAACACAAATTTTTCAGCCATAGAAGCTCGGTTCACCCCCAGTGAATTGAGCTATAGAACCCAAGGCATGAGAACATTACCAATCCTCCAAAATATCCTACCCTCATTTCTACTATGACCACATAGTAATATAAATGATATTTACTCTAATAACACCTTTTAACATATTTTACCTGGAGCCACTAGACTGGAGCCTCGAGTTAGTTTGTCGAATAACCTCAGGCGCGCCTGCCCATACGCTAGTGGATACTGACCGCAAGCATGGGTCTATAGCAACACCAACTTTAAAAAAACATGACATACTATTAAAATATAATTATATAATATTATTGTTATCACATAGTTGTAAGAATTTGATATATGGATAGTATTAATTAAATTAAAAAAATATATGAAAAAATATATTTTTATCAATTAATTGGAAAAAATAGAAATAACTTGAAAACGAAGCAAATCATTTTCTAAAAAAATATTTTTTGAGAAAAAATGACATTTTATGTAAATAAAGTAATTAAATAACTATTAGTTAATTATTTTAGTGAAATTTATATACTATATACTCATTAATATATTTTAACATTTATATTAATTGTTTTTTTAGACAAGAGAGAAGAATAATTCCAATGTTTCTCTTAAAAATTATATTTTTTTGAAAAAGTATTGTCATATATTTTTTAAAAATTATTTTCATATAGATTTTTTATATTTTTTGAAAAATTATATTTAAAAAAATTAAAATTTTTAATAAAAATTTCAAAATTATATTAGTATTAATTTTTTACAATTTTCGGAGAAGATTAATTTTTCGTTCCCTATTAAAAATTATTGACTTTTACTAAAAGGTTTCATTTTTTAATGAATTTAAAAATTTCATTGTTTTTTTAAGATACTTTAAAATGTTAATGTAGTTCAATTATAGATACATTAATCCATTTCAGTACATTTTAATTAATTTTATATTGAAATTTTGTATAAAATCCTTTTAAATCTTTAAAATTGTTTTTAGATAACCAATATCTCATCTTTTATACGTGATTAATTTTAAAATAAAAATTTCTAATTATGATAATATAATTTGGAAAAATTGATTCCGAATTTTTAATAATCACTATTTATATTATTTAATATGGTTAACTTAATTTTTTACCATAAGGAATAGTAAAAATTAATTACCGTGTTTAAGGTGAAAATGAGTTTATCATGCGGTTAAACTAAAATGACAATGGGTAAAACAAACTAAAAAATTATGAAACACCTATTTTATGTATCTATATAAATTATATATATTATAAGTTCTATAATGTTTCATTTTTAAACTTTTTTCATTTGAAAAATGTGGGAACACATTTTTCTTTTCAAAAATCACAAGTTTGTTACACACCTCACTTATAAAATTCCACTATCTATGAAGAATTTGTGTGAAAACAAAAATAAGTTGTTTAATAAAGAGGTAAAATCCCTAACAGAGAAAGTTATTTCATTTATTCCTCAAGCTCAAAAAATTAACATTAAACCAATATTATATAATACCATAAATATCTTGAATATACTGATATTTTATTATGTTAATTACATAAGATAACTCTTTCTCTTTTCCATCTAATGGGTTTCAAAATCATTATTCGTGTGTGCAGCAGACTACCGCCTGAGGGACTGATGTTATTAATTTTTTATCACCACCTCCCACAAATTGCTAAAATGATATAATCATTGGCTATAAATTATATTTATTCTGTTATTATTTTTTTTATCATAATATCATAATCCTATTCTTACCATCCATTCAGTGGGAATTAGATAACAATGTTTTTTTATGGTGAACTACCACCCAACTAATTGATGTGATTTATTCACACAATACATGGGAGGTTATAAGGATGTGTAAAATGAACATATTATATATATATATATTAAATTAAAAGGATTATATAAAGATAAAATATTATTACCTTTATTTATTTATCTTCTATAAAAAAATTGAAATAGTGTTCATGTGTATATACGACCGGCCGTCCCCATGAATGAGGTATTTAATTTTCCATATATACCTTTATGGATCCCTATAAATACGTATATAATTAATATATATAATATTAATATATAGGTTAATGTTTTTTGAGATAATATAACAATGAGAAATGAAATATTACCAAATAATAAGAAAATAACATACACAAAAAACAAAGCAATTATTTCCTAAAACTATACTTTAACATGGATTTACTGATAAACAGATAATAAAAAGGTCAAAAGTAAATTTTTATTTTCAAATATATATAATTATGGTTTCAATTGATTTTTGATAAACATAAATTTTTTATAATGTATTTCTAACACATTTCAAGGAATTCGAGACTTATGTAAGGGATTTTTGTCTCAATTTCCTTACTCTGAAACACATGTTATGTTTGGAACATGTCTTCTTTTCAAAAGTGTATATACGACCCCTTTCACATGTTATATACAGAATATAATTATTTAGTGATATTTAATTTTTCTTTTGATGTTAATCGTTAATGGTACTTGCAATTCAAAAGATACCAATGTGGAAAATATTTTATGTTATAATCACATCAATTATCCAGATTGTTTATCATCATGATTCTAATGGTGAAATTTTATGATCCATATCTAAATAAAATAATGGATTTTGTTATCATCCATTAATTTCATGATAATAAAAATTTTCCATAGTTTTTACTATCTTTATATACTCAAGAGTTCAAAACAACGTTTTTAAGAAAAATAATCTTTATTTCTCTATTCAGTCAAAAACCCCTTTTCTTCCAAAAAAATACTTTCTAAAAATATTTTTAATTTTTTTAACATTCTAATTTTTTTCCAAAATTATTTATTAGTTTTTAGGCTTAAAAGGTTTTTTTCAAAATGGAAAGGATATTTTCTTCAATTAAAATTTTAAATTATTTTTAAATATTCATTTAAATGTTTCAAAGGTTATTTTTAGTGAAAAGGATTTTAAAAATGTTTTACTTTTAAAAATGTGTTTTCAAAGTGGTAGGATATATTCCTTAAGAAATGTTCCAAGTCATATTTCCAAATCATTTTCCATTTACGATTACATCATTTTATGTAACTTATTCATTACTGATGATAATATTGAATCATATCATTGTTATTCTTTATTTGGATGGTTATTGTTTATGTTGATGAACTTTTTATGCAATAATTTTATTTTTCATGGCACATGTTTTTTTTAATTTATGAAATTTTTGTGAAACATTTTTACATTACGAGAGTTATGATGTGAGGATATGATAAATATTTTATGATATTGTTGCACACATACGTATGGTTTTCATTATGGCATGGTTGGTACCTATGTTTCCCTCAAATTTGTTGGATATGTAGTTATATATCATGGTATAATAATGGTATATAAGTTGTATGGATTGATCCACAATGGGAAATAGGTGCATCCTATCCCACTATGGTTAATATGTGCATCTTGATCCCCTATGTGAAAAATTTTCATCTTGATCCACTATGGGAATAATGTTTATCATGATCCTCAATATGAAATAGGAGATAAGTCTGAATCCACTATGTTGGTGGTCTTGGTACTTAGCGTTGAAATATAATTTTTTTTCTATATATAAAATGATTAAAAAATTTTATGAAACAATATTATGGTTATTGATTGATTTATGAGGACTTATATCCCTCTTAGTCCATGTAATATGAAATGATAAAGTTTTATGTCATGAATCTTGTATAAGATATTTGACGTGATAGGTATAAACTTTGAATTTAATGTTCATGATCACATACCCTTATTATTATATAATTATTTTATATTATGATATATTTATATATCTTATGCTTACCCTTACTGATCATATATAATCCCCATTTATTATAATTACTTTTCTAGGTTATGAATAAAAATTTTGGTAGGGTATTCCTAGGATGAGTTCAGTGTGAGAATATCATTATGGGAGATGTTGAAAATCAGTAATTAAATAAGAATACTATTTTTATATAATCAAAATACAATAAAATATTGTGGTACATAGGAATATATTTATGTAACTAATTGATTATTCATATAAAAGGATGTGATATTTATGTATAAAAGATTGGTTTACTATGGTTGGTATTAGAGGAAAGGTTTTTTCAATCTATGGATATTTGTATTAGAAAAACATTAGTGAGATACCTAGGGATATTTTAAAGTATATTTATGGGGATATATCATGGGATATCTCTAAGTATAAGTTTAAGGAAAACTAAATGTTTAGAAAAATATACTATAATTTTGGTGAAGGATTGAGAATTGGGTTTCAAGGAAATTATATCCCTATACAGATACTATATGTGTATGTGTCCTTAGAAAAAAGTATATAATGTTAATGGCTCTAAATATGGAACATTGATATGAACTTGATTGCCACTTGATGTATGAAAAATGACCTTTCTACACACCTATTTTGAAACTCTTAAGGGATATTATTTGTAAATTCACAAAATATTCACGAAACATCATGAAATATTTAAATAATAAATATGAATGGACTAGGTTGGGCCTAATGTTTAATAGAATGAAAATTAGGTTTCCGAATTTAGACATAATATATATACTTTTCATGATTATGTGGTTTTTCACTATTAGTAGTGGTTTTAACTCTATGATTTATAGTTTTAGTCAGTTCCTGGACCATGAATTGATCGTGTTAGTGATTAATGAGAAAAATAATTAAATGATTTTCCTGCTAAGAAATCAAAAATTATAGGACCTGTAATGGAAGATCTTGCTGTTACGATCATATAAAATACTCAATATTTGAATCGTACTGAACAGATAAATGCGAATATGGAACATTATTCTATTTATTCCTTCATGAGGAAATTTCCTCCTAATTTAGTGGTTTTGTTGATCCACTAGTTTTTGAGAAAATGATATGTTCCAATGAATATAAATTTTCAATTATTTGGTTTTTGGAGCATCAAAAAGTCATTTCAGATCACTTGATTTTTTTAGGAGAAACATATCCATCGTGGAATCTTATTAATAACATGAGAGTACAAGAGGAAATAGAATCTACAGAATGGGAAGTGATTATAGGGATATTTCTCAATAATTACATTCCTCATATTTGAGGTGAAATAATGACGAATGAATTTTTCAAGATCAGTCATGAAGATAGTGAATCTATTATTACCTAGAAATATAATATTAGAAGACTTTGATAGTACATATATAGTTTAATCATCACTCTAAAAATAATAATAGATCAATTAATTAGGGGAATAAAAACAATTATTCAATATATCTTAAATATAAGATACTTTAGTAGCTATGAATATGTAATTCAGTGTTCACTAAATGTCTAGATGAAAATAGATATTCCCAATATTATAATGTTTTTAATATGAAAAAGAAGATTAAGTTGCATAAAATCCAAAATGTGGAAAGAAATTACGTCCATCCTTATTCTCGAAATGTGGGAAGAAGCATTAAGATAATTACTTGAATGAAACTGGAAAGTGATTTAAATGTGTAAGATCTATTCATAAAGCATGTGAAAGTCAAAATTCTATTAATTGGATGGTTAATACAGTGAAGGAGAATATGAAACCAACTAATGCACCAATCACACTCAATTGTTTCATGCGAAATGAGTATATGCATTAGTTGAAGAAAAATACCAATACAATGGTTAATGAAGACGATAGACCACAAAATTCGTTGAAGATAATGGAAAAAGGGAAAGCTTATTCAATAACAATGCTTTAAGTGAATCATGATAATTAGGCCAAACTTATCCTCCCTCGTTTATTTGGTAATTTATATTTTATTTTGAATGAATGGGCCCTATGAATATCTTATTGTTCATCTGTATATAAATTTCATGTCATTTTGAGGATGTATTATCTCCCTCTATATGTATTATGGAACAATAATATAATAATTGACATTCCATTGGTATAAGTATGAACCCAATATTCTAATAAAAAAATTTCTATATAAGATAACAGATTATATATGGAATAAACGGTGAATTAAATTTTAGATGTTTATATGTCTCCATGTAACAATAATTTAAGTGTTTTGGACACCATCACGGGTTTATGATTTTTTGGTTTATTATAAGTTCATAGTTGTTAAAACTGTTTTTTTTGTTTTTATGTGATGGTATTATATCAAGATTAAGGTTATTTTAAGAGACATTTATGGAAATTAAACCATTTTGTTTTTTTATATGATTTAATAAAAAATTTACTTGGTGCTTAATTCCTTTACACACTATTGATATGTGATAAAAGGTAATAGTAATCATTATGGTTTAACTTATCTTTGATGTTGATGTAATTATTTTTTGTAGTCAATAAACATAAAAATTAAAAAAATCATTACTACTAGAGAATATTTATCTCTAATTCTGTTTTATAGAATATACATTAAGGATGTGGTAAGGTTTCATTGAGTACTATATTCAATTGTGTCTTATCGAGATCCATGGTTTACCTCAATGTCTTGGTAAAGTATTCATCATGTTTTTTATATATTTTTTATTTTTAGTACAATATATCACCCTCATATAGATGGTTAGTCTGAAAGAATAATTGAAACCTTATATGATATTCTAATACCGTTTTATATGGAATTAAAAGACGGCTGGTATCAACACCATCCTTTAATTGACCGTTGTTACAATTATAATTTTCAATCAATAATTCAGATGAACCATTATGAAGACCTTTATGACAAGAAGTTTATAAATATAATGTTTTGGAATGAAGTTATAGAATGAATGATATTGAGACCTAATAAGGATTATGATATTATAGATAAGGTTATATCCATTAATCAACACAAAATGACAACAATAAATTTGACTGACATTTTTTATTGGAATTAATAAAAGTGATTTAGATTTTGAAGTTGGTGAGGAGTTATTTCTATGAATATCTTCAAGTAATAAATAAGAGAAAACTATGCTCTATGATTATTGGTCCCTTTGAAATACTTGATCATATTGGGACCATAGATTATTATTTGTCTCTTCCACTGAATCTCACTTCAGTTCACAATGTGTTCTATGTACCTATCGTAAGAAAGTACTTACCTAATCCTTCACAAGTACAAAAATCAGATTTCAAACCCCTCTAGATTGATCTTTATTATATGGAATAATATATTGAAATTTTATATCATATATATTAATTTCTAGGATACAATACCACTCCCCTGGTCCTAGTTTTGTTAGAAAACTAGCAGCTTGTGAAAGCTATATAAAATCATGAGTATGTAATGAGGTAAAAGTTTCCTTAGTTATATGAATAATATTAACTTTTTAATGAAATCATATAGTGTATTAATTAGTGACTAATTAAATTTAAATGAAAATAAAAACCATTTAAAAACAAAGGAAATATTTTTTTGAAAATATATTTTGATGAAAACAAGTACATTTTATGTCAATAAATTAAATAAACCACTTTTGGTTAATTATATTAATAAATTTTTTTCATTATATATTCAATAAATTTTTTAAAATTAATTTTGTGTGTTTTTTAGATAATAGATTAGAATAAGTCATTATTTCTATAAAAAACTATATTTTTTTTAAAAGTAGTTTTGTCTTATTTTGTTAAATTGTTTTATTTTTTTCTGAAATTTTGCTTCTTTTTAAAAAATTAAATTCATTTTTTATATCATCATGTAAATATTATTTTAAGGTGATTTTTTTATAATTTTTTTAGATTTTATTTTTTTATGAATATTGAGAAATACTAATTTTTTATTAAGAATTTTCTTTTCATTTGAAGAATTAAAAAACATCAAAATTATGTTCCAATAGTTTTAATGGTAATTTTTTTTGAATTGTATATTAATTAATCCAATTTACATTATCTAAATCACTTTAATATTGAATTTTTATATAAAGTTTTTAAACATTTGAATATTTTCTCTTTATAAAAATTCTTTCTCATCACATCTCTAGGATTAATTTTTAATTAATTTTTTATAATTATATTAATGGATTTTTGAAAAATTGATTAAATTTGTTACATAATATTAATTAATTTTCTCTAATAATCTCAACATAAGTTTTTACCATAAAGAATAGTAAAAACATTAAAAATTAACTATCGTGGTTAAGGTGAAAATGGGTTTACCGGGGATAAACTAAAATGATTAGGCATTATATGACATAAAGTATTGTAAATCACCAATTTTATAAAAATATATAAACCTTATACTGTATACTTTATTTAACTTTCTCTTTTGGATCCTTCTTTTATTTGAAAAATGAGGGCAATCTTTTTTCTTTTAAATAATTACATGTGTGCCACTCACCACATATATAAAAGGCCACCCCCTTTAATATCCTATTCACTCTTCTGAAACCCTTTGGTTAAACTAATTTATGACCAAATGAATTCCTTCACTACCTCTTATAATCTTATAAGTATTAGTTTAGTTAGAAATCAATCCCATATACTCTTTTGATGTAAACTATAAAGAGGTGTCCAAAGAAGAGGTAACATTCCTAACTGATCATTTTATTTAATATATTCCTCACCATCCTTCAGTTATTATTAAAACAATATTATATAATAATATATTAATCATACATATACTAATATGTTATTATGTTAATGTAGTAACCTAAATCATTATCATATTCCTTCAAATGGGTTGTGAAACCATCATTTGTGTGTGTAGAGGACTGCCACCTAACAAATAAATATTATTTTTCTACTATCTCCACCTCTCATAGATGGATATGATAATGAACCTTTTATTTATATATGATATTTATGATGTTATTATAATTTTTTAATGATGATATCACATGTTCTTTCTTTCCTTCAAAATTGGGGGAATACGATAATGTTGTTCGTGTGTACGACAGACTACTGCCTAACTGAGCAATGTTATTTCTTAACTATTTACATGGAAGGTAATAAGTAAGGGTTTAAGGAATATTTATTATATACATGACATAAAAATTAATCTATAATTGTAAAATTATATTTAATTTTATTTCATTATTTCTTTTTCGGGAAAATAGAAACAACGTTCATGCATACGTACAACCGACTATCTCTATGAACAATTTATTACATTTTTTATCTACAATTTATAGGTTAATATAAATAAATATTAACATAATATATATTATATCCATATCAAGATTAATATTATGGAGATAGTTGAACATGATATAATGAATATTTCCAAAAATAAATAAATAAAAAATGAACATGAATTTGAAATAAATTATTGCCCAAAACCTGACATTAATAAGGAATTGTTAATAAATGTGTAATTAAAGAGTCATATGTAAATCATATATTTTATGATATATATGATTATGATTCTGAAATATTTTTTTAAAAAAATTATTTTAATTAAACTGGTGGGTTTATCATTTATGATTGAAGTTGACACTTATGTTTAGAAATTTTTGTCTCAATATTCTTTATTTGAAACATATATTATGTTATGCACCTTACTTTATTATGAGGTGTATATACAACCCCTTGGACATGTTAAATCATGAATATAATTATTTTTAGAATATTTAATTTTTAATTTAGTCGTAAAATTGAATGATACTTATGATTCAAGAGATACTAAGTAGGTAACAAGTTATGTTACACTCACATAGATTATCGTGATTATTTATGATTATGATTATAAAGATGAAACCCTATGATTCATATCTAAAGAAACCCATTAATATTATTACCCTCTATTTTTTCAATTCTTTAAATATTTTCCTTAAATTTTCTTCTCTTTATATACTCATGATTTCAAAAGAACGTTTTTAAGAAAATTTGTTTTTATTTTCCCCTTCAGTCAAAAAATCTTTTTCATCCAAAACCATTTTTGAAAACATTATTTCCTATAACTTTTTAACAATAAATAAATTATTTAATTATGATATTTTTACCCATGTTTTTTTTTAATTTATTTTTAATTGAATCTTAATGTCATTTTAAAAATAAGGAATGTTTGGTTTTTTACCAATAATGTTAAAGGAATATTTATTTTAACATGTATGATTTGAATGGTATTTTCCAGTTTCATGACAAAGTTATTATTTTTAGGATTAAGTTATATTTTTAAAAGCTTATTTTTATAGAAAATGATTTCTAAAATATTTTAGGATTTTTTCAATTTAAAATTGGATTTTCAAAATGGTAATTAAATTTTACTCAAGAAATGATTTAAATGATTTTTAAATATTTCTTTATAAATTTTCAATAATATTTTTAAAGAAAATTATATCCAAAAAGTTTTGTTTTTCAATTTTTTTCCAATTATAAAGTTTATATTTCTCAAGAAATTTCCAGAGTGATATTTCAAAAATAATTTTCAATATAAGATGATATCCTTTGATATTAATTATTATTTATTAGGGATAATATTAAATTAGACCATCCTTATAATTTCTATATATCTTTAATATTTATGTTGATGAAATTTTAATTAAACCAATTTATTTTTAATGGGTTATATTGGGGGTGAATTGATGAAAAAAATTATAAAACCCTTTTTCTTTACATTTGTGATGATGGGAATAAATAATGAATATTTAATGATCTTATGGGACATATAAGTGTGGTTTGCATTATAATATTGGTGGTACCTATATCTCCCCCCATTGGATTGGTTAATGCATTATATCTCATGTGTTAATAATGGTATACATGTGGATGAGTTTGATCGAATATGGGAAACAAACATGTCCTAACAAACAATATAAATCAAGTGAATCGTGACATACTATGGGAAATAGTAGCACTCTAATCAATTGTGGGGAACTTTTCTGTCCTGTTCAAGAATTGGAAACAATTGATAATACAAAATCCTCTTTTTTTTGTTCTTTGTTTTTAACCTTGACATATGAAATGGGGTTTTTGTATTCTTTTGTTGGTGACACAATTTTATGTATTGATCTTGTGGTTAAAAATTTATTTATGCTGAATTCTCACTTTTATAAGAAATATTTTATAAAATGATAAAAGGTTTTTATATGGATCAATTTTATGTTATATGAAAGGTTTAGTATGAAAATCATATGTTATGATCATGATAACATAACCTTAATCTTATCTTATTCATTCATATTATCATAGATTTATGTCTTTTATGTTTACCCTTTCAGAGCATCTAAGATCACACTTTATTATATATTCTTCCTCATGTAATGAATAAAATTATTGGTAAGGTATGACTAAGGGGAGTACATTGTGATAAGACCATTATGGGTGATGTTAGATGTCATTCATGAAATAACAAGATTGTGCTTCTGGTATCCAAAGGTACTAAATTATTATGGTCCTTGGGCATGTTTTATTTAAATGTTTTGAAAAGTCATCTAAAAAGTTTTTATATTTATGTGAAATATCTAAGGTTTAAATAAGTACAATGTTGATACTATAAAGAATTATTTTAGTAAGGAAATAATATAAATAATATCACAATATACCACTACTAGAATAAACTAGAATTGAAATAACATATGACAATTTCCAATAATAACCAATCTGAAGCATGATGTAATAATGAGAGGTACACTCTACATGTCATATAATTATATAATAAAAACCCTAAAAACCAAAATGATAAAAAGCCCATACACAATCCTCTGTCCAGACCTGGTCCTAAAATCCCATGATTCAATATATTAGACCTTGTATAAACCAAATGTCATGTACCTTTTCTAAATGTGTACCTGAAATAAGAAGCATCTTCTTATATACTCAAGAGCCATTGCTTACTAGGAAGGTTGTGAGTACACTCATTATTCCCCCAAAAACAGTTTTTAAATTAATAACCATTCTAAAAAATAGTTTATGCTAATTATAAAGGAATAAAAAAACACAAAAAATGAATCATGTTCTATAATAAACACTTATTAATTATCTATTTGACAACTGTGTTCCATATGGTCACCCAACCATCCAAACCTATTTCGAACATGGAAAATTATAAACCCTAATCATATTGTATATATATATATATTTAAATATTGAATTTATTACTCATTTCATGTCTTGGTCTAAAATATCAATAATTAAAAAACAAAACATAACATCAAATGATCTTAATGCTTCAATCTCTATATAGACACCCTATCCATAATTGACAAGTGACATTTTAAATGTTATTTTTCCCATATCATTATTTTTTCACCCTATCCATGAATAAAAAGTGTAATTTAAATTACATCATGTCAGGTATGCCAAAAATGATGGATATAAATCATGTATTAATGATAAGGAACAACATTCCAAATATTCCATCCCATTGGTTTTGAACCATCAAGTCCACCTTCTATAACTATTTCTTTATCACACAACTACCATGTTCCATAATAGATGTACTCTTCATCAAGGGTTCACCCATTTCAACATTATTTTGTTTACGTGGTCTAGAATACCCAAGAAATTTAGATCAATTACATACATAGATAATTCATTAATTTAACTCAATATTTACATGTTCTTCAAAAATATATACAAACATGAACATACCCCTCTACAAAATTCATGATATATCTAATTATGATATCATTTCACTTTACATACATTCACGTTAATCCAAAAATCCTAATATAACATGATAACATGTCAAACTCTAGGAAAGACGTTTTTAGTCTTATGATCTCTCTATTTAATTATTAAACAATGTATTAATTGTCCATAAAAACTGAAAAATGACACAAATAGAATATTTACTATTTTACATGTTGTAAAGTATTAAAAAAACATCATTGTCAAACATTTTTTATCCCTGATATTTAAAACATGTAACTTATCATTAAAAAAATAACAAATCCCAAGGATGTAATTTCCAATGAAAATAATAAAAATATCCATTAAAGTATTTTCCCCAAAAAAGTGGAACCATACCTTTATTTTAAATAAATATTTAGAACCCATTAAAAACCAATTAAAAAAACATTTAGGTGAATGCCTCATTCAGAAATAATTATATCCATCAAAACTCAATTTTCTCTCATTGAGAACCACAACCAGATCAAAATATAAGGAACCCTATTTAAAACATTTCAATAAAGCCTCCTAAGAATTTTAGAAATGTTTAGAATATAAAAAATTTCAATTGATCCCCTTAATATGTCATAAAAAATTATACCCAAATTAAACCATGTAGCTATTTACCGATGCTAACATATTAAAAGTCCATTAAAACATATTTACTCAGATAAACTCTCTATTTAAAAATTTACAATTTCATTACATGAGTTTAAAGGTATTTTTATACCCACAACTACCCCTAGTCTCAATCTCAAATCATAAACTGAACCAACAAGGTTCATGAAGGTTATATTGTATCAATTTTCACCACAATATAATTTTCTTGTTCGAGGACTGAAAATCATTGTGAGGAATTACATTGAAATTAAAAAATACCCCAAAAAATATCATGAATATGTGAAAATCCTTTAGACCATGTACCCAATGAACACAGAGAACCTCTCATGCAACCATAACCCTTTATTCAAGCTGAAACAACCACTATAAATACGGTGGAGGAATCCTTTGAAATGGGGTTCATAAACTTTATATGAAGAGGAACTACTAAGGAATACCTATTCCAAAAATAGAGAGGTAAAATGTCAGATACCTTCTCATAGATTATATTCATAATAAATACACCTGAAACACCAATGAATAAAACGAGAACCATCCATGGAAGATATGGGAAAATTATGTTTTCACCCCATGATTGTAGAGCTGAAATGGGAAGGAAAATATATTGAAATTTTGTGGAAAATGAAGGAAAAAAAGTAAAATTACCATTTTTAATGTGGTGTATGATTCAATCATGTGGTTTTCCTAACTATGAACCAACCTTGATATCTTATCTGTCTAATGGGAAATTGAGCTACATAATTTCCATCGCCATCTATATGGTTTGGTAAACTATATGAACACCATTCATTCCCCCTTTTCCAAGGGGATTATCAAGAAACATGATCTTTTAGGACACCTAGCACAATTTGAAAACTATTATCCCTCCCCCTACATGTCACATGGTCATGGGGAACTGTTAGCACTAACCATGAGAAAACTATGCACAATAAAATTTATGTGTCGAAATTCCCCTATTTCATGTCCCATACCCCCATAATACACCTGAGACCTCCTCTAATCTTAGTAATCATTTCATTAATAATTCTCAAAGGAGTGTAAACAAACAATAAATGAAAAAATACTTCTTAGAAAGATTTTGGGTATTTTATATTTCATGTATTTGATTCATTCTCCTCTCTATGGTACTTAAAATTATCTAGATAATTTTTTTAAGAGAATATAACCTTATTTCTCCTTTTCATGGTGAATTTTTAATTCCATATCCATGTTCTAAAAATTATTTTATTGATTTTTTTATACTTACTATTTTAAAAAGTTCATTTTAACTAAAATTGACTTTATTCACAAACTATTAAAAGGAATATTTTCAATGTTTGTTCTATATAAATCACTACATACTTTTTCAGAATTTTTAAAAGAATCATTTCATTAAATGTATATGCAATGAAAACAAATCTTCCATCATGTCCTTATTCTCCATGAATCTTCCATTATAAAATTCAATGGTTTTCTAATGAAGATAATATTCTCATTTTTATGGGAATTTTAGTTTTTAAATGTTACCAAAAGGAAAATGATATTTTCTATTGATTTTAAATGAATATTGTAAATGATTTTATACAATATATTTTTCCATTATGTTAAAATATTTTTGGTATTATTGTTACTCAATGTATATATTCTCTTAGTATACCATCTAATTTTTTTATGGTTTATTATTGATATATTTTAAAGATTATTTTATGAAACCTTGTTCTTTTCTAAAGGTTAATTAATTATGATCAAATGATGAACGTTTTAACGGTCTTATTGAACAAATATGTATAGTTTTCATTGTGTGATGGGTTAGTCGGAATTTATATCTCACCCAAATGCATTGGGAAAATATTTATGACTCATGATATAATATGAATTGTCATAGGCTGTGAAACTAGTCCACTGAGGGACTCTTGCAACTATAATAAACTTATTTGACTAAGAGAAAATGGGAATATAGAGTAAACCCATTTAAATTTGAGACTTTTTCCACTATGATAGTGTTGGCAGCGATCCTTGATTAAGGAAATGAATTTCTATACATTTTTTATACCAATTGTATTTCCTTATAATTAGGATATCCTATCATGGACCCAGATTTTTTTGATGATTCCAAAATCTTAAGACTCATACATATTATTAAAAAAATGTTTTATTACATTACTCATAATGTATCATCAATGGTATTTTAGATTTTTTTCATAAGTTATTATCATAATATCAAACCCTTTTTATCTTATTCTTATTTGTGATCATCAATTGATATCTACCATTTCTACACTCATTAAAGATTTAATCATACTATTTCTTATGTTTCCATTTCCCTGGATATGAGTAATTGTAATATTTTTGGTATTTATATGAAATGTATTTTTTGAGAACAAATTTCATATATATATTGATGATATTTCATGGAATATGATGATTATGTATCTAGTCATCAAAGACACTAAACCTTCATGGTTCCGAGGAATGTATTATCTTCAAAATTATGAAATATTCATCAAAAATTATTGTATATATATTTAAGTATTAATTGTGTCATAGTGTAGGTTTTATTTATCTGTTAACAAAGAGTTATAATATAAATGAGTATAGTACATAATTCAATCAATAAAAAATTAAAATGGAGATAAGAAAGGAATAAATGTAATAGGTTGATAAGAAGGTGTTATAATTTATGGTATATTTAGAATTAATTATATATTATATAATTTTTTACTTTGTTTAAAGATTCTTAATTCTCATACAAAGATTATTGATTTTAGTAAATGGTTCGAATAAGGAGGAATCATATTGGTAATGAATGGGAAAGACAAAGTAATAACTATCCTCATGAGAAAATTAATTGAATATTAGTTGCAATCAAAATATTTATTTATATTCTTACACAACATTCTCAATATATGAATTATACTGAGCATATAAATGAAAATGGAAGGATATACACACCATTGAATATTTCATGAGGAAAAATACACCCACCTTCAGTCCTTCCTTTAATAAACTAATTTTTAGATAAAAAAATCTTGTATTTCTTAAAGCATGATAAAAATATTCTTGGTTATTTATCATTTTGAATGTGAAGTTGATCAGTGGAGAAAACTTATTAAGAACCCTAGGAAAGAGGAAGAGATTATCACTGTCAAATGTGAATATTTTATGAGGTAATTTTTCAATAAGTAATATCCCTGAACTCTTTTCAAAAGAATGAAATGGAATTTCATGATATTATTAATAAGGATGGTGAATCTATCAGTACATATAAAAACAATTCACTATACATTAAAGGTATGATTCGTGTTTTTTTATAGGCACTAAAAAAATTGATTTAGTCCATATTGGGATAAAACCGCGTCTCCAAAATTAATTATTCATAAGGGACATTACTAGATATCAAAAAATCATTCAATGTTCCCTCAAAGAAAAAATATATAGTGGATAATCTAATTATTCTCATAGTAATGGGGAAACGATTTATAAGATGGTTAATATAAAAGATTCAAATAATAAAACCCATGGGGGAAAGAAAATTAGTAATTCCTAATTCCAAAAAAGTATAATTAAGTGTGGAATGAATTTATGTAAGTCTATTGGAAAATATTTTAATTATATAAAAGATTTCCATCATGAAAATGAATGTTGAATTAATGTGAATCGACCAACCAATGAAATGAAAACAGGGAAACATAAAATGAATAAAACTCCCAAAATCTAATTTTTCAATTATAAGGATTGTGTATTATTCCAATTAGTGTACAAATATAAGTTTTCATGATGATAATTGGTGTTTTCAAACTCCTATTCAAAGATACAGAGGGAAATATGATGTGATAAAAACCTCTAGATTGGGTCACGATATTGATGTGTGAATGTTATAGTTTTAATCCACTATAAAACCATTAATTTGGTGTTTTAATTTAGTTTCACACACATTTTTATATTTTATGAATTTACCATGTTTATCACATTATCACCTCGACCATTATGTGTGGAATTATTAGTGAAAACTAATAATTGTATGATGATGACATCTCAAGTCTATAACTCCTCTCCAGATGAATTTTATACAAATTTGGATCCAAAAAATCATGTTATTGATACTCTAGTAGTTTTTTTATTTTGGGCAAGGGTTATATCCTTATATTTGGAGATCATATTAATTTCTAGGTAAAATAAGGCATGTTTGATATTCCGAATCAACCTATGATTATATATATGTGAAAGGATATACATGAACTCCCATTATAAATCTCTTAATTTATATGGGGATTAATATATATTCATGAGGGGTACTTATATCAAATGGTTGAGGGGAAAAATAGTATTGAATATAATCATATTATTTAAGAATATGATGATATATATCTTAAAGGGGTTTATAGTATTCTACTGAAATAGGATGGGGGTTTTCAATAGAACTGAAACCCAAAGTTAAAAAAATTTCAAAGGCTACTTCAAGAATATACCAAATTGAGTTTTTAGGATTTTGAGAAGAAACCACAAGAGAATATAGAAATGGAATTCATATTCCTAATTGTGTTACCATGGGGTGAAACACTTCTTTTATTTAAGAAGAATGATGTGTCAATGAGTCATTACTTTTATTATAAGGAATATAACAAGACCATTATTAAGAACAAGTATCATCTACCCAATATTCATGATTTCATTTGGAATACAAAATGATCAATATATTTAAAATATTTCCATTAATTTGGGATTTTATTTATTAAGGGTGAAGAAGGTGGATGTACCAAATAATGTATTCCATATATGACACAATCTTTAAAAATTTATAGTGATCCTAATTACACATACTAATTCCCCTAATATATTTTTGGATCTAATCAACTATTTCATTAGTGAATACCTTGATCGATCTGTGGCAGTATTTGAAAATATTTTCTTATATATTCAAAGATAAATGAAGAAAATGAAAATCATTCTAATATTTTTCTGAAGATTATGAAAACGGAGTAACTCTAGGCTAAAATTATCAAGTGTGAATTTTAGCTATAGAAAGTATCATTCTTGGGACATGTTATCATTTGTGAGGTGATATCTAATGATGCTTGTAATATGGAAGTTATTTAATAATAGCCTTGACCAACCACTGGACTAAAACACATTTTTTTCTTAGCTTGTATAGAAACTACCAATTCATTTTACGAATTTTATCACAGCCATAAAATCCAACAACCAAGTTGATGTAGAAGGGATACAAGTTAATTTGGATAGATGAATATGATGGAATTTTTGAGGAACTAGAGAGAAAGTTGTTTAGTGAATTTATTCTTTCACTACACTATATTAGTCAAGAGTTTTTTATTTAGAGTGATTCATCAAAGTAGTTTCTGGAAAAATTACCTATATAGAGTGACATTTTAGTAGAGTACACTTCTTGATAATTGACGTTCCATGAGAAAAATTAACTGACACATTATTTTGGGATGGAAATGGTAATTTTACATTAAATATACAGTGTCATTATATATATACGGTAAAATGTGTGATATATATAATAATAATAAAATATTAAAGTATATATTTTCAATGATAGAGTTTAATATGTGCCAAAGAACATGGTTAGAGTTTATTTAAGATTATGATTAGTGAACATTGTGTGTAATCTGTAAAGTCGGAAGGTCTATGCCAATTTTTACATGATACAGATTTAATTAGATATAATACTTAGGGATTTGTTTTGGATTAACCATAAAATTACAAGTAAAGGGGAAAGAACCTATCATTTTCAGATTAATTTCCAACCATCCAATCATGTGATGAAAAATTGGTGCTTGAGGAAGATGTGGAGTAGTAAAATACGGCAAGGACTCTTCCAGAGTTCAACCTTTATAATAATGAAATTATCAGTTTCATGAACTAGTATGTATCATAGAAATAGAAAACATAAAGGGGGGTTTTAAGAAGAATTTATATCTTCAATATCTATCTATCTTAGAATCATAATTATTTATAATGATCACAAAGAGTATATATAGAGGAAAAAAATGAAAAGTGATATTGTGGAGTTTTATCCTGATGCTAGTTTATTAATAATTTAAGGATGAACATCATAAGTCTAAGGGTATGTTATAACCAGTAACCATACAAAAATATAAATGTCAAAATCACCATGTATTTCATGAAAAGACTCCCAAGACATCTAAAGGCTATAAATACATCTTGGTAGTATTTAGTAACTTAATATTATCAACCAGATTCATTACTATTATAGAATATTTTTGTATTGATCATATTTTTAGAAAGTACATTAATGAAGGGGTAAGGTTGCATGATTTGATATTTTATATTATTTATAATCAAGATCCATGATTTAAAATAATGTTCATGTGAAGTCTTAAGTTGGATTTGAATATTTAGTTGAGGTTTATCAGTTCATATCCCAGTATTACACATGGTCACACTGAAAGAACCATTCAAACCGTTGAATATATATTGAGTTCTTTCCCAATCAATTTTAAATTTGGTTTGAATCCAAAATGTCATATTTTTTAATTTTTATACAACAATAGAATTCAATCGTACATTTAGATGTATCCTTATGAATACCTATTTGGATAAAAGAGTAGAACACTGACAGACTAAGATGAAGCTCAAGAATACAAAATATAAGCAGATGCGATTTCTATGGAAATTGAAGATAAATTTTAAACCATTCAATAACATATCAATGAAGCTCAGAGTTTATAGAAGAGTTATAAAGATATCCATCTGTGTGATTTGGAGTTTGAAGTTATAGAGAAGGTATTATTATAGAAATCTTATTTGAATAATGTTAGGATATTTGGACAGAAGGAGAAGCTAACACCTAGATACATTGGTCCCTATAGGATTATTCATTGAGTAGGGATAATAACTTTTCTCTTGGAACATTAACCAAACCACTCCAAATTTCATGACTTGTTCCTTTTATATCTTTTTGGGAAGTAAATTCTTGATCCATCCATGTATTGAACTAAATAGTTATACAAGTAGATAATGATATTTATTACGATGAAAAAATGGTGAAAATTCTTGATTGAATAAGTAATTTATTATGAAATAAGATTAGTCATCTAGTATGATTTATATGGAAATACCATAGGTTTTATAATGTTATATTAGAACTATAAGATATAATGTAGTAGACGTATCCTAGTTTTTATTATATTGGAGTAATGGGATTTTATGGGTGAAATTCTTATAAGGTATGTTAAGTAATACCCAATGATTATATAATAGAGTTTTATCAATAATTTTTTTCTTTTAATTTATTTCTTTATATGAAACACTAACTTTATATGAACCGTGATATGTTATTGAAATATTATTATTAAATTTCATTGATACCATAGGGATCATGTATTAGTGGGTATGAATAATGCTAAATAAATTATGAAATATTTGAAAACAATTTTTCCTTTGTGAAAGTGTATTGATTAATTATTAGAAAATATGTACTCAAAAATTAATAGTAATTAAATTAATATTTAATAAGACCTAAATTTTAATGGACTTTTATTTTTTTTATATATGATGTACTTTAATCTGAAAAAAATTAATTTATCATGACTTATCAATGATAAAATATATATCAAATCTATATTACAAAATTGATAATCATTTACACATCTATTATAAATTTTTTATAAATAATGATTTGAGAGAGGCATATATTGACCTCCCTATTATTATCATAGAAACTATAATAATTTTTAGAAACATTAATTGGGAGAGGCATATATTATATAATAAAGTGTCAATTATTGGGAAATTTTCAACCCACCCAACTTCTAAAAAGGAACCTCCACTTCTCACTTCTCTACACTAGGTGATAAAAATAAGTCATATAATAATTACCCAAATAAATTCATAAAATATATAGCTACCTCATATATCTCTTTTTATCAACACAATATAATCTAAAAAATAATTATGTCATAAGATAAAGGAAGATACCGAATAAATAGGTAATTATATTTACTGATCTCATTCTTGTTTTTTTTTCTTTAAACATCCAAATATTCTATAACAATCATAACATTAGGAAAATAATATACTTCATATAATGAAATTTGGTTACATTAATTATAAAACCATTTTATGTCTCCATTATAAATAATGGAAAATAAAAACATCACTCATGCGTACGTATGGAATAAATACACAATGAGGTGATGCATTTTATTCTTAAACATTGTCACTCATAGATGAATATATGTATATAATAAACAGATATGATTTTATAACATAATTATGATAATTGTTAAATATTATCTACATTCATACATTCTCATTAATTGGAAAATGATAACGTCACTCATGTGTACGAGTGGACTGCAACCTTCACGAAGCATTGCGATTTAGTTTTCATTTCCTCTAAAAATGGATTGTAATAAGTATAAAATTAATGAATTTATAATATATTTATGATACTATAATTAATTAATAAAATATTATTATTATTTAACTTTATTTATATCTATTCATTACAAAATTAAAATATAACTTTTGTGTATGCAGGAACCACCGTCTTGATGAAGTGATGAAATTATTTTTTCATCACCACTTTATATGAATGGTTATGAAACTATATAGTGAGTAATTATTATAATTATAAAATGAGTTTTATTATAAATATTAATAAACTAGTAACATGGATTGTGTACTAGAACCATAAAACTAAAACATGCATAGGAAATAGAATAGTTAACAACTAAATATTGATTTCAATGAAATTTTTTTATTAATGGGTTAGTATAAGTTATAAGGGAATAATAAATTATAGCATGATTATGAATATGGTTTTGGTAAAGATTTATAATAAAAATATAAATTTTATATTGGAGATTATGGGAACTTTAAGTGAAATTTGGGACATTCGGTAAGTAATTATGTTATAATGTCATTTTATAAGAGGTTATTTATTCTTTAATATCCTTTGAAAAAATTATTGATATTAATCTCATAAATTCCATCTAGTTTATTATCCTATGGTTATTTCTATGTTTTTTATTTTTTTCCCTTCACTCTTCTATATTTGGTACTGAAGACTATATAAAAAATGTTTTTAAGAAAGTCTGAACTTATTTCATCTTTAGTTAGAAGAATATTTATTTCTACATTCATGTTCTTCAAATTAGTTTATAGAATTTTTTACCTAAAATAATTTTTTTTTTAAATTTGTAAGTCTAAATACATATGATTTTTTTACAAAAAATTAAAATCGATCATTTAATAGGTTTTTTATGACTCACCTATTACTTTTTACAAATGTGTGAAAAGAATGTTATTTTTTTACATGTATGACATGAATTGATTTTCACACTATCATTATAGAAAAAAATATTTTCATATGTAGATATCACATCTTAATGATTAATATTAATTCAATAATATTATTATTGGTAATGATGGTGTAAAATTCTGTTCATGTTGTACATGTTGAAATAAATAATCCTTTTAAATTTTCTCTAAAATCAAACTAGAAATTATTTTGAAAATTACATGATCATTCCCTTAACAAAATTAAAAAATGAATATGGGTAGAAACTTCTTATGAAGTAATATTTAAATGGTTAAAAATATTACATAATCTGGGTTTTTTATGAAAAAGGATTTCTGATCGAAGTGAAAAATAAATTCATATTTTATTAAAAACATTTACTCAATCATTTTAAGAACCAATGGCATGAAAAATTATACTCTTAATTAGAAAACCTCATCCATAAACAATGGTTAAAAAAAATATTGGTTTAATTTATAAAAACAAAATAACCACCCCCAAGGGATATGCAAACATATCCAATTTTGAATAATGATTATGTTAAGAAATAAACCATTACAACTTTTATGAATTAGGAATCAAAGGACCCATAAATAAAATGAAATAAAATAAAACCTTAAATAACATAAAGGTAAATAGATTTATGATATAAAAAATCAATTTAGAATTATATATACAAAACAGAGAAAATAAGTGGTGAATATGGAATATGTCTCACATAGGTAAATGTGATATGTGAAACATATGCCTTGAGTTCAACTTATCACATACATTCTTTATCTTCAAAAATAATAAAATAATTTTAAATATTTACTTTATTAAGAAAATATTTCATGTTTTTACCATTATTAACATGTTGTACACAATTACTTGATCAATTATGTTTTCATTGTGTATTTCGATGATATTTTACTTATGTGTTAAGAGAGACTTTGATAGGATGACTATTGTTCTAAGTGGTTTTTATTTAAATTTATAAAAATAATATTCATGAAATAATAATCATAATTATAGATAAATTATAATATTAATACCAACAATTAATTATTAATTTGATAAATGTTGTATGCTGCAATCATTTAGATAGTAGGTTCTATGTATGCATAAGTATTTTTTCCATTTTTTTTAATAATCATTGTTTAAAATAGGTAGCTAATATTTTACTTTTAAATAATAATAATAATATTTTATATAAAATATTATTTCTTCAATTGTACTTACATATATCATCAATGTCTTTTCATCATGAAAAGAGACTCTTTTCGCTTCTTGAAGGCTCTAGTCCACACAAACATGAACAACATTATCATCTTTCTCTGAGTTAAAATTTGAGAAATAAAATTATACAATATCATTTCATAGTGATAAATACGACATTAATATACTTATTGTATCACTTATATCAGATATATTCATTAATTGTATACTTATTACCCTATATGTAATGCATTAGTAAAAATGATTTACATCACTTTGAAAAGCGGTAGTCTGTTGTACACTTGAGTGGAATTATCTTATCCCATATAGA
Source organism: Viscum album (assembly GCA_963277665.1). NCBI lineage: Eukaryota > Viridiplantae > Streptophyta > Magnoliopsida > Santalales > Viscaceae > Viscum > Viscum album. Next base: position 2,052,602,232 of record OY728153.1, on the reverse strand, counting down.
AAGGAATATAAAAATTCATATGTGATAAAAATAATACATATATATAATTATGATATAAATAGAAAATATATACATTATATAAATCATCATACCCAACCGCGATAAGTATTGATGGGAAACGTGTCACATCATTTCATGATGCGGTAGTCTACTATACACACTAGTGACATTATCATTTCACAATTAAGAGAAGAGAAGATGGATATAGTTCATTACTTTAAAATAATAAAATATAAGTATATGGAAGATATAATTTTTATATTACAATAATAAATGAGGAAGTGTTTAGGGAGTTAGAAGAAGAAATAATCTAAAAACACATATTTATGAATATTACCTATTCTCGAAAAACCTCATTAATATTTTGACTAAAGTATTCCTAGAATGAATTTATGTTCAATAAGTTCTTCCATGATAATGGTATGTATGTTAGTAAGTGATTAGGGAAGGTATTTCACAAACAAAATGTTCTAGAAGGTGTGGAGAAGAGAGAGATGGGGTGGCCTTTTATAAGTTGAGTTTCACATCAATACTTTTTTGAAAAGAAAAAGGAATAAAATATTTTTCCAATGAAAAATGAAAAAATGGGGTATTAACATGCCTTAAAAATTTCACGGTCAAAATATGTCCTGATTATTGGTTTTTGGACATGTTATTGGGTCATTTTTAAAACTTATCTTTTTATTTTAACGCACCGCAAAATGATTTTTTACATTAACTGTAGTAAATAATTACTACAGTTTTATTATTCATTATGGTAAAATATTAGTATGAAATTATTGAAATTTTTTAATTATTTAATAAAAAAATATTCAATCCATTTTTTCATGTTATATTCATATATATGAAAAAATATAACTTTAAATCAATCCCATGGACCAGACGAGAAAGCTGGTTTTCCAAGATAAAATGTTCAAAATTACACAACGTTTTTATAACTAAATACAATATAAAAAATATTCCAATGGAAGAAACTATAATAATAGATATTTAAATTAAATAATTTTACTTTTTCAAAAATAAAATATAATTTATCATTATAAATAATTTTTTAAAAAATTTGTTTTCCATTAAAATCCATTATTTTCCCCTTTCATTATAAAATGAAAAATTTAAGAAAAATCAAAAAAATTCATGCTAAGGTAATTTTGGTAAGAAGATTTCAAAAATTGAGTTAATTTTTTACAATAAATTTTCTAAATATGTAAATAATTAATTATAGGGTCTGTGCGCAAAGAGTCACTAAAGCACCTTTTAGAAAAATTGATTTTTTCCAAAAACATATATTTTACTTTCAAGGGATTCTTATTTTATTTACAATAAATAGATAACAATTTAATTTATTTTATACATGGATAAATGATATTATTTTCATAATTTAATTAATATTATTCGTATCCAAAAATCTAATGCCTATTTTATTATATTAATGTTTATATAATATTATTTAAATAATGTATTCTCTTTCATTCAAAATTGGTGTTGTGTGCATTGTAATCTATTGATGAAATTAAATTTATTTAAAATTAAATATATAATAATTTATTTTGGTGTCTCATTATATGCTAGGATTTATGTTTCTTGGCATATAAACTGTTGAACATGAAGATACTACTTTAAACTCATGGGTGTTATAGGAAATATAATTTCATGCCCCCATCAGAGAGTATATACCATAAAAATGTGTACCATTAAATCCTAAAATATTAATCATTAAAAAACTCATGGAATGTAATTAATTTTCCTAATAATTTCATCATGGAACCATATAATAACTCAATGGAATGAAATGAGTTTTATAAGGGTTTAATCATGACTAAATTACACAGTGGGAAGGAAATGGGTTTTATAAAATTATCCAAAAATCATCATCATTATAATGCCTATAATTAAGGATATTTGATGATATCATTATATGATATCCCAAATAATGTATAATTAACATAAAATAATTTTATAATATAAGAAAAACACCTTTAAAATATCATTATAACTTTTATTAATGAAAATACCATTTTGATATTGATATTACTTGTTGAAAATATAATAATTTCCCAAAAATTATGAAAAAAAATTTCATTGAGTGAATTCTTATAAACATTTAAATTAATATTAAAACATATGATTTTTCATTATTATAATTTTTTTTCATTCTATTAATGTTAAAATAATTATTCCTTTTACATTTTTGGTAAAAACTCAAAAGTCATTTTTTCCAAAAAACATTAAAAATGTTATTTTAAAAGGTTTTTCTTGAAAATAAATCATAGTTTAACATGAAATTAAAAAAATTAAAATAAAATATTAAAAAAATTTATTAAAACATGTTTTGAAAATATGGATGTGGTAGGAAAAAAATATTTTATTATTGAAGAGACAAATAATATGTATTTTTCTTTAAAATATTATTTTGGTGTCTTGAGTTCTTTCAGAGAGGAAAATGAAAAGAAACAAATTATTACGTAGAAATAACCAAATAAGATGAAAATTAATGACTTCATTGATAGGAAGTTCAAAAAATTTCAACTTCAGAAACTTAATCATTGATAGTACCAATAACCAATGTGATTATAACATAGATCCTTAACCTCATGTTTGACTTGATTCGAAAGCACTTTGACCTCATATATAATGATTTTAAATTTAATATACCACTAAAATAGAAACATTTAAATGCATATAATAAAATATATTATCCAATTGTTACATTTCAAACCCAATTTATTAATAATTCAATATTAAAATCATCATTTTCATGTGTTCTCTATTTCATTTTTTCTACTGAATTTTGGTTCAGTAGTTTTGGTACTTGTAATTTCATCATGGTTCTAACATCTACTGTATGTTATACATGACTTAAATATCATATATACTCTATCTATATATATACATATTTGTATTAATCCATAAGATGTAGAGAGAGAAAAATTAGTTACATCCTTTATATAGATGGTAGGTCATACGGACAGATAAAAGAATTTTTCAAATTTTGAATGATGAATGAATAAAAGGTAAATTATTATTTAAAATTTAATGAATAATTATTATATCAAATGTATTCCTCAAATATATCCTTATTACCTTCCACATAATACATAAACAGAAAACAAATCACATTTCTTTTTGGAGGTGGTAGCCGACATGTATGCACAAGGGACATTATCGTTATCCAACAAATTGGAAGGTAAGAATGTAGATATGATATTATAATTCCATAAGAATAAAAATAACCTAAAAAATATATAAATTTAAAACCCATAATAATAAAAATATACGAAATATGGAGATAAAAATTGAATTATATCCCTTCATGGAGGTTGTAATCCACATGTACACATGAGCGATGCTTTCAATTCACATTTGATGAAATATAGGGTGGATGTTTGTGGAAAACTAATAATAATAATAAAATGTCTATTGAGTATTTATAAGTTATTATTTTATGATGGATAATATTAATTTATATGAGGTAGAATAATAATGAAATTGAATGTTTTCGGGTAATAGGATTCCATCTTCTTTGGGTAGAATCATTTATATCACATCTTAAAGGCCATTGGAATAGCATTTTAAGATGGTGAAAACATCGAATTCATGGATGGGGAATTTTTAATAATTTCTAGCTAGTTGTTGGGTGATCTAAAATGCTCAATGTGGTGTAAATAATTGAAATAGGGGTGGTAGGGGTGTCCGTTTATATGTGTGGGAGAGGGTACAAATGGAATTTATTAAAAAAATTAAAATCTAATAAAGTGATTCTTAAGATAAATACTTCGAAAGGAGGGATATGCAAATGTGGGATGGGTTGAGGTAAAATATTGACATCAATTAGGATTTTGGAAAGTTTAATTGGTAAATTTATATTAATATCATGGTTTAACCTTTCATAAACCCGTTTTAACCATAACCATGGTAAAGAATTATTACCGATTTTTTATTCATTATGAACAAAGCTGACGAGCTTATACCCGAGTGTTAAAGGACCATTCTTGAAATCCTAGAGATCCTGGGATCAAGACATGTTGGGTGTAGGAACTACTATATTACAATAGCTGTAGTGACACGAGCAATGATACATGAAGGTAGTGACATATGCATGATGCTGGAAGGTGGTGACGTAGGCATGACGTAAGTAGGATGATGGTTAAATGACACTGCTCTATGTTTTCAGTCCAGGTAATGGGTTTCATTCCCACTGTTTATATAGACCATGTACTTTACAAATAAGGCTTGATGGATGGACTATCCCTTGGGGGGTTATGGCCTAACATTTTAGCCTATGTGAGTGGTGTGTGTGTGCATGTGTTTGAATATAATTGTACCACCGATCACCTAATATATATATATATATTCATAATGACCAAAAATGAATGTCAAATTGTAATAAAATTTGGAAATGATTATTCATAATGTAGAGTAAATTTCATCAAATTAACATCAATGATATGGAAGAATTTAATTTAAAATTAAATATAATAATTTTACTTTTAAATCCATTTAAAAACAAAATGGAACATTTTAAATGTTTAAATGAAAAATCAGTTTTCAATAAAAATCATTATTTTTCACTATTCATTGAAATTTGAAATTTTTTGAAAATTTTCAAAACATTACTCTAAGATAATTTTTAAATGTTGATTTCAAAAATTATGTTCATATTTAAAAAAAATTCCAAATGTGACAAATATTAAATATATTATCTTATCCGGAAAAAATAAAATCCATTTTTGAGGTAAAATTTATTTTAAAAACATATAAGGATGTTGTTTATGATTAAATAATTATTTATCAATATAATTTCCCTATCAAACAACTATACACATTTTTCTCAAATGTATTTGTTCCTATTTATACAACTAATTTAATGAATATGTTATAAATATATATTATCATGCAATTCATTTAAACTCAGAATTCCATGTTTCATATACCATGGAAGAAATTAAATTTATTTTTAAATATATACATCATAAAATATAAGGGAGTTTAATTTTACCCCTTTAAAATTAATTTCACCCATAAAATTACATCATTTTGATATAAATTTTTTTTATATCTGTGTTTTATCATATCCTCAGGTTTCGATAAAACTTCTTCATGTTTTTGATTACTCTAGAGATCTTTAACCAAATAAGTAGTCTTAATTTGTAGCAAATTTTATCAATGATACTAGAATAGTATTGGTTTTCATGTAAATATTTTTAAAATTATTTGTGGCTATTACGAGACTGTGAAAATTTATGGCGCATGATTCTTAGGCCCAGTGTGCCAAGAATGGAATTTTGAACTTTTTTTAAAGTACGTTCATTAAATGTACAAGCAACATTTTCTAACTTTTGAACCAGTGCTTGGAATTGAAATATGAGAGTATTTTGGAATCCGCTGCGTTGAGATTCTCTTAAGAAAGGCCTCACTATGACTGTAGTAATTTAGGAGAAAAATATAAAATTTTGGAGTTTACAAAGAAATAATAATATAACTTAACAATGTTTTTTTATTTTTCTCCAACGGTTGAGCGACATTGGTGAGTCTGCTGAGTTGTCTAGAAATTAATGGATTGACCCTTCATTTTCAAAACCACTCTATTGATATATGAGAGGTGCATTAATTAACTTATTAATGAACATCATTAAAGCTTCATTGCGATAAGCTCTCGTCCTCCATCTATTTAAGTCAGACTCGGGTTGGAGTTTTGACATTACTTCATCATGCGAGGAACCTCTGATGAAGTGACGCGACTTCTTCCACCGATGAGGAATGGAAGATTAAACATCATTTTAGGGATCTACAACGAATGTCCGTGGCTTTCACAAACAATGATTCTTCATCCACCACCATGATTTCCATAGTGAATCTCGAGGTAGGGGGTTTATGTTTGGAATGGTGTTTATCATTATTTTGATGTGATGTGTAAATTACTCCCACTTGTTATAATGCTAAAATAGATGGAGCGGGCCAAATGTACAAGGCCAATACCATCTTTCCCTTTTTCATCATTTCATTCTTCATGGGATGATTTTTCAACTCGATGACTAGTGGGTTGTGGGAGGCACACAATGATGGTGGCATCCCGAGAGGGGAATAGGCGCGTCCGGAAGGATAAACAGACCAATATAGCTCACCTGGTGGCTTGCAGAAGATCCACAGTCACAAAACCTATGTGGTAGCACCGGCGACAAGGGCCAGAGACCGGCGCCAGTGGTGATGGTAGCGGCCAGCACTCATAGGCCGCAGAAGAGAGGTAGTGACCGAAGTCACTACGACAAACCGAAGGGGCATCCAATGTTGGCCGACTGCGGAGACGGCAAGGCAACATGCCGTCATGCACCGCTGTGGTCTAGGATACAGTTTTGAAGTCATGGAGAAAAGAGGGGACCTCCTCCTTGTGGTTTCTACCGAAAACTAGGAGGCACAACCTGGCTCCGCCAATCAAAGAGTCGAACAGATCTTTAAGCCGTTTGGGAGGCGGACCGCGCGACCCCTATGTGGGTCGTGCTAGCCAGCGTGCCAAACCTCCCTAGCCTAGGCCATCCATGGCAATCCAAGAAGGGTCAGACCCATATCGGGTTGCGTCAACCTGAACTGGGTCGTGTCGGCCCAGACGAGGTTTGGCCGGGTCGGTCCGACCGGGTCAGACCCAACCCGGACCCATTCGGGCCCAGTTTTTCTTAAAAGCTATATATTACGAACCAGACGTCTGTTTGATGAACCCTCTATGGTGCTGGGATCCTTGGAGTGAGAAGATCATTTTGAGATACTCCACTTGAGTATTGGAGAATGTTGGAGTATGACCAGGTTGGATTGACCTCGAATCCAACCAGGCCATCGGCATTAAAATTCCAATAACTTACAAACTGGGTGTCTGGTTGACACACCGTCTCTTGATTTGGTACTATTATATCATGATGGAACATTGGGTAACTTATTCATGGGACTTTTTTCCAGTTGAAAAATTACCGGTGGCTTGAGAAGCATTTTCTCCTAGAATGAAGCTTTCTATGAGCAGGAATCTAGTCGCTGGCTGAGAGATGGTTGTTCAAGACAGACGATACATAAGATAGTACCAAGCGTTCTTTTGTGGGTCAGCACCTAGTGATCCTGTGTTTCTCAGCAACTAGTGATCTTGTGTGGATCATCACCTAGTGATCTTGTGTGGATCACCACCTAGAGACTATGTGTGGAAGAACATTCTAGCGACATTGTGCAGTTCATCATTTGAGCGAACCTATGTGGATCAACATTCTCACAACCCGAAGAGGACCAGCCTTAAAACGACCCATCGTGGATCAGCGACATACCGATCCTGTATGGGTAAGATATTATTTGGGTATTGCGGGGGGTTATTATTTATTGATCCTATGTGGATCATACTCCATATGGTCAGTAGCAGTACATCTTGACAGAATAAGATGATCAAACTTAGGACTAATCATCTGTACTTATGTACTTTAGTTATACCTGGTTTTTGAGCCTAGTCTTTTCCTTAGTGCTTTTTGATTAAGATAATGTTTTTTTGGTTTAATTTGTGGTATTCTGAGATACCCTTGGTGGTCTCATGGTCCTTATTGGGTATTGTTATACTCACCCCTACACGAGCATCACCTGTACTTTATTGTGTCTTGTGAATACTAAGGGAAACCTTGAATGAGACTCAAGGAGCTAGGACTTAATATTTGTTGATGGTGATAGTTGATGTGGAGAGATTTGGAGATGATCTGTACCTACCCTTCAGGTAGGATCCTCAGTGGATGATCTCATGAGCTATTTTCTATTTTCAGCTGTAGTTTTATCTTTTCAGTTGGGCTTGTATTCCAGTCCCTTTACTTAAAGTACACTCCTTTAATACTATAGTTGTACATCATGGTAACATCTTGTTATGTTCTTTGACTATGTTTTTTTACATGTTTAAAGGTAATTCCTTTCTATTTTTAGGGATACACCTTCCTGGTGGAAGTAGCTAACCACTGGCCTATGGAAGGTGGTCTCGGGGTAGTCATGGATCAGGCCCTGGGGGACAGGTCTTAACAAAGTGATATCAAAGTAGTCTATTATATAGAAGAAATATGACTCTGATCTATTTAATGGAGCAATAAGGTTAAATGTTTTGAGTGTGGTTATCAGTTCAGAGAGTCCAGTGTCGTTTTGGAGGCCAATAAATCAATACACAAGGACCCTAAATTCTCATTTTCGACTCGGTGCACGAAAACACTGATTACGTGTGTGTTTTTTAAATGTTTTAATTTGGATATATTTTTGATTCATCACACCAGGAATAACTTATTGACTGTGCAACACTTGTTTCTTTTTAGGATGCTTCTGCATAGACAACCAACCTGGATTCCATAGAGAGTACACAAAGACGGCCCACCGAGCGACGAGGCTTCGGTGCAGGGCACACTTATTGTGTCTGCTCCTTCAGGTGGTGCACCACCACCACCACCACCTATTGGGTAGTGGTTTCCACCAGGCCCAATGGTGGACATTTCACGTTGACTGAGAACATTTCACGAGTTCCAGCGGGAGAGGCCTTCGAGGTATCAAGGCGAGATAGATCCCCAAGAAGCTGAGGTATGGCTGGAGGGTGTGGCACGAGTTTCCAGCCTAGTTGGGGAACTATTAGAGTAGATGGTGATCCAAGATGATATACTTTTCCTAGGCATGATAAGAAGATGGCGGAGTCTAACACTCCAGACTAATGAGGAGGTGACCCTCTCTGGGTTGGACTTTGAGACCGTCTTCAGGGCAGAGTTCGTTCCAACGACTTTATGCTTAGTGCGTATCTAGGTACTGCTGCACTTATAGTATGGTAGCCTATCTATGGACCAATACTCAGCGGGATTCAATGAACTCTCATGCTACTCCATTAACATTGTAAATTACCTATTCTTCAGGGCACGAACCTTTGAGCAGGGTCTCCGGTGGGAGATCTGAGTGTTGATGATATCATTAAATATCCCAACACCGACTAGAGTACTCGAGCGATAATTGTTGGTGGAGAGAATCTTAGTTGATATGAAACAAATTGTGAGATCCACCACACGAAGAATGGTATCAAATTCATCCGAATGAGGTAGTAGGCTGATGAAGAAGAGGTCCAAGCAGGCTAGACCCTCTGATGGACGACCCTAGGTGTGGAGCTTGTGAGGCAGAGGAGGTCAGTTGGGAGGCAGAGTGTGCTTCACATATGGAGGGCAGGGACACATGGCCCACAACTTCCCACCCCCGTTGTACCGACGATCAACTGATGATCGAGGGACCATTGAGGAAGGGGCCGAGGTTCGAGCGAGGAGGTCTGCATGGCGATATATGTGGCAGAGGACCAGGTCGAGCAACATGTGGTGGATGAAGTCTTGAGGCTATACCACCACCTCCCCCAGGTAGTCCACCCCGACCATAGGGAGCTAGTGGACAGGGGAAATCACATCTATAGGAAGCAGAGGCCTACGACCATGACGTTCTAGAGATGATTAAAGGTACTATTTGTGTTTATTACATAATAGCTACAGTACTTATAGTCACAGGTTCCAGTCACTCCTACATTGCAAAAGTAATCGTTCGGAGCGCGGAGATTCTGACAGAGCTATTAGATCGATCCTTATGATAACAGACTCCTAAGGGGGAAGATTATATGATTACACACTAGTGAAGATAGTGTGAGCTCACTCTAAGAGGCAAGAAATTCAGCTGAGATCTCCTAGTTGTAGCATCGAGGCCTTATGATGTCATTTTGGGAATGAAATGGCTATACACAGTCCATGCTCATATCGATTATTTTAGGGAAAAAGTGTTGTGTGTCCATAAGGATGGGATCAGGTTTACCATCTCTAGTGAAGGGGGAACCTTTGTAGCATAGGATAGACTTACATGGAGGAGGGTGCTGCTGATCAAAAATCAGTTGGCTAGCCTTACCCTTAGAGCAGTTGATGTGAGTATTCCGAGCTATCCTATAGTGGTGGACCAGTATGATGATGTCTTCCCTGATGATGTTTTGGGACTACATCCACGTATATTGGTACACTTTCACATCGACATGTACCCCAAGATGACACCAATATCTTCACCAGCATTTTGTATGGCTCCCGTGGAGCATTGTGAGATGAGGGTACAATTGGAGGACTTACAGAGAAAGGGGTTCATAAGGACCAGTGTTTCTCCATAAGAATACTTGATCTTATTCCCCAATAAGGTATATGGGAGTCTAAGGCATTGTGTGGAATATCAACACCTGAACTAGGTGACTATGAAGAACAAGTATCCTTTTCCAAGGATCGATGATCTCTTCGACCAACTGAAGGGAGCTCATTTTTTTTCGAATATATACCTTAGATCAGGCTATCACTAGCTCAGGGTACGGGACGAGGACATACCAAAGATAGAATTCTAATGTCAGTATGACATTTACAAGTTCTTGGTGATGCCCCTCATCATGAACAGTGCTCGAGAAGTGTTCATGGGGCTCATTAATAGGATCTTCTAGCCATAACTTGATTATTTCATGGTGGTTTTCATTGATGACATCTTGATATACTCGACGTCAGAGGAGGAGCATGCCACGCACCTACAGATAGTTCTAGATACACTCTAAGAGAACCAAATTTATTGAAATCTCTCAATGTGCTAGTTCTGGATACAAGAATTCCACTTCCTGGGGAACGTTATCTCAGAGGCTGGATTCGTAGAGGATCCAACAATGATAGAGGCAGTGCTTTCTTGGGAGCCACCAAGGAGTGTGTCAGAGGTGCGGAGTTTCCTAGGATTAGCTGGGTACTACCATAGATTGGTACTTGACATTTCCAGAGTTGCGTCAACTTTTTCATACTTGATGAAGAAGGATAAGGCTTTCTTGTGGATGGAAAAGTTCCAGCAGAGATTTCAGGAGGTGATAAAGAGACCGACGAGTGCCTCCATCTTGAGGCTGCTAGAATAGGGCATTGGTTATGTAGTCTACTACGAAGCATTAGGGACCAAACTAGGTTGTGTCCTAATGTAGGAGTGAGTGGTGATCACCTAGAGCTCCTGGAAGTTGAGACCTCAAGAGTAGAACTACACTACCCAGGACCTGGATTTAGTGGAAGTGGTCTTTACACAGAAGATCTGGAGGCACTACATGATGGGTGAACAGTTTACTATTTACTCTAATCACAAGAGCCTCAGGTATATATTCTCATAGAAGGACCTGAACCTGAGACAACAACGATGTATAGAGTTCTTCTAGAACTATGAATTTGAGATAGTCTATACTTCTTGGAAGTAGAACAGAGTAGCAGAAACAATCTGTATGAGGTATGGCTTATAGATACAGGGTGAGGTGACAGAGCAGTTAACCACATTGAAAATAACCTTTGTGGATAGAGATGGAGTAGATTACCTCTAGTTTATGACTATCAGTCCCCCAATTCTATAGCGAGTATGGGAGGCACATCTTAGGTATGTTGACTGTGAGGCCCAACGTGCTCAAATATCCTCAAGACAGGATCCTGAAGGATTTTTTGAAGGTGAGGAGCATGCCATCCTATTTAGAGGAGGCACCATGGTACAAGTGATTCTATGAGAGGAGGTGTTGAGGGAGTCCCATACATCCCCTTTAGTGGTACATCCGGGAGTGGCGAAGATGTAGCATGATCTACGGCATTAGTAATGTTGGCCATGGATGAAGAAAATAGTGGCAGAGTTTGTATCCCAATGCCTCAGCTGTCAGCATGTGAAGGATGAGCATCAGGAACCAGTGGGATTAGCTTAGTCACATGAGGTATCATAGTGGAAGTGGGATGATATATCCCTGGACTTCGTGATAGGGCTACCACGTACGTCCCGGGGCCATGATTCCATCTGGGTGATCATTGAAAAAATCACTAAGTCAGCCCACTTCCTACCCATCTGAGAGCAGGGATCAGTAGAGGGATTGGGATGCCTCTACATGCATGATATTGTTTGAATACATGGGTTTCCATCGATGATTGTCACAGATTTCAATGATCGTTTTACATCCTGCATGTGGAAGGGACTGTAGGAGGAATTTGGGACTCAGCTACGCTTGAGAATTGCCTTCCATCCTTAGACAGATGGTGAGACAGAGCAGACCATACAGACACTTGAGTACATGCTTCGTTCTTGTGTCCTCGATTTTGGCCAAAGTTGGGAGGACAACCTTCCCCTCGTGGATTTATCATTCAACAAAAATTATCACTCCACTATCGACATGGCTCCGTTTGAAGACTTGTACAGATGACGATGCAGATCACCTCTTTGTTGAACATGCCCATGGGATTTAGCACTTATGGGTCTAGAGTTGCTACAGGAAACCACATAGAAGGTGAAAATAACCTAGGAGCGGATGAAGGCTGAAGAGATACAGAAGAAGTATTTTACCGATAAGAGACAGATAACCTTAGAGTTTGAGGAGGGAGGCCATATCTTCTTATGGGTATCACCCTATCGAGGATTACAGAGTAACCAATATGATGTACCATATCAGACTTCCCCCATATATGCACTGGGTGCATTTTGTATTCCATGTGTCGCAATTGAGGAGATACGTGCATGATCCATCACACGTTATCGACTAGGGAGATTGATATGAGTGGGTCCTTCATGGGTGGTAAATTCCTTCAATTCAAGTTTGTTGGCAACACGAGAATCTTCTAGAGAGAACATGGGAGCGGGAGAATCAGATACGTACTCAATAGCCCCATTTGTTTCCCTAGTTTTTTTGATGTTTTCTGGGAAAAAATCCCTAAGCTTGGGAGAATTTACAGTCCCTTAAATTCCATGTAATTTTTTTAAAATTATTTGGAGTTATTACGAGTCTGTAAAAATTGATGGCGCTTGATTCTGAGGCATGGTGTGCCCAGAATGGAATTTTGAACTTTTTTTAAAGTAGGTTCATTAAATGTACATAAAACATTTTCTAACTTTTGAACTGGTGCTTGGAATTGAAATCCGAGAGAACTATGAAATCCAAAGCACCGAGATTCACTTAATGTTGGCTTCACTTCGACCTTAGTAGGTTCGGAGAAAAAGATAAATTTCTGGATATTAAAAAATAATAATAAAATAACATAACAAATTATTTTAATTTTCTCCAGTAGTTGACCTACGGTGGAGAGGCTGCTGAGTTGTCAAGCCATTAATGGATTGACCATTTGTTTTCATAACTGCTTCGCTGAGAGATGGGAGGTGCATTAATTAACTTATTAATTAACCTCATTAATGTTTTGTTGCTTTAAAGTCTCATCCTATGTCTATTTAAGTAAGGCCCGTGTTAGAGTTTTGACACGGCATAATCAATCGAGGAACCTCTGACAAAGTGACACAACACCTTCCACCAAAATGGAATGAGAGCTTGGACGTCATTGGAGGGATCGTCAATGAACACTGACAACTTCCACGAACAAGGATTCTTCATCCACCAATGCAATGTCCCTAGTGAATCTCGAGGTAGGGGGTTTATGATTGGAATAGAGTTTTTCATTATTTTAAGCTAATGTATGAATTATTCCTACTTGTTTTAATTAAAATGTAGAGGGTGCGAGAAAAATGTACAAGGCCCAGACCCTCTGCCACTTGTTTTTTGTTGAGTTCTTCCTTGGAAGATTTTTCAACTCGATGGAAAGAGAAACCCGGGAGGCACACAATGACGGAGGCATCCCGAGATGGCCATAGGTGCTTCTGAAAGGAAAAACATACCACCAGAGTTCACCCAGTGGGCCGCAGATGCACTTACGGCATGATGACATTAGTGGCGGACGATGCTCACTGGCTATGGAATAGAGGTGGTGCCCGAAGGCATCGCGATGGAGCAAAGGGGCAGCCGGCTTGGGCCAACCTTGGTGATGGAGAGGCAGCGCGCCGTTGCGTTCCGCGGTGGTGCATGCCGTATATTCGAATCCGCAGAGAAGGGAGGGGACCCACTCTCTGTGGGTCCCACAGGCAACCAATAGACACCACATCACGCTGCAAATCAAAGAGCTGAAAGCCTGTTTGAGCTGTTCGGGAGGTGGACCACATGACCCCCATGGGGGTTGCGCCAGCCAGCGGGCCTGAGCCTCTATGGCCTAGCCCCACCGAGGCGGGCTGGACTGGTCTGCAACCTAGCCCAACCAGGATGGGGCTGTCCGACCAGGTGGGACAGACCCCAGATCCATTTGGGCCCATTTTTTCATAAATAACTTTTTCTTGCGAACCAGACATCCATTTGAAGAACCATCTATGAAGCTGGGATCCTTGGAGTGAGATATTTCTTTTGAGATACTCCACCTAAGTTTTGGAGTAAGTTGTAGTACATCTGGGTTGGATTGACCCCAAATCCAACTGGCCATTTGGTACGAAAATTTCAATAAATTACAGACTAGGCGTCCGGTTGACGCACCGTCTATTGCGTTGGGACCCTTATATCATGATAGAACTTTGGGTAACTTCTTCGTGGGACTTCGTGCTGGTTGAAAAAAATCGATTGCTTAAGGAGAATTTTCTCTAAGAATCAAGATTACTATGAGCTGGAATATAGTGGCTGGATGAGAGATGGAGGTTACAGACAGATCATATGGTGGTTAGTACTGGGTGATCCTGTGTGGGTCAGTAACTAGATATCCTGTGTGGCTCACCACCTAGTGATTATATATGGATAAACACCAAGTGATTCTTGTGTGTATTAGAACCTAGAATTCCTGTGTGAATCATCATTCTAGAGACCATGTGTGGATCAACATTCTTGCTACATTGTGTGGATCTACATTCTTGCAAACCAATGAGGACCGGCCTCAGAGCGGCCCATTGTGGAATGACATATAGATCTTGTGTGGGTCATATTTAGTGTGGTTCTTTCATGGGTTAGTACCTATCTACCTTGTGTGGGTCAAAATCATTATGGTCATTAGTAGTTCCTCTTGATAGAATAAGATTATCATGCTTTACGACTAATCATTTGTACGTATGTACTTTAGTTATACCAGATTTTTAAGATGAGTCATTTTATTTGTGATTTGTGATTTATATCATGCATTGTGGTTATACTTTGTGGTATTCGGAGAGTCCTTCAGGGGTCTTGGGGTCCCTAATGGGTATTTTTATACTCACCCCTACATGGGCATCAACCGCACCATGTTGTGTCTTTTGGAGAAGATGGGCAACCTTGACTGAGACTCAGGGAGCTAGAACCTGACGGTGGATGATAGTGACAGTTGACGTGGATAGCTATGGAAATGAGTTGTACCTACCCTTCAGGTGGAATCCTCGATGGAAGATCTCAGGATCTGTTTTCTATTTTCAGTTGTAGTTGTAACTTTTCAGTTTGACTTGTATTCTAGCCTCTTTACTTTCAGAAAACACCTTTAATACTACAGTTTTACTTCGTGGTTACATCTTGTTGTGTTCTTGGACTATGTGTTTTTATAGGTTTAAAGGCAATGCCTTCCCATTTTTATGGATACGCCTTTATAGTGGTAGTCGCGAACCCATGGCCTATGGAAGGCAGGTTTGGGGTAGTCATGGCTCGGTCCCCGTTGGATAGGTCACGACAGGTATGAACACTATGTTTCGAACATTGGAAGTATTGGGCATTTACCTCAATTAGAGTGATACATCAAACACATCGTGAACTTGAGAGATGTTCGATAGATGTGCCAATCAATAAGATATTGTTTCTACTCAATCAAGAAACTCAATATTTCCAATACACTTAGGAATATTCCTTCTAATATTTCCAAATCTCATTACCTACTTCCTTATAGAAGATTTTAGGAATACCTTATCAATAAATTCGTATTCCATATTGCACTGAAGACCGTAAATATTACCATTATATCGAATTTGGATGTCATGATTTATTTCATAATGGATCTAAATTTCTCTTCTATTTTCTCAGAGATATCAGGTCCCAAAATCTTTCTTTCTCTAACTTCACCCCAAAACATTTGAGATAAATAATTATTTCCCTAGATTTTTTCATAAAGAGCCTTCTTAATTCTCAAGTGAATGCTGTCATTATTGGAAAACATGATTAGAAGAAGGTATTGTTCCCAGACTACTTTTAAATCTATAATATAAGACCTAAATATAACTTATACATTTTATTGGGTCTATAAAATGGAATATATGTTAATAGAAGATAATAATTACAAAAATAGAACTCTTAATCAAGAGTTAGTTGAAGTCTTCACTCAAACATCGAGGTAAACCTCAAGTCTGAATTATATATAATTGAATATGTTGTTACAAGAAACATCATGACTTTATTATTGTAGATTTTAGTTATTTTAACATGCTATAAATATTATATTATAGAAATTAAGTGTGATGAATCTATATAGTGATGGAATACAACATAAATAATATTATGATCTTTTTATCTTTAGGGGAGTCCGATGAAAAAATCCATGCTTATGATTTTCCCATTCCTATTATACCATGGTTAACAGTTGTAAAATACCCTTAGAATTATATATCATATTCTTAAGTTAATAACATATCAATAAGTAAGAAACATACATTGATATATCTCCATTCATTGTGTCTCACCAGAAATACTATTTCAGTTCTCTATACATCATCATAATTCCCGGATGAATATTTAATGATGAGATATGAGCATATTAAAATAGTTCCTTTTAAAAGTGTAGTATTAACAAGGAACATACACTAATAGTAAACCCTATAATTCTATAAAAAAAATTGAAACTCAGAAAACTTATCAATTTATTTCTTAGTTATACATTATCATTTTGAATTTCATTAATCTTTACCTGGATAGATGGTTGAAAATTCATTTGTGTATGATAATGTTTCCCTACTTTCTTTATGATTTATAGATCCATCCTGTAACACCCCGAGATTTTATGAAAAATATTCTTTTTAATTTAATTAATGTCTTGTGTTGTACGCTACACCAAAAGGAGCTTTCACAACACACATCCTTGACCTGCCTTGCATTACACGCAATCGCGACCTTCCTCGATAGCGTGTGTAGTACGCAATACCGAGTTTCACTAAACAACGATATGCTATTAAAATATTATTATAACTAGCCGTTATGAATAGTAATAACCACCTTTTTAAATTTTAGAAATTTTAGCTCTAAAAATGGACTTCATTTTTGGATTCGGAGTATCGAATTTAGCCTAAGGTGAAATTTTGGTACTTTTCGGATAACTTTCATATTCTGATGAATAGTGAAAATTACTAAATTAAAATAAAAAACTACTTTTTTAATCAAAATAATTCATAGTGATAAATTATTAATTTGAGTGGTTTTAAAGTATATTTAGAATATATTTTTACAATTTAATACAATGTTGGTCATTGGATGTAATTTCACATTTAAACCAGACATAATCAAGTGTTAATCTTTTGATAGATATTGTTTCTTAAAAACACGCTATTTGTTTTAACAGCGGGATTTAATTATAAAATTAATTAATTCAACTTTTATGTTATGAATTTGGTAAAATAGACTTCATTTTTGAATTCGGAATATGAAATATAGCTTAGGATGAAATTTTGGCATTTTTCTGAAAAACATCAATTTTTGATGAATAGTGAAACTACTAAGTGGTAGTTAAAAAACCGAATTTTTCATAAAACTTAATTTTACTGCTTCTGTGAATGGAATATCAAAAATCCGAGAGACACGGTTGATGTCAGTAAGTAAAATGTGGTTCAATGAGATGAAAATAATTTTTGGTGAATAGTAACTTTTTACTTTTATTTACCACGGTTAAAAGTAAATAGGGTAATTAAGGGTAAGAATGATATTAATATTACCCTAAAACATGTACTAATTCTATTGGACAAGTGTATCTCGACCAAAAACAACCTTAAGTGTAAAATATTATCATTTAGGCCCACTTGGATTAGATTAGGACATTTATTATTATTTAATTCAAAGAAGAGTTAAAAGAGTTAAAATAAAAGTTTATTTACTAAAACATTTTTAATATAGGGTTATACATAAGATAAATTCGATTGAAAATATTCATTAGAAAGATAAAAAGATTTCCTACATAATGGTATTTTATTTGTAATTTTTAGACATCACATAAGTTAATTTATTTATGACACAAAGATGATGCAATAATTATCTTATTAATGAAATATTGACATAATTGATATTATAAATACCAAAATAAATGTAATTTAAGAATTTTTATGAATTCAACTAATTTTATAGGTTCCTATGATATATTAGTGTTTATTTAATCAACTTGGTTCGAACATATAATTCTGTTATGACTTTCACAAAAATCATATATCAAATAGTGTCAAAATTGACACAAACTAGTTTTTAAATAAAATAAAATATTATTAATTGTTATTTTATTCCTAAAAATCTATGGTTCGGCCAAATGACTTAGATAAGGATATATGTATTAATAATATACAATTTTGGGTTCGTTTGGCATGTTATAGTAAGTGTATTAACCATATAGTGAAAGAAAACAAAAAGACACGGTAAAAGTTAAATTATTTAACTTAGAGTTAAATCTAAATGATAAGGTTAAAATAATACCCTAAACTTGTATAAATCCTATTGGATGATAGGATTTCGACCCTTCCCCACTTTATCTTCGAAATAAGACCCTTTGGAACCATTATAAACCGATTTTTACTTTAATATAAAATAATATTTTGAGATATTCCTAAGGTGCCCCTCTCCCCCCTTATAAAAGGGCACCTCCTCCCCCTCCTCCTCACACCAATTTGAGCACTCAAGCTCGGACAACCCCTGCCATTTTCTCCTCTCCACTTCCCTAGAATAATCCTAGAGGTCCTGGTCTTCTTCAAAGACCAATCTTAGTTCCCTAAGTGGAGGATTCAAAGAAGCGTTCCAAAGAAGAGGTAATATCCATTACCGATCTTTTCAATTTGTTTCTTCTTCAACTTCTTCTTCTTTAGTTGTTTCATGATAAAGTAATAACATCAGTATTACTTACATTCTGATATGTTATTATAAATATCAAACAACCCTATTTCACCTTCTATCCATCCTAAGGAAAAATGAAATCACCGCGCGTGCGTACGTACGGAATACCGTCTCCACGCCGTGGTGTAATCTATTTTCCACCATCACCTTACAAGGATGGGTATAATGGTGTAATGAGTAACTATATATGAATATTATAAAGTGATATTGATACTGAAATAGTATACATACACTTCAACACAATTCCACGACCATGGGAACGATATCATCGCTCGTGCGTACGTACGGACTACCGTCTCCACGACGCGATGAGATTCATTCTCAATGATTAACCATTCATGAATGATTATAAATTATATATAATAATTACTAATGAAATATATGACCTAATAATGATACTGGAATTATTTATATTTATATGTATGTCATCTACTTAATTCCATTCGATTCAATAAGGAAACGAAAACATCGTTCATGCGTACGTACGGGCTACCGTCTCCATGAACGGTGTATTTCATTCCATTTACTGATTTATTATATATGTATATTCTGAATATATATATATATATATAAATCATGTTTTATATTCTGGAATTAAGTAATAATGATCTAAGTAATCATATGAATAATTACAAGTTAAAAACACGAATGACAAATGAGACGATTTTACCCAAAACGCTACTTTAACATGAATTTACAAAAGAACGGGTAATATAAAGTCATAAGTGGACCATATATGATATAATAACAATGAATATGATTCTGGAATAAGTCAATAACATGATTTAAATCATTATACAGGAGGTTCGGACACTTACAAAGCAAGTCGGACCTAAGGTAAGGGAAATATCACAATCTCATTTTATCCGAGATTGTTTATTCGTAAGTATTTACTGGGGTGTATTTTATCATCCAAATCCATGTTTGATCAATATGTAATATTATTTCTATCCACCTACAATTGTTTAAATCCATTTTTACCCTTTGGTGAGTTTTTAGTAATATGTATGACAGGAATCTTTTGTCGTTTTTCGTACGAGGTACTTTTTGACTTTTCCAAAAAAAGCACGAAGAATGTTTTTTTAACTTATACGACATGAATAGATTTATAAAACATTATTTCCAAGAAACTTCCTTTACAAGTTTTCAATTTTATTGTTAATCAACTTCTTTTATTATAAAGTCGTATGACATGTTATGAAAGGAAAAATGTTTTTGAAGTAAAAAGGATATTTTCCTCAAGAACCGAGTTCAAGTATTTTATCAAAATTATTTTCCATCTAATATAATAAAAGGGTTATGTTTTTATCCCTATTATTAAATTGGTTTGATTATGTTGTGATGGAAATATTTTTATGAATTCCTTTATCTTATATGAATTGTTTTATGATGTCATGTTGTTTAAGAATCCCATTTTTATTAAATGGGTTACACTATGATGTATGGTTTATGATTATGTGGAACACATAAGAAAGGATTCATTATAAGATGGTTGGGACCTATATCTCCCTCCAATGCATTGGGTAAAGATTTTATATCTCATGAGATAGACATGGCTGGAATGGTAGGTTATACCGGTTCAGTGAAACAGGACTGAAACGAGGGTGACTCGGTTCAGAAAGGGACTTTGTCCACTAAGATAGTCTTGGAAATGAGTCTTGACTAACAAGAAATGATTCTTTATGATTATGTGTGTATGCCACAATGTTTCATGTTTTAAGTTATGCTTATTGGGATTTCATTTCACTACTATGATTTATCCCATGTTATGAAATTATGCTCTCTTTTGCAGGTTAAGATTTCCAAAAGTTATGTTCTTATGAATATGATGTGATTGATTTTTCTTTTGTTTACCCTTACTGAGCATTTGAGCTCACCCTTTTATGATTTCTTTTCCCCAGGATATAAAGAAAGGTTTTAGGTAAAAAAAGGGGAAGATCTTTATGGGAGATATTGGAGTTCTTTCACCACGATTAGAAGATTACGTTCCGAGTTTCCAAAGACACTAAACTATTACGATCCTTGTGTGTGTATTTTTTTATTATGTACTAATTATTCCGCAAAAGTAATGTAATGTCTATGTACGTCATGCTTCGGGTCTCTACAGTTGGTATCAGAGGAAAGGTTTAGTCAACCTTTGTAAACTAGGATGCGAGAACTTTAGTGAAATCCCTAGAGATATTTGTAAGGTATGTCTAGGGATGTCCCTAAGGATAAGTATAAATATAGGATACAGTCCTAGAACTACGGTAACGATCATAGAATTTAACCTAAGATGTTAGATATTGAGGATACTCCACCTTTATTATGTTGTTTTCCCTAGCATGATTTTTGCCTCTCACACTATTCTTTTTTTTTGGGTTTTAGAAAATGGCTGGAAACAAGATGATTCACGATAATGGAGGATATGATGGACAATGGAATGATATTCTTCATAATGAAATGGGATTTGGAAGTCCAAACATCATTATTATGTCGAATCAGCAATCTCATAATATGATCAATAAAGTAAAATTTGGTAAGTTTCCTGACTCGGCTAATAAGAGAAAGATGGAGTTTCATGATGATCATAGAGGAATGAAAGTCCAATTTCCCCTATGTAAATCATTTGGGAAGAGGCATCAAGGAGAATGTTTCAAAGGTACTGGAATATGCTTTGGGTGTGGAAATGAAGGACACAAAGCAAGTAAGTGCAAAGGAAAAGGTTCAGTTAACAACATGGATGAGGATAATGGTATTGCTACGACATCAACAATGGTTAAATGTTTTAAATGTGGAATGTACGGGCATTATGAAAAATAATGCCCTAAGGGAAAGTCTCATGAAGAGAATCAGTATGGTCGTATGGGAAGTATTTATGTTGATGATGATGAAGAGACTATAAATGATATGTGAGATGAAAGAATTGTTGATGCTCGGTCAATGGTTTAAGAAGGTAGTGGAATGATTACATGTTTATCAAGTGTAATGTTGTATAAGTAATCTCATGGTACTATGGAATAAATAGACATCTAAGGATTGTTAAACTATTGTCTTTCCTAAGTTTTTAAAGTGTATGATTAATGGTACTAGTAACCATGAAATGTTATTCAGATATTTTTTTGAAAGTAGATGATATGCGCATAATGAAGGAATAATAAGATAATGAGGTATTTGATTGTATTCATGAGCTCATGACTGATATAAGGAGAAGGTTATATCATGGTTTGAGTATATAGAATTTTTGGATTTTGGTATGTGGAAAGAGTTAACTTTTAACAGCATTCATGTTTTCACTAAGGTTCAATGGGTATTCAAGAAAATACGTGATTAAGGCCTTTGAATGTTTGGAATGTGACCAACAAGACATATCTTATGATATATGGGGATCAACGACAGTATTAAATCTCTGGTAATCGTTTTCACTATATTATGAGAGTGGACTGCAGTATTATGGATAAGCCTAAAGATTAGAATGGATTATATTGGACATAAGTTAGTATTGTTTAAGGATAGAAGATTTTCGATATTATTGATGGGATGTTATAGTAATGTAGTTTTAGGAAAAGGACAACCTGTAGGACGGGCGACAGCCCATCACGTCGGATAAGGATGTGGGAATCGAACCCACAACCGAAGTGTGACTGGCCTTTATCGCCTACCACTGGCCTACAATAAGTCCCTGTTTAGTAGAAACTAGTTTTATTATATTAAGCAGTATGATATATGAAGTATAAGTCCATTTTAGGAATCATATATGATTAATCTCACTATAGATCGACTTATGTATATAATTTTTGCTAACCATTTGTTTGAGACAGATGGAATGACCCGTCATTCTATCAAATGATCTGATAACACATCACGAATAACAAATTCAACTTAATTTATTTAAGATATGAAGTGGAAATTGTACAAGGCACGAACAACAGTGAGATTGTACCAAAATAAAGTAAGTATTTATTCTAATTCAAATTCTTCAACTTTAGGGAAACGATCTTGAAAACCAAAAATGTTGTCCTAGTGCTCTTATATCTGATTAATCAGATGGTACCTTAGATCGTCACAAATTTATGGATTTGTGATTGTTGGCTTTTCTATAGCCATGTTCTCTACCACTCTCCATCAGAACATGATGGTCAGATTTTTCTTCCATATCCATATTTTCACCTACGTGGAAACCCAGTGATTAGTTTATTTGGGTAACCGTTATGTTTCATACTTTTGTTTTTAAAGATTGGTTTTGGTATTCCTTTTTACGATGTGGGTTTCTATTAATGAATGTTTCGAGTAGTAAACCATTTATAAACCCGACGAATTTCGAGGGTGAAATTCATTTTAAGGGGGGTAGAATGTAACACCCCGAGATTTTATGAAAAATATTCTTTTTAATTTCATTAATGTATTATGTTGTACGCTACACCAAAAGGAGCTTGCACAACACACATCCTTGACTTGCCTTGCATTACACGCAATCGCGACCTTCCTCGATAGCATGTGTAGTACGAAATACCGAGTTTCACTAAACAACGATATGCTATTAAAATATTATTATAACTAGCCGTTATGAATAGTAATAACCACCTTTTTAAATTTTAGAAATTTTAGCTCTCAAAATGGACTTCGTTTTTGGATTCGAAGTATCAAATTTAGCCTAAGGTGAAATTTTGGTACTTTTCGGATAACTTTCATATTCTGATGAATAGTGAAAATTACTAAATTATAATTAAAAACAACTTTTTTAATCAAAAAAATTAATAGTGATAAATTATTAATTTGAGTGGTTTTAAAGTATATTTAGAATATATTTTTACAATTTAATACAATGTTGGTCATTGGATGTAATTTCACATTTAAACCAGACATAATCAAGTGTTAATCTTTTGATCGATATTGTTTCTTAAAAACACGCTATTTGTTTTAACAGCGGGATTTAATTATAAAATTAATTAATGCAACTTCTATGTTATGAATTTGGTAAAATAGACTTCATTTTTGAATTCGGAATATGAAATATAGCTTAGGATGAAATTTTGGCATTGTTCTGAAAAACATCAATTTTTGATGAATAGTGAAACTACTAAGTGGTAGTTAAAAAACTGAATTTTTCATAAAACTTAATTTTACCGCTTATGTGAATGGAATTTAAAAAATCTGAGAGACACGGTTGATGTCAGTAAGTAAAATGTGGTTCAATGAGATGAAAATAATTTTTGGTGAATAGTAACTTTTTACTTTTATTTACCACGGTTAAAAGTAAATAGGGTAATTAAGGGTAAGAATGATATTAATATTACCCTAACACATGTACTAATTCTATTGGACAAGTTTATCTCGACCAAAAACAACCTTAAGTGTAAAATATTATCATTTAGGCCCACTTGGATTAGATTAGGACATTTATTATTATTTAATTCAAAGAAGAGTTAAAAGAGTTAAAATCAAAGTTTATTTACTAAAACATTTTTTATATAGGGTTATACATAAGATAAATTCGATTGTAAATATTCATTAGAAAGATACAAATATTTCCTACATAATGGTATTTTATTTGTAATTTTTAGACATCAAATAAGTTAATTTATTTATGACACAAAGATAATGCAGTAATTATCTTATTAATGAAATATTGACATAATTGATATTATAAATACCAAAATAAATGTAATTTAAGAATTTTTATGAATTCCACTAGTTTTCTAGGTTACTATGATATATTAGTGTTGATTTAATCAACTTGTTTCGAACATATAATTCTGTTATGACTTTCACAAAAATCATATATCAAATAGTGTCAAAATTGACACAAACTAGTTTTTAAATAAAATATTATATTATTAATTGTTATTTTATTCCTAAAAATCTATGGTTCGGCCAAATGACTTAGATAAGGATATATTTTTTAATAATATACAATTTTGGGTTCGTTGGCATGTTATAGTAAGTGTATTAACCATATAGTGAAAGAAAACAAAAAGACACGGTAAAAGTTAAATTATTTAACTTAGAATTAAATCTAAATGATAAGGTTAAAATAATACCCTAAACTTGTATAAATCCTATTGGATGATATAATTTCGACCCATCCCCACTTTATCTTCGAAATAAGACCCTTTGGAACCATTATAAACCGATTTTTACTTTAATATAAAATAATATTTTGAGATATTCCTAAGGTGCCCCTCTCCCCCCTTATAAAAGGGCACCTCCTCCCCCTCCTCCTCACACCAAATTGAGCACTCAAGCTCGGACAACCCCTGCCATTTTCTCCTCTCCACTTCCCTAGAATAATCCTAGAGGTCCTGGTCTTCTTCAATGACCAATCTTAGTTCCCTAAGTGGAGGATTCAAAGAAGCGTTCCAAAGAAGAGGTAATATCCATTACCGATCTTTTCAATTTCTTTCTTCTTCAACTTCTTCTTCTTTAGTTGTTTCATGATAAATTAATAACATCAGTATTAATTACATACTGATATGTTATTATAAATATGAAACAACCCTAATTCACCTTCTATCCATCCTACGGAAAAATGAAATCACCGCGCGTGCGTACGTACAGAATACCGTCTCCACGCCGTGGTGTAATCTATTTTCCACCATCACCTTACAAGGATGGGTATAATGGTGTAATGAGTAACTATATATGATTATTATAAAGTGATATTGATACTGAAATAGTATACATACACTTCAACACAATTCCACGACCATGGGAACGAAATCATCGCTCGTGCGTACGTACGGACTACCGTCTCCATGACGCGATATGATTCATTCTCAATGATTAACCATTCATGAATGATTATAAATTATATATAATAAGTACTAATGAAATATATGACCTAATAATGATACTGGAATTATTTATATTTATATGTATGGCATCTACTTAATTCCATTCAATTCAATATAGTAACGAAAACAGCGTTCATGCGTACGTACGGACTACCGTCTCCATGAACGGTGTATTTCTTTCCATTTACTGATTTATTATATATGTATATTCTGAATATATATATATAAATCATGTTTTATATTCTGGAATTAAGTAATCATGATCTAAGTAATCATATGAATAATTACAAGTTAAAAACACGAACGACAAATGAGACAATTTTACCCAAAACGCTACTTTAACATGAATTTACAAAGGAACGGGTAATACAAAGTCATAAGTGGACCATATATGATATAATAACAATGAATATGATTCTGGAATAAGTCAATAACATGATTTAAATCATTATACAGGAGGTTCAGACACTTACAAAGCAAGTCGGACCTAAGGTAAGGGAAATATCACAATCTCATTTTATCCGAGATTGTTTATTCGTAAGTATTTACTGGGGTGTATTTTATCATCCAAATCCATGTTTCATCAATATTTAATATTATTTCTGTCCACCTAAAATTGTTTGAATCCATTTTTACCCTTCGGTGAGTTTTTAGTAATATGTATGAAAGGAATCTTTTGTCGTTTTTCGTACGAGGTACTTTTTGACTTTTCCGAAAAAAGCACGAAGATTGTTTTTTTAACTTATACGGCATGAATGGATTTTTAAAACATTATTTCCAAGAAACTTCCTTTACAAGTTTTCAAGTTTATTTTTAATCAACTTCTTTTATTATAAAGTCGTATGACATGTTATGAAAGGAAAAATGTTTTTGAAGTAAAAAGGATATTTTCCTCAAGAATGGAGTTCAAGTATTTTATCAAAATTATTTTCCATCTAAGATAATAAAAGGGTTATGTTTTTATCCCTATTATTACATTGGTTTGATTATGTTGTGATGGAAATATTTTTATGAATTCCTATATCTTATATGAATTGTTTTATGATGTCATGTTGTTTAAGAATCCCATTTTTATTACATGGGTTACGCTATGATGTATGGTTTATGATTATGTGGCACACATAAGAAAGGATTCATTATAAGATGGGTGGGACCTATATCTCCCTCCAATGCATTGGGTAAAGATTTTATATCTCATGAGATAGACATGGCTGGAATGGTAGGTTATACCGGTTCAGTGAAACAAGACTGAAACGAGGGTGACTAGGTTCAGAAAGGGACTTTGTCCACTAAGATAGTCTTGGAAATGAGTCTTGACTAACAAGAAATGATTCTTTATGATTATGTGTGTATGCCACAAAGTTTCATGTTTTAAGTTATGCTTATTGGGATTTCATTTCACTACTATGATTTATCCCATGTTATGAAATTATGCTCTCTTTTGCAGGTTATGATTTCCAAAAGTTATGTTCTTATGAATATGATGTGATTGATTTTTCTTTTGTTTACCCTTACCGAGCATTTGAGCTCACCCTTTTATGTTTTCTTTTCCCCAGGATATAAATAAAGGTTTTAGGTAAAAAAAGGGGAAGATCTTTATGGGAGATATTGGAGTTCTTTCACCACGATTAGAAGATTACGTTCCGAGTTTCCAAAGACACTAAACTATTACGATCCTTGTGTGTGTATTTTTTTTGTTATGTACTAAGTATTCCGCAAAAGTAATGTAATGTGTATGTACATCAAGCTTCGGGTCTCTACACATCCTTTGAAAATCCAGAAATATAGGACATTTTATGACCCTCGTCTTTAATAATTTAAAATGATCCTTTATATTCAAGTCATTGGAAACATTCTTTAATTTTCAAGGGCGGTAATATATTCAATAGTCATAATATTTAACAAACACGAACCATCTTCTCTGGTTCATATTAATATCTTTATAACTGAATATATAAGTCAATATTTTATGATATGTATATATATATCAAACATTTATTTGTAAATACAATTAATCAATATATTTAATGGAAAAATTACCATAGATAATTAAAAATCCTGAGTTGGGTAAATTTTCTCATAAAGCAGTAATTATCAGGTGAAAAGGATATCACAATATCATTATTAAGTAGGATGCATCCTAGTACATTATATGATTCATTAATATAGATTACAAATCATTCTCCATAGTACGGTAGTGTAATAACAGATGCACTGACAAATTTTATCATTTTCTCTTTGAAAATTTCCAAGCATTCACTTATACAAAGGCACTTCACTCCCTTATAAGTTAACGTGGAGAGTTCATTATATTATCATGTAAAATTATTCATAAATTGTGAATAATATCCAAAAAAAGAAAAAAAACTACAGATTTTAGTCATTGTTTTTATTTTGGGAAACATTCAATAACTTTTATCTTTTATAGATCTACATATATACTCTCTCTTGAGATTACATGACCACAATATAAAACTTTTGTATCTAAAATTTATAATCCAATGCAACACCTATACAATGTATGTAATTTCAATTAAAATTTCATATTTTTTATTCCATAGTTATAATATCAAAGGTTTTTTAAAATATCAAATATAACTTCCCATCCTATAAAATTGACGTGGGATATATGTGAGAAAATATAATAGATGACTAAGATAACATAAAATTAAACAAAAGGATAATGAAAATATATTAGAAAATTACATTCCAACAAACTTCAGTTGAAGAGGAATCATAGAATTATGATGTGATCATCATACCATTAGTGGTTTTCACAAATAAGTTAATATATAATCACTAACAATATGATTTTAAATTACTTAATACATTTCTTGATAAACAATAATTCATATAAATAATCTGAAATAGGTAAATTAGGTATTTTATCATACCTATTACTACCTTAACATCATCATTTTTTCTTGAATCCCTTACCAAAAAAGGTTTTTCATGACCATAAAATATCATTAATCAAAGTGATAAGTTTTATAATCATGAAAAATAATTTAGAAGATATCTAAATCAAGACACCTACTTATGAATTTATGGAACCTTAGGTTTAACCTTGTCCATTCCTAGTCATCATATAATAAATTCATTCATAATAGTTCATAATGAAAATGTGATTTATCCAATCATATCAATTAATAATGTCAAACTAAGTTTCTCATAATGAAAGAATTGTTGTGCACTAGAATAATGGTTGAGATTTACTTTTACAAATTCTTATTGGGTGTCTTACATCACGATAAATCATTTACAAAACTATGTCTACTTATAGAGTCAAGAAATTTTTTTTTCTGGGAAAACAAATTCCTTTATTTTACATAAATTATGAAATTATACTATACTTAGGATCATCCTAAGGGTTGTCATTAAATGTTTCTCATACTAGATTCCAAAGGTAACTAAACATTTCTACGATTCCAACTATTGTGATGCAAGATTATATATATATATATATATATAATAATAATAGTGGATTATAATTAAAAATATAACATTATGATTCATGCCAAAATCATATAGGTTTAGTATATTTTGAAACATGGATACATTGGAAACTAGTTCATAAGATGTATACTTCATATCACTATAAATTAATTATAACTATCACCCTTTTTAGTCATATCATACTTCAGATGTTTATTTTAAAACTAGGGGAATGGAAACGCAAGAAAGGGGGAACTCAAATTATTAGTATGGGTAAATAAGGGAGATAACAATATTCACTTAATCAAAATATTTTTATAGGGTTATATGATCATGAGTTTAACTTTTCAAAACCATAACCTTCATATCATAGATCATAATCATGAGTCATAGAAAATATGTTGGCTTTTCAGTAGACATGAATCATAAATAAGTTAAAGAACATGATCTATGAGAGCATAACTTTGGCACAAGACTAATGTTTTTTCATACACATAAATATTTAAAATAATTTCATTAGTCCAGGATTACTGGAAATACTACCATAATAGATTTGGTTCACTTCCCCTTCCATCATATCCTTAGTCATTATTCAATCATATTACAATCATAGTAGATAAAGTACATTAGTAAACTCGACTAACTTCCCATTCCAATGATAATTATCTCATGAGATTCCATTATTACCCATTGAATTAAATGACTATATAATATTGAGACCACTTTTCACACAATAAAATTAATTAAAATGTGTTTCATATGATAATAAAAATTTCTTCAATTCATAGCGTAATTAAATAGAATAGTTTTCATAAATATTTGACCATAGCATCATAGCATGACATGGGGACAATACATGGGTTTCATAATGGTTTCACGATAACAATACAAACTCGTGGGAATGAAACAATTTACTCAAATTCATCCAAAAATAATAAGCACAATAATAAATATAAAGAATGTATGTGGTTGTATCATTGGATAATATCACTAGTAATTAATAGGTTATATAAAAATATATTATCATAGTTGAAAAATTATATTAATAGATCACTCAAAAACATCTATAAAAAATAACATTTTCAATTTGAAATACTTTTTAAACGTATGAATATTTCCAAAAAATTTGTGAAATATTTTTTTTAGAAATGAACCATGGGAATTCATATAGGAAATATCATAACATTGTTTTCTCATTATCGAAGGAAATTTTGTTCATACTGTGTAAGCTAAAAAAACAATCCTGTCAAATTTTTGGCAAAATTCCAAAAGTGACTCATTTTGAAAATGATAAAAATATTATTTTTAATTTCTAGAAAAGATTAAAACATTGAAAAGCAGTAATTTAAAAATCATATTATAATAGTAAATTTAGTCTTTAAAATAAGTTTTTTAAAACCATTGACATGGAATAAAAAGGATTTTCAACCTAATAGAGAAATAAAAATTGATTTTATTTAAAATCATTCTCTCAGTATCTTGAGTTCATAAAGAGTAAAAAATGAACGAAAAATATTTAATCACTAAAAATAACTATAATAGAATAAAATTATGGGATTTCTTGAGAGGCAGATTTCGAAATTGTATCGCCAGAAACATAATCATAAACAATTTGAATAAATAATGATATTCTAATATCAATACCTTCCCACAGTTTTGAAATTCATTGAAATCACTGTAAACATTTATGATAAATTTAAATATATTATAACTATATAATATCATCCATTAAATACTATTAATTTCATATATGATCCACTTATAACCTTTCAACACCAATTTATTAGTAATTCCTTATTAAATTCAATGTTTTTTAGTGCTAATTGTATCATTTTTCAGGATAATTTTGGTTCAATAGTTCGGTCCCTTGTACTTTGATCATGGTTAAATTATCTCAAAACTTTTATTAATGATTTAAATATCATATATATATTAATTAAATATATCCTTATTACCATCCATATATATAGAAAACAAAATATGAATCATAGCGCTTCGTGGAGGTGGTAGTCCACACATACGCATGAGGGGTATTATCAATCTCTAATAGATTGGATGGATAGAAGGCATATATGATATTATAACTAAACAATAATAAATATTTCATAAACATAATATATAAAATTTCAACACATAATAATAAAAATCCATTAAATATGGTTAATGAAAATTAATTGATTTGTTATGCGGAGTTGGTCATCTAAGCATATGAATGAGAAATACTTTCACTTCACATTTCATTGAATAAATGTTTTATATCACTGGTTATAGAACCATAACAAAATTTAATCATATTTAATATATTTACATTAGAATTTTATGATTAATACATTCAATTTAGTGGAGGTATAAGAAGAATGAAATTGAAAGATGTTAGGTAATATGATTACCTAACCTTGAATTGGCGTCCTTGTGATCCTTTTATGAAGACCATTGGAATTGTTTATAAGAAATAAATGAACTTAATTCATGTATATGGAAATTTATAAGACAATTTATCTGTTTTTAATTGATATATAAGGATTATAGTGTTTTAAAGAAGAGAAAGTATGAGTTCCCTTTTATAAGGTGGGGAGAGGATGCACAAGGAACGTGTTAACATATTAAAATATAATAAAGTGATTATCAAGAAAAATTAATCAAAATGGATATATGTTTTCATTTTTAATTTTATGTGCTTAAAATAGTTCTAGAAAATAGGAATTATAAATGTTTAACTGTAAATGTTTCCTATATATTTTTGTTTAACCCTCTTGTCAACAACATCGAATTTTTTATTATGTTTTTATTATTTACTATGACAAAAAATAAAAATGGAATTATTATGAAATATTATTATCTATGATTCTATATTTTGAATCCATTTTATAATATTTAATTCAAAAAATGTCAATAATTACATTTAAAATTAAACAATCTAAATGTGACTAAAACAAATCTTATAAAAGAATTTTTTTCTTATTTATAAGAATTTTCTATTAAAAAATTCAACATAAAATTATTTATAATGGAATTAATTGGATAATAAACAATATATTAGGAGTAATTTTACTTTTAAAAACTTTTAAAACAAAATTGAACTTTATAATTTCATAAAATGAAAATATAGTTTCAAATTTAAATCACTTTTTTCTCATTATTCATCAAATAATTAATCTATTCATAAAATTCTCAAATATTTAAAGTAAGATAATTTTTACATTTTTATTGAAAAAATAAGGATTATTTTTTCAGATAATTTATATAAAATTGGAAAAACATAATTAAATTATTTTCTCATCAAAAGTAGAAAAAATCATTTTTTAGGAAAATGTATTTTTAAAACATATACTGATTTTATTAAAAATTTAGTATGTATATATTAATATATATATTTACTAAATACATTATACATATGTATTAAAATATACTTTTTTCATATTAATATCACCAATTTACAATATATCTTATAATAATATACTAAATTAAAATTCATTTATACTTGGGGTTTTGTGAATCGACAACTATTAAAGAAATTATATTTATTAAAAAATGTATATATCATAAAATTTCATTGTGTTATCATCATACCTGTCCTTATCCTCTAATATTAATTTATAAGATTCAATGTTTTTTCAATGAATGCCATATTCCCATTTTTCTATGAATTTTATTTTTTTAAGTGTCACAAAATTAAAAGGTATTTTTTCTCTTATTTTCCAATGTAAATTTTAAATTATGTTAGAAAATATAATTTTCATAAATTAGAAAAAACTATAAGGATTTTTATTGTTCGATGTGTATTTGATATTATGATTCCATTAAACTTTTATTCTCTGGATATATTATGACATTAATGTCTTAAGGATAATTCAATGAAACCATATTCTTTCAAAGAGGTCAATTATGATCTAATGAAATGAAGAATATAATTATGATTTGATATCTCACTTATGTATGGTTTTATTACATAATCGGTGAGGCAGAAATTATATATCCATAAAATTCATTTGGTAAATATTTTTTTCACATGAGATAATTGGAAATGGGATAGAGAGTTAGATGAGTCTAGTAAGGTAATGTTTCTACTATGATAGTCTTTAGAAGTGATCCTTGACTAAAGAATTTATGTTATTCGCGAGTGATCTAAATCCAAACTGGAACTATATCCACTATGATATTCTAGTAAGGGATCCTTGATTAAGGTAAATATTTTAAAGTGTTACATTTTTTCTAAAAACCTATTTATTATTCTTATGATATACTCTTACAACTCAAGATTGATTATTGATGATTCTGGACTCTTATGAATAATTAATTTTTCTAAAAAGTATCATTATGACATGACCCATGGTTTATTATCTATTAAATGATGTGTATTTTTTCATTATTAATACCAAGAAATGATACCCTTGTTCTTATATTACGCTCACTTATGACCATTTATTGATACCCCCCATGTTTACCCATTACTGTGTATCCAAGATCACCCTTTATTATGTTTCCTTTAACTCATATTATTAAGAAAATGTATTTAGTAAGTTATGACTACTAAGGGTACTTTGTGAGAATATATTTTGGGTGATGTTAAGGATATCTCATTAAAAATGTTAATTATGTGTACAATCTTCAAATAACCTAAACCTTTACAATTATTGGGTGTTTGTTATTGTGAACTATATATAATATTAATTTAAAATTATTTAGTATTTATATATGTTGTGATGGGTTCACCTCAGTTCGTACAATAATTGTTTTTAGTTTTTTAGATATTAGGTAATATGGAAAATACAGATAGAACCTAATATAGCCCTTGATGAATTGTTAGAGATATCAGATGTACCTAAGGTTTCATAGTTTGATAAGAATTTGTTATAATTTATGAGATCTTTTGAATGATTTTTATAATTATATAATTAGGCACTCTGATTAAAAATTATTAATACTCACACAATCTATTTTCCACAATGTATGTATGGATGTTGGACACTCTTTAGAGTTATGTCAGAAGAATATTTCTTGTGAGAAATGTGGTGTGAGAGGTTATTCAATAGCCGTTTGTCATAGGAAGTCTAACCTGAAGGACTCAACATTTCCAAAGTCTACTGCTCATGATGGTGATTCACTTAATGAGCTAGCTCCTATTACTGGCAACGAGTTTCTAATTGATGTATCTCTAAAGGAGGCTCATAGTGGACCTTCTAATACTCGGACTAATTTTGTTAAAGAGGTTACTCGAGTTGAGGACATCCATATGCGGACTCCAAAATTGGTGACCCCTGATACTTTCCAGGTTGATGTCTTCAATCAGAGTGATGTGAAACAACATGTTGATTGTCAATAAGAAATCCAGAAGCATTTTCAGGTATCTGAATTACCTGATAAATGGGGAAACATTTCTCAAGATGAGCAGGAGAATGTGAATACCCCAATTAGGGTCTTGGGAAGTGGTGGTCATGCCTCTTACAAGGATGCAATCTTATGTGTAAATCCAGAGACTAATGATAGTGAGGGTCTTCCCTTTAATAGGAGACCACTTAAGGATTACTCTAATGTTCCTAGAACCGTGTCTACCGGATCTTCGTCTAAGGTGTCAAGGAATTTGGATACAGATATCTTGAAAACATTCAATCTGGATAAGTCTTAATCTGAATGGGAGACTGCTGGTGATTCTTATTATGGAAATGATATGTCATTTTATGATTTCTAGACCTATTCTTGGTGGTTGAGGGAATTGCAGTTTTTTATCCCCATCCGCCGCTCTGTTGTACTTTTTCTTTCTTTTAATAAATGTTCAGATGCTTTTCATCTGGATGGAATTTTCTGGTTATGTTAACTCCGAATTTAAAGTATAATGCAAAGAAATTATTCATAATTAAATGACTGGAATGAGAGATGGAATGTTAAATATTATGAAAATGATCCCTAAACTCTTTCCAACATTGAATCATCTAGAGATTCCTAATGAAAAAATATAGGATAAATTCAATGTTGATTCTTTCCTGAAGAAAATCCCACCATCCTTTAGTGTGTCCTAGGATTAATTAATTATCAAGCATTGTATCTATCCCACAGATAATATATTTCCAAATCCCTTTTTCCAAGAGCATGATCAAATTTCATTATTTTTTATTCACTCGGATTGGGAATCAGATCAATAGTGGAATGTAATTAACAATATGAGGCAAGATGAAGATATTTTTTCCATGAAATTAGAAGAGTTTGATAGGTTATTTTTATTTTAGTAATTCTATTGAATAATCATAAGAAATTTCCTTGGGATTATGAATATGTATAATGAATACATAATAAATTACTAGCAAAATTTCACCAATCCTTCAAGTTATCCTTTTAGTTTTATCATTGAACATAAATTAAAAGTTTATTAATTTTATAGTGTATAAAAACCATGTATATAAAATTTTTTAAATATAAGGGAACTTGGAAGCTTTTAATAAATCAATTGATGTTATCTCAAGGTATAGATAGTGATTTAAGACACCCATTATTATATTGTTTTTGGGAATAAGAATAGGAAGGTAGATCTTTTAAGAGATTCAAATAATAAAAACCATTGTGGAAAGAAAATTATTCTTTATTTATGTCGAATGTCTCGAAAGAAGCATCGTGGAAATTAATTTAATGGTAAAAGTAAATGTTTTACGAATATAAATTATGGAATCATGTAAATGTTTCTCAAGAAATGTGAATAGGTCAACAAATTAATTGAATAGAGAGACATATAAAATGAATGTACAATAATACTCCAATGTTATAATTATAAAGACTATATATATTTTTCCAATATGTGCATGAATCTAAGTGTTTCTGATGACAATAAGTATCAGAAAAATATTAAACAAAGTGGTAAATGGAATTATCATATGATCTCATCTACTGAATTTGGACAAATAAATTAATTGATTAAAGGTAAACTTATCATCTAATATATAAATTTTATGGAATTATTTGATTTTGGTTCTACACATAGTTTTTTATCAGAATAAAATACCAAGGGAATCGCATCACAACCTCATTGGTAATATGTTGATTTATTAGTAAAAAACATATATAGTATGATTATGAAATATCAAGTACATAGACCCTCTTCAGTAGAAGTTTTTGGGTATAGGATTTCCACATATATATATTTCTTTGTATTGTTGAATTTGATATAATTTTAATTTTGGAAAATATCTCTTTATATAAATCCCATATTGA
The DNA here is from genome assembly GCA_963277665.1 of Viscum album. Lineage (NCBI taxonomy): Eukaryota > Viridiplantae > Streptophyta > Magnoliopsida > Santalales > Viscaceae > Viscum > Viscum album. The sequence goes on along the minus strand of OY728153.1, from coordinate 2,052,565,908 downwards.
TTTTTGATTATGGGAATTCATGTATGATATTCACTGAGAAATCACTTACATTATGTGCATCTTACTAAAGATTTATATAGTGTACATATCTCAAATGGTTTGGGTGAAACTCAAGATTAAATATATTCCAATTGATTGATAAAATAATTATTTATTTACAATACTATTTCCAGGAATTCCCTTGAATCATGATGTTATGTTTTTAATCAAACTTCTTATCTTTTTTTATAAATCTCAAATACACATTATAGAATGTCCCCAATTGAGTTATAATAGTTGAAGAAGAAACTGAAGGATAATAGAGAAGATGGATTTATACACCTGATTTCATCACAAGTGGGGATCACCTATTCCTTTTGGTAAGAACAAATATTGATCAACATGTCTTTGCATTGTTTTTCGAGAACTCACCACGGTCACTCTCAAGATAGAGTATCCTGCAAATCATATTGATGACATGTTAAATCGACTACACATAGCTCAATAAGTTTCCAAAGATTGTTCTCTGCTTTGGATATCATCAAATAACGGTCAAGAATAAAGATATATCCAATAAATCCTTACATAATATGTATGATCATTGTTATTTTTTGGTGATTCCAACTGAATTTCTCAATCTTACCACTATCATAATGGATATATTTAATGAAATCATTAGAGATTACGATGACCAGTTTGTGGTAGTATTTATAAATTGTATTATTATATATTCAATAAGAAAGAAGAATAATGAAGATAATTTGAGGATTGTGTTGAATAACATTAAGTATGGTAAACCATATTTTATTATTAGAGTTTGGGAATTTTGGATTAATAATGTATATTTTTTTGGTTATTTTAACACTAGAGGGGGTATATCGGTAGATAATTATGTGATGTATATTATTGAACAATGGTGCAGATCAACTATGGTGATAAAAAAATATTTTTTTCTCAGGTTGGACAGATACTACCAAGTATTTGGGAGAAAGTTTTCACTTCTATAAAATCCAATAAACATGTTAAAATATAAGGGAACAAGTTTCCACTATACAAATAATAGTGAATAAAATTTAAAGGAACTATATAGAACGTTGGTTAGTTCACATGTGCATATACAACCCTATAGTGGTAAAGGATTTTTGATCTATAGTAATTTTTCAATGAAGGTTCTGGGATGTGTTATTATTTATAATGGAATGTTTTTATCAAAATACACCAAAACAATTGATGGTCAAATAGAAAAATTACTTGACTCTTTATTTGGATTTGGGAGTGGTATTTTTTGGCATTGAAAATATGGTTTCATAATTTATACGGTGATACATGTGTATATATAATGATAATAAAAATCATGAATTGTATATTTACATTGTAAGAGTTGTATATTTTCCAAAGGATATGGTTTGAGTTGACTAAATATAACGACTGCTCAATACATTACCACCCTCAGAAGGATATCAAATGTTGCTGATGCTCTGAGTTGAGATGATGATGCTTGTTTTTTCATAATGATGATTCCAATAGATCTAATACATATTTATTTATAAGGGATGTGATTTTAAAAAATATTTATAAAGAAAATATCCTACCATTATTTGATAAACAATAAACCATTCATTACTATGAAGATTAAAGAGGTGCAAGAGAACGATGTGGACAATCAAAATAATGTAAGGGTTGTTATAGTTTTCAACCTTGACCATGAAGGGATGGTCATATTCCTGAAAAGGTATGTGTACTATTAATACAAGAATTAAATAAGGAGTTATTGGATGAATTACATAGATCATAGTTCTCTATCCATCATGGATGTATAAACATGTATAGAGAACCTAATGATTATTTTTAGTGGGACAACATGAAAAAAGATATTGTGGAGTAAGTCCCTTGATTCTTAGTATGTCCAAAATTCATGGAAGAATAATATATATCTAAATTGATGTTTTAACTACTACGCATATCAGTATATAAATGGGAAAGCATCACCATGGATGTCATCATAGGACCCCTTGGAAATATAAAGTCCATAACATTATTTGGGTTTTAATTGATCACCATATGAATTCATTTCACATAATTTCAATAAAAGAAGATTTATATTTTTATCAGTTTTAAATAAATACAATAATAAAGTGGAAATGTTTCATAGAGTACCATATTATATTATTTCCGGTTAAGATCCCAGTGTTCATGTTAAGTTATAGAGTAGTCTTTAGAAATATTTGAAAATAGAGTTGAGCTTTATCACATAATATTATCCTTAGAAATATAGTCAGCCATATATGACTATTCACGCCCTAAAAGATATTTTGATATTTTTAACATTAGATTACAAATGTGTTTTGGGTTAACACATTTCTATAATTAAATTTTCTTATAATAATATATTTTACTATATCATTTAGATGTCCCCTTTTGAATATATTTGAAAAAATTATAGAGAAACTTATACACACAAGGTTGAAGTGAGAGAATGAAAATTATTTGGACCTGTGATAACTTATTAAATGGTAAGGAAGGTTGGAACCATCCAATTATACATTTGGGAAGCTTAGATTCTATAGAAGATATATGTCGATAATTGTGGATAGAATATAGAGATTTAAGTTGAAGAGAATTTATTATTTTAGATATCTCCATGGAATAATGTTACAAGATTTGGAAGGATGTGTAACTTAATCCCTTAATACATTGGTCCCTTGAAGATAATAGATCATGTAGAAAAGGGTTCTGATCACTTATAACTACCATTGAACTACTCCCAAGTTCAAAATATCTTCCATATTTATTTTTTGAGAAAGTAAATATTGATTCTTCACATATACTAATATTAGTGGTTATACCTCTTGAGTATGATCTTTTGTTTTTTGGGGAAACCAGTGTAGATTCTTTATTATAGAGATAATGTGTGGCGAAACTATACCAATCATATGGTTAACATTCTTTTCTGAAAACATAGTTTTTTGGATGTTATATGGGAACTCGAGAATGTTATGAGACTTAAGTACCATAGTTTTTTTATTTCAGTGTAATGAATTTATATCAAAAAAAATTTACAGGAGGGAGTATAATGTAACACTCAAATACTTTAGAATATCTCTCTTTAATACGATGTGGTTCAATTATTCCACTACACACAACATCGAGCTAGGATGAACAAAGACAGAATATTATAATATTATTATTATTTGGGAATATTATTACATAGACAGTAGATTTTCATATATGAATAATATTAACCAAATCATGAAAAATTGGTCTAAAGTTTTACTTAATTCAATTGAATTCATTAATTCTTAGGATATAATCTCTTAAATTATAACAGTAAGAATAAAATTATTTAACAACAACTTTTTTGAAGAATTTTATATTCCAAATATTGATTATTTTTTTCTAAATAAAATATATTGACCAATATTGATCAATGGTTAAATATATTTATAATGTATATAACAAATGGAGTAATCATTTATACATTTATTAAAAACTGGATAAAAATGAGACAAATTATTTCGAATGTAAAATGTGGTATTTTATCCGGAAAATGTTTTAAATTTGTGCAATGTATTTTATGTTAATAATTTTAATAAATAAATATTTGTGTAACACCCATAGTATATAAAAGATAAATCTATGTTCGATAGAGTATGTGATATGAAGCAACAAACCCAAACAAACAATTATTATTTAAATATGACCATATTTACAATTAAAATAAATTTTAAGATAAAAATAGTGTAAAATACCTTATGAAATTTAAATATATTTTACAAATATAATGATAATGTCCTAGTAAAAAATAAATCAAATTTTTATAGTATCTTTTTTTTCAACAAAATATGTTTTCTTCAAAAATGATTTTCTATTTAAACATAATATAATTATTTTCTAGAGAAATTAGAAAATTTATTTTATTAAATGAACTCAATTTTTGATATTATAATATCAAAATTCACTTATGGAGTAATTTTACAAATTTCTAGAAAATAGTTATTTTTTATCGAATGGTGAAAATTAATATTTTTATGTAAAGTTTTATTTATTCTAAGAAATTATATTTTATAAATGTCTCAGTAGTATTTTGATTTTATTTAATTATAAACATAGTACTATTTATTTATATTTAATTTAATGAATTACATTCAAATAATATTTGTACAAATATTTATACAAATCAGTTTTTGGGATAATAACTTTATTTTTCTGAAAAATGTTTTAAAATAAATAATATTTCACAATTTTAATTAATTAAAAATATCCCTTATTAGGAAATGATTTAAATTAAATTATTGGTTATATATATATAATTATTAATTTAAATTCAAATATTTAATATAACTATTTATTGAGTTATGGTAAATTCATTATTTCCTTCGAAATACAGTTTTTAGAAATACTGATTTCCATCATGCATTTGGGTTTTATAAGAAATTAAATTATTTATCAACTGTGTTTTTTTGGTAAAATAGATTCAATATTTTTAATCATTTTAATTAATATTATATAATATTTTCAACTTATTTTTTGAACAATATGAATAGAAACTACAATAAATATTTATTACCAAGGTAATAAGAAAATAGGATAGTTAAGGGAATAATTAATATAACAAGGAATAGATAAAAACAAACACTAATAGTATGGATATTTATATTTCATTTTCATTTAAATAATTATTATATTTTTTTTCTTATTTCATTTACTATATAAATGATTATGTAGTTATTTTTATAAACAACATATTTTGATACGATAAAACAAACATTATATTTTTGAGTAATATAAAATTACAATTAAGGTATTCATTTTGATGAATTAATGTATTTTTGAAAAAAATGACATTTTTATACAATATTATTATGAAATTATTATTATTTAATGTAAATTATAAAATAATTTCTATGATATCAAATATTGTTTCTATAAATATTCCCAGACTATTATTGTCAAAAAATATAAAATTTATTAATAAATGAAAATTCTATTCTAAATTTAATGTTAATATATTTTCAAAATTATTTTTTTAAAATAAATATTTTTTTGATTCAACATGTTTAAATAATACAATATTGATTTTTTAATTTTTTTGGATACAATTTTATTTCTAGGTAAAAATTAAATACTCTAAAAATATACACTGTGTAATATAGAATCATAATGAAAAAAAGTGATGTAACAAATACTCTAAATGGTATAGATAACCAAATATATTTTTTATATTTAAAATAATTTGATTTTGAGGTTTTCCTGATCAATTTAATAAAACCTTTATGAATCCTCTATAGCTTATATTATATTTTGTGGTTTTAAATTATTTCATTATAAACATGAATCACTTCCGTGTTTAAAGGTCATTATTTTAAAAACTTTATCCACTGTAATTATAAAATAGTGGATACCACCAATATTTTGTATAAACCTTGGTAAAAACCATTATATGTTTTTTTGGTTATTTCATTATATAGATTCAAAAACCAATGTTTTACAAATAATGAAGGACTACCCTATAGTTTTCAATATACACCCACCCAGTATCTAATTAATCTTCACTCGAAACCAATGAATCACATCCATACTATTGAAAACCCTCTCTAAATTCATCTTAGGGTTCTTCCATGCTCTCAATAATCTCAACCCAACCTTTTCCAATCTCCCTCTCAAGGTTAACAATCTCGCACTATCCTCTTTATTCAATATTCTATATTATGTTATGTCTATTAATTTAACAATTTTATTGTTTTTCTATGTGTTTTATATCCATATTAATGAGCTTTTTTCCATGTTATTATATACATCATTAATTTTCATTTTTTCTCCCATGAATCATTATTACACCCGTTATACTACCGAAATTGTCCGATGATTTTCCATTCCAAAAGTGAGGGACCTCTCTCTATTATTTTCAAATCATGCACCATCATTATGTTAATACTTTTTGAATATAAATTGGAAATTTTTTAATTTCCTTGTAAATATCCCTCTTCCTCATAGTTTATATTATTTGTATTGAGATATCATTTATCCCCTCTCATTATATAGTTTACCTAAGTCATTGTTATGACAAATCATCTCCTTCTCCTCCTTATTAAAGCATCTTCATTGTCATATGACTTTTATATACAATTAATAATGATGGTATATGTTCTTCCATACCCACCTTAACACCCTTATGTTGTCTAAATGAAGATGGACCCATTTCACTCTCATTGGGCCATCCCATGAACATTTGTGATCCCCCATTATGCTGTCGAAATTTTAGTGTGATATGTTCTGCCAATACATTTTATAGTGAATACCCATACCCATTACAAATCAAAAATGTTCAAATTTATTCGATTATACTTATTTTATTGTGGAAATATATGTATTTTTTATAAACTCCATTATCATGGAATAAAATTTGATGACAAATTATTTCTTTTTGGATTATCTATGTGGTACACTTATGCAAGTGAGTGAAATGAAAGTGACCAGTGTGTCTAGACTTATATAGATCTACAAAAAATTGAGTAATGTTTTGGTCTCATGAGTTATCTCACAAGTGGTTATAGAATGAACCTAATCCATTATGGGACTTTTTCAACAATGTATTATTGGCGATTATCCATTAACTATGTTATGATTCCCTGTTAAAAGTTGATCCATATTCCCGATATTTCATTTATGTTACCTTGTTATACCATGAATTATTGTTTATATTTATCATTATCACCCCTATAATTCCCCATTAAATGATTATTTTTCAACATATTGTAATTCTTTCAGGTTATTAATTTCTTATTCCCTTGTCGGGATTTAAATCTCACTCATTTATTATGTTTTCCTGTAGGTTATCCTGTGAAATTTTAAGAGCTATGGAATTTAAGAAACAAGTTCAAGAAGATCCAATAAGTTTGTTGTATCACATCTCAAGGTGTTATTCTATGTACTTAATTCTCCAATACACTATTCTTCACGATATTTTGACTTTTATTATGTGTAATATTAAGTAATCAATTATGAATTAATGTGTAATAAGAGTAGGGTCATAATAGTTAGTATCAAAGTAAATGTTTAGTTATTTTTATATTATGATAAGAAAACTATAGCTGAATCCTTAGTGATAAGACTGATAATAATAATAAATCCAAAAAATTTGGTAGAGTATAGAGTATGTAGCTTCAATGAAAATTCATCCTTATCTAGATACTACAAATGGATGAGGATCTGACATAGATGTACCTTGTGTAAAAACTAAAAAATATGGCACTGAGCTAGACTTAATCGGAAACTTGTGCATAAAAAAGATCATTGATACACACAAATTTTTATAATCCTAGGGCATACCCTCTGGTAAATAAAAAACTCATTATAAACCCTTATTAATGGTACATGAATTCCAATAAGAGTATATTTTATGAAATAGGTCATGTATAATTTATATTTAGGCCTGAAAATTCATAATTTAATAAAATACATTTCATTTATAAGTTATCCCTTTAATATTAATTGGATCTTGCTTTGTGTTTTTAATGGTTTAAAAGAACTGATCCCTTGTTGTTCCATTATTGTAGTCACTAAATGGAAATAGGAAAAATCGATTTAACAACTAATGTGAAGTGAATTGAGATGACTTCCCAAATGATATGTCTAACATGGTGGGTGGTCAGGTACTACATAATGTAATTATGCTAAATCAACTATCAAAAATCATAATTAACAATGGGAAAATATTAAAACATTATAATACATCAATTAAAAGGAGGAAAATGCCTCAATAATGTTCATATGATAATATATATAAAGGAAAGAAGATATAATTTCCTTTTTTTAAATGTGGAAATTGGAAAGAAGGTAAATTCCATAAAAGAACTCAAATGTTTTTTATGTGTGAAAAAATAAGAAACAATGTAGTTAGTTACCAAAAAAGAGTAAGTATGATGTAAGGGTATAAATTGTAAACTATGGAACCATTTTTGTTTAATGTCTTATGTATGGAGAATATTGTATTTATCCAAGTCAATACCCCAAATCCTGGGGTTAATTCCTAAACAAATGATATACATATGCTATGGAAATTGTTGAAGTGTAAGGATTAATGTGTTTATGTATTGATATTCTAGAGTTATGATATAAATGTTATATATATATATATATATATTCAATTTTGGATATATAAATAATGAAATTTATAAGGATTGTTCTGTAGTGGTTTATCTTTAAGGAAATGAAATATATGTTGAATTTAATTGATTTCCTATAAAATTATTTTAGTTATAAAGTGCTATTTTATAAAACATATGATTGAGGGATTGATAATGATTAGTAGGTGTTTGATGATGAGATAAAACTAACAATTATTGAGAAGATATGTCTAAGGATACCCTTATGTTTAAATTCATTGATAAAACTTTTATAGAATTATATCCTAGATGTTTTGTATGATATTTTTAAGAACATATTAGAGGATATATCATTATGGATTTTATGTTATCAATGAAATCTCAGGAGATGATTTATTTGGTTTGAGGTATATAAGTCTATTATGTTTAATATACATGATAATTTGAGAATAATTATATTTTGTTTCTAGGGGTGTAAGATGGAGGGTAAGACACAATCATTGAGTTTAAAACATTCTTTATGGTTGAGGTGTTCGGTTTTGTATATGTTTATTTATATAAGGAATAATTTTTGATAAACAATTGGAATTTTTTTATCAATTTTGATGATTAAAATTTAAAGGTTTATTCATTTTTAAAATTCTCGTACATTATACATAATTTATTGGATTTATTAAATATATAATTAATAACTAGTTATTCATTGTTAGATTATGTGATCTGTTAGAAGATTATTCTAGATATTCATCATAAAAATCATACTTAGAATACATTTGTTTGGGAGAAATGGTGTGTTTGTGGATGAAATTGATTAGAAGAAAAAAATACTACTTTTCAAACAATTATATTTCATTATTTCCCAACTATGCATGGTAATGTAATTCATTAACTCCAGGAAAATAATATTAAAATGAAATATTATCATATTATGATCACTTTTGAAGAATTTATGGTCATTTTACCCATCACATATTTATGGTTTTTTGTGAATTGAAATTAACTAGAACATGTTATCTATAACATTATATTAGTTATTTGGTCTTATTTTTATCTTCTATGACTTTTTCAATTCTATATAATGTTATTTTATTTGGAAACATAGTTCGGTGATGACCTTCATACTTCCCTTTCGCCCTTTTCATGTGGATGTTTTATTAACCCTTTTTAAAAAGTTGGTTTTCAATAAATAAAATTTCATTTGTCAAAACATTACTTACTAAGTTAATGTTTAAATCAAGAGGAAGAAATTTCTTAAAGTGGGATGAATGTGGCACCCATATCTGTTAAAAGAGAAAACATTGTTTGATAGAGTATGCCATATAAAATAATTAATCCAAAGACACAAAGATTATTTAAATATGACCATTTAAATGTTAAAATTAAATTTTAGGATATGATTTGTATTAAAATCATTATGAAATATATATCAATATATATCTTAAATATATTTCTAGATTCTTAGTAAATAATTGTCACGACCCATCCTCAGGGCCCGTGTCGTGACTACCCCAAGCCCACCTTCCATAGGACAGGTGCTGGAGACTAGCACCAAGGCATAATTCCTGGTAAAAAGGGAAGGCATTGCCTTTTTAAAGTAAACAAACACCACAGAGAAAGAAAGCAGTAGAAGTAAACACTAAGTAAAAACTGGGTACAACAGTATGTGCGGAAAAGTAAGTGGGCCAGTATACAAACCCAAACTGAAAGTAAAGTACAACTGGAAGGAAAAACAACAACTGAAAGTAAAGCCACAACGTCGAGCCGTCCTCTGGATGTCCCACCTGAAGGGTGGGTATATATAGCCTCCACTGCTCCTTGGGTCCAGCCGACCGCTCCGAGTACGTCCCGCCCAGTAGTCCACATCCAGGTACCGTCCTGCTCTGCAAGCCTCAACCACGATCAGCGCTATCCGTCATCTGCAACCAACACAACGTAGTGCGGGCATATCCCATGTAGGGGTGAGTATAAGATACTCAGTAGAGACCCCGAGACCCCCGAAGTTCTCCAAAATCCACAAAGGATAATCCACAAGGAAAGATACAATCACGAAGTAACATTCAACACTACTTAGGTATATGCCCGTATATATACCTAAGTCATCCATTCAAGTTCGCTCCAACATCCGAGCCCAAGTACAACCCAGTCCACACAGGAAAGAAAAATAGGATTCAGCTCACACAGGTATACTTCTTCGTATGACGATAGAGATGATCAGATATATCCACTAATTCATCTAGGTCGTCGGACCCACAAAGGATCGATAGGTACTAACCCCCGAAATAACCCAGGAAGAGTCTGACACACACAAGATCGATAGGTAACTAACCCCCGCAATGACCCAGGAAGGGTCTGACCCACACATGATTTATAGGTAACTAACCCCCGCAAAGACCCACACAGGATCGGACCCACACATGATCGATAGGTAACTAACCCCCACAAAGACCCACACAGGATCAGACCCACACAGGATCTGTAGGTGCTGGCTCACACAGAACCGCTGAGCACTGACCCACACAGGATCGGACCCACACAGGATCGGTAGAACTAATCCACATAGGATCGTTGAGTGTTGTAGTTGTCTCCGTTGAATCCACTGAGGATCTCTGTACAGTCGTCGTTATCGTCACAGTTGCAAACGCAGCCAGCACTAGGGTTCCCGCACACAACAAGCTCATTCGGGAGGGTCCGCTCTAGGAGCCGTGAGGATGATACATCAACTGACACATAGTCCAGAGTTGATGTATCCAAAAGTTCTATATCGTCAACAAGAACTCAACGTCGCAGACGGCACGTCAATCGGACGCCCGGTCTGAGAGTTTTTGGCTTTTTCGTCCTAGGGGCCCGGTTGGTTTTTAAAGAAAAACCAACCCGAACGTACTCCACCTGCGTCCAAACCTCGAGCGGAGTAAGTCAAAAGATTAGTCTCACTTAGAGGAATCCAACAAAGTCGACGGCACATCAATCGGACGTCTGGAGATTAAGATATGAGCATTTCCGCTCCAAAGGCCCAGTTGGTTTCGTGTACGAACCAACCCAGATGAACCCAAAGTATTCCTAAACCTTGAGTGCGATATACCGAAACGACTGTCTCGATCCAAGGATCGCATCGCAACTGACGGTGCGTCGATCGGAGGCCCATAGCACAAGGTACGGGCATCCGACCGGAAAGGATTCAATATTAAGGGGTTCGGGCCCGGTCTGAGCCGGCCCGATACCCCCGGGGTCGACCCAAACCGGGTCCGGGTTCGGCCTGGGCGTGGCCCGGCCTGGAGGACTGGCCATGAAGCCGACCCGGCCTAGGCACAGCACGCTGACCAGGCGCTCGGCCAAACGGCCGAGCCGTTTGGCGTGCGGGGGGGGGGGGGGGGGGGCTCATGCCCCCCTGGTTGTAACCACAGCCCCCCTTTGATGGGGGCCGTTTTGCTGGCCGGCCGGGGGTTTGAACCCCCGGCTTCCTCTTGTCCGGCCGGCCCACCCCGGCTGGCCGGTTTCTGCCACCACGGGACCGGCGACAGCCGGTCCCCTGACTGCTCTAACACCGGCGGCTCTGAACCGGCCGTCGGTCACCCTGCTCAGTCGCGGAACGGAACCGACCTCGGATTCGTTCGTCCGGCTTGGCATAACGGCGTCGTGCCCCTCCGCTGCAGCCTCGATCCGGACACGGTGTCTTCGGTTCTCTTCTAAGTGGCGCGACGGTGTCACATCCTTGTTCAATTTCACGGTGTGGCGCGACAACGCTGCACATTCTTTACCGCATGGTGCATCGGCACCACACCATTCCATTCCAATCCACAAAAGAACCAACAATGTTAAAGGAGGTGGGTCGGTCATGTTTGTGCGGTCCCCCCCCCCCCCTCTCGTTAATCGATAGCATTTGGTCTTATTACACGAAGAACATCAAAGTAGCATTCACGAATCAAAAATAAAATAAACAAACCCCTACCTCGTGCGAGCTTGAACGGAGTTTCGTCAAACGAGGATTCATCGTGGAAAAACTAAAGCGGACGGAGGTCGTCACGGCCTTGAAAATTACATTTATTACTCCTACACTAGTATAACTTTGCAGGGTCGATCCACAGAGAAGGCAGACGAGAATTCTAAGGTTTTTAAACTAAAAACCTCACTATTGTCAGTAGTGAGGTAGGCATTTTTTTTACTTTTCATTTTTTAAATATTTTATTTATTTATTTTTGATTAAGCAGTTTGAAACAAGTTTTGGAATTTCACTATTACCTAAACTGGAAACAAAAAAATAAAAATGAAACAGTTAAAACTAAAAATAACTAACGAAGGAAATAAGAGTGATGAGGGTAGATCAAAAGTTTGCTCAAGAGATTAGATCACCACTAGCTTAAAATGAATGGTCCTCATTTGATTAAACTCACACCTTAAAAATTAGTTGTTAATTCTTCCTCTCCAGAAGAAATAACACTCTGTAATATAGTTTTCGGAGTTCGTCACTTCAACAACCACATACAACAATTTACTTAAAAGATGTCAACAGAAAGATACCTCGCCGATTATTTCTATTGTTTCAGAATTGAAAGTTTTATGGACTGTCTCAATGATCGATCTCTCAAAAAGATCATTGATTTAGAATTAAGTTCTTGAAGGTGTTAATTCAATTTTATGTTCAAGAACCAGATTCAATGTCACCGAAATAATCAGATTCTCATTGGAAGAAACTAAATGAAGAATAAGAAAATATGTTCCAATCGAAATTCCAATTTCCCAAACAAGAAATCAAACAAAGATCATTTTCAATTTAAAAGCAGTAATACATTGCAAATAAAACAGAGTAAAGGAAAAATAATCCTCCCTCTGTCAATGATGTCCATGAATTGCTGCCCTGCTCCTGCATCTCCAGTCTCCAGTATTGCTTTTGATGTCTCCTGGGAGATCTACTCTCCAATGTGTGCGTGGAATGTCAAATGAGAGTCCCCCCCCCAAAATTCTGCTTCTTCTCTACTTTAACTACCCTACTGTCATCTACTACATGTAACTGCCATGTCTTCCACCGACTTCAAAAGTTCTTCACACACACTACAAAATGTGCGTTTTTTCACGACCGGCACGTCGCACAATCTTTTCTCATGTAACTAACTTCAGTCAAGTTAGTTGTGACTATCTGGACATTTCCCCATCTCTTGAATGAACCTGCACACATTATAAATATAATAAATCAATTAAAACTCAAAGGAAAAAAAAACAATTATTAAAAAGTTAACTTAAGTTAAATAGAAAATATCGTAGATGATAAATATTATTTACTTTAATATTATTATGTTAATAAATTATTAAAAAGTTATTAATTTAATTAAGTTAGTAAAATAATTACTAAGTTATTAATTTTATTATTTTTAACTAAATTATTAAAATTGACAACATGTATAAATAAATAATTAGGTTAATACTTAAGATTTAATAATTTAATTATTACTATTAAAGAAATTAATTTTTAGATTAATTAGTTAATTAGATAATTTTTAATTTAGTAATTAAAATTATTACTTAAGTTATAAATATCATTAAATTAAAAAGCATGTTTTATCATTATTTATAATTATTATTAATTCTAAATTAATACTATTAATAATTTATTATTTTATTATTTTTCATTTATTATTAATTTAATTTAACATTTTAATTTATAATTTATCTATTAAAGTTTTAATTGTTTTAAAAATTAACTTTTATAAATTAAATTATGTTAATTTGACTTAGTAATGTTAACTTTAAGAAAAGTTAACTTTATTTTTACTTTAGCTTTTGCTTTCTCTTTTTTTTTATTTTGACTTAACATTTATTATTTTATTTTTATTTTTTTGTGTTGTCTTCCTCCTCCCTCAATCTTCACGGCGCAAAAAATGAGGAAGGGTTCTTCCTCCTGAACCCAGGCAGCGGCGCAAGCGGTCTTCAACAGCGCAGCGGCCTCCTCTTCTCCAATGCTTCTCTGCAGCCTCCACCAACACCGGCGAACCACCTCCCTTGCTCCGGCAGACCTCCATGCTTCGGCAGCAGCGCGACACCTCTCCTTCAGCAACCCAGCGGTAGAGACTTCATCCTCGGACTTAAGCATCGATCCGAGTAGCAGTAGTTTCAGCGGGTTCCTGAAGGCTGTAGCGAGGAGCACTTCCGGCGGCTTCCCCTCTGCGCGGCGTACATCGGCGAAAATTTCCCCTTGCACTGGCAGTCCTCCTCCAGCAGCGTAACAGGGACAACGATGTCTCGTCTCAGCTTCCCCTTCGCACAACAGTGGCGTCATACGGTCTCTTCCAGGGCTCATGTGCGGCACACTCCCTAGAAGCAGCGACATCTAGCAACATCCTGGCTTCGGTAGCGGCGGACTCCCACCAGTGGTGGCAGGGGGTCTTCTTCTTTCATGATAACTTACGATGGGTGGTGAAATTCGTAGATCTGATTCCATGGTGGTGAATCGATTTCAGTCATTTCTAAGGCCAGCCATGAGTCGATGATGACCGCGAACGGATTAAGCTGAAGCCAAAGTATTGTATCATGAACTAAGCCAGATCTTCTTGAACTCTCATTGGAAGAACGACTATGAGCCTTGATCGAGTGATTGATTGATTGGAATCAGGAGGATCTCGAAGCCTAAAATAGTCCGATGAAGCTGACTGATCTTGTTTGGAGACAAACATAATCTAAGAAAAACAAAGGGAAAAAAATGTGACAGGTAGGTTGGTAAAACTGTGAAAAGGGCATCGAGAAGGAGTGAACTATGGCGAGTGAAGATCTGCCGATGCAGATCGACAGGAGAAGATGAGGCCATCAGCGACTTGGGGGATCTACTTCGTGAGTGCGTGAAAAGTGGAGTGAGACCGAAACAGCTGGGGCGGATCGGTGTGTGATGGTGTGAGACCGATAGTTATAAGTATGTGAAAGAGTGGTGGCTTGGATCGGTAGCAGCGAATCAGTGGCATATGAATTAACACACCCTGTCAGTATCACCGACAGTGCATAAAAAGAAAATGGATATGGGATCAAGGTTGGAGGATCGGTGAGTCGAAGACAAACCGATAATTAAAATAAACGGGAAATCGATACATAAAATAATAAACTAACGGTGAGTGCGTGGGACTGATGAGGACCGGTAGTAGGAAAGGGGAAGGAAAAAAAGTAACGGCAGCAGGGGAGAAAAATAAATATCGGTGAGTGCAAAGACAATCGGTAGGAGGGATGAGAGACCGATGGGGAAAAGAAAAATTGTAAAACTGATAGATAAAATTTCAATCGGTTAGTCCCGACTCACCAAACATAAGACACCGATAATTATTAAATCGATCTGAAAAAGGCGCGACGAGAAACCGATGATGATGTAATGGATCGGTGAGTCGATGACTCACTGATAGTTCAAAATAAATGAGACTGAGACCGATGGAAGGATCAGCGCGTCGCAACAACGGTGCATCACGAGAGATTGATGGTGTTTCAAAGCAATCGGTGAGTCACGACTCACCGATAGTTATAAAAAACATCGGTGTGACATAACATCGGTGCGACACTCATCGACAGTTAAAAATGAAAAACAGTAACAACAAAAAATTAATTTACAAACCACAATTAATTAATTGCAAACATATAATTAAAATAATTAGAATTAACTAGAGTTATTGAATGACAAAATTAATTAAATAGATGACAAAATGAAATTCTAACATCAAAAACAAATTATTTAATTAAACATTATCTTAAACCTATGCACAACCTAAATTATTAATTAGATAACACATAAATTAAAAACTAATTAAATAATAAGCTGCAATTATAAAAGACTTAAATTATAATTACTTAAAAGAACAATTACAGGGTAGCAGTAGCAAGTGAAAAGAGGAGCAACAGTAACTCTTTATTTCACCTAAAGCTATTATCTGCCTCACCAGTAGACTAAAATAAAATTAAAATGAATTAATAACCAATCTGCATACATAAAATAATATAATTAATGTTTAAAAACTATTAATTAATTAACTATTTAACTATTTGAACTAATAAAATTAACAGCGAACAATTTAATTTAATTAAAACCACATATTATTTACTTAAATAGTTGGTAGGGAACACTAATTAACATGTCAACCTATTCTATTGTAACTAAATTAAAAGATTAGATATTAAAATAAGGTCTAAGTTAATTAAATTTGAATTACATAGATTAAATAAATGTTTGTAATAAATATTAACTATTTAAAAGTTAAGCAGATTTAAATTAACCCAGCTAAATAAGACATAATTAAAGTTGAATAGTTTAGTAAGATTAAAATTATCAATTTAAAGACTAAAAATTCATAATTAATTATAAAAAAGGATTAATTAACATATTTAGTGATAAAATTACAAAAGTGCCATTATTAATTAAAAAGTGTTAAAATAATTAATTAAATTGATAAAAATTAAATAAAAGATGTTGCAAAACATTGTTAAAATAGAGCCACATCAAATTCCCCCACACTTAAGCATTCTTTGTCCTCAAACAATCTCATGTTTTATTTTCTTTCAAAAATAGTAAATTGAGTTTATGATTTTGCTCAAAATGTAACATGTCCAGTACTCAAAACAGAGGACACTACATAATTGTAGGCTTTAAGAAAATGAGTAACTCAAATAGATCTTGCCCTAAAACGAATACTCAAGGGTAATTAATAACACAAGGACCATCCAGCAAAGAAGATGTCATGCCTCATATGTGATACAACTTAGTGACTCACTTCAATCCTGGCTCAGGTTCTAATTCTAAAAATGACAAGAGATAAAATATCAATGGAATTAAGACCTCAACCAAGGAACCTTGTACCTTGAATTTTTCACCTAGGTTCCAAAAAAATAATTAATTAATTTTTTGAATCACCTCAATGATACAACCTAAATGATTTCCATATAAACCCATTGATCCCTTCTTCATTTGGCATTCATCATTCCCCTCACCTTAATGAGCTCATTTTTGACCCTAGACACTTTATTTATTTTTCCCAAGCCTTGTATCATTGTGCTGAGCACTGTGCAATGCACTTATTCAAAGTGTACAGAGGGCTTATAGTTAACAGAAACGCACCCAGCATCTAGGGTCTCAGAGACTCACCGTGGGATCCTAGATGCCCAAATTACTCAAGTTTCAAAAGATTTATATAAAATTCATTTACATTGTCTCATTAAAGAAATTACTTTTAATAATTTAAAGATGAATGAGACCCCTAGAATCAAAATCAAATTTCCAGTTCCAAGGCTATGATCATAACTCCATAAACATGTAACCCAAATCACTTTCAAATGTAGACTCTAAACAATATTTCCATCAATTCACTAAGCAAGATCACTCAGCAATCATCCAAACTCGTTAATTTCAGATTCAATGAAAATCTTAACTTCCAACAAGATACTTTTCCTAAGGCAAGACCCAATTGAGAAAAAAATGTAAAGCCTACAATTATTCAAGAATTTTGGAAAAAACGAACCACTTTTAAAAAAAAATTGAATTTGTAGTGGGAATTGATGGGCTTTCAATTAAGCACAGTTTATCACATTCAAGAATTAACCCCCTCCCCCACACTTAAAACCCTACTTTGTCCCCAAAGTTGAATTCTAAATATGGAGAAGAACAATTAATCAATTAAGGTTCAAATTATATTTCCAATTAAGTAGATTAATGACATGTATAAAGGGTCCCAATGAAATTCATTTTTTTTGCCACAATGAATAAATAATTTGCAGGTTCATTGACCGGTACACCCATTAACATTGATTTCCAGTAATATAAATTTTCAATGTAGTTCAAACAATTTCATGTAACTCTTGTGGGTGAACAATGACAAGGGTGTAGCAAGTTAATAGATTGGGTTCAAATGGGTTTTAAATAAAGCAGAATGATGCATGCTACACACCCATCAGCCAAAACAATTTCAATGAAACTAAATTTACCCTCTACATGTGCCCCCCACTCTTAAATTCAAACAGTGGAAAGATTTTATCAATGAGCTACAGATTCTAGAAATGAGGTACAAGCAAATTTTTTTCCTCTAACACAGTGACATGAAACAGATTTTTTTTAAACAAACAGGATTTATTAAATCACACACAAGCAGAAAATAAGTGCAGAAAGTGAAAACTTCCCTGAAATGAAGTGTCTTCATTAAACCTCCAGCATGGGAATTCCACTCTTTAGATGACAAAGCAGCAACATCCTAGAAACATAGAGCATGAGAACTAGGAACAAATAACCAGCACAGACAGTGCAAACAGAAGACATCACAACTGAACTTTATTCAAAGTAAAACAAGAACAAAAACAAAAGTAAACACAAAGAAAGAGCATGGGTTGACTCCCATGAAGCACTGAATCTTAAGTATTCAATTAGACTTTATTTAATTACAAATATTTATTTATTAACAAAACAAAAACCATGGGTTGCCTCCCATACAACGCTAGGTTTAAAGTCCCCAGCCAGACTCACCAAGAAACTAACCGTAGTCACAACGTGGATGTGGTTTCCTTAATAGGAACCAAGACAAGTGTTTGGACCAATTTTTTTTAACATAACAGTGAAAATTGTGGGCTTCAAGACTGAATAGAACAATAACTAAATTATCATAGCCTAAAATAATCCCTAAGTAGAACCCTTTAACAGTAATGGGTATAATGTTGTCCACTTCTATAATTATTTCAGAGTTATCAATATTTGATTTCACATGAATGGACAACATAGTACAAGGTGCTTCAAAGGGTGTAGCATTATCTTCATGGCTATCTCTCTCAAATTCAACACTAACAGATTCAAATTCAAGGGTGCTTGTGGGTGAATACTGAATAGTAGGTTCAAAAGGGGATTCAATAAAGTTCTGAATAGAATCATGTACAATGGAACTCAAGCATACATCCACTTCTAGAATACTATCAGCATCACAAGAAGGCTCAGCACCCTTCACAGATGAGGATGAAAGTGACAAAAAAGGAAGAGAATTTAATTGAACAGTAGCAGATTCAGGTTTAACTATGTTGTAAATTTCTTCCAAAAGATCCTCATCTGTTAAATCACACTGAACATCTACTGCTTCTATCAAATCAAATCTGCCTAATTCCAGTGTGTGTTCAACCACTCTTTCAAGTTCAAATTCAGAAGGCTCACTTTCTAAAACCATGTTTGTAGTGTGTTCTAAGAAGTTCAAATCAAGTGGTGTAATGTTTAATTAGGCTTCAATAAAATCATGTTCATGATTGATCAGACATAAACATTTACTCCCATGTAAATCAACACCGTTTTCCAATTCAGTACAAAAAGTCTCAGAAAAATGATCACTATGAGAATAGGGAAATGAAAACTCATCAGTCAATTTTTCTTCAAATGTAATTTCCTCTTCCTCATAATCCAACATCATTTCAGAATAAATTGGGTTTACAGTTTCAAAACATGGATGAGATGTTTTCAGTTGAGCTTCAAAAAATTTAGATTCTATGTTATCCATCTTAAGGTTCTCTTCTAAAATGTACCCAATATCAAGTTCTGCCTCAATGTTCACTAATTCAGAAAATTTGGGTGAAGAGTGTTTAACATTATAGTTTTTAGATTCAAGTATATCTTCAACCTAAGTGACTTCATTCTCAAAGCTTCTAAAACAGTGATTTTTCTCTAATGTAGGAATTATGAAAAGAATTGGGCTATCTTTTTCAATCTATTTTAATTCAGTTTCAAAATCTTCCAACTCAATACCATTAAATCTCTTTTTGTGGTATCAATATTATTCTCCTGATTCAGTGAGCTGGTTATTTCCAGATTAAATTCAACAGTGTCAGATTTTTCAAAATGAAAGTTTTGTTGCCCAATTTCATAGTCACTCTCCTCTTCAACATGATTTTAAAATCTTTTATACACATTTTCTTTTTCTTTTTCTTCAAATTCTTCTTGTTCTTTTACCCTTTGTTGTAATTCGAAGAGCATATTTTCCAATCTTTTCAGTCTTTGATCTCGCTCTTGAGAATCTATAAGTTGTATTTCATGGGTTTTAGTTAACCAATTATTAATTTGTTCCACCCTAGTATCTAGTTTAGAATCAATTAATTCAATTTTAGCTAGGGCAACAGGACTAAACTCAAATTGTTCATTTTCATCAGTGTAAACATCTTGTTGTGGATGGTTATAGACACACTACCAAGAAGTATGTCCATAATCACCACAACAAACACAGTTAGGTCCTGGTTGATTCCAATTCTTATTAACATCCATTTTTTATTCAAAAATAAATGATTTTAAACACACAACAGTTCTCTGTGAAGCAAATTTTTCTTTTCAAAACAAAAAAAGCAGCAGATACATTTCAAAGCAGTTTTTTTTAAATCAGTTTTTTTTAAATGATTTTTTATGTTTTTTTTATGTTTTTTTAAACCCTAGACTCTCGGTGTGTGCCTTCCCCAGAAACGGCACCAAAAACATTGAAGCGGCCGGAGTTCGTTACGGCCCTCAAAATTACATTTATTACTCCTACAATAGTATAACAGTGCAGGGTCGATCCACAGAGAATGCAGACGAGAATTCTAAGGTTTTTAAACTAAAAACCTCACTGTTGTCAGTAGTGAGGTAGGAATTTTTTTTTACTTTTCGTTTTTTAATATTTTATTTATTTATTTTTGATTAAGCAGTATGAAACAAGTTTTGGAATTTCACTATTACCTAAACTGGAAACAAAAAAACAAAAATGAAACAGTTAAAACTAAAAATAACTAACAAAGGAAATAGGAGTGTTGAGGGTAGATCAAACGTTTTCTCAAGAGATTAGAACACCACTAGCTTAAAATGAATGGTCCTCATTTGATTAAACTCACACCTTAAAAATTAGTTGTTAATTCTTCCTCTCCAGAAGAAATAACACTCTGTAATATAGTTTTCGAAGTTCCCCACTTCAACAACCACATACAGCAATTTACTTAAAAGATTTCAAAAGAAAGATACCTCACAGATTGTTTCTGTTGTTTCGGAATTGAACGTTTTATGGACTGTCTCAATGATCGATCTCACGAAAAGATCATTGATTTAGAATTAAGTTCATGAAGGTGTTAATTCAATTTTAAGTTCAAGAGCCAGATTCAATCTCGCCAAAAGAATCATATTCTCATTGGAAGAAACTAAATGAAGAATAAGAAAATATTTACCAATAGAAATTCCAATTTCCCGAACAAGAAATCAAAAGAAGATCATTTTCTATTCAAAAGCAGTAATACATTGCAAATAAAACAGAGTAAAGGAAAAAAGAATCCTCCCTCTGTCAATGATGTCCATGAATTGCTGCCCTGCTCCTGCATCTCCAGTCTCCAGTACCGCTTTTGATGTCTCCCAGGAGATCTGCTCTCCAATGTGTGCGTGGAATGTCAAATGAGAGTCCCCCCCCCCAAATTCTACTGCTGCTCTACTTTAACTACCCTACTATCATCTACTGCATGTCACCGCCACATTTTCCACCGACTTCAAAAGTACTTCACCCACACACTGCAAAATGTGCATTTTTTCGCGACCGACACGTCGCACAATCTTTTCTCACGTAACTAACTTCAGTCAAGTTAGTTGTGAGTATCTGGACATTTCCCCATCTCTTGAATGAACCTGCACACGTTATAAATATAATAAATCAATTAAAACTCAAAGGAAAAAAACAATTATTAAAAAGTTAACTTAAGTTAAATAGAAAATATCGTAGATGATAAATATTATTTACTTTAATATTATTATTGTAATAAATTATTAAAAAGTTATTAATTTAATTAAGTTAGTAAAATAATTACTAAGTTATTAATTTTATTATTTTTAACTAAATTATTAAAATTAACAACATGTATAAATAAATAATTAGGTTAATACTTAAGATTTAATAATTTAATTATTACTATTAAATAAATTAATTGTTAGATTAATTAGTTAATTAGATAATTTTTAATTTAGTAATTAAAATTATTACTTAAGTTATAAATATCATTAAATTAAAAAGCATGTTTGATCATTATTTATAATTATTATTAATTCTAAATTAATACTATTAATAATTTATTATTTTATTATTTTTCATTTATTATTAATTTAGTTTAACATTTTAATTAATAATTTATCTATTAAAGTTTTAATTGTTTAAAAAATTAACTTTTATAAATTAAATTATGTTAATTTGACTTAGTAAAGTTAACTTTAATAAAAGTTAACTTTATTTTTACTTTAGCTTTTTCTTTCTCTTTTTTTTTATTTTGACTTAACATTTATTATTTTATTTTTATTTTTTTGTGTTGTCTTCCTCCTCCCTCAATCTTCATGGCGCAACAAATGAGGAAGGGTTCTTCCTCCTGAACCCAGGCAGCGGCGCAAGCGGTCTTCAACAGCGCAGTGGCCTCCTCTTCTCCAATGCTTCTCTGCAGCCTCCACCAACACCGGAGAACCACCTCCCTTGCTCCGGTGGACCTCCATGCTTCGACAGTAGCGCGACGCCTCTCCTTCAGCAACCCAGCGGCAGAAACTTCATCCTCAGACTTAAGCATCGATCTGAGCAGCAGCAGTTTCAGCGGCTTCCTGAAGGCTGTAGCGAGGAGCACTTCTGGCGGCTTCCCCTCTGCACGGCGAACAGCGGCGACAATTTCCCCTTGCAGCGGCAGTCCTCCTCCCGCAGCGTAACAGGGACAGCGGCGTCTCGGCTCAGCTTCCCCTTCACACAACAACGGCGCAATACAGTCTCTTCCACGGCTCATGTGTGGCGCACTCCCTCGAAGTAGCAACATCTTGCAACATCCTTGCTTCGGTAGCGGCAGACTCCCACCAGTGGCAACAGGGGGTCTTCTTCTTTCATGATAACTTACGATGGGTGGTGAAATCGTTAGATCTGATTCCACGGTGGTGAATCGATTTCAGTCATTTCCAAGGCCAACCATGAGTCGATGATAACTGCGAACCGATTAAGCTAAATCCAAAGTATTGTAGCATGGACAAAGCCATATCTTCTTGAACTCGCATCGGAAGAACGACGATGAGCCTTCCTCGAGTGATTGATTGATTGGAATCAGGAGGATCTCAAAGCCTGAAATAGTCCAATGAATCCGACTGATCTCGTTTGGAGACAAACACAATCTAAGAAAAAAAAGGTAAAAAATGTGACTAGTAGGTTGGTAAAACTGTGAAAAGGCCATCGAGAAGGAGTGAACTATGGCGAGTGAAGAGCTACCGATGCAGATCGGCAGGAGATGATGAGTTCATCAGCGACTTGGGGGAGCTACTTCGTGAGTGCGTGAAAAGTGGAGTGAGACCGAAAAAGCTGGGGCGGATCGGTGTGTGATGGTGTGAGACCGATAGTTATAAGGATGTGAAAGAGTGGTGGCTTGGATCGGTAGCAGCGAATTAGTGGCATCTGAATGAAAACACACTGTTGGTTTCACCGAAAGTGCAGAAAAATAAAATGGAGATGGGATCAAGGGTGGAGGATCGGTGAGTCAAAGACTTTCCGATAGTTAAAATAAACGGGAAACCGATAACTAAAATAATAAACCTACGGTTGGTGCATGGGACCAATGAGGACCGGTAGCAGAAAAGGAGAAGGAAAAAAGTAACGGCATCAGGGGAGAAAAATAAATATCGGGGAGTGCAATGACAATCGGTAGGATGGATGAGAGACCGACGGGGAAAAGAAAAGTTCTAAAACCGATAGATAAAATTTCAATCGGCTAGTCCCGACTCACCAAAAATAAGACACCGATAATTATTAAGTCGATGTGCAAACGGTGCGACGAGAAACCGATGATGATGTAATGGATTGGTGAGTCGATGACTCACTGATAGTTCAAAATAAATGATACTGAAACCGATGGAAGGATCGGCACGTCGCAACAACGGTGCGTCACGAGAGATTGATGGTGTTTCAAAGCAATCAGTGAGTCATGACTCACCGATAGTTATAAAAAACTTCGGTGTGACATAACATCGGTGTAACACACACCGGCAGTTAAAAATGAAAAACATTAACAAAAAAAATTTAATTTACAAACCACAATTAATTAACTGCAAACATATAATTAAAATAATTATAATTAACTAGAGTTATTAAACGACAAAATTAATTAAATAGATGACAAAATGAAATTCAAACATTAAAAACAAATTATTTAATTAAAAATTAACTTAAACCTATGCACAACTTAAATTATTAATTAGATAACACTTAAATTAAAAACTAATTAAATAATAAGCTGCAATTATAAAAGACTTAAATTATAATTACTTAAATAACAATTACAAGGTAGCAGCAGTAAGTGAAAAGAGGAGAAATAGTAACTCTTTATTTCACCTTAAGCTATTATCTACCTCACCAGTAGACTAAAATAAAATAAAAATGAATTAATAACCAATCTGCATACATAAAATAATATAATTAATGTTTAAAAACTATTAATTAATTAATTATTTAACTATTTGAACTAATAAAATTAACCGCGAACAATTTAATTTAATTAAAAGCACATATTATTTACTTAAATAGTTGGCAGGACACAGTAATTAACATGTCAACCTATTATATTATAACTAAATTAAAAGATTAGATATTAAAATAAAGTCTAAGTTAATTAAATTTGAATTACATAGATTAAATAATTGTTTATAATAAATATTAACTATTAAAAAGTTAAGAAGATTTAAATTAACCCATCTAAATAAGACATAATTAACGTTGAATAGTTTAGTGAGATTAAAATTATCAATTTAAAGACTAAAAATTCATAATTAATTATAAAAAATGATTAATTATCATATTTAGTGATAAAAGTACAAAAGTGCCAATATTAATTAAAAAGTGTCAAAATAATTAATTAAATTGATAAAAATTAAATAAAAGATGTGGAAAAACTATGTTAAAATAGAGCCACATCAAAAACTGTCGTGGAAAGAGACGTCGTGGAAGGAGGAAGTCGCGTCGGCGTTGCGGTACACGACGTCGCATAATCGGTTTCCGAGAACTCGGCATTCTTCGTCGGAAACCGATGTGTTCTTCGCATTCTTCACCGACGACAGAGAAGTTCCTCAAGTACTTAGTCTTTTCTCCCAAAAACTCCACCACAAGGTTCCAACCCCAAATAAAATAAGGTCACCTCTTATTTTATTAACATAACATAACTTTTGAATTTCAAGAGTTTTAAATTCAAACATGCACACTTAACTCACTTAATTAATAATATAAGTTATTAATGTTTATGTTATCAAAAGTTAATGGTGAGTTGAGGGGGGTTGAAGAATATGAAGGGGTGGGGTTCGTGTGGGCCCCACCACCCTCATAACCTCCCTTGGGATGTTGGGTAGTTACCCAAATTCCACCCAAATCCTTAAACCACTTAAAGAAAAATAAAAATTGTAGTTAACATAAAAACTAAATTTCCACAATTTTTATCATCTTCTCTCATGAAAACGCAACTCCGGAACAGGTGTTCCTAAGAAATTACCGGCGCTGCGGTTCCATCGGTGCCCTCATAATTTGATTCCGATCACCGGTTCAAAAGATAGGAATTCCCGCTCATTCGTTCACTGAACGTACCCGAGCTAACCTTCGGATAGAAATTCTGGGCACACCGGGCCTCAGAATCAAGTGTCGTCAGAAACTGCGTTCTTGTAAAATCCCGAAGAAAATTAAGAAAAAAAGTTTCTTGAATTTTACGGGTCTTTACATTACTCCCACCTCAGGGCTTTACGTCCACGTAAAGATACATTGAATACTAGGGAAACAAATGTGGGTACTGAGCACGCATCTGATCCTCCCGCTCCCAAGTGCTCTCCTGGAGGTTCCTGTGCTTATATCTGATGCGCACTAGAGGAATCGACCGTCCACATAGGACCCGCTCCTATCGATCCTAGATTTACATCGGGACCTCCGTGAAAGTCGCCCTATCATCAACTTCAAGCTTCCCATGGTCAATGATAGGCATCGGGTCGTGCACGTATCTCCTCAGCTGAGATACGTGGAAGACGTCGTGCACCCGGTGAAACTGAGGTGGTAGAGCCAGGCGATAAGCCACCTCACCGATCCTACTGAGGACCTGGAAGGGTCCAATGAAGCATGGAGACAACGTGCCTCCTTGGCCAAATCTCCGTAATCCACGTCAAGGTGAGACACGTAAGAAGACGTGGTCGCCATCCTCGAACTCAAGTGGCCTCCACCTCCTGTCAGCATAAGAATTATGCCGGCTCTGAGCTGTCCTCATCCGTTCGTGGATGACCTGGACCTTCTCTGTCATGGCTTGGACCATCTCTGGTCCCACAAGTGCTGACTCCCCAGTGTCTGTCCAGCATAAAGGAGATCTACAAGGTCAGTCGTACAACGCCTCATATGGTGCCATCCTGATGGTGGAGTGGTAAATTTGGTTGTACGGAAACTCCACCAAGGTAGGTGGTCCTCCCAGCTACGACCAAAGTCGATGACACATGCGCGGAGGATGTCCTCGAGAGTCTGAATGGTCCTCTCCATTTGACCATCCGTCTGAGGGTGAAAGGTTGTGCTCAGACGTAGCTGCGTCTCGAACGCCTCCTGCAACCCCTTCCCAAGCCGGGAAGTAAAGAGAGCATCTCGATCGGAGATGATAGATGATGGCACACCATGAATCTGCACATTCTCCTGAACTCAAAGTCGTCCCACGCTCTCCACTGAGCCCTGCTCTTTGATGGGTAAGAAGTGTGCCGACTTGGTGAGTCGGTCGACAATCACCCAAATGAAGTTGTGACCTCTGGAAGTGCGTGGAAGTCTAGTCACAAAGTCCATTGATATGTCGTCCCACATCCACTACGAGACCTCCAAAGGCTGTACCAAGCCTGCTGGTACCTGGTGCTCTACCTTCACCTGCTGGCAGGTGAGGCATCGAGAAACGAACTCTGCCATAGCCTTCTTCATGCCCGCCCACCAGTGCTGTCGTCTGAGATCCTGGTACATCTTGGCCACTACAGGATATACCGCCAAAGAAGAAGTGTGAAACTGTCTCAGCACTTCCTCCCGTAAAGCAACTGGTACCAAGGTACGTCATCTGAAAAGGACGTCGTGCTATGCTCCAAGGAGAAACCATCAGGTGCCTGTCCTGAGGATATCTGTGCACTCCGTGTCTCACAGTCAGTGTCCCCACGCTGTGACTCTCTGACCCGCTGCAGTAGTGGAGGGGTGATTGTGAGAGACTAAAGGAAGGCTGCTCCATCTCTATCCACGCCTCTAGGGGCGCTGGTCAAACTCTGTCTCAGCTCCTAGAAGCTCTGTTGACATCTGTCTGACCACACAAAGGGTTTCCCCTTCCTCCTTAACGTTCTGCAAAGCTGCAATGATTTCTCCTTTGCCAAAAAGGGAAATCCGGTATCATCCCCTAGATGAACCACGTTCCTTGCCTAATACAGTCAATCCCATCATGATTAGTTAATTCATGGCATGGATGACGTCGTAAGGCCTCGACGCTGCTACCAAGAGATCCAACCGTTACTCTCGCCTCCAAGGGTTGAGTCACACTATCGGCATCAGTGTGTGGTCACTAGGTCTCCTCCAGTAAGAATCTCCCAAGTGAGGGTCAAGTCAATAGTTTTTAACCGACACCTCTTAGTATTAATAAACAAAAGACAAGAAAGCAAACGTCACTATTGCAAGCTTATTTTATTACTTCAACTCAAAGTACAAGGACACAAGGAAACACAAACAAATAATCCAGAGGCATTATGGTCAAGGGCCTCTATTCCTGGAGCTAGTCCCGCACTTGTCCACCCGATTCCGGAGCTCCATGATCGTAGGCTTAAGCTGCCTGAAGCTATGCTCTCCCCTGTGGTCGGGGTGGACCTCCTGGTGGTGGTGGTGGTAGAGCCTCAAAGCGTCACCCACCACCTGCTTCTCGGCCAGATCCTCTGCCTCGTCCCCCTGCTCCCTGTGGACCGCCACGGTCGAACCTCTACCTCTGCCTAGGTGGTTCCTCAACCATCTGCTGCTCCTCTTCAAGGCGGGTCGGGCAGTCACGAGCCATGTGTCCCTACCCGCCGCATGCATAGCACTGTCTTCCACTCGTAAGACTGGTTCTACTGCGTGTGCCCCGCACCTCCGAGCCAGTATCCTATGGTCGTCCGCACGTTGGCCTGGCCCGCTTGGACCTCTGTGTCATCTGTCTACTGCCAGCTGCAGAAGACTCCGCCACATGTTGCCCTGCGGTAGGTCTCGCCACTGGTGTAGACTCAGCAAGAAAGCTCTCGATGAGAAGAGCTCGCTCTAGTACTACTGTCTGATTCGGAATGTTGAGGGAGATCAGCGATGCCCTGATCTCATGCCTCGATCCGTGCTCAAAGGTCCAGGCCTGGAAGAATGGGTCCCGTACCATGTCGGTCGAGTAGCGCGAGAGATCGGTAAATCTCTCCGAGTACTGGGTGACTGTCAAGATGCCCTGCCGCAGCTGAAGAAGTTCCTGGATGCGCACCGCATGGAGGGTGGTTGGGACGAACTCCGAGCGGAAGAGTCTCTCAAAGTCCATCCATATGAGAGATGCCTCATCGTGCACCTGGAGCATCAAGCTCCACCATCTGCCTGCTGCTGCGTGTAGCAGGCTCACTGTGAGGATCACCATGAGGTCTGCTGGTGTCCTCACTAACCTAAAAACTCTCACCACTAACTCCAGCCAGTCCTCGACTGCCTGGGGGTCCGTCTCCCCGCGGAACCTGGGTGGTCGCTAGCGCTGGAACTCATGCAATGCACTAAGGCGACGTGCATCTTCAGCGGCTGGGGCGGGAATCATCGTTGGCTCGGCGGGTAGAGCTACCGCCAGTGCCTCTGCTGACAAAGGGCCCTGCACCGAGGCCTCGTCGCTCAGTGGGCTGTCATCGCGCACAACTCTCAGAACCCTAGCTGGCTGCCATCGTGGGGCCATCCTGAAAAGGAAACAGGTGCACCACAGTCAGAACAGTATACCTGGTGAGCTGATACAAAGTAATCACAAAGAAAACATGAAACCCACATGCAATCAATGTTTTCGTGTATTAAGTGAGAAATCAGAAGTCAGGGTCCTGGTGTACGGACACGTCGGCCGCTGCACCAAAACTGGACACCCTGGACTGATAACCACACCCAATACGCTTAACACTCTTGCTTCACATAGAAAAAGATCAGAGTCCCAAGTTCTGTGGTAGAACCGAACTACTCTGATACCAATTTTTCACGACCCGTCCTCAGGGCCCGTGCCGTGACTACCCCAAGCCCGCCTTCCATAGGCCAGGGGGTGGCGACTAGCACCAAGGCGTAATTCTCGGTAAAAAGGGAAGGCATTTCCTTTGTAAAGTAAACAAAAATCACAGAGCAAGCAAGAAGTAGAAGTAAACACTAAGTAAAAACTGGGAACAACAGTAAGTGCAGAAAAGTAAGTGGGCTGGTATACAAACCCAAACTGAAATTAAAGTACAACTGGAAGGAAAAACAGCAACTGAAAGTAAAGCCGCAATGTCTAGCCATCCTCTGGATGTCCCACCTAAAGGGTGGGTACAGATAGCCTCCACTACTCCTCGGGTCCAGCCGACCGCTCTGAGTACGTCCTGCCCAGTGGTCCACCTCCAGGTACCGTCCTGCTCCGCAAGCCTCAACCACGATCAGCTTTGTCCGTCATCTGCAACCAACACAATGTAGTGCAGGCATAGCCCGTGCAGGGGTGAGTATAAGATACTTATTAGGGACCCCGAGACCCCCGAAGGTCTCCAAAATCCACAAAGGATAATCCACAAGGAAAGATACAATCACGAAGTAAAATTCGACACTGCTTAGGTATATGCCCATACATATACCTATGTCATCCATTCATGTTCGCTCCAACATCTGAGCCCAAGTACAACCCAGTCCACACAGGAAATCAAAACAGGATTCATCTCACACAGGTATACTTCTTCTTATGATGATAGAGATGAACAGATACATCCACTGATTCATCTATGTTGTTGGACCCACAAAGGATCGATAGGTACTAACCCCCGCAATGACCCAGGAAGGGTCTGACCCATACAGGATCGATAGGTAACTAACCCCCGTAATAACCCAGGAAGGGTCTGACCCACACAGGATCGATAGGTAACTAACCCCCGCAAAGACCCACACAGGATCGGACCCACACAGGATCGATAGGTAACTAACCCCCGTAAAGACCAACACAGGATCAGACCCACACAGGATCTGTAGGCGCTGGCTCACACAGAACTGCTGAGCGCTGACCCACACAGGATCAGATGCACACATGATCGGTAGCACTGATCCACATAGGAACGCTGAGTGTTTTAGTCGTCGCCATTGAATCCACTGAGGATCTCTGTACAGTCGTCGTCGTCGTCACAGTCGCAAACGCAACCAGCACTAGGGTTCCCGCACACAGCAAGCTCGTTCGGGAGGGTCCGCTCCACGAGCCGTGAGGCTGATACATCAACTGACACATAGTCCATAGTTGATGTATCCAAGAGTTCTGTATCATCAATAAGAACTCAACGTCGCAGACGGCACGTCAATCGGACGCCCGGTCTGAGAGTTATTGGCTTTTTCGTCCCAGGGGCCCGGTTGTTTTTTAAGGAAAAACCAACACGACAATACTCCACCTACGTCCAAACCTCGAGCAGAGTATGCCAAAAGATCTGTCTCACTTAGAGGAATCCAACAAAGTCGACGGCACATCAATCGGACGTCCGGAGCTTAAGATATGAGGGTTTCCGCTCCGATGGCCCGATTTGTTTCGTGTACGAACCAACCCAGCCGAAACCAAAGTATTCCGAAACCTTGAGTGTGATATACCAAAACGACCGTTTCAATCCAAGGATCGCATTTCAACTGACGGTGCGTCGATCGGAGGCCCGTAGCACAAGTTATGGGCATCCGACCAGAAAATATTCGGTATTAAGGGGTTCGGGCCCGGTCCGACCCGACCCGATACCCCCGGGGTCGACCCGAACCGGGTCCGGGTCCGGACCGCTTGGGCGCGTCCCGGCCCGGATGGCGCAGCCCGGCCCGATCTGGTCACAGTGCGCCCAGCGCGCTGGCCAGGTGCTCGGCCAAACGGCCGAGCCGTTTGGCGTGGGGGGGGGGGGGGGCTGCCCCCCTGGTTGTAACCGCGACCCCCCTTTAATAGGGAATGTTTTACAGGCCGGCCGGGGGTTTGAACCCCCAGCTTCCTATTGTCCTGCCAGCCCACCCCGGCCAGCCGGTTTCTGCCACCACGGGACCGGCGACGGACGGTCCCCTCCCTGCTCCGACACCGGCGGCCCGGAATCGGCCGCCGATCACCCTTCTCAGCCGCGGCCCAGAACCGACCTCGGCTTGGTTCGTCCGGTGCGGCGCGACGGCGCCTCGCCCCTCCGCCGCGGCCCCTCTCCGGCCGCGGTGTCTTCGGTTCTCTTCGACGCGGTGCGACGGCGTCGCGTCCTTGTTCGATTTCACGGTGCGGCGCGACGGCGCCACGCATTCCTTACCGTACGATTCCGTGTGGTGCGTCGGCACCACACCATTCCGTTCCAATCCACAAAAGAACTAACAAGGATAAAGGAGGTGGGTCAGCCGTGTTTGTGTGGTCCGGACCCCTCCCCCCTCTCGTTAATCGATATCATTTGGTCTTATTACACGAAGAACATCAAAGTAGTATTCAGGAATCAAAAATAAAATAAACAAACCCCTACCTCATGCAAGATTGAACGGAGGTTCGTCAAACGAGGATTAGTCGTGGAAAAACCATCAAGGAAAGAGATTTCGCGGAAGGAGGAAGTCGTGTCGGTGTCGCGGTACACGGTGTCGCGTAATCGGTTTCTGAGAACTCGGCGTTCTTCGTCGGAGACCGATGTGTTCTTCGCGTTCTTCGTCAAAGACGAAGAAGTTCCTCAAGTCCTTAGTCTTTTCTCCCAAAAAATCCACCACAAGGTTTCAACCCCAAATAAAATAACTCACCTCTTATTTTATTAACATAACATAACTTTTGAATTTCAAGAGTTTGAAATTCAAACATCCACACTTAACTCACTTAATTAATAACATAAGTTATTAATGTTTAAGTTATCAAAAGTTAATGGTGAGTTGAGGGGGGTTGAAGAATATGAATGGGTGGGGTTTGTGTGGGCCCCAACACCCTCATAACCTCCCTTGGGAAGTTGGGTAGTTACCCAACTTCCACCCAAAGCCTTAAACCACTTAAATAAAAATAAAAATTGTAGTTAACTTAAAAATTAAAATTCCACAATTTTTATCATCTTCTCTCCTGAAAATGCAACTCCGGAACAGGTGTTCCTAAGAAATTACCGGCGCTGTGGTTCCATCGGTGCCCTCGGAATTAGATTCCAAGCACCGGTTCAAAAGATAGGAATTCTTGCTCGTTCGTTCACTGAACGTACCTGAGCTAAACTTCGGATAGAAATTTCGGGCACACCGGGCCTCGGAATTAAGTGCCGTCAGAAACTACGTTCTTGTAAAATCCCGAAGAAAATTAAAAAAACATTTCCTTGAATTTTACGGGTCTTTACAATAATCATTCAATTTGTGGTAATTTCTATTTGGTCTTCAAAATCATTTTCATCAAAAATAATTATTTATATCAAAATATTATAATTATTTTATATAAAATTTAGAAAATATATTTGATAAAATTATCTCAATTTATTTATATCATAATATCAAAAGTAATTTAGGATGAAAATTTATTAATTATCACTAAATATATTTTTTCAGTGAATGCTATAAATGCCGTTTTTAGTAAAATTGTCATTTCTTATGACAAATTAATTAATATAAACGACCCATTATTCGTTTAATTTGTTTTCAAGGTAAAATTTGTACTCCTTAGTATGATTGAATTCAATTAATTACATTTAAATCATGTTTTATGGGATTCCAATAAAATTTTATTTTTAGGACTAAAAACTTATTTCATTGATTTTTTTAAAATAAATAATGTTAGACTATTTTAATTAATAAAAAATTCACACTAATAAGGAGTTATTTAAATTCAAAGTAGAAGTTATATATCTATAATTATTAAGTAAAATTCATTTAATGAATATTACTAATGTTAGTGTTAAAGTAATATCATATTTTTTATAAAATGAATATTTTTTGGTAAAATCAGTTTCTATCACGATGAAAGGGGTATATTAAATTAAATTCTCCCACCACTATGAATTTATTATTATAAAATATATTATATATTTTGAATCATATCTATTTATTTTATCTAATAATTTTAATTTAATTTTTGAACAATATAAATAGTAAGTGTAAAAAATATTTTTTACCACCGTAAATGGAAAATAGGATAATTTAGTGTACTTTTTCATAAAA
Organism: Viscum album; assembly: GCA_963277665.1. Classification (NCBI taxonomy): domain Eukaryota; kingdom Viridiplantae; phylum Streptophyta; class Magnoliopsida; order Santalales; family Viscaceae; genus Viscum; species Viscum album. The sequence goes on along the minus strand of OY728153.1, from coordinate 2,052,532,511 downwards.
TACTAGAAAAAAGTAACACTAATATTATGAAAGTTTTTATTTCATCTTAAATAAAGTAATTATTATATTTTTCACTTATTGTTTTTACTTTTTAAATGATTTAGTCATCAGTTTGATAATAATTGTATTTTGAATTGATAAAACACAAATTTTATTTTTGGGTTATATAAAACTATAATTAATACATTCCTTTTAATGTATTAATGATTTTTTGAAAAAAATTATATTCTAATAAAATTTTATTAATAAATTTTGATTTTTAAATGTAAATGATAATATTTTAGTTTATGTCAAATGTAATTTCAATAATGATCTAAAAAAGCGTTGACCCGAAAATGAATTTTTTTTAATTGAACCAAAACATAAGGTGGTTTGAAATGGTATAGGCCTAGGGTATCACTACTTACAAAAATTAAACAATCATTGGGATGATACCATATACTATATTATATAGATAAGCTATCTACGGGACTCTATTTACTTGCAATACAATTAATAAAGAAGTTACCCTCCTTCCAGGTTTGTAATACTTCGAGGTCACAATGTATCCAGAGGTTCCATGTCCTGATGAGGTAGGTTAGATACCACATGGTGTTGGAATTTTTTTGAGAAAAAAGATAACTAGAATATTAGATCCTAATTAAACTATAGAAATGATGATGTCATGTTCTTGACACATAGATAGTCCATTGAGTAAGGCTCTTGATTCTGCTTCAATTGGGTTTCCTAGACCATAATATTTGATAAATCCTTGAATCACGGATCCCCTATCATCATGATCTTATGTTCCTCCTATAATAACACCTTGAATGAAAGATCTATCCACGTTGAGTTTAAGTTTGATTCGATGTGTATTCCACTCTACCCACCTACCCTACATAATGTTGTATCCACTTGTAGAATCACAAGTTTTGAGGTGCATGTTGACCACTAATGAATTCCCCCTAGAAAAAATAACACTATGTTCCTCCATCAAAGAACAGAGGAGGACCTTAACGATTATATAATACCTATGAGTTCTATCATGATCATTGTTTATCATCCTTCCATACCCCATCAAATAGAAGCATAATCCATTATGCGGTGCTTAATCTCTTGAGGTTAGATCTCCATCTCCTGGGACAAAAGGATAAGAAATCTAACCCACCCTCGCATTTCACAAGAGTTCCCTTCCATTTTCTATCCAGGTCTCATGCATATCTCTCCTAGTCACATTTAAAAAACATGTGTTATACTGACTCAAATCTTGGATTATTACAAAACATGCAATAAGATGTGAATTGAATACCCTTATTCAATTTGTTTTCATAAATCAGGATAGACCTATTGTTGATTATATAGACCATGAAATTCAATTTTGTCAGTATCACTTTTCACTATAGATGGACCACCCACCTATTATTCCCAGTCTGGGGTGAATCGATAAAATGATGGTTTAAAAATAATTTCATTATAGGCATGCCTCTCTTCCACATCAATAAGATTTTTATTTTAATACATTCGACCCATGAATTCATAAAATAATTAAATGCATCCATCTTTCCAATAAATCAATGGATAAAATTATGGAATGTTTTGTTCATGGAAAATTTAATATATAGATTCCAAAACCTATTTTTAGGAAGTAATAAATAACTAACCTCTCTTTTCTAATATTGTCCCAACAAATCTCCAATTCTCATTCAATAAAAAACCATGGATCATGTAATTAATAGGAACTCCCCTCTCTATATTCCTCATAAGGTTATTCTATGCTCTCGGGAATCACACCCCAATCTTTTGGAATTACCCTCTCAATGTATGAGATCTCATACTCTCCTTTTTATTCAAGCACCTCTTTTATGTTATGCCTCTTAATTTCCATTAGATAATGTTTTGGTATGTTTTTATATATCCATATTACAGAAATTTTTATTTAAATTTAGTTATATATCCCTTTCACTCTCACAAGTCCCTCTCATTAACCTTTATTGATACCCGATATGCTACCAAAATAATCTGGTGATTTTCTGTACCGAAAGTGAGGGACCTAAGTCTGTTATTTTCAATTCACAAACCATAATTATATTAATAATTTTAGATATAAATTGGTTTTTTTTAAATGACCGTATAAATATCCATCTTCTTTCCCCTTATTATATTTTTTAATTGTAGATCCTTTATCCTCCCTCATTATAGTATTTAACTAAGTTTTTTCTTTGAAAAGATCATATGGTTCTCCTATTTATTTAAGAATATTCATTATCTTATGCGTTTTCCTCTAATTCCTAATGTTGGTATATTTTCTTACATGTCCCCATTACTTACCTTATGATGTCTAAATGACTAAATATTCCTTTCGACCTCATTAAAACCCCCTGAATATTTAGTTACCCCCATAATGTGTCGAAATTTCACTTTTATTTCCCATGCTAAAAATTGTTTAGTGAACACCCATACCAATTTACTATCAACGATATTCACCATTATGATATTATACTTATTTTTAGGGACTTCCATGTATATATTCCACACTCTTTGATCATGGAATAAAATGTGATGAAAATAGATTCCCTGTTTTATGGTATATGTGCCCAAGTTATGAAAGTCAATAAAATGAAAGTGATGAGTGCACCCAGAATTATAAATTTCTTCAATGAACTGGGTAATATTTCAGTTTCATGAGATTTCAATAAAGGGTTTAAAGAGTGAAGTAACTGCATCAGAGGAGTCTTTTGACTATGTTTTCTAGGAATTTAGCCTTAACCTATGTTTATGGTGACATGTTTAAAGTTGTTTCTAAATTTCTATTGTTGAATTTATGTTACCATGCTATATAATGAATTTCTATATATATTTATGATTATCACCCCTTTTATTTCCCATTAAAATTACAATTTTATAACATGTAATCAGAATTTCATGTTATGCATTGATTGTTCCATTACTATGTTATATAGCTCATCCCTTTCTTATGTATATACCATGGTCAACCCATGTAGTTTTAAAAGCTATAGAATTTTAGAATCATGTAAGGGTTGTTTTTATCCCATGTTCATGATATTATTATCTATACCTAATTCCCATATACATTTGTCTTCTATATCTTCTATTTTTTATTATATGTAATAAATGGAATAAATAATTAATTAATTTGTAATAAAGAGAAGGTTAATAATAATTTAAGAATAATTTGAATTAATTTAGTACATAATATGTTAAAAAAATTATTATAATTCATATAATGGTTTTTACTGGGATTTAAATTAATATGAAATCATTTTTCTGATTAAAAATAAATTCTCTCATAAAGTTTTTTTACATGTTGATTGCGCTGTTATTTTAATAAATTTATCAAATATCTAGGTATTGAATCTTATGAAATGGAATATGTATTTTTAATTATAATAATTAATATTTTTTTATATTTTTAACTTAAATTTTATCAATAATAAATAGTTTCCATGATAATAATTAAAATAGTTAAATGTGGGGTTTACCTAAGAGACATAGTTTAAAATAAAAAAAACACTTGATTAAAAGTCATTGGTTGATTTTATGTTAACCTAAACCTTATTAAATTTGACACTAATGACATTTTAGGCCACATTACTTTATTCATACATATATTATGTAATAAATTTTCAAGTATTTATAAGTTTCACAACCACCTATGCTAAAAAAGTGCACCTCTTATTCTCACTTATACATACCAATTTAACACTCTATTCTAGAATAGGTCTTCCCAAATACATTCCAAAAATTAAAATGCACATATTTTATGTCTTAGTCTCACCAAAGAGCCAAATCAATATGTCTTATGGTCTAAGATAAAGGAAGATACCTGAATACGGGGAAATTATCTTTATCGATATATTTTAGGCTTCTTTATTCCTGAAATCCTAAAAATATTCTATAACCAACGAAAGATGATTAAATAATTATATTTACGACAATTAAATGTATTAATTTTAATTTTAAAACCATTTCAATATCAATTATATAAAAGGGAAAATAAAAATAGCTATCATGCGTAAGTATGTACTACGATCACCATGAAGCAATTTATTTTGTTTTTCATCGCTATCTCAAATGGATAGATAAAATGAATGATTTAATGGATATATATTATATTTATAATATAATTATTATTTTTCAATATTAAAGTTTTTAGATTTTTTTACCATCCAATCCATTGGAAAATTATAACGTCGCTCGTGCGTACGTGTTAACTACCACCTCTATGACGAGATGTGATTCATTTTTCATTTCATCTAAAAATAACTTCTAATAAAGATAAATTCAATGAATATATATGATATTTATAATATTAATATGGTTGTATATTTTTATATTATTATTTACCTTTATTTATTTCCACTCGATGGAAATTGAAAACATCACTAGTGCATACCTACATACTACCATCTCCATGAAGTGATGTCATTATTTTTTCATCATCACGTTATTTGAATTTGTATAAAATTACATATAAATAATATATATGATACATATGAAATGAATATTATTTTAGAGAATATGAAACCATTTTATTAGATTAAGGACCAGAACCACCGAACTAAAACTTTCATGGGAAATGAAATAGTTAACACCAGATCATTGATTTTAATAATGAAATATTAACAAATGGGAAATTATAATTTATTATAAAATGATATATTATAATGTATGTATGGATATATTTTAGGTTTAAATATATATAATTAATCTATATTAAATATATTTTGTTTTAATTAAGAATATGAATAAATTTTATAATTAAGGTATGGATTTATGAATCAATAACATTTTAATCCTGATTATTTATGATTGAATATTATTAGGGGTATTATATTCAATTTATCTCATAAAAGAAATATATTTTCTTAATATTTATTTATTTATTTAGTTTTCATTTTTCCATACATTTTCCTATGTTTGGTAATTAAATTAATCAGTAATTCTTATGAAAATATATCTTTATTTCATCCTTAGATGATGAAAATTTGTTTCCATATTCATGTTCTTAAGAAAATTTATGTTTTTTTACCAGTAGTTAAAATTTTTATAAAGTATCTTTTCACTACCTTAAATTGTTTTTATAAAATTTTAGAAGGATTATTTTCAATGGTTTTTCATATGTCCCACTATTATCTTTTTTTAAGTGTGAATGGAAGGTTCTCTATTAACATATACTACAAGAATGGATTTCACCACCTTTATGTCCTTCCTTATTTATGTATCATAAATTAAAAAATTCAAAGGATATATAAAATCAAATCCTTTTACCATTTTAACGAATATTTTCGGATTTAAAATTTACCAAAACAAGAGGGATGTTTTCTATATATTTTCAAATATTATTTTAAATGATTTTATAAAAGAGAACTTACATCTATTTCAACACCTTTTACGAATTTTGTTGATTCACTGGGGATATGAAATTATGATACTATCTTATTTCATTCCATATATGGATAATTATGATGTTGTTTTAAGAATTATTTCATGAATCCTATTACTTTCCAATGGGTTAATAACACTATAAAACATTATGATTATTTTTATGATATTTTGAACACTGGTATATATTTTTAATAATGTGATAGGTGGGATCATAGTTATATAGTAACCCAATGAGTTGGGTAAAAATTTATGTTTATTTTCATAATATGATTTAGAATGGGGAATGGACCCATTCTAGCATGGGACTCTGTGCAATATGATATTCTTTTAAGTGATCCTTTCCTACAGAAATGATGGGAATGAGGAGTGATTGCAAGAATGAGAGGGTATGACACCTTCCATCGGGAAAAGCCTATGCATGAATAGGAATTCCTAGACGAACAGCCATGTGAAGGTGGAGAGGTGATTTCTCGATGAAGATACTGGGGAGGAGCAGTTCCAAGTAGTTAGTCTCGGTTATATGTAATGTATGAAACCTGCGAGAAAATGAATTCCTATAAGGCCTATGGTCCATGTAATACTTACACTACGGGCCTTGTAGGGTTCAACCTCACCCCTTGAAAGGCGGATTATCAAAAATCAATAAAAATGAAGGCCTTCGGGCCATTGGAGAGAGAGGAGTGAATGCAATACACTATGGGACTCAATTGACTATGGTAGTCTTATAAGTGAGACCCGATTAATGAAATTATTTTCTATTTTTTTTCTTATTCCACAAACTTATGTATTGTACTCATGATATTCTCTCATGGATTGTGATTAATTTTTTATGATTACACAACCTTATGACTCTTGTATTTTGTTATGGAAAATCCTTCTTCCATGAATCATGATTTATGGTGTATGGCATGTTGGGTATGTTTTTGTAATTTATGTTCAATTTTGTATAACCTTATGTATATCTTATGTTAAATTTTTATCATCAGTTGGTATATCAAATGACTACCCTTACTGGGAATATAAGATTATATTTTATCATGTTTTCGTTTCCCTTGATTATAATGAATGATATTAAGTTGGTGATGTTGAAGAAGGGTACTTTATGGAAGAAATTCTTGGGATTTATTGAATATATTTCATGAAATAATTTATTTTATGCATGGTATTGAAATAAAAGAAACTTTTATGTATGAAATACTTGTATAACCTAATATTTTAACAAGGATGGTATCTTTTGATGGTGATATAACTATGTGTAATAGATATTATAGTGTAAAAAACTGTAGTATAAAAAATAATAAAACAGTGAAACCATTAGATGTTATAGATGAGATCATGTATTAGAAATTGTGGTCCTCAACACTTATCAAAATTAAGGGAATGATTTATCTTTGAGAGAATCTATAATTCCTCCATAATAGTCGACATTAGTGAGTAAATAAATAAGCTATTAAAATTTGCAGCACTTTAGTATTCAGTGATGAATTGTATGTCAGTTAAATTTTATTTTATATATTATTTGAAAATGAATTTTAATTAAAATTATTTTTATATATGAATCTTAAAAAACAATAATATTACAACCATTATAGTAATTAGAATATAATTAAATATAATTGTTCCCCATAAATCATGTAATAGTCAAAATTACTTATTTAACCAGTCATAGACTTAAATTAATTCTTTTTATCTTTAAAAAATCATCATTTCTATCATAAATAATGTATAAAAAGAAAATTAATCTAAACACTTTTTATATGTAAGAGTTTTCCAAAACTTTACTAATTTTCTTTAAATATGTAAGAGTTTTCTAACACTTTACTGTCTTTCCAGAACATAATATTTATCAACATACCTACGTGATAGTAATATTAGAACACGTAAAGGTCCAACACATTGCCAATTTCACCAATTCTACCACCATATGTAATAATTTTTTTTATCAAATATTCAATGGTCATCATTCCAAATAGTTTAAATTCTCAGTTTAATTCATACATAAAAATAATTTTCTTTTCCTAATTTTCAATGACACAATATTATGTAAATGTTTTTTAATATATAATAGTATTTTACTTTGGAAAATATCTAATTTTATTCACTTTTATAGAAATATAATCATAATATCTGCAATAATTAAGGGCCATACCTTTTTAATGTTTTCAATATTATCATATGTATGAGAAAATTTCCAGTTCCATGAAATAAATTAGAGTAAATTATTAGTGAAATTTCAAAGAAGACAATACATAAATTGAAAACCTCAATATCTAAAATAAACATAAAGGAAATATAATTTGAAAATATATTCAAAAAAATATGGGATACAGGGATAAAAATAATGATTGAATCAATAAATAAGACTCATAAAAATAATAAATAAATTAATAATATAAAAAATAATTATAAAAATAAATAATAAGAAAATAACATCAGAAAAATATAAGAAAATTAATTAATTACTAAATTATAGTAAATTTCGAGACACAGATCCTCTCAAAATTTATTTCATTGAGAGAATATAAAAATGAGTCATAATTAAACATAGATTGTTTAATTTAATAAAAATTTGATGTTTTCAATAATATAAATGATTATATCATTCTGAAACCTTTCAAAATTCGACACTACCCATGTGATAGTTTTATAGGATAATTTTATTATTTTACATAATTTCAAAAAGTCATGAATTGTAATTTCTAATTATTTAATTGAAGGTATATGTTTTGGATGTAAATTTATTATCCAATAGATTTCATATTGGTTTTAGATAGTCCTGTGGTTGATACCAAAAGTATTATGTTGTGAGCTTTTTTATAAACGTTTTAAAAATAATAGAATAAAAGTAATAATAATAAAAAAAGCACTATATCTAGGTTGAGACCTTAATGTTTTCCTTCCAAGAAATCATAAGAAAAAGGGCATTAAAATTTTGATTATAGAGGTAAGATAATGTTTGATGAAAATCATTATAAAGGATGAAAATTATTAATTGACCAACATATTTTTTTATAAATTGTAGAAAAAATATGAAATGACTATCACACACAAACCTGTATGGATTTATTGTTATATTTGACTAAAATTGTTTTTTACTATAATTATTATTTTAATTATACTAACTCATATACAATAATAATAATTTAATCACATAGTCACGACACCCAAGTACTCATATTAATTGAAAAATGTTGGAAGAAAAAATGAGGGGTGAATGAAATAAGTGTATAACATGATTTACCCTATTTGTGAATTATAGTTAAAAATAAGAGACAGATTGAATTTTGTAATGAACATTGGAGTGATAAAATATTTAGAAAAAAAATAAACTTACAATAGTTATATTTCTTTTAAAATCCATGTTCTATGATAGATATGAAAACTATATGAACATCGAATAACATAAATCTCATGTCCATAAACCCCAATAAAGTCCAAAAATAAAATTATTATAGATATAAATATAAAAAAAAATATTTTTTGAAATCCAATCATGGCCCTAATAATAAAAATTGAGATCGATATAGAGAGAACTCACACAAAGATATCCAAGGATAAGACTTGTTAATACACATCACAAGAGAAAAATGAATTTCAAATAACTCCACATAGAATCCATACACCAAAAAGAACTATATCACATGATCTAGTGCCCTACATACTCCTAAATCATATACAAAAGGGTTCACATAGATCTCATAGAATAATTTTCAATGATAGAGTATAATATACTTTGTAGTATATCACTACACCACCCCTTATGACTTTTAATAATCAGTGGTACAAGTGGTGAAATAAGCCAAAATTTCAATAAATAGATATTAAATATTATTAGATTAATATTCAATATATAACATAGTGAATTTTGATATAATAATATACATATATTATCACCGGTAACATGGATACATAAACAATTAGTTCATAAGATATCGACATTAACTCCCATGTAGTTCTTCACAACTAGAACCATTCATAGATATAACATATGTAGTACCTTTCCTTATAACCTAGGGAAAATGAAACAAAATAAAGGGTTATCCTAGAAGATAAATTAGGGTAATAAAGAGATACATAATTGATCACTTGAGTATAAAATGAGAATAAGGGTATGATGACATGATCCTTACATTTTAAATTCATATCCTAGCTGTCATAAATCATATTATTGAGTCTTGGAATAAATATTGAAAGTTCATAAAAAATGAATGATAAAGAAATCAAAGAACTTGATCCACGAGAGAATCAAATTTTCATAAGACATGATTTTATGGAACAAAAACAAAATCATTACTTCTTGAACATGTGTAAATAGAAATAACTTCATTCATTAGGTTAATGATATAAAAATAGGCCCTCATATAATTATATGGCCATAAAACCATTTCCATAGATATTAATATAGATGTGAAATATATTTATATGCATAAACTTATAGAAATGAAAACCATGACTATGTGTAGTCCTATGGACCTAAAACCTATGTCCATTCATAAACTTATGAATATGAAAACCTTGTCCATCCATATAATTTTGAGCATAAAATCAGGTTGACACATAACATATTATCCTATGAGTTATCAATATTTACCCATTTAATTGGATGAATATATGGGTACCAAATTTTACATAATAAAAGTAATATATATGTTTCTACAAAATTATAAAACATTTATTATCTCTGTACATGAGAAAATAAAAAGATTTTATAAACAATTCATCACTTCATAACCCTCAGAAATGAAATGAGTTTCATAAACATTTATTCATATAATAACCCATATAAAAGGTACGGGATCCATAAAAATCTTATCATCATAAAAATAAACTATTTAGAGAAACACCAATTATGGTATCCCTAGGTCATATCCCTAGTAAATCATAATTGTAATCATGGTATGTTGTCTTGGATGAAAAAAATATTATTAAATGATCATTATGTTTTTGAGGAAAATATAAAAAATATTGATTTATTATAAATCTATTAAAGTATCATAATAATGTATATAATGACATATAAGATTTACTTATTATATTTTATCACCCACTTGTGAATAACTGTTTATCAAAATCACATTTCTGGGTGATATGTACTTCATTTTTCATGTATGTTTTTGGTTCAGTAATTTTGGTCCATAAACATTTATCATGGTTCCATCATCAAAATAATTGTAATCAAGATACAAACATCCTAGATATTAATCATATAAATTTTTATGTTCATTAATATAATATATATATATATGAATTACATGATTTTTGGTGATAGTAGACCATATATACACATTAATATTGGTTTCATTTTTTGATGGATGGAAAAAAGGATTTTAAATAATAAATAAAAAAACAATTATTATATAATATATATCATATTTATTAATTCAATAATTCCTTGTTACAATCTCATTAAAATTAAAATTAAAAACAAATCATGTCACTTCATTGAAGCGGTTGTCCACACATATCCACCGACGATGTTATCATTTTCCAATGGCATGGAATGTAAGAAAGTAGATAGGATATTTTAATTCCATAGTTATAGGTATTTCATATGTATAATATATAAATATTAAACCCATAAAAATACACATCCATAAAATATGTTAATCAGAAATTAATTGTGTCACTATATGGAGACGGTAATCCATATATACACACAGGTTATACATTCACATACCATTGTATAGAATGAATGTGAATAAATGGGGATTTATAATCACAGTATCATTTAAATATATTTAAGTTAATAATGTTATTATTTTATTAATAATATAATATTTATATATATAGTATGTCAATGAATAATTAAAAACAAAGTGATTAGTTTAGGTGATTTACTCTCATTTGAATGAACTCCTTTAGGTAACCTCTTAAGGATCATAAGGTTGGTATTTTGGGAAGTTAAAAATAACTATAATGTTGATAAAGAAGTTTATAAGGTACTTATTTTTAGGTATGTTCATACTATAATGATAAAATTATTGTAATTAAGATAATGGAGGATTTTTGTTTTATAATTTATTGGAGGATAACATTTAGAAATTATATAAAAATATTTAAAAAATATAAATTAATTTTGATATCTATATGGATTAAAATTTGTTTTATTAAAATATAATATTATTATGATTCAAAATAATATCATCCAATAAAATTAAGATATGTTTGGATAACATTTCACCATTATCTTTCCGTTTCATCCCTTTGTCAACCCTTTTTCACAGTTATGGTGATATCAATGTTTATTAATCATAAGGGGTTAATATAGTTACTATAAAAGGAAAACATTAACATAAATTGTGCATGGATGAGGCTTAAAAACTTATACCATTAATTGGAATTAATATAATATTTTTATATATTTTAAATCATTTTATAATATTTTTTTGTTATTAAATATAATTAATGTAATTTTTAACACTAGTAATTTAATTTGAGATCAAATACATCAAGAAAAAAAATAAAATAAAATATATTTCTATAAAATATTACTCATATGTCAATGTAGATATATAAAATTCATGGGAAACAATAAATATTTAATATTATATCACTTTTAGTATTCTTAATATTTTTTTTGTTTTCTATTAAATGTATAATTAGTGTGTCTGTGTTTATTATCATAGAAGGTAATTAATTCATAAATATAAGTTAAAAACATATTAACATGACAAAAAATTATTTACATTTAAATTTATAATTTATAACAAAACATATCCCCTATTTAACCATTTATTGAAAATAATATAGTTATTGACACATGTGTGTGATATGTTTGGTATTATATTCACATATATATTATTTTGGCTAAAATCATGTAAAAATAGAGAAATTGAAATATAATATATTTTTAGATGATTATAAATGGGATAAAATCACAATATATAATTAATACAAGTGTTATGGTCATTATATAGTTCTTAACATTTTATTTTTAACCTTAATTACCTGATTTACCTTTTACCATGGTAACAAAATTTCTAATATTACTATTCATAATGTCTAAATATTAATTGGAACTATTTAAAAAACTGGACCACCTGGTTCCAAATATAGAATCTATTTTTAAGATTAAACTTTTAGAAGTGGAATAAATTACTTTTAATATATATGTGTAAAATGCAACAAAAAATAGTTTTTAGAGAAATGTGTTTTCGGGCCAAAAAATTTACTTATACCAAAATAAGGTATAATGATGGTTCAAATTAAGTTAATAAGATTATATCTAATTAAATAATACTTATTTTACTTTATTAAAAATTCAAATCATAATGATACATTTTAATGAAAAAATGGAGATTTAGAGAAATTATTAATTTTCCAGAAAATATCACCCAATGAAAATTTTTATATACGAATTTTAAAAAATTTATAATTTATATCAAATAAAATTTTAAAAGTTCAAGATATGTAATTAAAATTGTTTTTTCACATAAATCATAAAAAACTATTTTGGAATAAAACATGTTTTTAAAAGAATAAATGGATTTTAAAATTGTGTTCTTATTTCCAATGTAATAATCAATATATTTAAATTAAGAAGGATATCAATATGTATTTCCCAAATTAACTAATACCATTCAAGACCACCTATTTTAATAGATATTTTATAATGGTCACATAATTGTGTATCATGGATGGTTTATAATTGGTATTGTGTATAATAAAATATATCAAAGAAATTAATTCATTTAAAGTGAAATATTTTCTGATACCTTAGTGTGTTTAATCCCCCCACCCCACTATAAAAAATTGCATCCTCGTGATTTGGACTTGTTCATGGAAATCAAACATTTGATGTTTGAAAATCCATTTGTTTAAAACCCACATCATGAAAAGGGTTAATAAAACATTATCATTAAAGGAGGGAATTCTAATTACTAAGGTCACAAAAAAAACATGGTCCCTAAATAAAATAACATCAATAGATATTGAAAATAAGGACATGAAAGAGAAAAATAACACCCTTTGACTAATAAAGACTGATAATGGACACGTCCATGATAATTTTAACCACCACAAAACCATGAATCAATAATGTGTTAAAATACCATAAATTCATTGAAATTAAAGTTTATAATAAAATTTTTTTTCCAATAGATTATTCTCCAAGAGTTAAGGTATTAATTTTACATCTATACTATGAAAATTAAAAACATACTTTATTGAAAACTATAATTTCATTATTTAATAAATTTAATTTTTAACCTAATTCGATTCTCCAGACTATGATTATTCGAGATTAATTTTTCATGACTGAAGCACTAAAATAAAATTCTAACTAATAAAAAAGCGTATCAATATATTTTTACTAAATCTAGTCTTTAACAAAAAAACTGTTAGAAAAATTTAATTCCAAAAATGATTAAACCTTTATTTTAACAAATACAACATTAATATAAAAATCCTTAATTAACACAACAAACTAAACATTAAGGAATGTTTTAATCCTAGAGTCTATACACTTTAGTTTACATATACTAGAATTTAAATTTATTATTCCTAAATAATATTTCATGTTAATCACTTGTTAAACCTAAGGGTTACATATACCACACACTAATGAAAAATATCCTAAATATAATTAATCACCAAGATAAATCACTATATAATCTATTAATGTAATGAACATAATTGAAATATAATAAATAAAATTTAAATACTATCCTGAAATATAATCCCCAACAATACCATAAATAGATCTGAAAGTATCACCGTGTTAATGAGTAATGTTTCAAACATCAATATCATCTATATCACACTTCCATATAGAATATATTTTACTTAACATAAAATCATATACCAACCCCAAATCATAATTTAAACCTTAATGGATTACTCTTCCTAATACCGATTAAATATTTTAAATCACTTAAAAATAACATTACATAAAAAATTAAAATGGAGGTGTTGATGGTTTTGGACTCACGATAAACCATAAATTTTAAAACCCCTGTTGAAATCCATAAAATTTAGGTTATCTATGATTTTGGAATTAAAAATATCCATATTGATAAAATGTGTTTAAAAAACTATTGATTATATTCCATAAATACAAAAATGACAAAAAACGCAACAAAGATGTCATAAAGTATATTTTCATCATATCACTAATCAATTAAAAAGTTAGAAATACTATCCCAATTAATTTATAACATTAAAATATCAATTTATCATATTATTATCTCAACATAATCCAAATATTAAGGTTTATGTTTCCAGTAATAATTTATTCTCAAAAATTATATTCTGCACACTAAATCAATTTTCTTAGTTGTCTATATCATTATCTATATTATTGAAAATCCATTACTAAATCCCTCTTCCAAACAATCCTCAGATGTTTGATGGAACGTATAACTATAATATCATTATATAAATAATTATTCAGTATAATTCCTAAATTACAATACAAAAATACATAAACCATTTAACTTTCATGATATGAATTAAATAGGATCATCCTTGTTCTATGAGTTGTATACTGGATTATGGAATTGAGTTAGATAATAGAAATGTTCTCTAGACATAAGAAGTTATAGTATAAGTGGTACCTTAGGATAAAATTTATTTAACCATATTGAATTTTTCATTTTCCTTGAAAATTACTTGATTTATTTCTTTCTTCTCCACACATTTAACATAGTTTCACTCCATTATGAAATTACCTTATGTTTTTATTTCAACGTTTCTTACATATATGAAATCGATTATTAATTCCTCCTTATTCTCCCCAACCCAACCTCTCCCCAAACCTTATCCCTCCCTTATTTAATTTGTCATATATTTGGGTATGGAGAACTTTTTAAATCATATATCATTAACACTGATTAGGCGCAATCAAGAAATCCTTAACTCCGTTCATTATCCCATTTTTTCTCATCAAAATATTGTCTAACAAATTAAATGTTAAACCAGTTCCTTCAGGTTCTGGACTTTAATGAAAACATAAATGATAACTGTAAGCATCAATTCAAAATAATTTGACTGAAATATAATTTGTATTGTTCCTAAATAATGAAAACTCTTCTCAGTTTATGGGACCATTGGTTTAACATAGGATATACATGTTAATTAATAAAATATTGTAATTTTATCATAAACATACATTTATCCACAAGGTTCTAACTAATGTTTTTTTCATCCTAGTTTCCAAAGGTTAACTAAACCATTTTTTGATACTAACTATAACGACCCATAAATTATATATATATATATATTGTAACTTATTTTATGTATACAAACACCATAACATAAAAATTCATTTCAAAAACATATAGGTGTAGCATCATTGGACAGATAGATAAAAAAGAAGGTTCATAAGATAGCTAAATTATCTCCCATCCATTTTTTCTTAACGTGAAACCTTCATAGAAATATCATATATAATAACTGTCATTTTAAATTAGGTAAAAGGAACCACAATAAAGTGTGATATAGGATTATTAGTAAGGTTAAACAATGGTGAAATCAACAATCACTTGAGCATAATAAGAGTATTAGGGTATAATGACATGATCATTAAATTTAAAATTCATACCATATATATTATAGATTATAATCATGAGTCACAACATAATGATTTTAATATCATAAACCATGAATCATATATTAATGGAGGAACATGATAAATTAGAGTATAATATTAAAATAATACAAGAGTTTTGGTGTATACAAAATCTTATACCTTTGTGAACAAGTATAATTAGAAACGTATTTACTCATTAAGTTAAGGATATGAAATCAAGCCCCCATATAAACTTATTGGAATGAAAAAGTTTCCATTCATAATCTTATGTGCATTAAATATAGGTCCATACATAAATTTTTGGACATTAAAACTAGATCTATGCATAATCTTATGGACATTAAATCTTGGATAATTTGTAAAATTGTGGACATGGAAACCAGGTCCACACAAAAAATTGTGAACATGAAATCAATTTCACATATAACATTTTTTCATCATAATTTATCCCTCTATACCCAATTAATTCATGTGAGATATATGTCCCAGCTATTCCATAATTAAAATAATAAATATGTGTTCCACAAGATCAAACAAAAATCATCATATCAGAACCCATGAAAATAAATGGTATTCATAAATTGATCACCATAGAATATCTTGGAGAAAATAAAGGAGTGTCATTAACATTCCATTATTTCCTTATATTATAACCAGTGGAAAAGGAACATGTTTCATAACCATATTATCATCATAAAAATCAACCATATAGATAAAAAATATATAGATGGTATCCTTGAATCACATCCTTAGTAAATCATATGTGCAATCAACAGTTGTTGTATTTGATTGATTGAATTTACATTAAAAGTACATTAAAATAATCTTTATAAAAATATAATTTACATTATGAAATCACTTATTTAAAATTTACTTTTTCTCAAAACAATATGTAAAAAATATACATTTATATTACCATCGAATCATGTAATGTAATCCTCAAAACCTTAAAATTGTTCATGATGGGGGGAAATTACATTGATGTCATATAAGTTATAAGTACACATTCATTTCACATTTTTTATAAATTTAAAAAGTACATTGTTTAGAAAAGAAAAGAATATCCCTTTAATATAACTTTTAAAAAAGTAAAACACGGGTAAAAATCCATAAATAGTAATATATGAATATTAAAAACATTATTTAAACATTTTTATAAAATAGGGACATTGAAGAATTTTTTTTTGATTTAAGTGAGTAATAATCCTATTTTAATTAAAATATATCTTCAATATAAAGAGTAATTATATTGAGGAAAATGAATTTAAAACATTTATACTCATGAAATATCTATTTTAGAAGAAAATCCACGAATTTACTTATAGTTATATCATAATATTTCATCATCGTAAACAATATCGATAGACAATGAGATTATTTAAGAAAACCCGTTAGCATTTTCGTAATATTTGATTTATAATTTAAAATAAATAAACAACCAAATTTAGATGGTAAATTCTCAAAAATTTTATAATAATAATCATAAAATACATTCATGGAGACCACATAAAGGAAACATGTGGTGAATATCATGTGTGTCTTACAAAAATATAATTGGGACAAAAATGAATTACTATAGGTTTAAATTCCTTAAAAGGAATTATAAAATACAATATAATAAATATATACTGATAATAAATCAATTACATAACCCAAATCATATATACCATATAGAATATGATTTACTTATAATCTTTTATCACCATTTTGTAAACAATTCTTTATTGAAATCATTATTCTGATTGACATCTGCTATGTTTTTCATGTATGTCATTGTTATATAGTTTTGGTGTTTGTAATTTGATCACGATTCTATAATCCATATAATTTTAATGATTATATGAGTATAAATTATATTTATTATAAACTTGTTAACACCCAGTCTAGAATTCAGATATGTAAAAATGAATTGCACCATTCATGGAGAAAGCTGGTTGTACGTACCCATAAACACTATTTTAATTTCCAAAAAATGGAACAAAATAATGGAAAATAATAAATAAAATTTCCAGAATAATTACTATATTATATATATAATATATATTCACGAAATTAATTATTATTATCATACAATGAAAATGAAAATGAAAAACAAATCACATTGCATTGTGGAGGTGGTAGTTTACATGTACACCCGAGCGACGATATCATTTTTCAATATCATGGAATGTAAAAAAAGAAGATAGGATATTTATGTAATATATTTATAATTATTTATTAATTATCCCATATAAACATTAATATCGTCAAATACCCATCCATAAAATATGGTTGATATAAATGAATAGTATCACTTTTTTGAAATAGTAAGATATGTGTATGCACAGGCGATACTTCAACTTCTAATTTGATATAAATAGGAAGACTAAAGGGGTTTTCATAATCATAATAACATTTAATTATATTTAGTATAATTAAGTTATTTTTTTATGAATAATATAATATATTTAAAATAAGTAAAAGAATAATTAAATATAATGTTATCGGTTAAGGCAATTGCCTCTCTACTGAAAGAACTATTTCTGATATCAACTTTAAGATCCAAGGTTTGGTCTTCTTGGAAGAATAGAGCCTCTAGAATGTGTATAATTATTTTTATTTGGTTTTGAATAGGGTATTATCAAAATATAAGGCTCAAATTTGTGTACATAAGATACGGTAGGGGTTCCATTTTATAATTGAGGGGATGTGAAATTTTGGAACTTATTAAAAAAATTCATAAATATAAGTAAATTCTTTTGTCCAAATGGAGAAAAATTCATAATATTTTAATATTTCATGAGTTTGAGTAGAAATAATCTTATCCAATAAAATTAGGACATCTTTGGATTTCATTTTTACCCTTATCTATTTGACTTTACCCTCCATTCACACTTTTTGACAATTATATTGATATGAATGTTTTTTACACTTAATGGGTTCATATTGTAACTATATTAGGTAAAAAGGACAATAAATGAAAAAATATGATGGTTAAAACCTTATCCCATTAATTTTGATAAATATAATATTTTAATAAATATTAAACCATTTAAGAAGATATTATTTATTATAAAATATCATAAATGCTAATTTAAACAATATTTATTTAATTTGACATTAAATAATTACAGAAAAAGGGTGAATTAGAAAATAATTATTTAAAAACACATTAATATATCAAATAGATCTATAAATTTTATGATACATATTAATTCTTTCAAATTATATCACTTTTGATATTCCCAAATTCATTTCATTTATTTTTCCATTAATATAATAATTACGGAGATAGTGTTGCATAAGACTTTAAGAAAATTATTTCTTAAATGAAATATAAAATTAATATACCATGATAAAATAAATTCACTTATATTTAAAATTATCATTACCTAACTTATAATTTATTTATCTTTATATTTAGAATACAGTAATTACTAAAAGTAATAGTGTGATATTTATGGCACTATATTCACATAAATATTATAAAGTTTAAAAGTATATAAAAATATAAAAAATACCCATTTATTGAACTTTTAGATGATTATGGATGAGATATAATCATCCAATTAAATTAAATGAGGTTTTAGTTTCATTTTCAGGGTCTTATCATTTTATTTTTAACCTTAATACCCAATTTACCATTTACTGTGGTAATAACATTACTAATGTTATTATTAATAATGTCCAAAAAATAAATGGGAAATATTGAACAATTTTTCACCCCTTGATTATACAAATGTAATAAAAATTTAAATATTATATTACTATCTATGGAATAAATTACATTTAATATAAATTAAAAAAATGCATAGAAAAGTAGTTTTAAATAAATTTATTTTTAAGCCCAAAAGTGTACTTATAAAAAAAATAAGTTGTTATGATGATTAAAATAAGTTTAATTAGATTACATATATTTAAATAATAACTATTTTATATTAATGTAAAATAATATTCATAATGAGGCTTATTAATGAAAATAAATTTGTAGTTTTGAAAATCTATATTTTGCAATGTTTCCTAAAAAACTCTCTTTTTGGAAAAAATAACAAAACTTTTCTCCAAGATAATTTTGATAAGATAATTTCAAAAATTATATCCTTTTTATAAAATAAAATATCACAAATTTTAAATTTTTTTTATAATTATATTATCATGAAAACAATAAAACTCAATTTTATATAAAATGTGTGTTGGAAGATTTAAATAATACTATAAATGAGTGGTAATTTATTAAGAATTAATGAATAAATATATATTTTGTTAGAAATTTATATATATTTCATAAAATAGTGAATCCTATTTTTACCCATCATTTTTAATGGGTATGTTACAATGGTCACAAAATATAATAGCATAGCTTGTTTAAATTTTGTGTTTTGTGTAACAAAATAGACCGAATAAATAAAATCATTTAATGTGGAATATTTTTTAAAATCTCATGGTGTTACATCTGGAAAGAATAAAAATCTTGAATAAATATAAAAATAATTCAACATTTTATATTAGAGATTAAAAATATTAATATTGATTATAACATATAACTAATGTATAAGGAGGACCTCTACCTGCCTACTTTAAGCCTCAATTAAAAATTGGTGGAAAACGTATAAGCACATACGATGGAGTCAAGGTGTAATAACCATTGGATCATTGAAAGGGTAATCAAGAATACCAAGTAAGGGTAATCGTACAACCATTCCCTTTGGGACTAAGTGAATGGGTATTCCATTTTAGGGATCTGCGAGCCCATCGAACAATATCCTATAGTTTATCTACATGTGAATATCATATCAATATTATAAAAATAACAATCATATCTCCCAATAATTCTGATATAATCCACAGATCAAATAACATTCTATATGATAATATAAGAAAATAAATCTTATAATACCAATGTAAAATATGTTTTAGACCACATTGAGTAGAAGAATACACTAAAATTAATCCTCTATTTCATATCATTAGAAATTAATAAATAACCAATATTCCAAGCCAATGTACAATAAAATACATAATATAAAGATATTAGGTACGACATGTTGACATGAAACATGTAAATATAACTAGTCTAAACAATTCATTTTATTTAATAAAACCATTTGGTAAAGTATTCCTCAGCTTAAACATTTTTTTTTTGTAATTGAATAATTGGATAATGTTAGGGATTAGTCACTTGAATACTAGGAGAAAAAAACATATTTATATATTTACTATAAATAAAAAGATAATGGAATAGTATTACTAGTGATTTACACCCATACCATTGTTAAAAAAATATTTTTCAAATAATCAGATACACTTGAAAAAATGATGAATTTAGATGAACCTAGGAATGTGTAGATGAGAGGAGGACCTCCATCTGGATCTCATACGATACAAAGGAAACAAAAATCATCCCACAACATAATTTTAGTTGTTTAATTTTGATGTAAAATGTGCAATTATCCCCCATGATAAGAAAGAAAAAGTTTTTCCACTTAGTAACTCATCTAGTTCCACAATGTAACCAATGGTTATCATTGTGACTCTGTAGCCTCTAGAGTACGTTTTGGTACTTGGTATTATCCAATTTGGTTCTTATTGTTATACATCACATGGTTCCATTATCCCATCCTTTTATAATCATGAATAAACTCCTCCAATTTCCTCCAAACATATAATTACTCCTAAAAGGGGATTAAAACACAAAACAGAATTTTGACAAATAATAACATGAAAAGTCCATAGTATTACATGTTTCGTTTATCATAATGATTTTTTTATAATTTTTTTAGGTAAATAATTCTATATTTATTTAGATTAACTCATTAGAATAGGGGTTCCTTAACATAGACTATTATATTGAATTGAGTTACCTTTTAATATTAATCTATATTTTAATGTTAAATATTTTGAAACATATATTCTCATAATTTTTTATAATTAAGTAAATTAAACATTTTTTGGAGTCCAAAAGGTTTTAGAATGATCATGTGATTGTTTTATGATTCAAATTTATTTTTTCCTCTCTTATATCATTATTTTTTTTATAATTTTGTGTTTTTATTTCCAAACGTAACAATACATTTAACTTCGGTTAATATTCACATAATTAATTTAAAATAATTTAAAATATGTTAATTTCTCTTGTATATTATTTTCTACGGTAGGAAGAGGTGATTTAGAGAACCCGTGATTTAATTAGAAAAATTAAAGTGAAATTGTGTAGAGCCATAAATGGTTTAGTGGATTAAAAATCAAAAAACATGAAATAGTTTCAATTCATTTTGCTAAACGTTCAATGATAGATAGTTGACTACATGGGATGTATAATTTTATATGACCAATAATCCTTGTATAAACATCTTAATGCCTAAAAGTATGTATAATTGACCAAATATCAAAATATTCAGTCAAGAGTACAATTTATTATTTTGACCATATATCCAATTGTAGAACACCAATTACTACAAGAAATTATAATGATTTATTTTTCAAATGGACTTATAACTGTATAGGTTTTTTAAAATTCATGATAAGGTTATTTAACCCTACAAACTCATGATTGAATTCGTATCATAAAAGTGTTTTATAAAACCTAATACGCCCATTAGACTATAAATACATCCCTTGGGTACCTCAATTGAATTATAAACAAAGGTAGTAAAACAATAGTTGTTTAATGACTATAATAGTTTCTATAATCACCCTATATGGTCTGTATCATCGTAAAACCATATATAGAGGTAAAATGATGAATGAATTCCATTTATGCCTCATCCACCACACTAATGAATGTTAAAAATTTGGTTATCACTATAATGAAGCTACATGACAATCATAGGAGTTCCAACATGAACCTTGAACACTTGTTTTCTATGTATTTGATTTTAATCATTTCATATATTTGTTTCATTATTTATTTTAAATTTTATTATTATAATTTCATAAAATTCATATCTCCACTTAACCGATTAACACTAATATTTCACATGGAAATCATGTATTTATTTCATCAGGGTATAAAAAAATCTATTTATTTCACAAAAAAAAAATTTAGGTTGGTTATCTATGATCCCACACTTCAAGAGGAAGTAATGGATCATACTATATAATAGTGATGCAAAGGTTTTTGTATTTGTGTATCATTTCAAGGGGATATCTGGTACATGGGATTATGTTAAACCTCAACAAAAAAATTATATAGAAACTAAAATTATCTTCTAAAAAAATAGTTTTTCAAGGGTTTATAGAAAACATTCAATGATCACCATCATATATTTTTCACAAAAATCATTTTATTTTTTAAATATTTTTGATAAATTATTTTCATTTTTTTTCATTATTTTAAGTGAACCATTTTCACTCCACTTTATTTTTCATTTCTAAATCTTATTTAAATTCAAACCGTCCACCATTACCCATATTTATTAGATGAAAAAAAATCTTTAACTAACTATACTAATTCATTTATAAATCATTTAATTTGATATTTAACAGTTTTTTATCATTAACCAATCTATACTTATGTATTTATATATTCTCATTTTCCTTTATTTTATCTATATAATAAAGTGTTTTTAATATATAATGATGTGACAAGTGGGGACAAAATTATATTTCCATATTATTTATTTGGAAAATATTATATTTTATGAGATACTATGTGTATCACCTATATAAAGATCTGAAATAATTATACAATTTTCGTTTTTTTTATTTTTCTAGATAAACTCTCATGTTTACATGGGTTTAGGGGGAACCCTTAAATTACCTAACTGGATAAAAATACATGACTGAAGTCCTAGAGAAAAAAATGGAAAATTATGAGGAATAAATTATCTAAATAAACATTTCTCTTCTTAAATATACATCATCCACCCCTATAGTTGACACCATAAAGACTCGTCTTTATCCTCCCATCATCTCTTCACCCAAATGTGTGTGAGGACTTCCTTGGAGCATGCTCTTGATACCAAATTTATATTTCAGTGAATGTTTATCACTCTATGATGTTCATATTGGATCTATTTTACTTCATATGTGACTTTCCTAACGCCATACTTATATCCAACAATTAAAAGTTACTACAATACGTGAATGGTGTTCTAGCATTTAATGGACTAGTGACCGTGTTGCTCGAATTTCCATTTGTGACGAATATTTCCACTTCTATAGTACCCACATTGAAGTTTCATCACTAGTATCATCAGTAATATAATATTATATTTCGACTATAGTACCCCATAAACTCACAACCATTTAAATTTGAACCATGGTTTTGTGTAAGATTATGGGGTGACTTTACCACTAATGTAATCCCCCAACTGCACTATATAGAGAACCTATACTAATTATAATTTGTTTTTTAAATAAAACTTAACATAAGTTTAAAATATTTAATTATTATATATGTTTGGATCATTATGTCACAATATCATGTCTTTAATTTCCATATATTATGCTCCCTTATTTATGTTGTGACGATGAACATTATAATCCAACATGTACTCTTGTCTATTTTTACTTCAATTTATTTACGATTATATATACCCTCTCTCATTTTTTATTTTTATATTAGAATAACTTTAATTTATGTTGGAACTAGGTGCAGAACTCTAGAAATTCCAAACCTTATATACCTCAAAAAAACATACAATGAAACTAAAAACTCACTAAAAAATGGTTATTACAGTGCTAATTAGCTACACCCAATGACCAAAAATTCAAATTGATGTCCCAGGAAGAGGCACCCAAGGTTAGACAATGTGAAACAAACCTTTTTACTCATGAAATGATGAACTATAATCTCTATCATTGAGGAAGGAAACATTACTACCCCACTAAAGCTACATCATCATTGGACCACACCAACTTCCCATTGTCTTATTGTAAAGACCCAGAAATACCATGTAATTTTTTTAATTATATGTAATTTTATGAGTTCAAGAAAATTGACGGTTCTTGATTCCGAGGTCAAGAGTTCCCAGAATGAATTTCTGAATTTTTTTAAGTACGTTCAGTAATCGTGCGAGAAGGTTTTTATAAATTTTGAACTGGTGCTCAGAATTGAAATATGAGGACACCGTTGAACTTGCAGCGCTGTTATTCACTTAAGGAGACCTTTACCTCGACCGTTGTAGGTTGAGGGTGGAAGAAAGTTTTTCACTTTTTTTTGGAAGAATAAAAATAAAATAATTAACATTTTATTTTTCTTTTGAAACCTCTCTTTTGAAATTATGGAGGTAGGGACCACCCGAGCTAAAAAAACCTCCCAATTTGAATTCATGGTGGGGGGGGGGACCACCTAAACCCCTCTTAATGGGAGAAAACCTCTCAACTATCTAATTAATAAATTATTCCATTTAATGGTCCCATTAATTTGGACCAAATTTCTACGGTGCCAGAAACCTTGGATCAAGGCGGTCCTTTTGATATACCCCACATGAGTTTTGGATAACGTTGGGGTATGACCGGGTTGGATCAAACAAAAATCCAACCGGGCCCTCAGGACTAAAAGGACAATAACTTACAGACCAGGTGTCTGATTGACGCACCATCTGTTAAGTTGAGACCCCTATTATGTGGTGGTTCTTTGGGATACTTCTTCTTGGGAATTCATGGAAGACGGAGTTTTGACCTGTGGCTTGAGGAGAAGACCCTCCCAAAATCAAGCGATCTTAGTGCGAGAACCCTATAGATGGCTGTATCATGAGAAATGGATTCTATGTGGGTCTGTGTTTTGGGATCCTACATGGGTCTGTGTTCTAGTATCCCTCTTGGATCTGCTCTATGAATCCATGTGGCACTTCTCTAGGATCCTACGTGGGTCTGCATTACAAGGATCCTATACGGGTCTTATGATCTGAGATCCTAAGTGGGTTTGATGATTTAGGATCCTACGTGGGTCTGCCTCTTAACAGAGTAAAATGATTTAGTTGTTACATCTAATCATCTTTACTACCATACCTAAGTTATACTTGGTGTGATCTGAATCTTTATTCTTGTGGTTATACCTTTGTGGTATTCTCTTGTGTGGCATTACATTTGTGGTACTTATAACTGTGGTGATACCTTAGTGGTATTCTTCTCTGTGGCATACCTTTGTGGTACTTACCTTCATGGTTGTACCTTTGTGTTATTCTTCTGTGTGGTGTTACCTACCCTTGTGGTGTTACCTTTGTGGTATTCTTTCCTTTGTCGGAGAGTTGAGTTTTGGGATTTAGAGTTGGGCCTTGTGTTTCCTAATGATTGAGATGGGTTTACCCGACGACTTAGGTATATGTATGAGAATATACCTAAATAGTGTTTTTAGTTGTTTTCATACATTTTGGTTTATCCCTTGTGGATTTTGTGAGACCTTCGAGGGTCTCGGGGTCCCTACTGAGTATCGTTATACTCACCCTTACATAGGATATGCCTTAACCTTATTGTGTTTGGTGAAGACGATGTACAACACTGACTGGGGACGAGGGTACCGGGACAAGAGGTAGCTCATAGGTGGACATTAGATGAGTTATACCACAGAGACGACCGTTTGAGAGATATACCAACCCTTCAGGTAGGATCCTTGGAAGGTGTTCAGAGGAGTTATTCCAGTTTACATTTACTTCCCTGTTTAATTGTACTTTCTAGTTGGGTTAGTATCCTGGCCCCTTTTTCTTACTGTACACACACTTTTTACTGTACTGTTTACTTGTGTTCATATCTTTTTGTGTGCTTCGTTTGTGCATGTTTACAGGTTATAAAGGCAATGCCTTCCCATTTCAGAGAATACACATTTTGATGCTAGTCTCCAGTCCCTGGCCTATGGAAGACGAGAATGGGGTAGTCACGGCACGGGCCCTGGGGGACGGGTCATGACACTTACATCAATTATTAGAATAATTTCACCAAGATAACTATAAAAATACTCCAAATAATAATATTTTCCTATCAGCATGTGTAAATTGATGAAAACATTATTCTCAAGAGAAGAAAACCATCATCATGATAATATGAAGACCTCCCAAATTTTTCTTCATCTGATGTAAAATCACCTCATCAAAAACACCCCCCCAAACATCATATACTAATAATGACACAAATATGAATGAATGGAATACTAGACCTCTATGAAACTAAATAAAAATTGATAAAAATAATATAAATCACCTAGGTTCAGAAAATATATCACCAAACTAAGAATAGATAGAAATATTCAAAATAGTATGAACATGATTGATCCACCACTTAATTCACCCATCAATACTAACAAAAACTAACATGACCACCGCTAAACTAGGCTAGATATAGAGTTTAATATAGTGGTTGAAGAACTAATAAATCAGGTAAAACATTAAAAAATAGGGATACATATTACCAACACATATATAAAATCACATGTCTATACTGGTGGGAAAATACCAAAGAAAATTTGAATCCTATGTTTGGTGGATGGTTTATTTTACAAAATCAAGGCTCAGAATGAGGTTTTGATGTTTTTAGTTTCCCAAAATGATGTTTTCGAATGGGTTTTATGGCCTTTTGGATTTTATATGTTATAAATAGGAATATAGAGGATTGGATAAGGGCCATTTATATTTAAAAGTGTATCTACAATCCAACCATGGTGTGAATAGGCCATCCATGCTTTTAATATGTTTCATTGGGTGTGATGGGGAGTTTTAGTTGAATAATGTGGATGAAATAGTGAACCTAAGGATTGGATCAAAAATTAATGAGTTACCACATGTTTTATTCCATGGTGTTTGTTTTTCTAGTGTTGTTTTTTAAATAAGAAGAGGTGTTTTTTAAAATAGAAACCCCCTCATGTTTCTTCTTTTAGATGTAATGTTCACATAGGGAGGTCAATCCTCTCACTCTCATTCATTCTCCCCCAATCTAGTAATATTATTAGAAGTTCATCAAATTGAAACAGGGTATGATTTCCTCCTATTTATCATATATTTTCCCCATAAGTTTCATTTATAAAAGGGTTTTATATGAACAAATTTTCTGGTGCATAGAAAAATCATTGTGAAAAAATGGGATTTCATATGTTTCTTATAAAGAATTAAAAAAGAGGATATAAATTAGTCACCTATAATTTCTTGATGAATTTGTTGTTGTTTAATATTTTTATTTAGGTTTTACAATTAATTTGGTTGAAACTCACCATAAAATCAGTTTTATAATTTGGCCATTTTGGTTTGCCTAAGATTGGGGGTGTGCCAGGAGTAGAAAAAACAGTTACTCATGATTCTAGAACCATTGGACTTCACTGTGAGTTTAGTCTGAATTTTTTCTTTTCATTAAATTGGATTAATTGTAATGCCCCGACCCCAGTTACCCAGAGTCGGTGCAATATTACATAACATTGGCATGATCACAAGAAAGATCAAATCACGAAAGACCAATTGCTTTAGTAGCCTTAGAAACCCTAGATATATTCTTGAAGTTTTACATTATATCATAAAAATGAAAACTACAACAACATACTATTCATATTCTACACTCTTATCCCCTCATACTATCCCTGTAGGTCATTCATAATTTACTTCTTCACATCCTGGGAAAAATAAAACATAGAAAAGGGGTGAGCTCAAATGCCCAGTAAGGATAACAATATAGCGGAAACTTTCGTAAATAAGAATAAACAATTAATGAAATGTATAACTAAAACAAAAGCCTTTTAAACTTGAACTTAAACATAGTATGGAAAAAATAAAATGAAATAATTCCATTTACTTATTCACATGGATATTCTACAAATCTAATAATCACATGCAATATAAATAACCGCTTTCATAATGATGGAATGCATAATGCCAGACTATCATCACCACATAGCCAAGGCCTCATTCCAAGAATTCAAATAAGATTTTGTCAAGGCCTTGTTACAAGACACTAGTTTGTCTCATGAGACCAACCGATGCATCAAGGAGCTATAGCGGGCTTCACCCATCACATATTAAGTCCAATGCATTCCCATATGAAAAGGTTTAAACATAACATACACATTTGTAATAAAACTAGCATACGAAATGTCCATACTCTCACCATAAACCATGAATGGTATAAAAATAGCACATCCACTATCAAACATATCACAAAACCTTCAATACAATATAGAAGTTTTGTATCATAAAAAATCAACTTCAAATAAGCATAAAATCCATCAAAGGATATTGACATAGATGAAATCAAAACTCTTTTTAGAGAAATATCTCTTTCTATTTTTAAATCATTTAAGGGTCATATATTTATAAAATAAAATATTTTCTTTGAAAATATTCTTATAATCTTGTAAGGGCAGCTTCGACAATTTTATAACAGCGGAAAATAGCTGCACCCGCCGTAAAAGTTAAAAAAACATTCTTACCTTAATTCTGTCGAAAAGGTTAAAAGCACCTTGTTTGGAAAATGACAGAAAGATTCCTTTATAAACCACTTATAAAAAGTCAAACAAGGGTATAAATTACTTTAACCCATATTCTTGTAAATAGTAAAAATGTTTTGAAATACATTTTTTAGAAACATGGATGTGGATGATAAAGAGATCCCAGTAGATTATTACGTATAAACAACCTCGAATAATGAAGAGATTGAGAAATAAACCCTTACCTTGTAATTTTACTTGGTTGAGGGTAGGTTAACCTCCTGTATAATGGTGAAATAATTGTTATTAAATTATACAAGAATCATATATATTAATATGATATCATATATGATCTTTTAACATTGCTTTGTTAATAATATCTTAGTATTATCGTCGTTTCGGGTGTTAACTTACTCATTTTCTTTTATATGTTTTGTTACGTAAGCCATGTTATTCATGGATAGGTTGTATATTATTCATATCCAGAATGATATCAAGTCCTTAAACATTATTTTTAAATAATCAAATGATAATTATACTTGAATGGATATGATGGAGAATGAATCTCATCGCGTTCGTGGAGACGGTAGTCCGTACGTACGCACGAGCGACAATATCATTATTTTGATATTAAAATAATATATAATTGGATAGCATATCATATATACAGAATCATTATCATGTTATATTTATTATTTAAATGATTTACACATCATTATTATACCCATCCAAATAATAATATATTGAATAACAATTACACCACGACGTGGAGACGGTAAGTCGTACGTACGCACGTGTGGTGACATGTTATTCAAAGGGTGGACAGATTACTGAATATGGTTGTACCATATTTATAATAACATCACAGTATATATAATATACTAGAGTTATTATTTTAGTATGGTAATAAGAAAGAAAGAATAAGTGGAAGAAGAAATGAATTTGAAAAAAGGGTGGTGAAAACATTACCTCTTCTTCGGGTTCTTCCTTTGGATTTGATCAAAAGGACTCCTTAGGTTGGATTTATGATCAAACTAAGGCCTCTAGGTTGTATTGAGGGAAGTTGAGAGAGTATTTAGGCAGAGTTTGGCCGAACAAAAAGGCTTTTAAGGTGTGAAGTATTGAGAAGGGGGAGTCCCCTTTTATAAGAGGGGTGAGGGGAACCTTTGGAAAAGTTAGAAATATTAATTTATAACAAATTCATATTCGGTTACAAATGGTTAAAAGTTTATTATTCAGAGGTTAAGGTGGGGATAGGTCGAAAACCAATCATCCAATATAATTTAGACAGGTTTGGGTTACTATATTAACCGTATATTTTAGTTTTAATTCTTAGTTAATTAGTTTGACATTTACCATGTCACTTTGTATTTTTATATTATATAGTTAATAAACTTACGATATACATCAAAGAGACCCCCAAGTGGTCAATTAATGATACACCTATCATGATATAAGTCTCTTGGACGAACCTCATATTTTTAAGAATTTAATATCAATTAATAATATAATATTTGTTTTAAAAACCCTTTTATGTCAATTTTGACACTATTCAATAGTTGATTTTTGTGAAACTTATAACAGAATTATTACTTCGAAAAAAGTCCATTAAATCAATACTAATATGTCATAGTATCCTAAAAAATTAGTTTAATTCATTAAAAGTCTCAAATTATATTTATTTGGGTATTTATAATAAAAAGTAGTTTAATGTTTCACTATTATGGTAATTACTGCATCATCATTATGTCATAAATAAAATAAATTATTTAATTTCTAAAAATTATAAATAAAATATCATTATGTAGGAAATATTTTTATCTTTTTAATGAATATTTCCAATCAAATTTATCTTATATATAACCCGATATTAAAAATGTCTTACTAAATAAACATTGATTTTAACTCTTTTAACTCTTCTTTGAATTAAATAATAATAAATGTCCTAATCTAATCCAAGTGGACCTAAATGATAATATTTTATTCCTAAGGGTGTTTTTGGTCGAGATACACGTGTCCAATAGAATAAGCACATGTTTTAGGGTAATATTAATATCATTTTTACCCTTAATTACCCTATTTACTTTTAACCGTGGTAAATAAAAGTAAAAAGTTACTATTGACCAAAAGTTATTTTCATATCATTAAAGCACATTTTACTTCTTGATATTAACTGTGTCTCTCAGATTTTCAGAATTCCATTCACAGAAGCGGTAAAATTAATTTTTTTTTGAAAAATTCAGTTTTTTAACTACCACTTAGTAGTTTCATTATTCATCAAAAATTGATGTTTTTCAGAACAATGCCAAAATTTCACCCTAAGCTATAATTGATATTCCGAATTCAAAAATGATGTCTATTTTATAAAATTTCAAACATATAAGTTGCATTAATTAATTTTATAATTAATTCTCGCTATCACAACAAATAGCGTGTTTTTAAGAAACAATATATACCAAAATATTGACAATTGTTTAGGTCCAATTTCAAAGTGAAATTAATTCTAATGAACACCATTGGATAAAATGGTAAAAATATATTCTAATTATATTTTAAAACCACTAAATAAAATAATTTATCACTATAAATTATTTTGATTAAAAAAGTTGTTTTTAAGAATTTTTCACTATTCATAAAAATTTGAAGTTCTCAGAAAAATACAAAAAATTCATCTTAGGATAATTTCGATATTCCGAAACCAAAAATGAAGTCCATTTTGAAATATAAAATATATATAATTTCAAAAAGCAGATATTACTATTCATAACGGCTAGTTTGATTGGTTGTGGTGTGTTAGAACTCGATGTTGCATACAACACATGCTATCACATTATTCAAATAGAAGCGTACCGTAGAAGCTTGGGGTGTTACATTATCCCCTCCTTCAAATAATTTCGTCCTTGAAATTTCCAGAATACTACCGCATGAAAAGACTCGGGTGGTTCTTCATCATAAGTTCCTCGGGTTCCCACGTTGCCTCTTCCATCTTATGGTTTCTCTATTAAACTTTTACCAGACGTTTCATCCGGTTTCTCAGTACTTGTTCTCTTGTATCAAGAATCCCGACGGGCCCTTCACAATAAGAAAGATCGGGTTCCAGTTCTAATTCTTCATAGGTGAGTACATGCGTTGGGTCAGGCATGTATTTCCTCAACAGAGATACGTGGAACACATCGTGAACTTTGGAGAGACTTGGCCACATTGCCAATCGGTAAGCTACAGCCCCAATTCGTTCTAGAATTTCGAAAGTTCCGATGTACCTGGGACTCAATTTACCTTTCTTACCAAAACGTATGACTTCCTTCTATGGAGATACCTTCAAGAAAACATGATCACCGACTTGATATTCAAAATCCTTCCTTCGATTATCAGCATAGCTCTTTTTCCTGCTTTGAGATAATTTGATGTGATTTTGGATTACCTTCACCTTTTCCATCGTTTCCTCCACCAGTTCTGGACCTACAAGTTTTCTTTCACCAACGTCATCCCAACATGTTGGTGTGCGACATCTCTTTCCATATAACGCTTCATATGGTTCCATCTGAATACTTGAATGGAAGTTATTGTTATAGAAAAATTATACCAAAGGTAAATATTGATCCCACATACCCTGAAAGTCAAGTGAACAAGATCTTAGCATGTCTTCTAAGGTTTGAATAGTCCGTTCTGATTGTCCATCTGTCTGAGGGTGGTAGGCAGTGCTCAAATGAAGTTTAGTATCCAGGGATTTTTGAAGACTCTTCCAGAATCATGATGTAAAACAGTGATCACGATCAGAAAAAATCGATAGGGGTACTCCATGAAGTCTCACAACTTCATTAATATATAGTCTTACTAGACGTTCCAGTGGTAGATCTTCTCTTATAGCAATAAAATGTGCTGACTTGGTAAGACGATCAACAATAACCCATATTTCATCGTTCCTTCTAGGAGTCTTTGGTAGTACCATGACAAAGTCCATCGTAATATTGTCCCATTTCCACTCAGGTATGGGAAGAGGTTGCAATACTCCACCAGGCTGTTGCCTTCCAGCTTTCACTTGTTTACAAACCATACATCTTGACACAAAATCGGCAATCTCCCTCTTCATGTTGTCCCACCAAAAATGTTCCCTCAAATCTCTATACATTTTGGTACTCCTAGGGTGTATAGAGAGATTGGAACTATGAGCATCATCCAGCAATTCCCTTTTTAGATCAGCTATATCGGGAACACAAAGCCTCTTCCCGAATTTCAAAATTCCATCTTCATACAAAAAATCTCTCAATCTCCCATCATTCACAGCTTTAATATTCTTTTGAAATTCTCCATCATCAGTCTGAGAACTCTTAATCCTTTCTAGTAAATATGGTTTGGGAACCATTTGAAAAATCATTGATGTTTCACCTTCCCTGGTTATTCCCATGTCCATCTTCACTGGATCTATGAAAATTGGATCCCTTTCAATTCTTGTCACGTTCAAAACTCCATGGTCTTTTCTGCTCAAAGCATCTGCCACCTTGTTTGCTTTCCCCGGGTGGTAGTGTATCGTACAATCATAATACTTGAGTAATTCAAGCCATCTCCTTTGCCTCTTGTTGATTTCTTTTTGTGAGAAAATATACTTCAAGCTCTTGTGATCAGTTTAAATCTCACATTTTTCACCATAGAGGTAGTTCCTCCATACAGGTAATGTTATTATTCATAACCTGAGTAAGTTGTCCCAGTATACTGATTAGCTGATCGGCACCAGTTGCATCACCATCTCCATTATAATTATATTGAGCAGGAGGGCAATCCCTACATGTAGTGCGTGTGTTGATACGGTTTCCATTTCTTCCACTAGGCGCCATTTCTAAACAATGGTATAAACTAGATCAGTTTATGAATCAAAATACATAATCCCATACTTATAAAACACTTAACATAAATTGAACTATTTATGGATATAATCCATAATCATAAGAATGTTTTCTTTGAGAATGTATATACTCATAAACTCTTCATAATGATTTATAAAGAAAATGAGAATTATCCTAAGCATATCCCCCGGGAGTGTTGTAACCAAGAGTGCAGCAAGGCCCGTTGTCGTGCACCAGTTCCCGTTTGAGTCTATCTCAAAGCGGTATTTTTGGGTTTTACCCCTAGGTACATCTGTGCCAGAGCTCCCAATACCTGCTCGTATCCAGACAGGGATGTATTTCTCGAAAAACTAAAAAAAATATCTACAATACCAAAATTATAGGAAGTTATTCTATACTAATCCTCAAATTACATCTTAAATCTATGTTCTCTAATCAGAGTTTATCTAAATCTAGTTTCCAAGGTTTTTACTAAACTTCCTCTGATACCAACTGTAATGCCCCGACCCGAGTTACCCAAAGTCGGTGCATTATTACATAACATTGGCATGATCACAAGAAAGATCAAATCTCGAAAGACAGATTGGTTTAGTAGCCTTGGAAACACTATATATATTCTTGATGTTTTACATTACATCATAAAAATGAAAACTACAACAACATAGTATAAGGCCGCAGACTTAAACCTTACTTAATATTGAATTAAATGAATAATTCACATTGAGGATCTTTTCAGGTTTAGAGTTTTAGATAATTAGAACATAACTATTACATCTCAAAATATTTACAAAGTAGACACTTCTACCAAGTTTCCATAAAATAAAAAAAACTCTTAAAAAGAAACATGTCTAGTTCGATGTTTTATATAGCATGACTTTCCCTTGATCCCATCCTTGACCCTATTCCACATTTAGTCCTGTGAAAAACATTTCAAAAAAACATGGGGTGAGCATAAAAAGATCAGTAAGGGATACACAAAGAATAAAAACTTTTAGTTTTTCAAACATCAAGTAAACCATGCATACTTTATCAAAGTAATACATTCACCTTTATGAAGTAGTAAAAACTCTTCACTGAATAAAATATCATTACTTAACCTTTTGTAACAAAAGGATTACCATAAAACCCATATAAAGAACACATAACATATAAAGGTAACTTGGGACATAAACATACTTAAGCGGAATAACCATACGGCCGACTTCCACACATATCACTTAATGGAATAGCCATACGACCAACTTCCATACATATTTAATGGAATAGCCATATGGCCGACTTCCATACCCAATGCATTGGAGGTTATAACGTAACCACCCGTCATATGGTTTATCACGTAACCACCCGTCAAATGTCCAAGTACCATTTTAAAAATCATATGACATAAAACAAATATAATGGAAAGAATACATTTCCACACTTTGATCACAATATATCACATAAAAATATTGACATAAAAAATCCATTATAAAAACCATTTTCAATACCAAAATACATAAAAGAGTATATGGTATTTATTTCATTTTGAAAACATTACGGCTTGTTGAGGAAGCCAAAGACCAAATAATACTCGTGGCGGCAGAAAAAGTCGTAGTCACCGCGTACGTTAAAAGAAACATTCCTTTTTGTCGTTTTGTAAAACGATTCATAGAAAAATATTCCTTTTGTATAAAAGTAAAAGTCAAAGGTGTTTATACACCATATAAAAGAAAGTTGTGTATAAAACGAAATATGCCTCAATGAAAGGAGATTGAGACGAAGTCCCTTACCTCGGGTCCGACTTGACTCGATCGTTCTTTAACGTCCTGAATAATAAACTTGAGTTAATTTCTATTTTCATAAGAACCTTTTTCAAGTTCATTATTCCTTTTATATCACTTATTGTCATGTTATAAACATTATGTAACCATTTAAGTTAATAATGTTTGTTTTTTCGATTTTTGGTTCTTAAGTCAAAACTGGACTTCTTACAATTAGATGTTGTTCGTGTGGTCAAAGGTTCATTATATCCAGAATGATATTCATGATTTGGATATCATATATATCAGATATATCCATCATATACATGTATTTATAGTATAACATAATCATTTATAGGTAAGAAATGAAATACACCGTTCATGGAGACGGTAATCCATACGTACGCATGAACGCTACTTTCATTTCTATGTCATATTAATGTATTAAAACTAAATGAGAGGTATGTATATTTTAATTCCAGAATTATATTCATCATTTAGATTTATTATTCATCATATATATCTATTATATGCATGTACTTATAATAGTACATTACATTTGGGGATAAGAAATGAAATGCACCGTTCATGGAGATGGTAAGCCGTACGTACACATGAACGCTACTTTCATTTTTATATCATACTTCAATGGAAAGAAATAATAATGATATAGAGGTATATTATAATTACAGTATAACATCATATATAATAACTTTAAAGCCATCCTTTATACGTCCCACATATGGCATTAACGAATCACATCACTTTGAGGGGGCGGTAGTCCGCACTTCCTTAAAT
Source organism: Viscum album (assembly GCA_963277665.1). Taxonomy (NCBI): domain Eukaryota; kingdom Viridiplantae; phylum Streptophyta; class Magnoliopsida; order Santalales; family Viscaceae; genus Viscum; species Viscum album. The sequence continues at coordinate 2,052,495,896 of OY728153.1, read as the reverse complement.
GAAGATATCGCGTTTACCCATAATGGAAACCATAAAGGTATGACCAAAATAAAAAATACAGAAGCTTATGGAAAACATAAACATATTATATATCATATATAAATATAGTTTCATCTTAATGGCCACCTTTGAAGGTGTTAAAAGAATGTTGAACAATCATCGTTTCGGGAGGCAGAAATTCACCATCCACGGAAACAGTATGTTCTTTAACCATTAGATGTAGGTGTGTGTAAGTGTAGCTCGAATACTTCTTATAACAAAATCCTAGTATATTGAAGATATTGGAGTTGTTACAAAAGAAATTAATAAAAAGAGTTTAGGGGGTTGGAGAGGCAAAATAAAACAAACGGACTCAAGTGAAGACATTACCTTAAAATCGGGTAACTCCCTTTGGTTTGAGCTCAAAGGCTTACTTGGGAAGACTTATGCCCAAAGTGAGGTTTCAATGAGTAATAGATGTAAGTGGAGAGACAAAATTGGAAGGGGTTGGCCGATACAAAGTCTTTGGAAGTGTGGGTAAGGAGGTAGAGGTGGGGGCTTTTATAAGAGGAGAGGAGGGGCACTCTTGGAAAGTAAAGAAATGTATCTTTATTTTAGAATGAGTTTCGGATTTTAATGGTCCCACATTGATTTTGTTCTAGGATAAGGTGATAAGGGTTCAAAGTCCACTCATCCAATAAGTTTTGGACATGTGTGGGTCTTAGATTTCACACTATCATTCCATTTTATTTAAATCGTTAAATAATGAGGTCATCGCTGCATCATCAAGATCTCATTAATAATTTAATTTATTTAATGTCTAAAAATTATAAAAAAAATACTATGATGTAGGAAATATTTTTATCTTTACAATTAATATTTATAGTAAAAAATATGACTTGTATAACCCCATGTAAAAGTTGTTTTAGTAAAACATTTCATGTTTGTGTCATTTTTTCCATTAACATTAAATAAAAGGTATTTATGTCATTTTTCCAACTAAAGTGGCTCCATGGGGTTCCCAAGTTGACCCATGAATTGTCTTGGTCGGCCATGACACATCCAATAAGGGTAGGACATCTGTGAAGTTCATTTTTATATTATTACAACATTATTTTTACCTTAAATTACACTAATTACCTCTAATCGCGATTAAAAACTTAGTAAGTTAGTATTCACCAAAAAATTATTTTAATCTCATTGAATCAGCTTTTACTCCTTAATGACAACCATGTATGTCGGATTTTTTAAATTTAAAACATAGAGGTGGTAAAATTTCATTTAAACGAAAAATCAGTTTTTTAAGTACCACTTAGTGGTTTCACTATTCATCCAAAATTGATGTTTTTCAGAAAAATACCAAAACATCACCCTAAGCTATATTTGATATTCCGAATTCAAAAATGAATTCCATTTTACAAAATTCAAAACATGTAAGTTGCATTAATTAATTTAATAATTAATTCCCGCTATCAGAGCAAATAGCGTGTTTTTATGAAATAATAAGTATCAAAAGATTGACACTAGTTTAAGTCTGATTTCAAAGTGAAATTAATTCCAACGACCAATATTGGATTTAATGGTAAAAATATATTCCAATTTCACTTTAAAACCATTTCAAAAGTTAATCTAATCATATAAATAAATTAGATTAAAAATAATTTTTGAATTAAAATACAACATTTTACACTATTCATTAAAAAATGAACTTTATCGGAAAAATACCAAAAATTTACGCAAAGTAAATTTTGATGTCCCAATTCTAAAGAAGAGTTATATTTGGTCCAATAGAATGTATAAGAGTGATCAAAACTATATTTAATGACAGTTCACCATCAAAAGGTTATAAGTGATCCTTTAGTGAAAATTAGGGTATAAATGCCTAAAATTGAATTCTTTCCGTATTTTAAGCATTTATCTTTTATTGGATAAATGTAAAAACATTTAAAAAACATATATAATCATATTTTAGTTATTTCTATCCATTCTCACCAATACAACGGCTATGTGTTAACTACTATTTAAAATAATATTATTATATTACTAGTGTGCAACGTAAGTTTTCAAAGAAACTCATCGTTGCGTATCGAGTACGCTATCGAATGTAGCAACCCCTTTTAATTAAAATTATTATTTAATTTTTAAATATTAATAAATATGAAAATTATTTATTATTTATTTACCTGGGATGTTACACATAGTGTCCATATTCCACACTCTTATCCCCTCATACTATCCCTGCAGGTCATTCATAATTTAATTCTTCACATCCTAGGAAAAATAAAACATAGAAAAGGGGTGAGATCAAATGCCCAGTAAGGATAACAATAAAGTGGAAACTTTCATAAATAAGAATAAACAATTAAGGCATTGTATAACTAAAACAAAATCCTTTTAAACTTGAACTTCAACATATTATGGCAAAAATAAAATGAAATAATTCCATTTACTTATTCACATGGATATTCTACTAATCGAATAATCAAATGAAATATCAATAACCGCTTTCATAATGATGGAATGCATAATTCCAGACTATCATAACCACATAGCCAAGGCCTCGTGCCAAGACTACAAATAAGATTTTTTCAAGGCCTTGTGCCAAGAGACTAGTTTGTCTCATGAGACCTACCGATGCATCGAGGAGCTATAGCGGGCTCCACCCGTCACATATTTAGTCCAATGCATTCCCATATGAAAATGTTTAAACATAACATACACATTCGTATTAAAACTAGCATACGAAATGTCAATACTTTCACTATAAACCATGAATGGTATAAAAATAGCACATCCACAGTCAAACATATCACAAAAACTTTAATACAATATAGAAGTTTTGTATCATAATAAATCAACTTCAAATAAGCATAAAATCCATCAAAGGATATTGACATAGATGAAATCAAAACTCTTTTTAGAGAAATATCTCTTTCTATTTTGAAATAATTTAAGGGTCATATATTTATAAAATAAAAGCTTTTCTTTGAAAATATTCTTATAATCTTGTAAGGGAAGCTTCGATAATTTTATAACAGTGGAAAATATCCGCACCCGCCGTATAAGTTAAAAAAACATTTTTACCTTAATTCTGTCGAAAAGGTTTAAAGCACCTTGTTTGGAAAACGACTGAAAGATTCCTTTATAAACCACTTATAAAACGTCAAAAAAGGGTTTAAATGACTTTAACCCATATTCTTGTAAATAGTAAAAAAAATTTGAAATGCATTTTTAAGAAACATGTATGTGGATGATAAAGAGATCCCAGTAGATTATTAAGTATAAACAACCTCGAATAATGAAGAGATTGCGTAATAAACCCTTACCTTGTACATTTCCTTGGTTGAGGGTAGTTTAACCTCCTGTATAATGGTAAAATAATTGTTATTAAATTATACAAGAATCATATATATTAATATGATATCATATATGATCTTTTTTCATTTCTTTGTTAATAATATCTTAGTATTATCGTCGTTTCGGGTGTGAACTTTCTCGTTTTCTTTTATATGTTTTGTTACGTAAGCCATGTTTTTCATAGATAGGTTGTATATTATTCATATCCATAATGATATCAAGTCCTTAAACATTATTTTTAAATCATCAAATGATAATTATACTTGAATGGATACGATGGAGAATGAATCTCATCGCATTCATGGAGACGGTAGTCCGTACGTACGCACGGGCGACAATATCATTCTTTTGATATTAAAATAATATATAATTGGATAGTATATCATATATACAGAATCATTATCCTGTTATATTTATTATTTACATGATTTACACATCATTATTATACCCATCCAAATAATAATATATTGAATAACAATTACACCACGACGTGGAGACGGTAAGCCGTACATACGTACGTATGGTGACATGTTATTCAAAGGGTGGATAGAATACTGAATATGGTTGTACCATATTTATAATAACATCACAGTATATATAAGATACTGGATTTATTATTTTATAATGGTAATAACAAAGAAAGAATAAGTGGAAGAAGAAATGAATTTGAAAAAAGGGTGGTGAAAACATTACCTCTTCTTCGGGTTCTTCTTTTTGATTTGATCAAAAGGGATCCCTAGGTTTGCTTAATGATCAAACTAAGGCCTCTAGGTTATAGTGAGGGAAGTTGAGAGAGTATTTGGGCAGAGTTTTTCCAAACCAAAAGGCTTTTAATGTGTGAAGTAATGATAAGGGGGAGTGCCCTTTTATAAGAGGGGTGAGGAGAACCTTTGGAAAATCTAGAAATATTAATTTATAATAAATTTATATTCGGTTTCTAATGGCTCCAAAGTTGATTATTCAGAAGTTAATGTGGGGATAGGTCGAAAACCAATCAACCAATAGAATTTAGACAGTTTTGGGTTATTATATTAACCTTATCTTTTTGTTTTAACTCTTAGTTAATTAGTTTGACATTTACCGTGTCACTTTGTATTTTTATATTATATTGTTAATAAACATACTATATATATCCAAGAGACCCCCAAGTGGTCCATTAATGATACAAATATCATGATATAAGTCTCTAGGCTGAACCTTAGATTTGTAGGAATTTAATATCAATTACTAATATAATATTTGTTTTAAAAACTCTTTTATTTTAATTTTGTCACTATTCAATAGTTAATTTTTTTGAAACTTATAACAGAATGATTAATTCGGAAAAAGTCAATTAAATCAATCCTAATATGTCATATTATCCTAAAAAATTAGTTTAATTAATTAAAAGTCTAAAGTAATATTTATTTGGGTATTTATAATATCAATTATTTTAATTTTTCACTATTTTGGTAATTACTGCATCATCATTGTGTCATAAATAAATTAAATTATTTAATGTATAAAAATTATAAAAAAACTATCATTATGTAGGAAATAGTTTTATCTTTCTAATGAATATTTACAATCGAATTTATCTTATGTATAACCCCATATTAAAAATGTTTTAGTAAATAAACATTGATTTTAACTCTTTTAACTCTTCTTTGAATTAAATAATAATAAATGTCATAATCTAATCCAAGTGGACCTAAATGATAATATTGTATTCCTAAGGTTGTTTTAGGTTGAGATACACTTGTATAATAGAATTACGACATGTTTTTGGGTAATATTAATATCATTTTTACCCTTAATTACCCTATTTACTTTTAACCGTGGTAAATAAAAGTGAAAAGTTACTATTCACCAAAAATTATTTTCATCTCAATGAACCTCATTTTACTTCTTGATATTAACCGTGTCTCTCGGATTTTTGAAATTCTATTCATAGAAGCGGTAAAATTATGTTTTAGGAGAAATTCAGTTTTTTAACTACCACTTAGTAGTTTCATTATTCATCAAAAATTGACGTTTTTCAAAACAATGCCAAAATTTCACCCTAAGCTATAATTGATATTACGAATTCAAAAATGATGTCTATTTTAAAAAATTCCAAACATATAATTTTCATTAATTAATTTTATAATTATTTCCCACTGTCACAACAAATAGCATGTTTTTAAGAAACAATATATACCAAAAGATTGTCAATTGTTTAGGTCCAATTTCGAAGTGAAATTAATTCTAATGAAAACCATTGGATAAAATGGTAAAAATCTATTATAATTATAATATAAAATCACTAAATAATATAATTTAACACTATAAATTATTTTGATTAAAAAATTTGTTTTTAAGTATTTTTCACTATTCATAAAAATTGGAAGTTCTCATAAAAATACCAAAAATTCATCTTAGGATAATTTCAATATTCTGAAACCAAAAATGAAGTCCATTTTGAAATATAAAATATATATAATTTCAAAAAGTAGGTATTACTATTCATAACGGCTAGTTTGATTTGTTGTGGTGTGTTAGAACTCGATGTTGCGTACAACACACGCTATCACATTATTCAAAGAGAAGCGTACCGTAGAAGCTTGGGGTGTTACATTAATTTTATTAATTAATAAATTTAATGATTTTATTGTTGATATATGTGTTGTTTGATGGATTGGGATTGGGATTGGGAGGCCTTGGTGAGGAATTGAAAGGTCATCGTAGTAGCTTTAGACCCTTAGAAAATAAAACATAAAAAGATTCATTTGAGATGGTGGTCCTGGTAGAATATTTAGGTATTTTCATGATTATTATATGCATGTGAGTGTATGACCTCACCAGTATGTTGACAAAAAAGGAAACAATACTTGTGAAATACATACATAGTGCACGGGCTTGAAGCCTAGTCCACTGATGTATTATGCCTATACTTATAAGATAACTAGACTCATAGACACCCCCATGGGGGGATTAATGTGACATGAGATAGATAAACCTATTATAATGTGTAAGGACCCTTATGAAATGTCCCTCATAGGTCAATTGACCAAAAATAGAGTGAACTTGGGTTGGGTAAGCAGACAGACCTAGTGACTCCTTGACAACTAATATGGGACATGGGCCATCCTTTTAACTATTTCCTAAGTAGAGAACCCCCTGGAGCTTGTGAGGCCATCCCAATTTTTTTATGATTTCATCTTATTTGGTTTCCTTAGAGAATATGATTTTTGACCTACAACCATGTTAATGCTATGGACCCTTAGGAGGGTGCCTCGGCCTTTTTGTGACCTAGGGGTCCCCCATTGCTTCCCCATTAACAGAGTGAACTATAGAGAGTACATTATTTAATTGGTAGAGATGGTAATGTGTTTCTCCCGATAACTCATACCGAACATGAAAGCCCATGTTTTTGTAGATAATGGTGTTGAGTTTAGGAATACATACACCCTTTTCTTTTAATTTAGGTTTTATTTTTTTTATTTTAATTCTTATTGGATACCTACAGGTGAAACCTAGGATTTGGATTTTGAGCCTCTTGTGATATGGCCAGGATAGGGGGTGGAAGGGATGACATCAGCTTAGATATCCCATTTTTATCTTGGGATATGGTTATGTAAAAACATGAATAATTCCCCACACACCATGATTTTTTACTCATGTTTGCGTGGGATTTCCTTGACACCATAGGTTCCTTAGAAACCTATAATTTATAGGATATAACGATTCGGGCCTAAGGAATTATTATTATTATTATTATTATTATTATTATCATTTTGAAATTCCATGGTCACCCCTAATATCTAGATGGTCGAGCCAGATTCCATTAATAAAATATAATTGAGATTCTCCAATTTCCTTGTATTCGACTGTTTAGCATGTTGACGTGTATATGATTTTAATCTAGTGATTTCCTAGGATACCTAAGAATCAAGTTCACTCAATTCTTATTCATTGATTAATGAGTGATTCCCTTGATGGTTTGGATCAGGATATTTATTCCATCATGATATGGTGCTGGTGATTTGATAATGAGAATTAGGATGCCTTGGTTACACCCTAGTAACTAATTTTCATTTGATTGGAATGATTTCATGACATTATAATTGATACAATGACACTATTCGAAGATGGTTTGGTTGATTAATTTCTCACTCTAAAATATCTAAAATGGTTTCTATTTATATTTTTCAATCATTTTATAGTTATTAGTAGAGAATGTCACATAAAAATATCATAGCATGTCTACTTACATATGGGACCATGTTTTTGGTTCCATACTGTGTTATGTACACACCACCAATTAGGAAACCATTTCACTTATTTTCCTAAGTAGGAACATTGGTTATTGGATTAGGCAAGGAAAAGGAAATGTATTGCATGGTTTTTCAAAAGTCTCTCAGTTGTCTTGGATATTAGGATGATATTTGGTTCATTATTGTCAGGAAAGCCTCTTATTTAGTTTTATTTACTTATTTTAGTTTTTCAATTTTTATATTTTATCGTCCTAGTGAGATATCTTTTTTGTTTGAAAATTTTAAAATATTCATTTCATTGTACCTTTCAGTATTTATTTATCATTATTTACATTATGATATGTGTTAATATTGGTTATTTTATTATTACTATTCACAATATTATATGGGGTATTAGTTTGTCTTGGTATCTCCTTAGATCCCAACTACTAGTTATTATCATTTGGAATATGAGGTGGAATGCTTGAGGTATATTGTGACTTCTAGTGTGGACACCAATCAAGGGTCAGGGGTAGATGGACATTACAATGTAGCATCATAGCCTATTTAGTTTTTCCTTACTATTTGGGATGTGGTATTTAGTATGTAAAATGTGTAGGATCCTATTAAGGATTTAATGTTGGGGGGTCATGAACATGTTTTCTGGTAGTAAGTCGATCTTACCAAGGATAGGTTTGATATTTTCAATTTTCACCATTTCATGTCATGTGATTTTACCATCAGGTGATGTGCATAGTTTTTGAGGTTACGATTTTTCACACTAAATTATCACTATTAGGGTATTGGAAAGGGACATATTCTAGATATTAATATTGGTGGGAGACTACTTTTAGTTTTGTATCATCACATGTAAAGGTAATAGGTTCCTCATCCATCATAATTTGGCACGTAGGATCTATATGAAATTTATTCCAACCAATTTGGGATTTGTATAACTTATATGATTCTTGATTCTTAAATTTGTCAGTAACTTCACATATGAAATTTTCCTATATAATAAATTTGTGTCATTCAACTTAGATGGACTGACTAGTATATGTATTTATATTTTATGATATTTTATGTGGATTAATAGTGAGATTCTTGATGAATATAATGATGGTAAAATCCATTGGTTAGTGGGACATGAAATGACCCCAGTAGGATGGCATGGGAACATGATTCTAAAGAACTAGAATCCTTGCTGGAGGTTGTTATTTTGTGATAGATATTCAGTGATTTAGTAAAAACTTATATTGAGTCTTCCCATATATTATAGAATGAAATTTTATGTTACCTAACCTCATGATGTATCGTTCCTCAACACAAACTATGTAGGATGATGTCATTAGTAATAGTGGTGGCGATTAGTGTTTGTATTATTATATTAGTGGAATTCCTATATGAATATTATTATGATAATTAGTTTCCTTTTGGGTAACTACTTTACCCATCATACCTATGGTATAGATTCTATATGAGACCCATTAATGGGTGGTTGGAATGTGAGTTGTTGGGTGTTGTTTGAGGGACAAAAAAAATAGTTTTTTCCTATGAGATATAAACTACATTGTGGAATGGTTTATATGTTAGGTGGGAGGAACTCGTTACCCAAAAAATGACTTGAACCTTAATGATTCGGTCATTATATTTTGCATGAGGGAAAACTGATTGATAGGTTTTCCTTGACATGAAAGTTTGTTTGAGACGTGAATCATTTGTGGGTGATTTAGATTACGAGCAGTTCACATGAGTTGCTATCAGATTTGGTTTAGGAATCATGGTTCCTTAAGGAGGATAAAATGATTTTAATAGGCCTAGGTGGTGACATTTGGATCTATAAAAAGTGTTCAAAGAATATTATAATACAATTGAGGGGGTTTGAGGAAGGGTGTGAACATGCCTTTTGATTTTTGGATGTGAAGCCCTTATGGTTCCTGTAATTTTTTCATCAGGAATGGCTTCCAATGGTTGGACTATTTGGGTGCCTAACCCTATTCTTAATAAATGTCTGGTTATATATTTTGGATAATGGGTAACTTCTATAGTCTATTAATGACATGGGATAATGGATAATCATGTGATTAGATTGAGGAATTGACATTTCATGGACTATGGTTAATGTTTGTGGTATGTTGGCCTAGTTTGATAATGTTTTAATCATGGTATATTTTGTATGGTTTTAGTGACTAGGTGGAATGGGTGTCGACCCCTATTTGTTTTTATATGAGATTGAGGTACTTCTTATAGTAGTTACGCATTATGGTGCTTAAATTAGAAACAAGCGAGAAACTATTTGTGAGATTAAGACTGATGAAATATGATACGATGCATGTGGTATTGGGTACTTGAGGTTTTATGATGAATATAAATGTCTTCCCATTATATAATATATATCATATTGGATGATATTCCTTGGGAAGGTCAAATTGGGTTTGGGATGTGACACATATTCTCTAGGAGGCATAATGTCAGAGGTTGGTGAGGGATGATCATGGATCAATAGGAGACACACATGTTTGAAAGTGAAACTTAATAAAGTGGAGATATCTGAGATATATAAGGTAAGGCATATGATTTAGAGTGAACCATTGTACATTTGAGGGTATGAACCTCATTCTGATTGTAATTTTCGTAGTTTCCAAGGATCAAATTCTATGAATTGATAACATGTTCAAATTGATGTTTCATAATTGTACGTAAGTGTGAGTGATATGTTCAGGTACAAACATTGTGTGTAGAAATAGATGATTTGGGATCCCTGATGGCATATAAATATGTTGGTAGGGCTAGGGGATTGTATGGATTGATCATTGGATGGTCAGAGTGATTGAATGATGGTCTATAGATAAATCAAAGTATACATATTTCCATGTAAATACCAAATTTATTTCAGAGGGATTATTGGTTAGAGTTTGCACATTGTCATCTGGATCATGGTAATACTATAGTGACCCATATGTTATTCTTGGAGTGTGAATCAATTCATGACATGGTTTATTCGGTGAATATCTATTTCATGAAAAGATTCAGCGGTGAAAAAATTTGTTGACTTGGATTAGGGGTGAATAAAAATTTGTGGTGCAGTTTAAGGGGTGAATCGGTTTTGTGACTTGTTTTAGTGGGTGAAACCCGGTTTCATCCAATAGTTCAAGGGGTGAATAATTTATATAAATTTAATGAAGTTGAGGTTTCGGATGGGAACCCATAGAATTTAAGTATATGTGTTGTTGTTTCGAGAATTATGAGAAATTCCCTGTTTGTGGGGTCATAAATGGGAACTATTTGGATAGAGGAACAAGTATCACTGGTGCGTCAATGGAAAAAGTAGAAAATTTAAGTTATGGGTATAATATAAGTGGTTTTAATTCCATTCCTACATGTATTCTGATTTAGTAGACCATAAAATAAATCGATTATTTAATTTTAGATATTACTGGATGTCTTTGGTCATTGGATGGGGTTTTTAAAACAAATATGGATTGATTGTGTTGTGCTTGGCTAGTGTTAGCACATCTATTTAGGATTTTGAGTGGGATGTGAACATTGGTATGGACTTTGGATAATTTTTTCTATGTGTGATTTAGAGAATTTATCATAAACCATGTTATGATCATCATGCGGGACATAGATTGTGGGTCATCTTACCATTGATATAGTGTTTTTAGTAAGAAAGTATAATGATAGGGACCATCATGGATAATAATTGACCATTACAATAAAGAGATTTTAGTGAGGATAACCATAATATAAAAGATGTGGTTAGTTTTAAAACAATGTCTTATTAGGATAGGAATGTGTAATGGAGCACTTTCTAGAGGTTATAGTGATTCCTACGAGCCATGAGTCGATTTTTGAAAAACATGCACATCATGTTGGTAGTTTCATAATGGAAAAATGATAATAAATTTAGAGTATAATGTAGTGAATTGATCATAATTTAGTGAAAAAATTGGTCATGTTTGTGGTTTTAATGCTCTATAAGGATTTTTAATGATTAGAAGTTATGTGATGGGGAGACTTAAAAACCCCTTGTCTATATTTGTTGGAAAATTCTGAATGGAATTTGATTTTTTTGTTTAGTTGATGGTTTTTATGATAACTATAAACCATAAGGAAGTTATAGGGATTTGAGTAACCTGATACGGTGTCTTGGGATGGTTTTGAGGGGTTCATATATGTTACAGGTGTTCAGATTCAATTAAGAAGACTGTTTAGGGGACTAGACTACTGAAAAGTGTAGTTGAAGGCCATTCACTGTGTGAATAGGTCATTCAAACCATGAATATGTTTCATATAAAGCCCCAAAACCTCTAGACAGGAGCCGATGTAGTAATAAGTACATTGAAATGGTTAGAAGGAATGAAAATCCTAAAGTAACGATCAGTTTAGTAGTCTTGAAGAAACTAGATACATAGATGTAAGTTAAATTACATAAGAAAATGTTACAAAAAACGAGACATAACAAAAAATAAAGACTGCATCCACAAGAACTCAGTAAATGATCTCGTCTTCATCACCTGTTAAAAGTAAAAAATTAAAGGGGTGAGCTCAAACACTCAATAAGGGGTAAAAATTTCGGAAGCATCAATCAATCATAAACAAATTGTAAACAATTTTACATAATTAAAATAGCATGGTGAACAAATAGAAAACTCACGCCATTAATAAACTGAGAATGAAACTCCATCCATAGATTTTGTCATAGTGAAAACCCTATGGATAGTAATAACTGATAATGAATAAATAGAATGCTTATTACTTGTATTTCATTTATCTTGCACATGATACCATAATACCGTAAAAACACTTTAGTTTTATGGGTAGAAACCCGTCCGATTTTTGGAAACAAACTCGAAGAGTTTGTCACCCAACAGATTGGCTCATGAGACCTACCAATGCATAGAGGGGTTGTAATGGGACCCACCGATCTCTAAATCTAAATTATTCTTTATTCATAGATTCAAGAAAAGAAAAATATGACTTTTCATTATCCATATAGAATAGTGGATACAAATTCATAAATAATTCCACAGTCAAACCAACATTCAAAATAAATACTGTATGTAAGATGGTAGACGACTTAGAAAATATTAAAATCCATGATATGAGAATATGGACATTTAAATGGAACATAATTTCAATTTAAAAGTTATCTCAAATGGCAGTAAGTACACTACATAAGAATGAGTAGGTGCACAATACTAAGCAAGTCACAACGAAGTGAAAATTGAAACAAATCTCATTACCACGTTGTATTCAATTGAGTCATATGAATAAAAATTAATAACCACCAAAATAATCACATAATACCATGAATATAAGGACAATCATGATAAAACATATTAAATGGAATTACACCTATACCAAATATAAGAAATAAGAGGCGAACAATAGAAATCCCACAGAATTGAAAGTGAGATAAGAAAACCCCTTACAAACATTTCGGCATGGTAACAATTGTTATTGTGAGGGATTAATGGGACGTAATGGGGTATCCCATTATTTATATTTCTTAAGGGAAGTATTTGGGAGGTGAGATAACATACCTCATCATTAGGTATTAAAAATAAAAGGGCCCAACATAGGGAAGATGCGTGAATAAAAGGGAGAGAGAAGATCCCTTACCTTATGCTCAAAGGTGTTCTTGATTGTTCTTAATGACCTGAATGATCAAATTTAGCTTCATTAAATAATAATTCATGTACCAAATTATGATTTAATTGATATGGTATAACCTTATTAGGTTCATTAATGGTATTTTTTGATGGGATTATGATATTCAAATTTGTTGTTTTGGAAGTATTTTCTTCCTTGGGTTTCATGATCCGTTTACTTGTATTTATGAATAGAAGTTCATATGAAATGAGGTTTACCATCCAGAATTGTTAATATATAGTATTAGTGAAATTAAAGAGATATAAATGATCATATAATTATTCTAGGTTATATACATGAGGATGAATCATTAGTTAAAAGTTATTGATAAACGCTTGGATTTAGCTTGGCAGTTTTGTGCTCAATAAACTTCTTTTGTATTATTATTCAATATTATGAGTGTGTAAGGATTATAGAATATTAAAAAAGATAAAATAAATATATTATTATCTGGTTCAACCATTGAAAAAGGTTTCATGACCAATATTAAAGATATTAATGAAAACTAAAAACCCGTCTTCCTTGAGTGTGATAAATTAACAAATCTCAGATGGTGTTTGCATTTATTGTATAAAAGGAAAATAAGAAAAGAGATTATGATGAAATATTCCAATAGAATCATGAAAATCCAGTACATGTATGGTACTTTAATTATCATGGCACTTGGATGAGGTGAGGTGATAAGAGAGAACAAAATAATGGAACTTGTAAAAAGAATTGAAAGAAAAAGAAAGAGAGGTTCACCTCCTGAGTACTCCGCTTTGAGAAACTCCTTAAGGCCTTTCTTTTTGCCTTTTGGTAAGACCACCAGGTCTTGGACATGGGGAGAGGGATTGGGAAGATTATTTGGTAGAATTTAGGCAAGTATTGAAGCTTCAGTGGGGTAGGAGGAAGAGGGGGGTGAGGGGTTGTTTATATAGTGGAGGGGAGAAGAGTTTTCTTAATATTGTAATCATTAATTTATTGTTTCCTCTCAAGACAATCAATAGTGATTTTTCCAGGACTCAAAATAGTAATATATGCATGTGAGTTCGATATTTGGGTTCTTACATCACTCATGATGCTATAAAGAGTTAATTTAAATAATAATGTATTTATATGGTATATTAATGTATTTTAATATTCAAAAAAATCACGTATTTCATAAAAATCAAAAAAAATTACCCTAATCATTTTTGGACCTTTAGAAGCCAAAAATGAAGTCCATTTTTAAAAAAAAATTATAAATATGATTAATTAAATATTTAAATAAATCATTATTTAATATAAATATATAAACACTTAAAATATTTATCTTCATTTTTAAGGTACCTAAATTCATTTATACACTCAAGGGTATGAATACCATTCATAAGAGTCATATTACTATTCATAAGAGTGAGTTACTATTCATAAGGGCTGGTTACTATTAATAAGGGTAGGTTACTATTCACCAAAAATTATGTTAATTCTATCAGACTGTAAATATCACCTTGAACACACTCGTGTATGTCAGATTTTTAAAATTCAAATCAGAGAGCGGGAAAATCTAATTGTAATGGATAGGTTATGGCTATATCCTATAAGTAACCATGTTTTGTTCCATAGGGGATCCATGATTCATGAAATATAGTCTATCTAACAAATATAGTTTAATTAAGAAAAACATACCATAAATTGTTTAGGGAGCTATATTATTCCCTCCTTCAGAAATTTTGTCCTCAAAATTTTATGTGTAAATCCCCCAAAAAAAATGCAGGTGGTTCTTCTTCATAACATACTCAGGTTTCCATGTTGGTTCTTCTATATTATGGTTTCTCCAAAGAACCATTAATAAACTAGTTGTCTGATTTCTCAATACATACTCCCTTGTGTCGAGAATCCCAATAGGCTTTTCAGAGTATGACTAATTAGGTTCTAGTTCTATTTCTTCTTAGGTGGGTACATGTGTTGGGTATGGTATGAATTTCTTTAACAAGGACACATGGAACAAATCATGAACTCTTGGGATATTTTGCGGTATTGCTAAATTGTAAGCTACTACTCAAATTATTTCCAGAATTTCAAATGGTCCGATGTACCTGGTGCTCATTTTCCATTTCTTACCAAACCTTAAGACACCCTTCCATAGGGATATCTTCAGAAAGACATTATCCCCCACTTGGAATTCCAAATCCTTTCTATAGTTGTCACCATAACTATTATTCCTATTTTAGCTACTTTAATATGGTCTTCAATTGTCTATACCTTTGTCGTGGTCTCTTCAATAAGTTCTGGGCCTATAAGTTTCCTCTCACGAACATCATTCCAAAAATTTATAGTTCGACATCTCTTTCAATATAATTCTCCATATAGATCCATTCAAATACTATAATGGAAAATATTGTTTTAAGAAAAGTCCACCAAAGGAAAGAATTGAACCCACATGACTTGGAATTCAAGATAGCATGATCTATGCATATCTTCTAGAGTTTGAATAGTCCTTTCAGACTGTCTGTCAGTTTTGGGGTGATAAACAGTACTTAAACGAAGCTCAGTATTCAAATCCTTATGGATACTTCTATATAATTTTGATGTAAATGGGGATCTCGATCAGACACAATCGATAGAGGTACACCCTGAAGTATTAAAACTTCATTAATATAAAGTTTTGTCCGACGCTCAAGTGGTAAATCCTTCCTTATTGTAAGGAAATTTTAATATTTTGTGAGATGATCAACAATTACCCATATTAAATCATTCCTTCTAGGAGTCCTCGATAGTCCAGTGACAAAATTAGTCAAAATTTCATCCCACTTGCACATAACAATAGGTATAGGTTGCATCACCCCTCTAGGATGTTGTCTCTCTGCCTTCACTTGTGGATAAACTAGGCACCTTAACACGTAGTCAGAAATTTCCCGCATCTTATTATCCCACCAAAAATGTTCCTTAAAATATCTATACTTCATTGTGATACTCGGTTTTATAGAGAAATTTGAGGTATTATCATCGTCTAATAGTTTCATTTTTTTCTCAGGTACTGATGGAACAAAAAACCTCTTCCCAAATTTTAGAACTCCTTCTTCATACATGAAGTATTCCAATCTCTCATCATTGACAGCATTAATTTTCTTCTACAGATTCTCATCATCAGATTTAGATCTTTTTATATTCTCTAGTAAAGATTGTTTAGAAATCATTTGAAATTAGAAAGATGATTCCCCATCCTTAACAATTCCCACGTCCATCTACAATAGGTCCCTGAATATAAGATCTCTTTCAATCCTCATTTGGGTTAGGAGTCTGTGATTTTTCATACTTAATGCATATTCCACCTTATTTTCCTTTCCTGGGTGGTATTGTATTGAACAATAATAATATTATAGTAACTCAATCCATATCCTTTGCCTCATGTTGAGTTCTTTCTGTGTGAAAATTTATTTCGAACACTTTTGATCTGTATATTTCTCACATTTTTTCACCGTAAATATAATGTCTCCATATTTTCATAGTAAAGACTATAGCTTCTAACTCAAGATCATGAGTTGGATAATTTTTCTCATGAGTCTTCAACTGTCTTGATTCATAAGTAATAACTTTACCATTTTTCATAAGGACGTAACCCATCCCATTCTTTAATACATCATTGTATATTACAAATCCCTCATTTCCAGATGGAAGAGTCAAAATTGTAGCATTGACCAATCTTCTTTTAAATTATTCGAACCATTCTATACATTATTTTGTCCACACAAACATAACTCTTTTATGTGTGATCTTGGATATTGGGTTAGCTAGTTGAGTAAAATTCTGAATGAAACGCCGATAGTAACCGGCTATGCCAATAAAATTGCATACCTCAGTTATGTTTGTTGGAGTGGGTCATTCTTGGATGGCCTTTTTCATCGTAGGATCAACTTAGATTCCATCATTAGAGACAATATGGCCTAAAAAAGAAACTGATTGAAGCCAAAATTCTCCCTTTCTAAAATTCCCATATAATTTGTTTCTTCTAAGAGTTTTCAGAATAATCCGCAAGTGATTTTCATGGTATTCATTGCATTTTGAGTATACCAAGATATCATTTATGAATACCACAAAAAGGTTATCCAGATATTCCTTAAAAAACTATTCATTAAATCCATGAAAAAAGAGGGTGAATTTGTTAGTCCAAAAGGCATCACTGTAAACAAGTAATGCCCATACCTGGTTTGAAATGCTATCTTCGGAATATCATCATTCCTCACTAGTAGCTGATGATATTTGGATCAAAGGTTGATCTTCGAAAAGTATTTAGATCTATGATGTTTATCAAATAAATCATCAATCCAGGGAATAGGATACTTATTCTTTATCATAGTAGCATTGATCTCATTGTAATCAAAGCATAGCTTCATGTATCCATATTTTTTCTTGAAAAAATGGATAGGGGAACCCCATGGAGAAACACTAGGTCGAATAAATCCCTTTTCACTGAATTCCTCTAGTTTTTTCTTTATCTCCACTAATTCCACGGTGTCCATTCTATAGGGAGTCTTTGATATAGATCTTTCACCATGAATTAAATAAATAGAGAAATAAACTTCCCACTTTGGAGGATTTCTAGGTAAATCCATTGAAAATACATAAATTTAATCTTGCACTATATGCACATCTTTAATTTGAAGATTTCTTTCCTCACCCGTTGATATTGGGTTTTCTTCCTCACAAAGAATTTTATTTAACAGAGCTACTGGGGGTAGGTATAGATAAGAATTAGATGGAAAGGTCTCTGATCTAAAGATAAGAGATTCTGCACCATTTTCAAAAATTGTAACTTCCTTTTTCTTGAAATATATATTCAAATCATAATTTGATAGCCAATTCATACTGATAATTATATCAAATTCAGTCGTTGGTATGAAGATGAGGTTAGCAACTAAAACATGTTTAGGTGTCACGAGGGGGACTAGTCGACATACCTTTTTTGCAATGATGCATCCCTTAAGAGTTTTGATTGATAACTCCTTTATTAAATCAAATTGGACATGTCTAATTTTCTTGGAAAACTGGGAAGATATAAATGAATGCAATGATTCAGAATCAAATACAGTGTTGGCTAAGTTTGAGGATGCAATTAAAGTAACTTCCACCACATCATTAGGAACATAATCTTCTGCGGTTGTAATCAAATAAGATATCCCTTGCTCTCTTGGATTTTTCTGAGGCATGTTTCCTTGGCCCTTAAGACACTCATTTTGAATAGTGTCCCATCTCTCTACAATTATAGCATTGAACATCATCAAATTGTTTCTTTCACTTGCATTCATGAGATAAATGAACCTTTTCTCCACACTTATAGTAGACTCCCATTCCTTTCAAGCATTTCCCAAGATGATTATTTCTATAGTTCTCACATAATAGGAATTTCCCCATTCCCTTGTTATTCTTTGATGCTTCATCTTTCCCTTGGTCATCAGAGTACCTCTTTTTATCTTGGTTTCCTTAGAACAAACATGATCTAGAAAATTCCTTCTCCATTTTTATGGCACTTGATACACTTTAATCATGTGATGAAAATGTTTGAGAGGTCAATTTCCTTCAAATACATGGCTTATGACCTTTAAAGAAATGATCAATCTTGTTTGTCGTGTCACATACGTAATTGACGGTATACCTGGCTAGCCTTGTGAAGGTAGCCTCATACACTGCAACACTGTCTTCTTCCCTTTTCTTTAATCCAATTAATTTCCTCTTCATTTCAGTTTGTTGCACAAAAGGGAAATATTTTTCGAAGAATATTTCTTTAAAATTCATCCATTCCATATCATCAATTTCTTCTTCCTCAGTGGTATTCTAAATCAAGGACCACCATTGATCAACATTTCCCAGGAGACAATATACCTCCAGTACTACCTTTTCATTTTCATTCCATCTTAATTCCATGAATATCTTTTAAAGGGACTTGATCCATTTCTCAATAAACACTGTATTAGTAGTCCCACTGAAAGATAGGGGCTTCTACCACATGAAACAATCCAATACAGGTGTGGAATGGTTATTCGTTACAAACTGAGTAAGTTGTCCCAATATGTTCATGATCTGTTTTTCTCCAATATTGATGGGGTTGAATTGCTCAGTGGGAAGAACCCTATATTGCCCATGAGTATTGATTACCCTTATTCAATTAGACTCTATTTCTAAATAATGGTAGAAACTAGATTAAGGTATGAATCATGATGTATAATCTTAACTTACCAAAATACATTGCATAAATTAAGATCCTGTGCATGGATAATCCCATAGTCAGAAAAATGGTTTCTTTGAGGAATACTTTACATTTCAGTCATTCATAATGGATTTTAAAAAAATTATGAAATATACTAAGCATATCCCATGAGAGTGTCATATCGAAGAGTGCAGCAATTCCCGTTGACATGTACTAGGGTACCCCGAGTCAAGCCTAAAACTCTTTGTCGGAGATTTCACTCCTAGGTACATCTATTTCGGATCCACCACTACCTTCTCGTATCTAGTCATAGATATATTTTCTTGAAATATTCACATAATATCTTCCTTATCAAAACATAAGGACATTCTTGTACCTTCATCCTCAAATACTAACTTAGGGCTTTTTTCCCTAATCTACGATTTCTAATCTAGTTTCTCAGTTTGCTACTAAACTTTCTCTGATACCAACTATAACACCCCGACACCTCTAGACTAGAGCCGATTCATTACTAAGTACATTGAAATCATTACAAGGATTGACAATCATGAAGGAATGATCAGTTTAGTATTCTTGAAGACACTAGAAACATAGATGTTACTCAAATTACATTGGAAAAGGTTACAAAAAACAATACATAAAAAATTAAATATTACATGCAGAAGAACTCAACAAATGATCTCCTCTTCATCACCTGTTAAAAGTAAACAATGAAAGTGGTGAGTTAAAACACCCAGTAAGGGTTTCAAATAGTGGAAGAATGAATCAACAAAAACTGAATTGTAAACAATTTGACATAATCAAAATGGCATGGTGAAAAATTAAAAAACTCACGCCATTAATAAACTGAGAATGAAACTACATCCATAGATTTTGTCATAGTGAAAACATCATGTATAGTAATAACTGAAAATTAATGAAGAGAATTCTTATTAATTGGAGTTAAATTATCTAGCACATGATACCACAACTCCATTAAAAATAGTATAGTTCTATGGGAAGAAACCCGTCGGATTTTTTGAAACAAACTCAAAGGGTTTGTCGCCAAACTGATTGTCTCATGAGACCTACCGATGCATCAAGGGGCTGTAGAGGGACCTCCCACCTCTGGATCAAATTAATTATTTATACATAGATTCAAAATAAGAGAAATATGACTTTACATTATTCGTATATAATAAAGGATACAGATTCATAAATAATTCCACTGTCGAAACAACATTCAAAAATAAATACCGTATGTAAGATGGTATACGACTTAGAAAACATTAATATCCATTATATGAGAATATGTAAATTTAAATGTAATATAATTTAAAATGAAAATTTATCTCAAATGGGCAGTAGTTACACTATATAAGAAATAGTAGGTGCACAGTACTAAGCAAGTCACAACGAATGGAAAATTAAAACAAATATCATTACAATGTTGTATTTAATTCAGTTGTATGACCAAAAGTTAATAACCACAAAAATAATCAAAAAATACCATGAATATAAAGAGAATCATGATAACACATATCAAATGGAATCACACCTATACCACATATAAGAAATAAGAGGTCAACAATGGAAATCCCACAGAATTGAAAGTGAGATGAGAAAACGCCTTCCAAACATTTTGGCATGGTAATGAGTGTTCTTTCGAGGGCTTAATGAGAGGTAAAGGGTATACCATTATTTATATGTCATAAGGGAAGTTTGGGGATTTGAGAAAACATACCTCATTATTAGGAATTAAAAAATAAAAGGGCGCAACATAGGGAAGATGCTAGAATAAAAGGGAGAGAGAGGATCCCTTACCTTATGCTCGAAGGTGTTCTTGATTGTTCATAACGACCTGAATAATCAAATATAGATTCATTAATTAAAAATTATAAAACCTCACCATCATTTAATTGATATAGTATAACATTATTAGGTTCATTAATGGTATTTCTGATGGGTTTACGATATTAAATATTTTTTTTGGAAGCATTTTCTTCCTTGGTTTTCATGATTCGTTTACTTGTATTTATGATTGGAAGATCATTTAAAATGTGGTTAAACATACAAAATTGTTAATATATAGTATTAGTGACATTAAAGGTATATAAATGATATTATACTGATTCTGGGTTATATACTTGAGGATGAATCATTAGTTAAAAGTTATTGATAAACACTTTGATTTAGCTCGGCAGTTTTGTGCTCAATAAACTTGTTCGGTATTATAATTCCATATAATGAGTGTGTAGGGATTCCAGAACATTAAACAAGGTAAAATAAATATATTATGATCTGGTTCGACCATTGAAATTTTTTTCATGACTAGTATTAAAGATAGTAATGAAAATTGAAAACTCATCTTCCTTGAGTGTGATACATTAACACATCTCAGATGATGTTTGAATTTATTGTATAAAAGGAAAGAAAGAAAAGAGAATATGATGAAATATTCCATTAGAATAATGAAAACCCAGAACATATATGGTATTGGAATTATCCTGGAACTTGGGTGAGGTGAGGTGAGAAGAGAGAACTAAATAATGAAACTTGGAAAAAGAATTGAAAGAAAAAGGAAAAGAGGTTCACCTCCTGAGTACTCCTCATTGAGGAACTCCTTAAGGCCTTTGTTTTTCTCCTTTTGATGATACCAGTAGGAATTGGACATGGGGAGAGGGCTTGGGAATATTATTTAGAAGCATTTAGGCATGTCTTGAAGCTTGAGTGGTGTGGGAGGAAGATGGGGTGAGGGGTGGTTAATATAGTAGAGGGGGGAGGAGTTTTCTTAATATTATAGTCATTAATTTATTATTTCCTCTCAATACAAGAAATAGTGAGTATTACATGACCAAGAATAGTAATATATTCATGTGAGTTAGAGATTTATGTTCTTAAAACACTCATGATTCTAGTAATAGTTAATTTAAATTATAATGTATCTATAGTGTAAATTAATGTATTTTACTATTCACAAAATTCAAGTATTTCAGAAAAATCCTAGAAAATCACCCTAACCATATTTCGACATGTAGAATCCCAAAATGAAGAACATTTTTCAATTTTTTTTCGAAATATGATTAATTATTTTTTTAATTAAAATATTATTTAAAGGAAATATACAAACACATAAAATATTCATCTTCATTTTTAAGGTTCCTAAATTCATCTATACACTCAAGGGTATGAATTCCATTCATAAGAGTCATATTATTATTCATAAGGGAGAGTTACTATTCATAAGGGCAGGTTTCTATTCATAATGGTAGGTAACTATTAACCGAAAATTAAGTTAATTCTATCACACTCTAAATATCATCTTGAACACAACTTTGTATGTTAGCTTTTCAAAATTTCAATCACAGAGTTGGAATATATAAGTTTAATGGCTATGTTATCGAAATCTCCTATAAGTAACCATGTTTTGTTCCATTGAGGATTCGTGATTCCTAAAATATAGGCTATCAAATTAATACAGTGTAATTAAGAGAAACGTACCATAAAATGTTCGGGGTGCTACATTATTACCTCCTTTAGAAATTTCAGCCTCGAAATTTTTTATATCAATCCCCCCAAAAAGATGTGGGTGGTTCTTCTTCATAACATCCTCGGGTACTCATGTTACTTCCTCAATATTCTAGTTTCTCCAAAGAACCTTTACTAAACGATTTTTCCAATTTCACAATACCTTCTCCCTTGTGTCAAGAATCCTAATAGGCTTTTCATAGTATAAAGAATCAGGTTCTAGTTCTATTTCTTCATAGGTGAGTACATGCATTGGGTTTGGAATGAATTTATTTAATGATGACACATAGAACACATCATGAACTCTGGGGAGATTGGGCGGTATCGCTAAATGGTAATATATAGCTCTAATTATTTCCATAATTGCAAATGGTTTGATTTACTTGGGGCTCATTTTCCCTTTCTTACCAAACCTTAAGACACCCTTCCATAGAGATACCTTCAGAAATACCTGATCTCCTACTTGGAATTCCAAATCCTTTCTCTGGTTGTCAGTATAACTCTAATGCCCACTTTGAGCTACTTTAATATGGTCTTTATTTGTCTTTACCTTTTTTGTGGTCTCTTCTATATGTTCTGTGTCTATAAGTTTCCTCTCACCAACATAGTCCCAACAAGTTGGAGTTCGACATCTCTTTCCATATAATGCTTCATATAGATTCATTTGAATACTATAATGGAAAATATTGTTTTAAGAAAATTCCACCAAAAGAAAGTATTGATACCATATACCTTGTAAGTCAAGAAACAAGGATCTCAACATGCCTTCTAGAGTTTGAATTGTCCTTTCATACTTTTCATCTGTTTGGGGGTGATAATAAGTACTCATACAAAGCTTAGTATTCCAAGCATTTTGCAGAGTTTTCTAGAAATTTGATGTAAACTGTTGATCTTGATCAGGCACAATAGATAGAGGTTCCCCATGAGGTCTTACAACTTCATTAATATAATGTCTTCTCAGGCGCTCAAGTGGTAAATCCTCCCTTATTACAAGGAAATGAGTATATTTTGTGAGACGATCAACAATTACCCATATTGCATCATTCCTTTTAGGAGTCCTAGGTATTCTAGTGACAAAATCCATCATAATTTCATCCCACTTCCACATAGGAATAGTTGGAGGTTTCATCACCCATCTAGGATTTTGTCTCTCTACCTTCACTTATTGACAAACTAGGCACCATGAGACGTAGTCAACACTTTCCCGCTTCATATTATCCCATAAAAAATGTTCCTTCGGATATCTATACAACTTTATGCTACCCAAGTGTATAATGAAATTTGAGCTATGAGAATCATCTAATAGTTCCTTTTTTAGCTCAGATACTGATGGAACACATAACCTCTTTCGAAATTTCAGAACTCATTCTTCATATATGAAGTCTTCTTATCTCCCATCCTTGATAGCATTAATTTTATTCTATAGATTCTCATCATCATATTGGGATTGTTTTATCTTCTCTAGTAAAGATGGTTTTGCAATCATTTGAAATAGGAAATATGTCTCCCCTTCCTTAACAATTCCCATATCCATCTTCAATATATCCATGAATATAGGATCTCTTTCAGTCCTCATTTGGGTTAGGAGTCCGTGATTTTTCCTACTTAATGCATATGCCACCTTATTTTTTTCCTAGGTGGTAGTGTATTAAACAATCATAATCTTTGAGTAACTCGGGCCATCTCTTTTCCCTCATGTTGTGTTCTTTCTGGGATAAAATGTATTTCAAACTCTTGTGATCTGTGTATATCTCAAATTTTTCACCATAAGATAATGTCTCCATATTTTCAGAGTAAAGATTACAACTACTAACTCAAGATCATGATTTGGATAATTTTTCTCATGAGTCTTCAACTGTCTTGATTCATTTTCAATAACATCACCAATTTGCATAAGGACATAACCCATCCCATTCTTTGATGCATCGCTATATATTACAAATCCCTCATTTCCATATGGAAGTGTCAAAATTGGAGCATTGACCATTATTATTTTCAATTCACCGAAGCATTCTTTACATTCTTTTGTCTATACAAACTTAAATCCTTTATGTGTGAGTTTGGTTATCAGGTTAGCCAGTCAAGCAAAATTCTGAACAAAATGCCGATAGTAACCTACTACTCCAATAAAACTGCATACCTCAGTTATGTTTGTTAGCGTGGGCCATTCTTGGATTGCCTTTATCATTTCAGTTTCAACTAGGATTCCATCCTTAGAGACAATATGGCCTAAAAAGAAACCGATCGATATTAGAATTCTCACTTG
Source organism: Viscum album (assembly GCA_963277665.1). Lineage (NCBI taxonomy): Eukaryota > Viridiplantae > Streptophyta > Magnoliopsida > Santalales > Viscaceae > Viscum > Viscum album. Next base: position 2,052,470,746 of record OY728153.1, on the reverse strand, counting down.
CTAAACTTCCCATATAATTAGTTTCTTCTAAGAGTTTTAAGAATAATCCGCAAGTGATTCTCATGGTCTTCATATCCTTTTAAGTATACCAGGATATCATCGATAAATAACACAACAAAGTTATCAAGCTATTCCTTGAAAAATATATTCATTAAATCCATGAAAACAGAGGGTGAATTTGTTAGTCCAAAAGGCATCACTGTAAAGTTTTAATGCCCATACTTGGTTCCAAATGATGTCTTCGTAATTTCTTCCTTCCCCACACGTAGCTGATGATATCTGGATCAAAGGTTGATCTTCGAAAAGTATTGAGCACCATGAAGTTGATCAAATAAATCATCAATCTGGGGTGGATGATACTTTTTATTTATTTTAATAGCTTTGATTTCCCTGTTATCAATGCATAGCCTCAGGGATCCATCTTTCTTCTTGAAAGATAGGATATGGGCTCCCCATATAGAAATGATAGGTCTAATAAATACCTTTTCACTCAATTCCTCTAGTTCTTTCTTTAGCTCCACTAATTCCACGGTGTCCATTCTATAAGTAGTCTTTGATATAGGTCTTGTACCAGGAATTAAATCAATAGATAAATCTTCACTTGAATATTCTGTAAGGGTGATACTAACTATAGAATTTTACCACTAAAACAAAGATGTTACCATTTCATTCCACTACCGGAACCCCCGTTATCTACCACCACATGCCTACTAAATCCATCAACTGATAGCACCTAACATTGGCATTAGTACCCAATAGTAGTAGCACCCAATGGAAACACATCATCCACCACTGGCCTCCAGATACAATTCCATCCTTCTCTCCAATAGTAGTAGACACACCACACCACCAAGATATTCCATCCCATAGCACTTCATGATCCACCACCAGTCTCATATCCCCCTGATACTTCCATGAAACAGATCTATTTCTATATAGATCACTCATGCATCGTTTAACAGGATGTGACCAACTCTTCTGCTATCGGTGTTCCACATATGGATCTAGTAACCCCGATTCCACCCTCACTTTAGAATCAAAAGTCTGAAATTAGAACCCCTTCTGAGTCACATAAGATCACTAAAGGAAGATAACCATTCACCAGTTGAGGGAGTTTGAATCCATCAGCTTCTACATGGTTGAACTTGTACCATAAACAAACTCCAAAGTTGACAGCTATTGTGATGTTGAAATATTAGGCTACCTCCAATGTTGAAGAAGACCTCTCAAATCCTACACTGACACTGATACAAATCTCCCTCTTTTAGAAATATGAAGCCAGACTGTTTCCACTTTTGATTCCCTTCAAAAAAGAAGTGTATCGCCATCCAAGACCCATGTTGCCTCTATGCTAATGGAGAATAAGCCAACCAACATTGCCACATCTGATCCATACTAGGGTGTCCCACTTCTATCAACTAATAAATTTAATTGGGGGATCCACCACTAGATGAAAGGTAATCGATTCCCACAAGAGATATCTTCCTTGAGATGTTTGTGCCGAGCCCCCCTTTGGAGAATAATATGCGTCGTAAGGGATAAGAAAGAAAAAGAAATATAAAAATAGAAAAAAAATATAAAATTAAATAAATAAATTTAATAGATAATAAAATTAATTTTAATACTAATAATATGTATTTATAATATATATATATATATATATATATTATTAATGTTAAAAGTTGTTTGTAAATATTTTTTATACATTACAAATAATGAAAATAAAAATAATAGTTATAATATATATTAATAATAATATTTATATTAATATACAAATAAATTTTCATATATATATATATATATATTGTATTGTAATATAGTTGATACTAACATATATAAATTAAATTATATATATAAATTTGTATGACTATATAAAAAATGATTGGGTATACACATCTGAACCACAAAAAACAAATTTTTAATACAAAATGATTCAGTGTTTCATGCCATTTTTGGAAGTGTCAGAATGTGATCGTGGGATGTGATTGGGTGGTGATTGAAGTTGATGTGATAGTGGGACATTGAATCACATTTTTGAGTAGTAGAGTACATTGCAATGGGAGGTTGAATGCACTCACTTGGAGTTCATTAATTAGATGGAGATGAGTGAATAGAAGCATGCCATGTGGGGTCTTTTGTTGTTTAGTATGTAATTACTTTCATTTAAATTTAGTTTTACAAATAAGAGGAGCTTATCCTTAATTTATTTTAAATTCTTCCTAGAAATAGGGATCAAATTTATCCTAGAGAAAGGAACCTTATTCTTCTTCTTTATGGTTTAAATTTGGTCTGATTAGTTTTTTATATTTGTAAAAAAAATCAATCTATGTTTTTTAATTACAACTATAATGTTTTTTAGTTATTCCTCCCTTTTTTGTGATATATAATCTTTTGTCATGGATAACTAATTTTTAGAGTTTTGTCAAGGTAGACATTTATACACTTATTGGAGATCAATGTTTCATGGTGATCATCACCACTCAACATTACTCAGAGAAAATTTTGAAGGTGATTTACGGTGTCTGAGGGAACCTTCTTACATTGGATTGGTTTTCTCCTCATTTCACCATGATAATTTCCCCCTTATTCTCTTATCTTTATTGATCGAGTAGTTAGGTAAGGTTGTGGGATTTTTTATCCTTTAATGATCACTAGGATCATGAAAAAAAATCATTGATGGAGTGAATTGATTAAGACATTTCTTCACTTTTGGAGGGTTCTCATGTATTGGAAGTGATTTTGTTTATGAATGATCAATTTTTTGGGTGGTATATGTGTGTGTGTGTGTTGAGTCATTGAATATGCACTAAGTGATTATATTAGTTGAATATTTATTTCTTAAGATGATCAGTGATAGGTAGCTAAGGGTGGATCATCCCAAATCTAGCCTTTCCCTCACCAAATATCTCTATGGACCTTAGTTTTTCTTCATCTGATCAGTTTTTTTGCACCATCTAATTAATACCATATTTATTTTCATCAATATTTATACTATTTCAGTTTATTTATTTCAATAATATTTAAAATCACCATCATATTTTCAGAAATACGATTAGTGGATTCTACAATACTTTGAGAATAACCATAAGGTAAGTGATTATTATATATTTGGTTTTATAAAGGTACCATTGAATGTCCTCATAAAAAGGACTCCATCAAATTTTGGCAGCAGTTTTGGGGAAGAAATTATTCCCTTCGTGGGTTTTCTGTTTTTATTTTAAAAACCATTAAAAATTTACAAAAATATATAAAACAATTACGTGACCAAACCAACCATTAGAGGAATATATTTTTTTCATTTTTAAAGAATTGGAGAACTAATCAAAATTTTGGATTAAGATGATTCAGATTTGATTATTGAAAAATTTAAGTAGGATATGTGACCAAATTTTTTTATCCTTAGTTAATGAGATTATGATGATTTATAAAATTTTCTCTATGTTGTATATTAAATAACACGAGTTTCCTACTTTAGACATTGATCTAACCTACGATTCAAGGTTTTAAATGCATGATCCACATACTAAGGATTTTATATGAGATTGAAAGAGGCAGGAGACGAAACAATAGATGAATCTGGACAAGTTTTTGGATGATCATTTTTTATTTAATGTCCCTTTTAATGATTTCAAATGTTTTAATTCTTCTATGGATTTTTCCTTGACTCAACAGGTTGAACCATAATTATAAATCATCTTATTTTTCTTAGAAGACACTACAACTGAGGTGGTTTATTTTTTATAGAAGATGGAGGATATTTATCCCCTCACTCCCACCCCAAACACACTCCTTGCAGCACCAAATATTATTGATGAAGAGAAAGATTGCAAAATCTAGGGAGTTATTCACTTTATTGAAAATTATTTTCTTTTAGTTTTTCTACTTTTTATGTATCTGAGGCTAATTTTGATTCTCCATACTTATGTTTTAATGATTAAGCTAAACTATTTGTATTCTTAGAAATTAATTAGGATGTTACACATGTCAATGAGGTAGATGAGTTCTTGGAATTGTGTACATGTGTTATAAAGGGTGTTTAAAATTTTCATCATTTAGTGAGGAATATTTGTTTTGGACTAAACCCTTTGACAAGTATCACTATATATATGAAGTCTCACAATCTTTTTACATGAAACCTAATGTGAAAAAATGGTGGATGTATTTCTACATGTTGTTTTCCCCTATAACACTCTAGAACAGGTACTCTGAATCATAGAAGGGGGTCTAAAATTACTCTAAGTACTAAAAAATAGAAAATATATGAAGCTGGAATGAAACGTCTATGGTAGTTCTTAAGTAAGAATCCATACCTACCCTTATATGAGGACGAATAATTGAAATTATAGTTATAGATTGTCAAAACACAACACCACTTGGGGGGTTATCTCAGGATTATCTATTTTATATTATTTTTTCATTTTTATAATGATTTTTTTAATAATATGTGTTATTTTTATAGGATAATAATATGAAATAGATTCTATTTGGAAACCAACAAAGGATACCATATGCTTCATACTGGAAATTGTAGGATTAAATGCACTAACTCGGAATTGGGTTGTTTTAATTTTTCAGCCTAAATGAGAAATTTTATTGTTAAATTGTTTAAATCTTGTAGATACTTGAATGAAGGAGTATTATTTCTTACATAATGTAACCTAAGAGATGTCAGGAATGAAATCAAAGGTATTGAAGCATCTTCACAAAGTGAGTTTTATTTTTAAATTCTAATAATCATTTTTATTGCAAGATGCTTTAAACTACCTGGGGGGTATCATCCACTAATTTGTGAAAATTATGATACTAAATTCTTAACTAGGTTTTAGAATTTGTATATTCTGTAGAGTTTAAAATTATGTTTTTTATCATTGTGCAACCTTCTTTCAGATATTTCAACCACATTAACTCCGTAGATTTTGTACAACATTGGTTCTTATGCAACTTTTTAAACTATGTTGAGAATAATTTTATCTCTGTTTAATAATAAAGAGCATGAACTTAAAAACATGTTTTGATTGGATGTGTGTGAATTTATTTTTGAACTTTAATTCAATCCCACTTAAAATTATTATTATTGGTAAATGTCTCATCAATTTTGAACTCAATTATCTCACACCATAGGATTCAAAATTGGAGAAAATGTTGTGTTTTATGTGTGGTGGAGAGGGGATTTTCTTTTCAAAGATATGATTTAATTTTAGACACATCAAAACATTTCTGATTTTTATGAAAAAGTGAGTTTTTTTAAAAAAATCCATCACAATATAAGGGTTATTAGGCTTCTATTTTCACATTAATTTTTACCTTCTGATAGGATAAATATATACTAGTTGTTTACAGTTTCACAAAATATTAAATTTTTGGTGTTGTATGATTTATGAGTGGTGTTTCTTACTTTTTTTATTGATATTATTTAGGAACTAAGAAAGTGTGAAATATTGAATTGATATTTTTGGAATTATGATCAGGTCATTAGGAAACTAGATATTTGAACATGAACCTATGGGACTCACCTTTTGAACAATTAATCACCATAGGGAAGAAAATCAAACGATGATCTTATAATTCATTTTAAACTTGAGTGAAATGGGAAATTGGGATCATAGAGTGAGTCTCATAGACAATTGTGTTGTGTAAGTTTTTCGTAAATAAATGAAATCCTAACAAAAAAAGTGCGTAGCATAGTGCTATGTACAAGAAATATGTCTTCAAAAAATTAAATTAAAGGGCCTTTTAGAAAATAAGATCATTAAGGTGAGGGTATCTTTGAACCTAGATGATGAATGGGAAAACTTAATTGCATTAAAATGATTTGAGTTGTATTAATGAAGCAGTAAAAAATGAATTTTGTTTTGGATATTAAGAGAAATTAAAAAAACAAAGGTTCATTTTTTTAATATTTTCTTTACACTTATATCTATCATGCGCTATTAGAAGTTGATATTATATTATAATTGAAGTATGGTTATAGGTGACTTTGTATAGAAGGTATGACATTTTCATTAATAAATTATTCAGTGCACCTTTAAATCCATGTGAGTACATTAATTTAGGCCAGACCAGTTTGGAGAATTCTCTGAAAATACTGATCATATTTTGTTCTTATATAATTAAATGTCTTGACATAATATTTTTGAGTTAATTGTGACATTTCCTGGTTTCTATTTTATAAATAAAAAAACATGAAATTTTTGGAAGACAAACAAATATTTTAGTGTGCGGAGCTTGTTGTGTCTATTTTTTACACATTTTTTCCACATCCATTTTGAAATAATAATTGAAAAATTATTTTGAATATCTACTCTAATTAGAATTTTTTTTATTTACGATTATTTTTTTGTAATGTATTTTATTTTAAAATAGTATGAAAATAGTTTTTCATGTTTTAATTTATAAAATATTATTGAGATAGTTGTTTCCAATATTAAGATAATTAAATTTTAAGTTTTTTTTTAAATTTGGAGGTTTAATTTTTGTAGTAAATATTAATTTTTTTAAATAGGCCAGATTAATTCTTTAAAATAATTAAATATTTTTATTAATCCTTTTTTATGGAATTATATTTTTTTGGATGGTTCTTTTTATACAGAGATTTAAATTTATTTCATTATTTTAAATGTCATTTATCTATAATATATTAATTGAAAAAAATATTTTTTTGTTGGATTGAATCTTATTGTTTTGTTTATCTGAACTCTATTAAATTCCCTGTTGTTAATTCAGTAATTTATATATATAATTATGAAAATATTTTGATCATTTTTCCTAACATTTTTCATGACATCACTCAGTGACATTTTCCTCTACCAGCTCTCCAAGCATATAACGCCCGGGTGTTGCTACTGCCATCCATCTTTTGTTGAAACAGAGCCGGTACTAAGGAATTATTCCATCACCATCATCCCCTTCCTCTAATAGCACCATCATACTCCCCCCATCCACCACCATCACCTAACGGAGGCAATAACTCCCAATGATAGCAGCACCAAAAAATGGGACACCATCCACTATTGGTCTCCTACTACCACTCGAGCCTTCTCTAAACCACTAGAACACAAATCATTCTACTAGTATCATCCATCATCCACCATTGAATTGTAAACCACCATCCTCTTATTCCCATACTATATCCACAAACCAGATCTACTATTATGAAGATCACTCACACATCGTCGACCAGGCTCTGACCATCTCATTTGCTATAGGTGTGTCGTGGATGGATCGAGGAACCCAGTCACCACTTCCTCCGCATATAAAGAAGTTTGAAACTTGGACCACTTCTATATCAATGAAGATCACCAGAAGAATATGACTATGCACCGCTTGATGAAGTCCGAATGATATGGATTGTGGAAATGCTGAACCAACACCATTGATGGACTCTAGAGATGAAGGCCACTATAAGGGTGAAATATAAAGCTTTTTCCACTGATGAAGAATACCTTGCTGAGCTACCACTAAAAAAGAGCCGAATCTCCGCCCTCGCTAGTTTTGAATCTGGAATGCTGCGACAATTGATTAATGATGGAGAATAAGTGCACCGATGTTGAAACTCATGAACCACTGTGTTGATGAAGAAGAATCTGACCACCATTTAAGAATGAAATACTTAACATGGTTTCATGCTACCATAAATTGGACGATTATAGAGGGAAACCAACACCGGGTGAAGGAGTAGCACTTCTAGCTAGATATGGCTTCCTCCAAGATCCCATGCTGATTGCCCCTTTAGATATGAAACTGTGTCACATGGGAGAAAGGAAAAAATGAAAACAATAGAAAAATAAATAAGAAAATAAATATAAATATATAAATATAATAGATAATAATAATATTAAATATATTTAAATAATCTATATTTGATTAAATTTAACATGTGTTTATAGATACTTTTTATGTTTCTAAAATACTATTAATATAAATTAATATAATATATATATATATATATTAATAATAAGTTTGTATGTATATAAACACATTTTCATATATATGCATTAAATTATAATATATTTCACACTAATATATTTATATTAATTAATATATATGTGTGTGTGTGTTTGTGTGTGTAAAAAAAATATCAGACATTGAGGTCTGAGCCATAAAAACGAAATTTTTATTACAAATTACTTATGTATCTCATGTCTTTCTCTTTTTTTGGAAGATCCAAAAGGTTTTAATGGGTAGTGATTGGGTCATGATCGACGGTGTTGTGATCATGGGACATTGAATCAAATTTTTTAGTTTTTCTTACATCGTTAAGGGAGGTCAATGGATCTCACGTTGACTTCCATGATGAGCTAGCAATGAGTTTTTAAAAAAACCGCACATGGTATTTGATTCCTATTAGGATGTAATTATTTTATTTTCATTTTAGTTTTCAAAATAAGAGTATATTATCCTCCTCTATTTTCAATAATTCCTAGACATGGGATTCAACTCGATTATTAGAGATGGGAACCTTCTTCTTCTTATTTCTAATTGGTGTTTTTTATTAATTTTTTATCATTGTAAATATCAATTTTCTCTATATTTTGTACTTAAAACTATAATATTTGTCCATTAATCCTCTCTGTTTGTGATATGGAATCTCTATTAATGGAGAAATAATTTTGGAAGCTGGATCTAGGTACAAAAAAATATACAATACCTAGGTATTTCTACTTTACAATGATCTTCACCACTCGAATATAACTCTACACATATTTTCAAGCTGGTCTTTGGTTTGCGAGAGAAAATTCATGAACTTGATTGGAATTATTCAATTCTCCCCTTGATCATTTCCCCTTCATCCCATATCTTAATTGATTGAGTGTTTATATGGGCTTGTTTCATTTTTGATCTTTAGATGATCACTTTGGATAGGATGAAATTCAAGGTTGAAATGAATTGATTAGGAGATTTCATCAAGTTGGGAGTGTGATCTTGTGTTGTAAATGAATCTACACATGAATGTTTGAGGATTTCAGTGAGATAGATGTGTTTATTCAGTCACAGACTATTCACTGAGTGTGGATTATATTTTTTGTTTTATTTATTAAGAAGATCAGTGATAGATATTTGAGGGTGAATCGACCAACATCCATACTAGATATCATTGAATTTCAATTATCCATCATTAAATTTCCTCAATATATCTTCTATTTTATCAATGTATTATCACAAACATTATGATTTCAATCAAATGGTTTTACAGTTTTGTTTTGATTGTTTCAAAATATTTAAAATGAAAAAAATATATCCTTAGAAACTGCACTAGGAAATTTTGACACAACATCCTTGAGAGAGACCCCAAGGTTATCCATTGTCATAATGTTTTGGTTTATAAATATATATTTGACTATAATCATGAAGAATATTCTATCATGTACTCTCACACTTCTTAGGATTCCATTTCCTTTGGGTACCTAAGAATTCTTCCATTGGTTTTAGGATTAGGTCGGACTGAGGCCCAGTATTTTATGGTTGATCAAGAGTAGATTAGATTTATTAGAGACCAGGATGATATAAGGCCCCATGGAGTGATTAGAGCCACTTCTATAGTAATCATGCAATAGTAAATTTGTCTCATATGTCAATATGACAACATTAATTTTATTATATCATATTAAATTTATGTATCCTTTATGTGTAATCTAATATATGTGATTATTTTTTAGTTTTTGTTTCTATAAAATATGATATATAGGAAATAGTTTGTTCATAATACCATATTAAACCCCCAATGCATGTCCGAAGCCTTTTCCATATATAGAGGAAAACATAAAGGAAGTAGATATTGTTGTTTTGGGAATTGATCTATGTCTAGGGTTGGTGGGACATTGAAACATTGAATGATGGGTTAATGATGCTATAAGTTGAATCATCGAGTTTATGGAATGAATACTCACCATGACGATCTAAACACTTCTTTTACACAATCACACTTAACATGGGACAGTTTTAGGTGTGGTGGGTTAGTAAATATAAGAATACATGAATTCTAATAAAACCTATGATTGTGAGAAGTAGTCTCACCAAGCATGACCCCCCTATTGGTAAGAAATATAAAAACAAATAGGAGGAAAACAAAGCATAGAGACACTGTTTTGTTGAGACAACAAAAGGAAATGATAAATAACATAGAGATAAGAAACTAACACCTACCAAGAAAGAATAATAGCTACCAACATGAATTTTTTGAAATATAAATGGGCCACCACTCAGGCTAAACACCATCACTTCTTGTGGGATTTTAGGAGGAGATCCTAGTTGTTCCTCTAAGTGAGATTAAGACAAAGAAACTATGTGAATGCAAGGAATGTTTTTATCTTATTATTACTATTTATCTATTATTAGCCATTTAAGAATTTAATTTCTTTGAATTATTTATCTAGATGTTCCAATCTATTTAGAAGAGTTTGATTAAATTTTTTATGGTCTAAAATAAATGATTTAATTGAATTTTATGGTATTATATAGGTATAAAATGTATTATTTACATAATTTCAAAGGAAAATAAACTTCTGATTATAGGAATATAATAATGAAATAAAATTTCAAGTAATATATGAAAATTATTTATTTTTAGCACTAGATATGATAGTGTGGGTTTGAGGTATCTCATTTAGTACTAGACTAGTGTTTGGTTTTTTAGGAATCAAGATATAGAAACAATATGGGAGAAAAACATAGGGATATATCCTTTATTTCATGATAAATAGTTGATGTATAATTTGTAAGAACATAGTAAATGAACATTTATACTCTTTATATATTGGTTCATATCATGAAATTATGTCTGTTAAATCCAATAGTGACTTTTAGGGTTAGTAATATAGTTTTTTTTGAAATAGAAGGAAACAGTTATATGTGTTTATCAATGAATAAAAATTGAAAGGAAAATATTTCATTAAGGAAAGGAGAATGAAACATCCCAGATTATATATAAATATATAATATTTTTATCACCTACCAATTTGATTAAAAATTCAATGATTTGTTTTCATTATATAAATATATTATTCGTATATAACCCAAAATTATGGTTAATTCCTTTATTAAATACATGGGTTGATAGGAAATCTAATTCACATATAAAGGTATAACAATAATAAATCATATGAATCATATAATAAATTAAAAATTATGTTTTTTATACATTAGATAACATTACAAGTGAGTAATTATTTCTCTTGGAATTGTGTGGTGGGTTCCGATGGTTGATTTGAGGGGACTGTTTTCTTTAAAATAATTCGTGTCAGGTTCACTATTTCCAAATGATCTCCAATGTGATTTTTTCATAGAGCCAGAAACACCCAATGACCCTATATAAATTATTAATGATCCTATATTCCAAATGAAGTCACTCACTGGGTAACTTGGCCAGTGTCACATAAGAAATAATATTGGTTGTGAGGATGGGATGTCAGACTGAACACAATTTTTGGGGGAATATTGCCTATTATGTGAATCTCTTATAGATTTAATCCATGTTCATAAATCATTTGTTCATTCCAATGTATCTGTCCAAAAATTACCCTTAAAAGTAGTTAATCATGACTACACATGGGTTTAGAAGAATTTATTTGTATTTGAGTTTCTTCATCAATGGAAAGATATGTATGTATCCGAGGAACTCCATAAAAGTTGTCCATTTTGGATAGATCATGGGTGATTTGGACCCTTCACTAAGACAAATCTAGCTTCAATCCATATGGGATGGCGCATTGGGCTTTATCGTCTTCCAAGCGGGATGAGAATTATTGTGATGTTGCGATTGATCCCATAAGATGGGATTCCTACATATCCTCATGAGAGGAATTTGAACCCATATAGTTCGGCGCCAGAAAAATGGATATATCACCTTTTATGGTCATGTTATGAGAACTCAACCATGAATTTTAACATCATGTGACTAGGATGTTTAGGTGTGAATTGCCTAGAAGAGATTTTATGTGGGCCTTACACTGAGGCGACCCAAGGATCCCAGAAGAGATGTGGTCTTATGGGTTTACACGAACTTACCAATATTATGCTCAAAGAACATTAGGGTGGATTTGGGAGTTGGGTTGCAACCTTAAAAAGGCTTCCTTCATATCCCAGTTTATTGGGAATCAAACCCATGTAGATCAGTTTGAGTTAGGACTTAAACATTGAAAGATGCCCATTAAGGGTGTTTGATTGGGTCTTATGCATTGGAGTTTCCCATTTGAGGGGATTCTATTGGGACATATACCTTAAAGAGGATAATTTGGATTGATTTTTGGGATTAAATCAATGGAGAAGGCTTAATTGGAGTTGATTTTGGATTATGAGGATGTCATGATCACCACCAACCTCTAAGCCCATGTGAGTCATAATCGGTGTGAGAAATGAGAGGAGTAAGTAGATATGATGATCACGCAACCTTCCCGATATTCTAATCGTGGAGAAAAACCCCAAAGGTATATGTAGGGGAATTTGAGTGTACATGTCCCCATTTGTTTATTACTGCGATAATAAACTCATGGGATTTATCTCACTACCTCCCAGGATGAGGTGATGAGGAGATAAAATGCCACCTCCCATAGGAAATTCTAGGAGATTACCTCAGGAGGAGTTCCCTTTTAAATTCCATATAGGGTATACTATAGTTTAATGTCATATAGCTTTCATGACTTCTTTATAGTTTAATGTCGTATTACAGGGACCATGACATCACATTTAATGTGTTGTTTTAGGGAATTACACCATACAATTTAAGGTCATGTGCTTAGGATGAGTTCCATATAGGATAACTTTAGGAGGTCATGATGATGATTCCTAGTATAACATTACAGAGATTAGACCACTTGTTATAGAAACCATGATTAATTGGAGGATAATTGGGTTGGGATGTTCAACCATGCCTTAAACATGGGAGGGAAGGAAAGTGTCAATAATTATTATGGTGGATCTCATATTAGGAGAAATGGTACGATGAATGGAAAAAAATTGGGAATACAGAGGTAGGGAAAGCCTCTAAAGAGGAATATTTTATCTATGGTTGAAAGACTGTTTTTGTGGGAAACTTATGCAAATCCAATGATGGAATAATGTTCATATTCAATCAATGGTTCCCTTAGGACACTGACCTTCCATTTATGATGTCTAGAGAGGTTTATAAAGATCTTAAATCACATGGGCCATAGAGCTTGTTTAATGAAAGGGATGTGTCTGGGTATGTATGAAATATTCATATCATGATAGTCCATGGAGTTCTGGATCAACATTATATATGAGGTAGGTGATGGGGATTTAGGTGATTCATGAGGAGTAGATCGGATCATGGTATTCAACTCAAGAATATTGGGATGGCATAAAGGCGTAATAGGAAATGTCATTGAAAGGTCCTAAAAATTTCATGTTATGACTCTCTATATTCTATGGGGGTTAGCGATGGTACCAAAGGGATCATCCTGGAGGGTAGAGACCATAGCCCGATAGTGATCCTAAGAAGTGGTGCGTGATCTCACCCCCCATTGTATGGACATATGGGCATGAAAGATTTTTCCACATAGGAGCTAGCCGCATAGGATCTTCCATGAAGGCTTGTCCACATATCATTTTCCATGAAGTGCTGACCACATAAAATATGGCCACAAAATATTTTCCATGAAGGGTTGGCCACAAAGGGTAAGTATGCGAAGTAATGGGCCATATAGGATTTTGTAAAAAGTGCGATCTAAAGAGGGGGTATTCTGCGAAACAATTCATTCCTTCTTCAGGTTTATAAATTAACTCATCAATTTAGAAATGAAAATTCCTTGACATATTATATTCTTCTGAGGGTCTTTAGTATATAGTTTTCATTACGGATTTTGTGAATTTCCACCCAAATATGGTTCTCGGTATGGAATCCTTGAAGTTATTTGGATGTGGGAGGGATTGTTCCCACACCCCTCCCGATTTTTCACCCATCATTTGAAACTTTTTTTGAGATATTTATTTCAGTCCCCCTTTGGAATCTTTAATAGGAGAGTGGAGGGAAAAGATACTAGAATTTTCAATCATCTACCGATGTCTACAGACCATCTTCTATGGAGGTACAAGGAATTAGTCAGTAGGGGTCATCATTTTCGGGAATTATCGATGCCACATCATTCCGCAAACTACTTATTTCGCATGAGATATTAATTTACAAGGGTGAAAGTCCCCCCCTGAAAAACATATATGGTTTTTTATATAGGCAATGGTGCCATAGTCTCCATCTCGCGATCAATTTGGTTCATGATCTCTTCATGGAGCTACATATGGCCATGCAGAGTGGTGATCCATGAAGGGACTTGTGCTTCACATGGTCAAATATTTCTTCCCAAATTATTCATCAATATTATTTACCATTTTATTTATATACTTTTTAGAGTTTGATGGAATTTTCATCATCTGGAATATGAATACTTGAAGACCCATTAATAACAATTACCTTCCATATGACCAATATAAGTTGAATGGGATTGTAAACACATGAAAATAACATAACTTGATGTTAGAAATTTAATAGGGCGTGATATCCTATAAATAACATTTAAAAAAGGTTTTTATATTAAGAAAAAAATATAGAAATAAGGTAATCATTTAGGTGAATTAAAATAAAGAAAATAAGTTATAAATAAATCAAATAAATGGTATAGTAACTAAATGTTATGTATGGGGTATTAAGAGATAATTTGAATATTGAAATGGAAAATGTAGTCATTAGAAATACTTTCATTCAAATAGTAAAACAACTTTTTCAATATTAAATTGGTCGTTATGGTTTAGAAATAAAATAATTTTCTATGTAAATGAATACCAATATATGAATATAGAAATACTATATATTTATATTTATATTAATAAATATAGAGCATAAATTCATTTAACTCAAATAAATTAATTATTTTTGATAATGTGTTTTATATATACTTATAAAGATTCATTGTTTTATATTCCCATAATGTATTGTATATTTATCATTTAGAAATTTATATTAAAAAAATGATTAAAAATCAGAATGTACGTGACCAAATTTCTCAAAACTGATTTTTTCTTAAGTAGTTTTTTTGGGAATAGAAATAATATTGTGTTGCATATTTGGAATATTTTATGAAATAATTTTTATGAAATGATTAGATAATAATTTCTCTAGTATTGCGTACAACCCAACATATTTTTTAATATTTAACTAATTTATTTACGGACAACAAACAGAATTGCTAATCCTATAAAGTAATTTTAATAGTTTAAAGAAGAATGTGTTACATTAAATTTTTTTTGATTAATTTCATTATTAATATTTTATAATTTATTAAATTTATAAATTTTAATTTATTAAAGGTTTAAAATAAAAAAAATTAATCATTTGAATTCATTTTTTATTTCCTAGAAAATTTTTTACGAGTCAAGTGTGAATCATCATAAAATAAACAATGATGTTACATCATAAAAGATTACTACAATAAAATCTAGATAATCATTAATATATTGTTACCTGTAGCCTCATAAATTCATCAATCCAAGTGATAATTATCCCATTCATACTCTTCGTGGATGAGGTTCAAAAATAGAGTAGCGAATTTGTATGAGGTTTTGAAATAATCATCCAAGCTAATATTACTTTCATTGAATCCATGAAGTATAATTCAAAAATTGATTTTTTATCAAGTATTATTTATTTCAATTCATAATGACTTCTATGTTACTTTCAAAAGTCATTCCATACTATTACAAGTATAGGCCAAAAATTTATATTATAATCTTTATTTAAGTCTTAAATATCTCTCCCCATCACCTATAAATATTACCTCTCACCAGAATATAAAATAAATTTTAAAATATTATTCAATTAAAAAAATTCCACAAAATACGCTGTACAAATATTATTTCTGATGTTTTATATGAAATTTTTTCATTTACATTTAATCATCCAATCTTAAGAAGGTTATAATTTTAGAGTTATTTTAATACAAGAGGAAAACACTCTCAAACAATTTCTTTTAAATTTTACATCTATTCTTATTATAATTATTTATAATTCTAATTAAATATTATTTAAATATAATATTATTGTTATTATAAATCATTAAAATAAATATAAAAATAAAATAGTACATATATTTTATTTTAATCCTCCATTAACACATCCTAACATGGTAAGTTTTACCACCACAAAGGAATATATAATTTATTTATATTTAACATGACTCAAGGATATTTAGTGAATCAAATAAAATCTAGAAAACATGTTTCAAAATGTATGTTTAATCTATCAGGGATGATAATACTCATTGATATTGATAAGAAATCGATACCACAATATTGAATCCCTTAAAAATGATGCAAAAAGACATTTCCTCAAGAATATTTTCTATAGAAAATGAATTTTCAATAATTAATAATTAAAATAAAAGATTATACATAATTTAAATTAAGAAAAAAATATTATTTAATCTTTTAATAAATACTAATGGTTATATTGGAGGTATACGTGCCTCAGTGCATCGCATGAATTATGACATGAGGTTCTCTGCTGACAGTTTTTATATTGGGTTCAAATACTCTCTTATCACTATTTATTTTTTTGGTATTATATTTTACCCTATGGATATATCAAAATTATTTTAAATTTATTTTAGTGATAAATTTTATTTTAAATATACATTTTTATAAAAAAAGTATTTAAATATTTTCCCCTTATTCTCATTGAATGAATTCCATTATGATTCTATATTGATTTTGAGAGTTCTTATATATTATTAATTTAACTTCCAATATAAATTATTTCTATTTTTTATGTATATTTACATAAATTTTATATCCTTCAAATCATTTTATTACCATAAATTTAATAAAATTATAAAATAAACTAGTACAGAATTAGTTCTCAAGCCTCTTTTCTGAGTACATTTCATTTTAATGTATTACCTCTTCTTCATGTGAATTTTAATGGTGTATAGGTTTTAATTGATATATATAATTTTAGATCCATCAATACATGAATTATTAAAAAAAATTCAATATCCTCTTATTTTATTGTTGAATTGTTAAAAGATATTATATTTTTAGAATACACATTTTATCCCCATGAGTTAACTATGTTATGATTGTTGATTTATATAAGATATTCTTATATATATTTTTTCTATATTAAACACTTGAATTTAAACATATTGTGATGTGCTTAGTGGGAACATAATTATACATACCTATAATGAATTTGGGTAGTGTTTCTATTTTTTTGATACTATGTATTGGGCATGGAAAGAAAACCTATCCCAATTATATTATATTTTTATGTAAATAAGTGATGACTAAAATTTATGATGTTTCATTATTTTCACATGATCCACATTCATATGATACATGTATTATTATTTTATCTCCCTTTTCTATATTTTGATGTTATACATTATGATACTTTATATACTCATATAGATTTATTTCTCCATTTAGTTCCAATTATTTTTTCTACTACTTATGTTTTTAGATTACCCTACCATTGATGTATATATAAAGGGGAGATTTTTTTAAATAATGGGTTCTTCAATTTATATGAATATATGAATGAATAATTTTTTTGATTTTTTATTTTATTATATAGGTTGATGAATTATTATTTTTCTAGTTCCCAATGACACTATACTTATGATACTAGAAATAGTTGAATATCAGGATTCTTTTTGTTATGTGTTAAAATTATATATATACAAAAGAAAATTATGAAGTTTGGATATTTGGTGTATCACATTAGAAGATAGTATAATGGGTTATTATTAATATGGTTATTAGTTTTTTAAATCAACCAAATGGTATTCCTTATATAATTTGAGTACACACTTTTTGTTATTCACCAACCTACAACCTATTGGAGGCAGGATTTAGGGGCCCCACTCAGTTTCAATTTTTACTAAAGATGGAGTCCCAACATGACTATTTTATGATAAAATGACTTAAAAGTGATATTTTTAACTAGAAATATAGAGTTTTATCCTTAATTATTTCAATAATTTGTGAATTATTTGTATTATACGATCCCAATACATGAAGTAAACCAAAAATTTTAAATATGGATGTTAAGGGACCCAATGAATCTATGAAAGGAGTTAGACTATTTTCAAATCAATTTGAGGGGAAATGTGTAATAATTATAGTTAAAATTTATATTTATAGAGTCATGAATCAGAATTTATTATTTCATTATGATTGGATGTGATTTGAATTAAATTATTGTTTTATTTATCTTGAGCTCTTCCAAATAAAAATATACATGAAAAAATAATTAATTATTTGATTTTATTCTATAAATAATTCAAAATAATTTGGTATGAGGGGGAGGGAGGAAGAAAGTATTGTTGTTTTTTAGTGAAACACCAACAAACCTACAATTCCAAATCTGGTTCTAGACATATAAAATTTTAATACATCATAATAATTAATAAAAAATATGACGAAAATAAATGATCTCAAATTCTTGGTATGGGGTAAAGAATAAAAATGATATAATAAAACATAAATAAATGAGAAACATATTGATGTAATAATTTATGTCATTAAAAAAGTAATATCACGAAATCACAATATATGGAAATAATTCATGAATGTATAATGATGAATCATTAAATAAAAATGGTTTAGTTCTTATGTGGTCCAATAATCATTATAAGGAATCAATCATAAAGACATGTAATAAGAACTCAGATGTCCAAAAGTTAATCTCAACCATGAAAACATATGGTAGTTACATACACAAAATGTATGAATCACGAAACACAATCAATTATCACTATTCATAAATCATAATACTGTGTTCTAGTGTTACTTCCCATGCACCATACATAGCACCCTAAGAATGTTTTGATTTTTCTTTGAATTATTTTAATCTATTTGATATTTTTCAACACTAGATATATCTTTTATTATACAAAAACACTATTTTGGCATGAATTATATTCAAAACAAAGTTAATATTATAATAATCACAAAAATTGTATTATATTTTGGTATAAACAAATCTATTGTTGGCTTGTGTTACACACAATACCAAGTCCATTCAATAGCATGTGTTATAAGCAAGAAAAAGTATTACCAAGAAAAAATATACTACTAATATTATAATTTATATATTTTTATAGCTACCACCTAGCCATTGGAATGAAAGTTATGAATAAGATTAAATATATTGTGAAAATATTATCTACACATTTATACACAATGAATACCTTGGTTATAAATTACTATAAGTGAATGTAATCACTATTTAAAAATATGGAAATAAATTTTATAGGAGAACTATTTTTCTATATAAAACACAATTCTATCTCAATAAATTAAATAGAAAACTATTGATTAATATATTAAATAAAATTTATATAATATATAGTTAATTAATATTTCTAAAACTCATACAATATATTTTATTGCAATAATAGATGAATAAATCCAATTTTACGAATAAAAATTTGTATTCTTCTAAAATGTCATTTTACCACCTTTTAACAGAGAACCCAATTCAAATATGATTTTTGAAAATTTTATAATTTTTATTTGATGAAACAAAATTAATTTTTTAAATATGAACATAAAAATTAGATTAGGTTGTTTTTTTTATTTTTTTTGATGTTTCATTTTTTTGATTAATAGTGAATAATATTGAATTTTATTTGAAAACTCTTGTTTTGACTACTTTATATATAGTGTTAAATTATGTTTTTATTGGTATTAATGTTAAATAAGATAAATTATACCTAAATTAATCCAATCGATGTAATTTTAATCATTGTCACTTAGAAATTAGATATAAAAACTCACAAAATGTTTGAACATTTTTACATTGAAACCTTATTGTGTCATCACCATTATGAGATTAAATTTGAATTAATTTTTTCATATTATGTGATTATAATTTTGAAAAATAGATTACATATTTTTAATTAGAATAATATATAATTTATAATATTCCAAACCTTTTTCCCAAAAAAACAATTGAAGGTGATAAAAATTAATTACTACGATTAAGAGAAATATTATCTTAACAATGAAATAAACAATTAAAATAAGGCCCTAGATGATATAGAAAATTCATAAAAATTATTATATGGACACTATTTAGAATATAAACCTCTAATTATCTATAATTATATATTTTTAACCCTTCGGGATAGATAAAATGTTTGGGGAACTCATGTATTATCATGATTACCCAATGTGTCCTTTTGCACTATTATAAAAGGCATCATCTACTCCCCCTTATTTATACCTCTCAAGAAATTTTCTATAGACCAAAACCTACCCAAATATCCTAAAACCTAACCCACCTTCTTCTAGTCTCCCACATTTTTTTGAATAAATACATTCTAGAAATCCATATTTTTAAAACTAAAAGAAGTTACCTAAAGAAGAGGTATCATCCATGCTCAATCTGTGTTGTTTTATACTCATTATCATCCACCTCAATTATTCTCATTATATGACTATATAATAAAATAATTATAATAAATACACTAATATGTTTGTAATAAAAGAGTTACAGCTATAGTTACACACACTTTCGTCCAATAGGTAACAAATATACCTTTCTTCTGTACGACGAACTACAGCCTCACGAAATGATGTTATTAATTCCTTCTTATCCACCTCTCATGGTTGTGAATTATGATGGCAAATATATTTTTATATGATATATATGATTTTTATAATGTATGTATTCCTTTTTAATTTTTATTCAACACAAACCTTCATGGTTTCCATTTTTCCTATATTTCATAACATGTTTTGTGAATGATTAGACTATCGCCTCCTGAAAGTGAGGGGATTCATTCACACTCTACATAGAATGTATTAAAGATGGATTGAGTGAAATTTTATAATATATATTAAATAATAATTCTGATATAATGATATTATATACATATAAGTATATGTAACTTACTTTTTTTGTTTTAATACAATAGTAAAACAAAAATAGTGTTCATGCATAGGTACAACCAACCATCTCCAAGAATGATGTACTCCATTTCATCTTTATTTATTTAATATATTATTATAAATAAATATTTACTGAATATATATTATATTTAAAGCATGATTTACATTATTTAAATAAGTAAATCATGATCTATGTTAGAAGATCAAGAATAATAAGTCAAAACATGTATGAAGAACTATGTAGATATAACCCGAACCATAACATTAAAAAAGGGTTGTAAATAAATGAGTAATATAAATTCATAAAAAAATATTATATTGTATGAGATATAATAAGGTGGTTCTGTTGTATATTTATATTAAACTTATATTTATGATACATGTTTTTTGAACGTGTATGGCTAAATTCAAGGAATAATGTAATGGAATTTCATCGCACATTATATTTTCGTCAGACACATGTGATATTCACCACTCACATTTATTGTGTGGTGTATATACGTACCTATGAAATTTAATATCATTAATTTAATTTGTTTTATTATATTAAAATCTTTAATTTATTATATTATTTATTGGGTATTGAGTTACTAAAATTAAAAATGTAGTAAGGGTTTTCTCATCTCACATCTATTTCTTTGAGCCTTATGATTTATTCACCTAAAATTTATTTTGTGTTTTTGTTTCCGACGCTTTGGCTAGGTCGCGTGCATCCGTCACACAGAGGACGCGTTGTTGTTACCCCACATTCCTGCTTTCCAAATGCGGGTGACATCCACTTCTTATTCAGGGATGTCTGCTCATTGATTGAAAGGGATGATGGGATGTCGGTTCTTCCTTCCATGGATTCCTCCTCGGATCTCGTCACCTAGTCCGGGTCTTCCTCATATATTTAAAATGTAATTTGTGAAGCTCTTCTTGGTTCCATATCTTAATGGACACCAGTTAATTGTGCAACTTCTTTCTGGACCTTCCAAAGGGTTTGGTTAGGGCAAAAACCTTCGGTTAGGAGAGCAGTCACGTTGGGGCATCACTAGTGTGTCTTGACGCATGGGATCATCATGTCTGTCTTCTGTCCCTTATCATAGGGCTCCTTGAGTGCACGAAAGCCCAAGGCATCCCACATCGAATATGGGTAATTGTATTCTATATGCATATATCTGAGGTTTTCCTCAGCTACCTGTGTTTAACACAAGGTATGCCGTAAGTTTAACATTCAGGGGAGATAGATCAGACTAATCGGGACACTAGCTAGAGTGGATCAGATTGAAGAACCCCCTATAGAGAACACCGATGTTGGGGACAACACGTGGGTGGCTTCCCGAATGCCATGGAGGGTAATGGAAAATGAAGTGTCATGATTCCATCAGGATGTGACGGCCCAGGTAAGAATCAGGATGGATGGTGGCTTTGGGATTAGGTCTCGAAGAGACTTCCTATGTATCCCTGTGGAAGGGAATCAAAGTCAGCGTAGTTCGATGAAACGGTGGGACACCTGGAGAGGCGACCCGTGAGAATGAATGCGTGGATGAGACCCAGAAGAAAATAGAACCTCCAGTTTAGGGAATGAGCTTCTAGAGACACGTGGGATCGAGGGAGAGATCAGGATGAGACCTGAGTGATGGGCTTGAGCCTCATGGAGGCCTCCTACGTATCCCCATAGCGGGGAATCAATGTCTTCGTAGTTCAAGTGGGGGATACAATTTAACGTCGTACAGGAAGAGAATGGGGATTACACCCTAAGGTGGCCCATGCTGATGACGAACTGACGTGAATGGGGACCTAGGGTCAAGATGGATTGGGTTTTACACTTTGATGCAGCCCACGGTTGAAATGGGTGCTTGGCATACTGACACAACGACGATTAGGTCCAAATGGTTTGGTGGGATTGAACCTCATGGAGGCTTACTACGTACCATGCCTTAGCATAGATCAAAGTCCTCGTAGTTCGGGATGGACGAGTATTACGCTATAAGATGACCCATGGTGGTGGGGCTTGAACCTTGCAGAGGCTTCATACGTACCATGCCTTAGCACAGATCAATGTCCCTGTAGTTCGGGATGGTTGGGGCTTACACGCAGAGACGGACCAAGGTGGTGGGGAATGAACCTCGTGGAGGCTTTCTACGTACCATTCCTTAGCACGGATCAAAGTCCCTATAGTTCCGGATGGTAGGCGCTTACGCACTGAGACGAACCAAGGTGGTGGGGATTTAACCTCATGGAGGCTTCCTACGTACCATGCCTTAGCACGGATCAAAGTCCCTGTATTTCGGGAGTACAATTTAACATCATACGGGACATGAATTTTGACATGGATGATGCTTACTCTAAGTCCATGTGAGTCATGCTTGGTGTGAGAAACAAGAGGCAGCAGATACCTGATGATCACGTTGTGAAGGGTGCGTCCGTGGGAAGTGAAGAGGGTCTTACGCGTTGAGCGGCCCATGGTTCCGGGACATACACCAGGATGGATCCCCAAGGGCAACAAAGCGCAGTGGGAGAGGGATTTGGTACCCAGAAAGAGATGAAAGGGCCCTATTCCCTATCATGTCCACTACTGGCCATGGCACTGAGGAAATGATGAGCAGGGGTGTTGCCTCCTACAAGAAGAGCTAGGGGCTAACACCAAGGTGGATGCCCTTCCCTGCGGACAAACTCCAGTCCAATAAATCACCCCATGTGAGGAATGACCCCATCCCTATGTAGAAGAGTGGGCGTGGAGAATATCCGAGGTGGGGGACCCTATGTGTGGGGCACGGGGTTAGGTCATAGTTTAACGTCATGTGTTGAGGATGAGGTTTTTGGCAGTTTAACGTCCTACAGCTCAGACGAGGTGGGTTGGCTCCACACCCCTAGAACTTGCATAACCAGTGCCCTCTGCCCCTTGTGGAAGGGAAGGCATCGGCAAGGCCGTGGCGAGGGGGTGTCGCGGGGCGAACCATCGAGGGGTCCACGTTAGTGTGGCTATGCGAAGAAGCAATATCTATTAGCGTGCCTATGTGAAGAAGCATGAGGCGAAGCAACGCAATGGGGAGGATTGTCTAGGGGACTTTGAAGTTACTTCGTACGAGCCTAAAAAGTCACACGGGAAAACCATGTATGATGAGGATGCCTAGGGTGCACGAGACTCCAACGAATGGAACCTAGAAGGAGGGCATCGAGAATTCACGCGAGAGTGTGCCCAGGGAGCACTGAGGTGAAGGGACCCATGGGACTGCACACTGCCATTGGGGATTTCCCGAAATAAGTGTTGCTTGTGTGAAATAGGGGGTTGAGGATTTGTGCGCAACTCGAAAGGATTGTGCACAAAAGAAGGAGGATTTCGTGCAATGGAAGGGATTGCGTGCAAAAGTAGGAGGATTACGCACAAAGGAAGGACCCTGAAAGAGTGGAAGTTCAGTCTAATCCATAAGGATCTTGCGCGAAAGCGGATTCCAGGGTGACTTGGCGCAAAAAAGAACCTTACCTGAAAGCCATATTGCTCATGTGCGGAATGCCAATTATGCGCACGAGAGGCGATTCGAATTCTTCAGCCCTGAAAAGGAAGGGGATCACCATATATTTATAGGAACCCAGCAGCGCAGAATTCCGTACATCGTGAAATTATTTCACGATGGAGACGATGAAGCGAAATATAAAACGTGCGGGGTGCGGGTGCAAAATTATTTCATACTGGTGCCGAGTTTCTTCGTGAATCCATATACATTTCACGCGGGACATATTTTTGTGCACACTTCTCCCTTTTTTCTGCGCAGCACCTCTGGGCCCTCCGAACCGGGTCTTCGGGTCCGAATATGTGTTTTCCATTCCATGTCGGAACTTCCTACAACGCTGAAGAACTTTTTGGAATCTTCAAATGCCCCCCCCCCCTCTCAGAATTAGATCTGCGAGGGGTCACAACGATCAGATTCCGAGGGAAACGCCGAAATGCAGGGCCTTGTGGGCCCCATGCGCGCAAAAAATTCCAGCGGGGAGAAATTCCCAACCGCACGCGGAATATGATTTTCGCATGGGCACGGAACCTTGGTTGTGCCTATAAAATCCGTCGTGGGTCCCATGCTCTGTATGACATTTCCCGCGCTATAAGCTTTGAACTCTCGTGCGCGAAATTTCTTCTGCTCCTGCATGAAAAACCACCTCGGCCATGCGTAACTCCACTGAGATTTAGCGATATTTTACGTGAAAACCTGGGAATTTGTGTGGAACCTCCTGAAATTTTGCGCAGCCCACTGATTTTGCATACCAAACATCCATATTATGCGCCAACCTTCCAGTTTTCACGCCAACTCCTGAAACACTTGGTCAGAAGAAGATGGCCACAAACCAGGTTGATGTGGGGGAGGTCGCTGCTCGTAGAGCATAAATGGCTGTGAACCTGGAGGTTTATGGAGCAAAGAGGTTTGTCTCCAACAACCACACCCCCTTCAATATGCTAACCCCCGCACAGAAAGAGTACGCCCTGTCAGACGGTCTGCTGCTCTGGGACTTCGACATTGTAAAAGAGCTTCCACTGCTGGGTTTCAAGGTTGATACACTACAATCATGGGTGACCCACAGAGACGACCTTCCTTGATAAAACAACACCAAAAATGGTCATCCCTACCATAGAAACTAGGCATATGGACGTCTATGTCTTGAACCCCTAGACCAGGACCATTGCTGGGGGTGATCCTATTGTGGAAAGATCACCAGCCCTCTACACGAACACTTTCCATCAGAGCGTCACTGATGAGACCAAGGTTTGGATTCTGGACTAGGATCTGTGGTCTGGAGGCAACTTCACTAGTGAGTGGGCCTGGGCGTACTAGGTCCGCTACACATGCGACCAATTTGGGGCCGATCTGCGGCACATTGGTCGGTTCGAGGCGGTGTGGACATCGTAGTTCCACTTCTACCGACAGCCTGAGCTTGGAACGGAGCTGTTCACCCGGTTGTCCCCAGATACCCACACATTCTATCTTCACCATGGGGAAGTCGGCATCAGTGTCTGGGACATCCACTACATCGGAGGCATCCCTTTGGAGGGCCATCAATATGATGAGTTCCTCCCGCCGATAAATATCTTGGGTGACATGTCTTGAATGCCCATACTAATGTGGAACCTGCTGGAGTTTTCCAAGGAGAAGTTGAAGGTCAAATATTTCTTAAAGGACATCACCTACAAGGACTAGTTCAGCCTTTTTCCAAGAGAAGAATCTGGAGGTCAAGATGCCAGGGTGGGGAAAACGTTGTCCAACCGTGGTTCAGAGGAGTAAGAGAAGATCCTACTAGAGGATCCTAGAGGCAGGGCAATACCAATCATGGGGATACAAAATCAATGAGGCCTGAGACCTAAACGTCCGGTATGCCAGATTCCTCGCCACATTCCTGACCAGGTGGATCTTGCCGGTACGAGACGCAAGGATGGGCGTCCTTCCAGCGACTCTGGTGATGGCAGGCATCATGGCTGCCAACAAGAGATTTAACCTGGGGGTCCCCTTGCTGGCTCGGCTATACACCATCTTAGGATTCATATTGATAGGGGGTCACCTAGGAGAGTATGTGGCACCTTCTAGATCATCCATGGATGGGTTGCGGCTCACTGTGGCAGCTATACCTTCCCAAATGCCATCCATCCCCCAGGAAATGGCTTGCGGCCCTCTCTGCTAAACATTTCTGGGGGCATGCCGATGATTCTCAATGAGGAGGGGGTACAGATCAGGATTGGAAACAATTCCATCTTCTCCTTCAGTCCATTCCCCTCCCCAACTGGTCAACTGATAGACAATGTTCAAGGCTCACTGGAGAAGAAGGAGTACTTACAGAGCACTAGAGGCGGGGTACTTGTGGCCCGAATAGATGGGAAGATTTTTTGCGAGCCTTATGTACCGTTTAGGTTCGCCAGGCAGTTTGGATGTCTCTAGAGAATTCAAAAGAGAGTATACACAGACGTCCGAGAGGAGAGGAATCCATGTGTTCTTCTCTAGCTGTGGCTGATGTTTACAACCTACGGCTCCAGCGACATCATCACCCTTCCTCCCACCAGAGCCGAGGTTGGCCTCTTGACTGAGTATGCTGAACATTGGACCAAAGTATACCCTTAGGGGCTTCTGTGGAAGCGAGTTAGACAGCTCAAAGCCACCCGTGCAAAACATCAGCAGCGAGAGAGTAGGCAGGGTGCCGCTAGAGGAGGAGGACCTGAATCCCCTCAGGAAACAAGGCCTGCACTGGCCAGGAACATAGCAGTGGGGGCATCGCATGGCATGGATGTGCCCTCATTTCCTGGAGGATGAGGGTCCCACTGATCTTCCAGAGAAATTTCTGGGAATCAAATAAGATACTTTCTTCAACCTTCCTAGGATGTCTTCCACCCTGCGCTATGGTCAGCTTGGACAACCATACGACAGTCAATCAGCACGGAATCCCTCTAGAAAAAAATAGTGCGAGACGAGATCCATTTGTTGGAAGTTAGGCTTGTCCAAGATGCCGATAGAGTGAGATTCCATCGATTGCATACATTCCTGACTTCAAGGGACACATACACACATCAACGTGGTCGGCGTGTACAGACACCTCTATTGGTGAAGGTGCTGCTCGGCCTAGAGCATGATCCGACAAGGATGCCACCGGGGGAAGATGACAGCGATGGATCGGAGGGCGACAAAATAGGAGAGTGGGTAGAAGGATAAGGGGAAGTTGAAGAAGAAGGGGACCTCGATGGTGAAGGGTCGCAAGGGGCGTCCCACCAAGGGAGTCTCCTGGAGAGCAGCGAGATCGTCGGGTCTGAAAAAGATGTAACCGATATACATGAGGTATGTTTCAACCCATTTTAATCCTTCTCCTTGCATTCACATTCCATGAAACCCTTAATCCACTTTCTCTCTCTAGCACAGGAGCACAGTGGTGCTGGGACTGATTAGGAGTCCCCATTTGGAGGAGTAGGAGGAGCTCCAATGGAACAAGGTGGGGAACCGACACTCATTATCGGGATGACAAGTGATGAGGTATACCCCTCCACGACATCTCCCCTAGTGGCTAGAGAACTAGAGGCCGATGCCTTGGGTTCCGATATGTTTCTTTCTTCGATACCAGTACTCACTGTTGGGGGACCCAGCTGATGAGGGTGCTCCTTGTTTGAACAGTGATCACGGTGCTGGAGGCTCGTCGGGCTGCTAATCCTGGACCATTTGTTAGTTTTCCCATTGAGAACAAGCCATTCCATCCAGAACATGCCTCTCAAACTTAGTTGGCTCTGGAAATTGGTGAATAGGGAGTGGCAAACACCGGTGGTGCTGCCATTGGGGCAGGGTTAGAAATTGACGCGGGCACCACCAGGACCGAGTGAAGAGAGGAAGGTCACCCAAATGTTGAGGAGGCTATTCCCCTGGGAGGAATCTCGGAGGAAGACCTGGATACTATCCTGTTAGATTTTTTCCCTGTCTATCGGCCCACTGATCCCAAAGAAATTGACGATTCAGATTCGGAAGTGGCCGAGGAGAGTCGAATGACACGACACAAGGGATGGAAGTGCATCCAGTGTTTCCTCAATCAGCCCCAGGTGGAATGGTTGAAGCGGTTGGGGTCCCTCCACACCTGGCTGCACTTCCTGTGTGCTTAAGGGTCGGATGCTCAATGTCTTGACCTGATGGTCTGTGATTACATGGCTGAGAAGATGCGTGAGAGCATCAGGCGTGCTGACGTCATCTAGTGCCAGGAGGAGTCGGAGAGCACCTGAGAATTTCTGAGGGAGGAGCAGGAGGTCCAACACCTTGAGGAACAGGCAAAGGAGAAGAAGTTATTCATTGAAAAATGATCTGAGATCGTAGAGATATCAACGGCCCAACTAGAAAATTCTCAAGAACAACTCATAGAAGTGAGTCATCAGATAACCGAGCTCCAAACTAAACGGGCGCGGGCACCGGCCAAGGCCAACGAACTGTGCTCCATGGCTGCCGATGAAGAAAGAGTTCTCAGGGGATAGGAGGTAGTCCTGGGGGCCACCAGTGAAAGGGTGGAAGCATTGGAGAGATCTATCTAAGCAGTCGACCCTTAGGGGCCCTGTTTTGGCCAAACCCATAAAATTTTCCCCCCTTACTGCTTTCTGTTCTTTTTAACTCTATGTATAGACAAATTATTTACTTTCCCTGTTACTTAACATACTTGTCCCTTTGTTTTAACATGCTAAACCATAATCCCTAAATAAATAGAAATCCATCCCTAAGATCAGGTGGGCCATGAAGAACAGAGGAGGCACGTACTATCACTTTGTTTGATCATGGGAGCATCAACCAAGCTTCAGGCATTCTAAATTCAAACCTAGATTTATTAGTAGAAGAGGGATGGACATCCAAAGGAAGAGGACATCAGACCCATCGATGTATTGTCTCATCAACGTGCCCTAGCGCATGAGTGGTGCAATGCCCGGGGCATTGGAATCAGTCTGAACATAGGGGAATGGGAAATGTGGATCACATTACCCAAATTCGGAACACTATGGGAGGGGCGTGGAAATATAGGATTATTGTTGACCATGTTTGAAAAACAATGTCCCTATTGTGTTAGCCTGAAATGGGGACAACAAATGAGGGCCAACCACTGACCATGTTCGCAACACGAGGCCTAAATAAAATATTGTTGATCAGTCTTCCAAAACATTGGCCCAGGAAAATAGGATGACTATAGGTCGAGCATCCATACTATTAGGGGGTCCCTCCAAATGTGATCAGTCTTCCAGAACATTGGCCCAGGATAGCAGGTGGACCATAGGTCAGGCATCCATACCGTTAGGGGGTCCCTTCAAATGTGATAGGGTATAAAGATCCGAATATAGAGGCACACAAATCATGAAAGTGATGTGGTGGTTTGTTTGAACAGAATCCCACACTCCCAAGATTACACCACCGTGGTG
Source organism: Viscum album (assembly GCA_963277665.1). Taxonomy (NCBI): domain Eukaryota; kingdom Viridiplantae; phylum Streptophyta; class Magnoliopsida; order Santalales; family Viscaceae; genus Viscum; species Viscum album. The sequence goes on along the minus strand of OY728153.1, from coordinate 2,052,440,955 downwards.
GAAGCATGTTAGCCAGGAACATTAATCTGGTCATGGATTATTCCTACATTTGGACAGGACCTCTATGGTGAGGGAACCGTTGCTTCCCAATGTCATTATGGGGCATCCCGAACTTATTCGGGGGGAAATGTTGCAGCTACACAATTCCCTGAAAAGTCAGGCTAAAGGGGCCGACAATGAGGGGGGGATAGACTTGTGATTCCCGGGGCTGGACCTGGGACAAAATGTCTGGGTGTTATTACGTATCCCATAAGGATGGTAATCGAGCTGCATGTAGTTCTGGAAAGGGTCTTAGATTAAGGTATTAGAAAACGGACCAAGGATGGGTAAGGACAACATGAGACACATGGTAAGGTGGTTACAAAACCTGACGTGAATAAGGACATAATCCATACTTACCATGTGTTCCCTGGGGAAGTGTTCCAGTCAAGGGACCGAACCTGAAAGTTAGGTTGTGCCCGCGGGGAAGTGCTCGGGCCCTCCTACGTATCTCATGAGGATGAGAATCAAGCCATACGTAGTTCTTGGAGGGTGGAACGACACGGTAAGGTACCTGTGCAAAGGATGAATGGGGCGTGCAGGTCTAGACCTCAAACCAAAATAAGCGACATTTTATGTATCTTGTTTGTCCTTTATGGTGAATGGTTTTTCTTTTGTGGAGCGACTGACCTAGGGTAGAAATTCCTGGAATCATCAGAATTATCAAGACGTATACGGGCATTGACAAATGGTATGGTAAATGATCGATACCCAATGTGATTTCCTCTATTATGAGATCATCACAATGTAGTGTCGTTTTTCATTGTACGGCCGGGATGATATCATCACGATTTATGGTCATGTGGTAGGACCCAACAACACAGTTTAAAGGTAATATGGCTTGGACTTAGGAGAATGCGCACGACGCGGTAAAGCATACCCGACGTGAATGAGAACGAGGTCCAAATCACTACTGTACGCGATTCCCAGATAGGAGCCTCAGGCTAGGAGGCCATTGAGGGTCATAGGATAAGGGGAATGAGAGAATAGCTCCCAGATGAGATGGACCCGGAAGCACGATGTTTGGGTGATCCTAGGTATCCCATGGGGATGAGGATCGAGCTGCACATAGCCCTTAAAAAAGATCCCTACCTAGAGTCTTAGTGCTCAGATTGCGGGAGCCTCGAGAGATGTCTTATTACAGCTTTGACCCCCTAATGAGTGAAGGGGCAGTGAGGTATAATTCCAAGAGTGTCTAGATTCCACCTAGACATGATGGGGTGGAACATAATGTGCATCATGCAACCAACATTCGAGGCCTAAAGGGGCTGGTGTGACAACAGAGGGTTATTGCTGACCATGTTCGCAACACAGCATCCCGCCGTGTTAGCCTGAAATTGGGACAAACAAATGAGCATCGACCACTGACCATGTTCAAAACGCAAGATTTATATCAATGTTTTGTCTGAAACCCTCGGGGTTGTTTTCCTGTAACTGTAGGAGAGCCATTAGATGTGTTATCCAGGCCGTTTTTGGGGGTCCCATTGGGTGTAAAAGAAAACGGGGTCCCAAATGAAAGGGAACATGAATATTGAAAAGTGGAAGGAACTTGCCTATGCTGAATCTAACACTCCTGGTGCTAGACTAGAGTACTCTGGACACATTGGAGGACCACTGTAATGGGTCGAGGGGCGCAATTTGAGAGCGGCCAAGAAATGGCGGATCCTTGGGAGAAGGGGGCATGGTGCCAATGAACCCTGTACCACACATATATATCCACCTCATGGAGAGGGACATGCCAAGGGGCCTAGGTGACCAGGAGATTGGGGAGATCTCTTAAGAGATGGGCTAGACCTGAAATCTAGATGTTCAGGTAGTCCTATGTATCCCATAAGAATGGGAATCAAGCCACATGTAGTTCTCTAAAGTGGCACCCAGGGGTAAGATACCCTATCAAGGGGGGGGGGGGGGGGGTACGGTATGGTGAACAACCTGACTTGAATGAGGACATAATCCCACACCACACTATACACTTCGAGAAGAACTGGGGCTGGAGTCTAAGAAGTCCAAGGGGCCTGAGGGTGGGCCTCTGTCATGATGGCCAAACTAGCTTGCAGTTTAACATCATGTGAGACGAGCGTGCATTTTAAGGTCATGTGGGACCGTAGGGGCCTGAATTTAGGACCAAACGCAGTTTAAGGTCGTGCAGGACCAACATGAGGCCAGAATGTAATACCCAATGCCGTTTAAGGTCATGCAGGACCAAAATCAAGTTTAAGGTTATTGAGGACCAACATGAGACTCGAATGAAAGACCTGATGCAGTTTAAGGTCGTGAAGGACCAAAATCCAGTTTATGGTCAAGGTGGACCAGATGCTCAGGAAAATTATTACTTGAGGGACTTGGAATTGGTGAGAAGAGTTATATGCTCACCATCCATGGTCACCAAGGAGTATGCTCCATTGGGATAAACCATATGAACAATTAAAGGTCCTTCCCAATTGGGCTCCAACTTAGGTGGTTTCCTGCCGGGGATAATTGGTACTCTTAGGGCTAATACCAAGTCACCTTGCAGGAAAGATCGGAGGTGAACCTTCTTGTTGAAAGCTCGCACCATCCTAACTTGATGCCTCTCTAGATTATACAGGGTACGAAGCCTATTCTCATCAAGTGCTTTCAATTCTACTAGATGGATTTCGACCACTCTATATGGCGCTTTCTAGTCATAGACAGTTGTGCGCAATGAGGGAAACTGAATCTCGATGGGTAGGACGACCTCTGTTCTATACACTAGGGAATATGGGGTCACCTGGGTGGAATTATGATTCATCGTCCAATAATCCTAGAGGGGGTTAGGGAGCTTATCTGGACAACTCTTCTTGTTCTGACCAACCATTTTCTGCAAAATGTTAGAGAGGGTTTTATTGAACACCTCAATCTGGCCATTTGCTTGTGCGTGATAGCTGGAGGTATGGTTGGAGCCAATGTTGTACATGGTGTACAATTTCTTTAGCTTGGCTGCTCAGAAGTTGGGGTCATTATTGGTGAGGATAGTGTGAGGTACCCTAAATCAATTGATGATATTGGAACTCAATAAGTCGATGATAGAATGGGACTTGACTTCCTTGAGTGGAATTTCCTCTTTCCACATGGAAAATAAATCTATAACACTCAGAATGAACCGGCATTGGTGAGCCATTTCCGGTGGGTACGGTACCACGACATCTAACTACAAGACTGCAAAGGTCCAAGAGTACTTGGTAGTATGGAGAGGCTGTAGTGGCCAATGCACAAAGTTATCATGAAATTGGCACGCATGGCACCTCTCGGCGAACCCGATGCAGTCATAGATCATGGAGGGCCAAAAATACCCTACTCTTTGAATCTGGTGGGACACCTTTGGCCCGACCTGATGGGCACCATAGGAACCGGCATTAACCTCTTGCATGACCTGTGCAATCTCGACTCCTTGAAGGAAACATAGGAGAACGCCATCAAATCTGTGTTTATAGAGGCTCTTCTCAAGGGTGGGGCCACTCTAAAGGGTAAACTGCAACGCGTGGTGTTAGATTCACTCGCGCTCGGCCCGGTCTGTTGGGAGATTACCTTGTTGGAGGTATTCGACCAAGGGTGTCCTAAAATCGACACCTACTTTGATCAACACATCTCAATAACCTGGGGTTCCTGACATAGAGGCACCGACGGTAAAATGGTTTACCTTCTGTCCATCATTTTCCTTTAGGGTGACGGGAGAAATGACTCTCTGGTGCGCCACGTGGATAATCAGGTCATCCTACTCAGGCTCTGTAAGAGACGCTGCCAGGCTGGCCAAAGCGTCTGCTCGCCCGTTCTATGACCGAGGGATATAGATAACCTCTGGTCGAGAAGGGAACTGGGCCATTAGTCGGAGAGTGCGTTCGAACAATGGTACAAGATCTAGCTTCCTGACAACATAGTCACCATTGACCTGCTTGATGACCAGCTCAGAACCCCCTTTCACAAGAAAATGAGGCATGTCGATCTAAAGTGCTAGCTCAAGACTAGTATTGAGGGACTAATACTCTCCCTCGTTGTTGGTGTAGCCTTCTGACAACAGGAATGAGTATGGAAGAATGGCTTACATCGGGGTGATGAAGATGAAACCCAGGCCCACTCTGTTGAGCCTAGGATCGTTGAGTCTCCTACCGTTGGGGCTCTGGGAGGCACTGTCGATGTGCATTTTCCAACATGGAACGACATGGTCTACTGAGAGGATTGCCTCATCAGGAAAATCTAGGTCTAGGGACTGGTTCACAGAGGTTGGATGGGTATCTAGGAAGTATGCCAATGCTATCCCCTTGATAGCCTTCTGTGGCACGATCCTGATGTTGAAATGCTGGAGGATCACCGCCCACTGCACTAGTCGGCTTGTCAACATGGGGAAATTTATAATGTACTTAGGTGGGTCTACTCGAGAGACCAACTGTTCCTTGTGGTGTTTCAGGTAATGTTGTAGTTTTTTCATAGAAAATATGAGCGCAAGGAAGCTTTTCTCAATGGCGGAATATCTGGTTTTCATGTCGAGGAGCATGCGGCTAAGGTGGTAAAGGCTATTCTCCGTCCCCTCATTGTTCTTCTGGGAAATAAGGGTGCTAAGGGATCATTCCAGGGTGGTGACATAGAGAATCAGCGGCTTCCCAGAGATGGGTGGCATCAAGACCAGAGGCTGGAGAAAATATTGCTTGATTTAATCGAAGGCGGTTTGGCACTCCTCATTCCACTCATAAGAGGTGCCCTTCTTCATGAGCCGAGAAAAGGATAACACTTTCCAGCCAGATTCTCAATGAATCAGCGCATGTAGGCTAATTGGCCTTGGAGACCTCAAATCTCCCGAATATTTCTCGGGTGAGGTATCCGGATGATTTCCTTGATCTTATCTAGGTCCATCTCGATGCCCCGGTATCAGACAACAAATCCAAGAAACTTCCCTGAGGTGACCCCATAGGCACAGTTCAATGGGTTCATCTTTAGGTGGTGAGAGCTGAGGAAACCGAACACTTTCTCTAGGTCCTTGATATGGTTCTGACACTAGCAAGATTTGACCACCAGGTCGTCCACATACCATTCCACCAACGTTCCCAGGATTGTCTTGAATATGCGATGCATGGCCGGCTGATAGGTGGCACCTGCATTCTTCAGGCCAAAGGTCATAACCTGGTAATAGAAAGTAACTTGGGGTGCCATGAAAGTGGTAGATTACTCATCCTCGGGGGCCATTCGGATCTGAATATATCCAGAGTAACCATCCATCAAGGAGAGGGCCTGGAATCCGGTCGTAGCGTTGATTAACAATTCTGTCACTGTAAGGGGAAAATCAACTCTCGGACAGTGACGATTAAGATCTCGGAAGTCGATACAGACTCTGATCTGTCCATTCTTCTTTCTGACTGCCACAATATTGGCTAGCCACTTGGGGTACTGGACCTCCTTGAAAAGTTGTCTATTATGATCTTGTAAACTTCAGCCTCAACCATGGCACTATGAGACGGATGCATCTTTCTGGGAGGCTGCTTGAACCCGCAATGGTTTCCCGGGATACCAAGGTGGTGGACGGATACTTGAGGATCTAGTCCTGGTATCTTGTCGTAACTCCAAGAAAATAAATCACGGTGTTGTTTGAGAAACCTTATGTAACGCTACTGCTCCCCAAGAGACATAGCGGTGTTGATCAATGTGGGTCTCAGATCGGCCTCGCTCCCGAGGTTCACCTGTACCAACTCATCGACCGTGGATGAGACACCTTCTTCAATGGTAGGGGGAGTATCCTCCATATATTATTCTCCACTTATTCTGGGATCCTCCATGGGGAAAGCTGTTTTTGAGCTACCAAACCCTGATGGGAGGCTGCTACCCGCTTGTGCAGTCATGGTCATTTCATCAGGGTACTCTGGCGCCGCTGAGACAATGGCTATGAAGGATTTCCACCATATCCCATCAGGTCTTAGGCCCAAGGGGCCACTCTTGATACTATCAAAGTATTAGTGGTTCATCGTCTGGAGCCGACTTATCCCAGCCCGACGAAACAGACAAGTATGACAGACTGCCGTTTCCATGAGCCATACGTCTCGATACCTGATGGGAGTGGGAGGCTCCGGGATCACTGGAGCCTGGTTCGTATAAGAATACGAAGTGATCCTACGATGCTACCTGTATTTGGGATCATGATTCCCCCTTATCCTAGAAATGAAAAAACCCTACCGCATATTGGGCATTATGGCCTCCAACAAATGGATCGGGAAGACGTAGGCGTTATTTAGGCCCGTTCAAGGGTTGATCGTAGAGGCAACGAGCTCAACCTCTCTTGCCTGGACTTTATTATCCTTGCTCTTGTAACAATCCGCATCCATGTAGTGGGCTTCACAAGAGGCGAAAGGAGATGCATCACCTTGGAGTATGCCTACTCGACCATTAAAGGAGTACTTGAGGCATTAGTGATATGACAATGGGATGGTCGTGTGCAGGTGGAGCCAAGGCTGGACAATCATTGCATTATACGCAGTGTACTAGGAGACAACCATAAATTTAGTACTGGAAACTAGGCCACCAAAATGGGTCTTAAAACGGATCTTGCCGATAGAGGTCTGTTTTGTCCTGTCATATCCTTGGATACTTAAATCGGAGGGAGTCATGTCATCCTCAGATATCCTTATCTTGTGTAGTTTCCGTGTTGGGATAAGGTTGATCCCGGATCCAGTGTCAATGGGACAACAACGAACCTCCATGCCATTGAATTGGACGGTGATATACAACGGGCAGATGTGCCCCTCTATGGATGAGACTTCATCCTCTCCCGAGAACAAGATGACGACCTGACATTCGGCATTCTCAATTGCTTCAGCGTGGAAGGCTTCTACAACTGCTACCTCTGTCTCAAACTGAAGGGGGCTTATTAAAGCCTCGACGGGTTCTTCGCGCATATCTGGCGACAGGAGAAGGGCTTAAAGGAAGGATATCCTTGCTGGGATGCTCGTGAGGTTCTTCATAACATCATACATACACACTAGGTGTGAACAGCTGCTTACAGGAGGCCACTCTACGGTGGAAGGAATGGCGGACCCTACCGGCTGGACTGACGACTGACTGGTACTCGGGACATCCCACTGCCCGCTATTCGAAGCTCAGAGGGTAGCTACTAGGTGAGGACTCGGTGACTGAGATCGGCCTATAGTGGGGCGAAGATGGTGGCGATACAGCCGATGTGGCTCTTCCTGATCAAGTAGCAGAAAAGATGGAGGAGGCGGGCCTGTTGACATCGAATCAAGAGGCTGCGCGTGCTGAGTTCTACACTGGACCGGATGTATGGTCTCAGCGGCATGCACGACATTGATGGAGGTTCCAACTGACATTCCTCGGTGATCCATGTGGCCACGGTTCCACCGACGTTGGCGTCGGTTGGGGATATTGGGGAGTGTCGTTTGGAGCTCCCCCCCATCGGGAGTCATATAGGGATTTACCAACTCAACTGTGTTAAACGGAGTGTACCATTGACTATCACATGACGAATCTTACACCACTGGGCAGATTCTGGGAGGGATGCCCATCTCTGAGTGAATGAAGTCCCTGAGAGTACGAGACAACAATGACATTGGCATGGCGCATTGCTTCTTCTTGCGCCATTGATGATTGCTCTTATGGGAAGAGGACAGCTGAGACGATGATACAGAAGTGGTGGCCACAACTTCTAAAGGCTCCGACTGATTCAGTCATGCATGGATAATTCCATGGGAGCGGGTGACCGTCCTACGAGCCATCCAGTCATTATAACTCTAGGACCCACGCTCCGGAACCTACTCCCACTTGCCTCCATCATAACTACTACAATCTGAACTAACAAAGACACCCTCCAGTTGTGCCTGGGCTGGGCCCAACCTGACAATGTTGTTGTTAATCTAGTCTTGGAGCCAGTACTTAAACGCATAGCCTTTCTTGATGGTGTGTCCCAGGATCCAGTGATAAGGGCAGTAGTTGGGGTGATCATTGAGATGTGCCTCTTCTGGATTCCGACACTCAGGAAGTCGTACAATCCTCTGATCTAAGTTACTACAGATGTAGCCGGGGACCTGAGCCTCATCGAACGAGTAGGTCTGATTCCTTAGGTCTAGAAAGTGGGATATAGGAGCTTGAACTTGACGGGGGGCCAGAGGAGCTTTCCAAGGGGGCAGAATATTATTATCACACCTAGGTGGAGGCGGCGCGTTACGCGAAGGTGCCTGCCGATTTTGGGGCGGGCGATGCTGGGCTGGAAACTATGTCCATGATGGAGGGCCTCTATGAGGCTGCAGAGCTGGCTCCATAGGTAGAAATTATAGCTGCCTAGGGGCCTCTATCTGGGCCACGACGGCGAGCTCAGCTCGGGCATCTCTCCTTGCTAGAATTTCAGGGGCAGCAAGCATGTCTAGCTAGCCTTTTGCAGGGCTTCTTTGAGGAGCTGGGCGATATCCGAGAAGTATTGGAACCCTCTAGGATAGTTATGAGTGATCAGGGAGGGAACCAGTTCTGTCTTGACATTCCCCATGCACATCTTCATTAATTTATCCTGAGTAAGCGGCATGTCAAGGGAGTATGTAAGCCCCTTCCACCGGGCGATGAAGTCAGTGAATCGCTCATATGGCCTTTGATTACACCTGAAGAGGTCTGTGATGTTTGTATTCTGGGTGGTAGAGCTGAACTGGTAATGGAACTACCTGCGAAGGTCCTCCCAGCTTTTCAGAGATCCAATGGGGAGCTGCCTATACCAAACAAATGTCGGCACCTCCAGCGTCTGAACAAAGCAACGGAGCTTGGCAGCCTCCTGCTGTGCTAGGGTCCCTAACATAGGACCACACCTCGTGTTGAAGTGGACCATGTGCTGTGGTGGGTCACCCATCCCATTAAATAGGGATAACTTGGGATTTACGAATACCGAGGGTGCCGAAATGTCATCCACCCAAGCTGGGTATGGCTTTACATCTGGCAGGTCAGCCACTTGTCGCGTTTCCAAAGTTTCCAGGAGGGCAATGAGCGTTACCATGAGATCATCCGGACATGGGTCCTTGTCCTAACGAGGATCCCTAACCACGAGTGCATTTTTTGGATCTTCAATGTGGTAGCCGAACTCAGTAGCTCATGGAATGGCTGGTGGAGTGACACTTGGGGCGGATGGAGGAGCCCAACTGGGGTTCCCTGGGTGGTCGCGTCATTCAGGAGGGTTCACCAAGACATACCGCGCCCTCTTCCCATGAGCTCCGGCTTCCTTCCTATCAGTGAATACGACATGATTAGGGTTGCTTGGTAGAATCTCGTTGAGGGTTAGTTGTTCTTGCCCCTGCTTCCCCGGCCTACAATCATCATAGTCAGGTCGTCGCTCTGCAAGGCGCTCAGGCAGAAGATCATCGACCAACTTCTTTTGCTCAGCAAGCTACTGGCGTAGTGTGGCCTTCTCATGGTCCTCTTCAGTCTTCTACACTAAGGTGGACTGGTCGGAGTGCTTGGTATCTCCAACTTTCTCTTTTCCTTTACTAACATTCCACCTCAGTACCAATGCTACGGTGGGTGGAGGGAGACCTAGGAGGTTTCTCTGTTGGTGAGTTATCCTTCCTGATGGGTCCAGTGGAAGCACATCTGCAGGGGGGACGCCCCCATCGAGAAGTCCCAGCTCAATCGACTCTCCTATCAAATCGCTCATGTTGACCACCACTCTTCTTAGGGGGCATGTCCTCACTACCACCAAGTGAGTCAGGATGCAGGTGAATCACACTGAAAAGGAGGGCAGCGTACTGCCCCCAGCCACAGACTTACTCGTGGGGGTAGCTTCCTCAATAACTTTGCAGAGTGCATGGAAACTCTGAATGCATTGTTGTTGGAGGGTCCTGTGGTGGCCAGGTGACTTAGGGTGCCGGACCACAGGGAGTGTGTCCAGGTCAACCATGCGGCATTGTTCAAAGATGTATTCGAGGTGTTATTGTCTCCTGGGTGAAGTCACCCGCCAGTGGTGAAGTCAGAGGTGAGTCACCCAGAGGGTCTGGTGGAAGCATTCAAACTCCTTCCGGGTGAGCGATTCTGGCATACCAAAATTCGATCCGGCGACATGCCAAAAATTATTATGGAAGTGGACTGCTATGAGGATGGACTAGAAGTTTCTCAGTTAAGATCTAGGGTCCGACATTTGATTGACCCACTCGTCAACTGAGTGTGGCTAAGGAACTGGCAGGGGCGTTGAGGCGCGCCGCTGGGATGATAGGCTTGCCGGTGGAGAATACGACGAGCGGGCTGATTGGACGCCGAATCTTGGGCTTTTCTCTGAGGGTTGCGGCGACCTGGCCTCTATATCATGATAGGATGGACCGGCGACCGGTTCTCCTGACACAACAGTAGTTTCTGCTTGGGGGGGTTACGCCCTGACTCTTCCATCATTGACCCCTAAAATAGCTCCGAGGCAGAGGGTGCTTCCGGAGATGATGGCGGAGACTGCGTGGTCGGCCCCTGGAAACATACCAGGGTCTCATCCTCCTGGATATACCTTTAGAGGGAAGAAGGGATCCTATGGATATCACATTCCAGGAGCATGAGGCTGATGTGCCTCATTCCTACACCAACCCTTGACTCGGAGGACTAAGGGGAGGGCTCCTGCGCTGAATCATACTCCACCTCGGAGTCTAAGAAGCGGAATGGCCTGATTCCTACCCGGATTTCCCCAGGATTACTCTTGTGGCGGCGGTGAATTTCTCTCATTCATCTAGATGGTTCTCCAGGGCAAGGCTAATTTCTGACATGGGGTCCTTCGACATGTACTAGTGTCGGGGCGGAGAAATTTTCCACTTGAAGAAGCCGGGGTGTGAGGAGCACTGGGAAAAATGTAGAAAGGGACACAGGGATGACCTCTGTGCTGGGCGATGGTGAAGGAGGGTTGGCATCCACCTCTCCAATTGCTGGGGCGAGGAGGACCTTTGCTGATCGGCACGTGGACATGGGGAGGACCTCCACGTCAGGGAGTGATCGGACATGCCATGTCTCCATGCTCGTGGTCAGCGGTAGGGGAGTTACCCTGTACCCAGTGTAGTGCGCTCGGGAGAGACCCCCCATATGGACTGTTGTTGTCATGAGGAAGACCCTTGCCTAGGTTGAAGGTGGAACAAGGACGACCTCCAAGCTGAGGTTGGAAGCAGGGAGGGCCTGCACCTTCCATAGTGGTGTTGCAGAGTGAGCCTCCGCACTGGGCGACACTGCTACGGATTGGACCACGACGACCATCACCTATGCCGACAACCGGGAGAGTCGACTAAACCTACCCATGGGGTGGTTGAGGCCTCGATCCGGGTGAGGCGTATAGCTGCCCCTGCTCAAAGTATGCATGGAGTTGGAGGTATGAGTCAGCGGTTGTAAAGACACATAAAATTCAAGGAAATGTTTTTCCTTAATTTTCTTTGGAATTTTACTAGAACACAGTTCCTGACAGCACTTGATTCTGAGGCCCGGTGTGCCTGGAATTCCTATCCGAAGTTTAGCTCGGGTACGTTCAGTGAACAAACGAGTGGGAAATTCTAACTATTGAACCGGTGCTCGGAATCGAATTCCGAGGGCACCGATGGAACCGTAGTGCCAGTAATTTCTTAGGAAAGCCATTTCCGGAGTTGCGTTTACACGAGAGAAGTTGTTAATTTATGTGGAAGGTAAAACAAAATTTATGCAACAATTTTATTTTTACTTTAAGTGGTTTAAGATTTGGGTGGAAGTTGGGTAACTACCCAACTTACCAAGGGAGATTATGAGGGTGGTGGGGCCCACACGAATCCCACCCCATCACATTATTAAACACCCTCAACTCACCATTATGGATGAAAACTTTTCATTCATTAATAAAGTAGAATTAATTCAAACTATTGAAATTAAAAAGTTTATGTTATGTTAATAAAATAAGAGATGAACTTATTTTATTTGTGGTTGGAACCTTGTTGTGTGAACTTTGGGAGAAAAGCCAAGGAAATTGAGGAACTTCTTTATCATCGATGAAGAACACGAAGAACACATCGGTCTCCGACAAAGAACGCCGAGTTCTCAGAAACCAATTACACGACGCTGTGAACCGTGATGCCGTCAACGTCTTCTTCCACGATGTCTCTTCCCGCGACGAATCATCGTTCGACGAACCTTCATTCAAGCTCGCACGTGGTAGGGGTTTACGGTATTTATTTTCGTGATTTACTCCCGTTCATTATCCACATATAATTGGACCGCATGATATCAATTAACAGGAGGAGGCCGGACCGCACAAACACGGCCGACCCCCTCCCTTTTATTTTCATGTTGTTGCAGTATGACGGGAAGTGACGCGGTGCCATCGCACCGCGTGGGAACGAACGGTAAGAATGCGCGATGCCGACACGCCGCGTTTTTAAAAATATGAACCAAGTCGTGGCGCCGTCGCGCCGCGCCGTAGAACCGCAAAAGCACCGCGATCGGAGCAGGGCAGCGGTGGAGGGGTGTGGCGCCGATGCGCCGCACCAGATGAATGAAGGTCGCGGCTGGTACCGGGCCGCGGCGGAGCGTGGGAACCGGCAGCCAGAAACCAGGCCGCCGGTGTCGGAGCAGGAAGGGGACCGGCCAAAGCCGGTCCCGTGGCAGCAGAAAACGGCCTGCCGAGGCGGGCCGACCAGTGGAGGGAAGCCGGGGGTTGAAACACCCGGTCGGCCAGCTAGCGGCCCCTATTAAGGGGGGCTGCGGTTACAAAAAGCGGGGGGGGGGGGGGGGGCAGCGCCCCCCCCCCCCCCTTCTTACAAACCGAACGGCTCGGCCGTTCAGCCGAGCCAGCTGGCGCCACGTGCCAGCCGGGCCGACCCGGTTCGGGCCGACCCAGTGGGTCTCGGGCCAGGTCGGTCTGGGCCCGAAACACCTATTTTCGGACCATTTTTAGTCTTTTGCCCATATCTCGGGCTACGGACCTCCTATCGACGTGCCATCAGTGGCTATGTGATCCTTGGATCGAGACAATAGTTTCGGTATATCTCACTGAAGGTTTCAGAATACTTTGGGTTCGAACGAGTTGGTTCGTACATGAAACCAACAGGGCCTTCGGAGCGGAAACGCTCATAACTTGAGCTCCAGATGTCCGATTGACGTGTTGTCGACTTTAATGGATTCCTCTTAGTGAGACAGATCTTTTGGATTACTCTGCTCGAGGTTTGGATGCAGGTGGAGTATTTTCGGGTTGGTTTTGACTTAAAAACCAACCAGGACCCTAGGACGAAAAAGCCAATAACTCTCAGAACGGGCGTCCGATTGACGCGCCGTCTGTGACGTTGAGTTCCTGTTGATGATACGGAACTTTTGGATACATCAACTCTGGACTATGTGTCAATTGATGTATCATCCTCTCGGCTCGTTGAGCGGACCCTCCCGAACGAGCTTGCTGTGTGCGGGAACCCTAGAGCTTGCTGCGTTTGCGACTGTGACGACGACGACGACTGTACAGAGATCCTCAGGGGATTCGACGACGATGACTACAGCACTCAGCGATCCTACTTGGATCAGTGATACCGATCTTGTGTGGGTCCGATCCTATGTGGGTCAACGCTCAGCGGTTCTGTGTGAGCCAGCGCCTATAGATCCTGTGTGGGTCTCATCCTGTGTGGGTCTTTGTGTGGGTTAGTTACCTATCGATCCTTTGTGGGTTAGATCCTTTGTGGGTCATTTCGGGGGTTAGTACCTATCAATCCTTTGTGGGTCCGACAACTTAGATGAATCAGTGGCAATATCTGATCATCTATATCATCATACGAAGAAGTATACTTGTGAGAGATGAATCCTGTTTTGCTTTCCTTTGTGGATTGTGTTGTGCTATCCTGTGCGGATTAAGTTTCTCTTTACTTTGTGGATTGTGTTGAGCTATCCTGTGTGGATTACGTTTTGATTTCCTATGTGGTCTGGGTTGTACTTGGGCTCAGATATTGGAGCCGAACGAGAATTGATGACTTAGGTATATGTAGGGGCATATACCTAAGTAGTGTCGTACGTTACTTAATGATTGTATCCTTACTTTTTAGATTATCCTTTGTAGATTCTGGGAGACCTATGGGGGTCTCGGGGTCTCTACTGAGTAGCTTATACTCACCCCTACACAGGCTATGCCCGCACTACGTTGTGTTGGTTGCAGACGATGGACAACGTTGATCGTGGTTGAGGCTTGAGGAGCAGGACGGTACCTGGAGGTGGACCACTGGGCGGGACGTACTCGGAGCGGATGGCTGGACCCGAGGAGCTGTTGAGGCTATCTGTACCCACCCTATAGGTGGGACTTCCAGTGGACGGCTCGACATTGCGGCTCTACTTTACATTTGCTTTTTCCCTTTCCAGTTGTACTTTACTTTCAGTTTGGGTTTGTATACAGGCCCACTTACTTTTTCGCACTTACTGTTGTACTCTGTTTTTACTTAGTGTTTACTTCTACTGCTTGTTTGCTCTGTGGTGTTTTTTTAGTTTACAAATTCAGTGCCTTCCCTTTTTACAGGGATTTACGCCTTGGTGATAGTCGCCAGCCCCTGGCCTATGGAAGGCGGGTTTGAGGTAGTCACGACACAGACCCCGAGGACGGGTCGTGACAAATTGGTATCAGAGGAGTTCGGTTCTACCACAGAACTTGGAACTCTGATCTTTTTCTATGTGAAGCAATAGTGTTAAGCGTATTGGGTGTGGTTATCAGTCCAGGGAGTCTAGTGTTGGTGCAGCGGCCGACGTATCCGTACACTAGGACCCTGACTTCTGATTTCCGACTTAATGCAAGAAAACATTGGTTGCATGTGTGTTTCAAGTTTTCTATGTGATTACTTGTGTCAGCTCACCAGGTATACTATTTTGACCGTGGAGCACCTGTTTCTTTTCAGGATGGCCCCATGATGGCAGCCATCTAGGGTTCCAAGAGTTGTGTGTGACGACAACCCACCGAGCGATGAGGCCTCGGTGCAGGGCCCATTAACAGCTGAGGCACCGGCGGTACCTCTACCCGTCGAGCCACCGATGCTTCCAGCCCTAGCCGTTGACGATGCACGTCGCCTTAGTGAACTGCACGAGTTACAGCACCAGAAACCGCCCAGGTTCTGTAGGGAGACGGACCCCCAAGCAGCCGAGGATTGGCTGGAGGCAGTGGTGAGAGTTTTCAGGTTAGTGAGGACACCATCAGACCTCATGGTTATCCTCGCAGTGAGCCTACTGCACGCGGCAGTAGGCAGATGGTGGAACATGATGCTCCAGGTGCACGTTGAGGCATCTCTTCTCTGGACAGACTTTGAGAGCCTCTTCCACTTGAAGTTCGTCCCAGCCACCCTCCGTGTGGTGCGCATCCATGACCTTCTACAGCTGCGGCAGGGCAGCTTAATGGTCGCCCAGTACTCGACGAGATTTACCGATCTCTCACACTACTTGACAGACATGGTATGGGACCCATTCTTCCGGGCCCGGACCTTTGAGCAGGGATTGAGGAATTAGATCAGCGCATCTCTGATCTCCCTCAGCATTCCGACCCAGACAGGAGTACTAGAGCGAGCCCTTTTGATCGATAGATTTCTTTCTGAGTGTACACCAGCGTCGAGACCCACCGTAGGGCGGCATGTAGCAGAGTATTCTGCAGAAGGCAGTCGATGGATGACTCATGGGTCCAGGCAGACCGGACCCTCAGGCAGACGACATCAGGACACTGGCTCAGAAGTGCGGGGCGCACAGCGCAGAGACAGCCTTTCGAGATGCAAGCAGTGCTACTCATGCGACGGGCAGGGCCACATGGCTCGTGACTGCCCGACCCGCCGTGCCGAGGAGAAGCAGATGGTTGAGGGACCACCCAGGCAGAGGTAGAGGGTCAACCGTGGCGGTTCGCATGGAGCAGGCAGATGAGGCAGAGGAGCTGGCCGAGCAGCAGGTGGTGGGCGACGCTTTGAGGCTCTACCACCACCACCACCAGGAGGTCCACCCCAACCACAGGGAGCTAGCGGGCAGAGATAGGCACAACTCCAGGAAGCAGAGTCCTACGACCACGGCGCACCCAAGATGATTCGAGGTAATATCTGTGTCTATTCCACCCTTGTTGTAGTTCGTATAGACATAGGAGCGAGTCACTATTTCAAAGTCGCTGCCTTTGTTCGGAACTCGGAGATTTCGACAGAGCTGTTGGCTCGATCCTTACGGCTAGAGACTCCTACGGGAGAATACTCGACGATTATGCACTGGTGCCGGCAGTGTGAGATTACTATAGGAGGTGAGAGCTTCGGCTGGGATCTTCTTGTAGCGGCGTTGAGGCCTTACGATGTCATCTTGGGCATGGATTGGTAATCTACAGTCCATGCACATATTGACTGTATTAGGCGCAAGGTGCGATGTGTATGCACCGGTGGGAGCAGGTTCACCTTCACCGGCGAGAAGGGAGCCTTCGCAGCATAGGATGGACTCTCACAGAGGAGAGGACAGCCCATCACTCATGAGTTGGCTAGCCTCATCCTAGGAGCAGTTGACGTGCGGAGTCTGGGTTTTCCGGCAGTGGTGGATCAGTATGCAGACGTATTTCTTGACGACGTTCCAGGACTACCTCCTCGCAGAGAGGTAGACTTTTATATTGACCTGTACCCCGGGACATCCCCGATATCGACTCCAGCATATCGGATGGCCCCCACTGAGCTTCGTGAGCTATGGGTACAGTTGGAGGACTTGCAGGGCAAGGGGTTCATCTGACCCAGTGTTTCACCCTGGGCTTCCCCGATTTTGTTCGCCAAGAAGGCGGATGAGAGCTTGCGACTTTGTGTCGACTATCGTCTCCTGAACCAGGTGACTATGAGGAAAAAGTATCCACTACCGAGGATTGATGAAATCTTCGATCAGCTCAAGGGAGCATAGTGGTTCTCAAAGATAGACCTTAGGTCAGGCTATCATTAGCTCACAGTTCGGGACGAGGACGTGCAGAAGACGACCTTCAGGTGTTGGTATGGCCACTATGAGTTCATGGTTATGCCATTCGGCGTAACCAACACTCCAGTAGTGTTCATGGCCCTCTTGAAAAGGATCTTTCAGCCATACCTTAATCAATTTGTCGTGGTATTTATCAACGACATTTTGATTTACTTGACCACTGAGGAGGAGCACGCCTACCACATGCGAGTTGTACTAGACACACTCCGAGAGCACCAGATTTATGGTAATCTCTCGAAGTGCCAGTTCTGGATACATGAGGTCCACTGCTTGGGACACGTCATCTCTAAGGCGGGAGTTGCAGTGGATCCTGCGAAGATCGAGGCAGTGCTAGCTTGGGAGCCACCCAAGATCATGACGGTGGTGTAGAGTTTCTTGGGACTAGATAGATACTACCGGAGATTTGTGTCAGACTTCTCTAGAGTTTCGGCGCCACTCTCAGCTTTGACGAAGAATGGGAAACCCTTTGTGTGGTCAGACAGATGTCACCAGAGCTTCCAGGAGCTGAGACAGAGATTAACCAACGCACCTATCTTGAGGTTGCCTGAGGAGGGAGTAGGGTAAGTAGTCTACTGCGATGCATCAGGGACTGGAATCGGATGTGTCCTGATGCAAGACCAGGCCGTGATCGCCTATAGATCACGTCAGTTGAGGCCGCATGAGCAGAACTACGCTACCCACGACCTGAAGTTAGCAGCAGTGGTCTTCGCTCTGAAGACATGGCGACACTACCTGATGGGCGAGCACTTTACTGTCTTTTCTGACCATCAGAATCTCAGATACATCTCCTCTTAGAAGGACCTAAATCTAAGACAGTGACGATGGCTCGAGTTCCTCCAGGACTATGACTTTGAGATAGTCTATACTCTTGGGAAGGGGAACGTGGTAGCCGATGCTCTCAGCAGGAGGATGGGCATACAACTACTTGAGGAGGAGACAGAGTAACTAGCCTCTTTGCAGATATCCTTCATGGATAGTGATGGAGCAGCCTTCCTTCAGTCTCTCATAGTCACCACTCCACTACTGCAGCGGGTCAGAGAGGCACAGAGTGGAGACGCTGACTGTGAGACGCAGCGTGCACAGATATCCTCAGGACAGGCACCTGATGGTTTATCCTTTGGAGTAGAGCACGAAATCCTTTTCAGTGGACATACCTTGCTACCAGTTGCTTTACGGGAGGAGGTGCTGAGAGAGTTTCACACTTCTCCTTTGGCGGTATGTCCTGGAGTGGTGAAGATGTACCAGGACCTCAGACGACAGCACTGGTGGCCGGGCATGAAGAAAGATATGGTAGAGTTCGTTTCTCGATGCCTCACCTGCCAACAGGTGAAGGCATAGCATCAGGTACCAGTAGGCTTGGTATATCCCTTGGAGGTCCCGGAGTGGAAGTGGGACGGGATATCTATGGACTTCGTGACTGGACTTCCACGCACTTCCAGAGGTCATTACTCCACTTGGGTGATTTTCGACCGACTCACCAAGTCGGCTCACTTCTTACCCATCAGAGAGCAGGGCTCAGTGGAGAGATTGGGACGTCTCTACGTTCAGAAGATTGTACAGCTTCACGATGTGCCATCATCTATCGTCTCCGATCGAGATGCTTGCTTTACTTCCCGGATTTGGAAGGGGTTGCAGGAGGCGTTCGGGACGCAACTATGTCTGAGCACCGCCTTTCACCCTCAGACGGATGGTCAGATGGAGAGGACCATTCAGACTCTCGAGGACATGCTCCGTGCATATGTCCTCGACTTTGGTTGCAGCTGGGAGGACCACCTACCCTTGGTGGAGTTTGCGTACAACAACAGTTACCACTCCACCATCGGGACAGCACCATACAAGGAATTGTACGGCCAACCTTGCAGATCTCCTTTGTGCTAGACAGACCCTGGGGAGTAAGCACTTGTGGGACCGGAGATGGTCCAGGCCATGACAGAGAAGGTCCAGGTCATCCAGGAGTGGATGAGGACATCTCAGAGCCAGCAGAACTCTTATGCAGACAAGAGGCGAAGGCCACTAGAATTCGAGGATGGCGACCACGTCTTCTTGCGTGTCTCACATCGACGTGGATTACAGAGATTTGGCCAAATAAGCAAGTTGTCTCCACACTTCATCGGACCATTCCAGGTCCTCAGTAGGATTCGCAAGGTATCTTATCGCCTGGATCTACCACCTCAGTTGCACCGGGTGCATGACGTCTTCCATGTATCACAGCTGAGGAGATACGTGCACGACCTGCCGCATATTATTTGTAACACCCCAAGCTTCCACGGTACGTTTCCCTTCGAAAAATGCGATAGCGTGTGTTGTACGCAACCTCGAGTTCTAACACACACCACAACTAATTAAACTAGCCATTGTAAATAGTAATACCTACTTTTTGAAATCATATATATTTTATACTTCAAAATGGACTTCATTTTTGGATTCAGAATATTGAAATTAGCCTAGGGTGAAATTTTGGTACTTTTCGGATAACTTTTATATTTTGATGAATAGTGAAAATTACTAAATTTTAATTAAAAACAACTTTTTTAATCAAAATAATTAATAGTGATAAATTGTGAATTTGAGTGGTTTTAAAGTATATTTAGAATATATTTTTACCATTTAATATAATGTTGGTCATTGGACATAATTTTACAATTAAACCGAACATAAACAAGTGTCAATCTTTTTATAGTTATTATCTCTTAAAAACACGCTTTTTATTTTGACAGCGGGAATTAATTTTAAATTAATTTCTGCCACTTCTGTGTTTTGAATTTAGGAAAATGGATTTCATATTTGTAATCAGGATGTTCAAATTGTGTAAATAGGTAACTTTTATTTTTAGACATTTTGAATAGTTACTGTGGTAAATATTTTATTTACCATGGTTAAAGGGTAAATCCGGTAAATATGGGTTAAAAAATAATATTATAATAATACAAAATTACCCTAAAACGTGTCCTAACCTTATTGGTGGACACATACCCGACCATGGGCATCCTTGGGTCAATTTGGGGACCCCTTGGAGCCACTTGTATGTGGTAGGGACACATTATATTAATAAAGTTAAAATAAAAATAAAAATGGCATAAGCTTACATCTTTTAGAAGAACAATTTTTACATAGGGTTATACATGTTGGATTTTCGATTATAAATATTCATTAGAAAGATAAAACGATTTTCTACATAATTATATTTTATTTATAATTTTTAGACATTAAATAATTTATTTTATTTATGACACAATGATGATGCAGTAATTACTATAATAGTGAAAAATTAAAATAATTGATATTATGAATACCCAAATAAATATAATATGAAACTTTTAATGAATTAAACTAATTTTCTAGGATAATATGATATATTAGGATTGATTTAATTGACTTTGTTCGAAGTAATCAATCTGTTATGAGTTTCACAAAAATCAACTATTGAATAGTGTCAAAATTGACATAAAACAGTTCTTAAAACAAATATTATATTATTAATTGATATTAAATTCCTAAAAATCTAAGGTTCGGCCAAGAAACTTATATTATGATAGGGTCATCATTAATGGACCACTTGGGGGTCGCTTGGATGTATATAGTAAGTTTATTAACCATATTATAAAAAAATACAAAGAGACATTGTAAAAGTGAAACTAATTAACTTAGAGTTAATACTTAAAGATAAGGTTAATATAAGTACACAAACCTGTCTAAATTCTATTGGATGAGTTGTTTTAGACCCATCCCCACCTCAACATTTTAATAGTCAACTTTGTATCCATTGGAAACCGAATATGAATTTATTAAAAATTAATATTTCTATCTTTTCCAATGGTGCCCCTCACCTCTCTTATAAAAAGGGCACTCCTCCTTCTCATTTCCTCACACCTCTCAAGCCACTTGGCTCGTCCAAACTCTGCCCAACTAAGCTCCCCACATCCCTCTCCTCCTCCTTGAAGCTTACCCTTAGGCAGAAAGCATTTCAAGAAGTCCTTTGGTTCCAACCAAAGTGAGTTACCTAAATTAAAGGTAACGATTTCTCTTAAATTATTTTCATTTATTTTGCTTATCCAACCCCCAAACTCTTTTTATTTACCTTCTTTTGTAACAACACCAGTATCCTCAATATACTAGTATGTTGGTATAAGAAGGATTCAAACTACACATACACACAACTCCATCCAATGGATGATGAACATAATGTTTCTGTGGATGGCAAACTAACGCCTCACGAAACGATGATTGTTCAAATACATCTTACCGCCTCTCATGGTGGCCATTATGATGGAACTGTAATTAAATATGATATTAATGATATATATTTTATATATAATCTTCTGTAATTCCATTTTATTTCATACCATTATTCGTTTCATGTTGTATATACATACGATAATTTCATTTGAGGAAGTGCGGACTACCTCCCCCTTAAAATGATATGACTCGTTCATACCACACATGGAACGTATAAAGGATGGTATTAATGAACTTAAGTAACATATATAAAATATTATATTATACTGGAATAGTAATATACCTATGTATCATTTGGATTCGATTCTTTTAAAATAAAAATTAAATGGAAGTAGCGTTCGTGCGTACGTACGGACTACCGTCTCCACGAACGCGATGAGATTCATTCTCCATCGTATCCATTCAAGTATAATTATCATTTAATGATTTAAAAATGATGTTTAAGGACTTGATATCATTCTGGATATGAATAAGATACAACAAACATGACTTATGTAACAAAACATATAAAGAAAATGAGTAAGTTAACACCCGAAACGACGATAATACTAAGATATTATTATCAAATCAATATTAAAAGATCATATATGATATCATATTAATGTATATGATTCTTGTATAATTTAGTAACAATTATTTCACTATTATACAGGAGGTTAACCTACCCCAACCAAGGAAAAGTACAAGGTAAGGGTTTACTTTACAACCTCTTCATTATCCAAGGTTGTTTATACGTAATAATCTACTGGGATCTCTTTATCATCCACATCCATGTTTCTTAAAAATGCATTTCAAAACATTTTTACTATTTACTAGAATATGAGTTAAAGTCATTTATACCCTTTTTGACTTTTATAAGTGGTTTATAAAGGAATCTTTCGGTCGTATTCAAAACAAGGTCCTTTTTAACCTTTTCGACAGAATTGAGGTAAGAATGTGTTTTTTAACTTATACGGCGGGTGCGGTTATTTTCCGCCGTTATAAAATCGTCGAAGCTTTCCATACAAGCTTATAAGAATATTTTCAAAGAAAATGTTTTATTTTATATGGACCTTAAATTATTTCAAAATAAAAGGAGATACTTCTTTAAAAAGAATTTTGATTTCATCTATGTCAACATCCTTTGATGGATTTTAAGATTATTTGAAGTTGATTTATTATGATACAAAACTTCTATATTGTATTGAAGGTTTTGTGATATGTTTGACTGTGGATGTGCTATTTTTATACCATTCATATTTTATGGTGAAATTATTGACATTTCGTATGCTAGTTTTAATACGAATGTTTATGTTATGTTTAAACCTTTTCATATGGGAATGCATTGGACTTAATAAGTGACGGGTGGAGCCCGCTATAGCTCCTCGATGCATCCGTAGGTCTCATGAGACAAACTAGTGTCTTGGAACAAGGCCTTGACAAAATCTTATTTGTAGTCTTGGCACGAGGCCTTGGCTATGTGGTTATGATAGTCTGGCATTATTCATTCCAACATTATGAAAGTGGTTATTGATATTTCATGTGATTATTCGATTAGTAGAATATACATGTGAATAAGCAAATGGAATTATTTCATTTTACTTTTGCCATACTATGTTGAAGTTCAATTTTAAAAGGCTTTTGTTTTAGTAATTCATTGCCTTAAATGTTTATGATTATTTTGAATGTTCCGCTATATTGTTATCCTTACTGGGAATTTGAGCTCACCCCTTTTCTATGTTTTATTTTTCCCAGGTAGTGAAGAAGTAAATTTTGAATGACTTGTAGGGATATTATGAGGGGTTAATAGTGTGGATATGAAGACTTTGTTGTTGTAGTAGTTTTTCACTTTGAAATGTAATGTAAAACTTTATGATTATATCTAGTGTTTCCAAGGCTACTAAACCAATCGGTCTTTCGGGATTTGATCTTTCTTGTGATCATGCCAATGTTACGAAGTAATGCACCGACTCTGGGTAGCTGGGGTCGGGGCGTTACAGTTGGTATCAGAGGAAGTTTAGTACAAACCTTGGAAGCTAGATTTAGATAAACTCTGATTAGAGCACGTAGACCTAAGATGAACTTTGAGGATTAGTATAGAAGAACTTCCTAGAATTTTGGTATTGTAGAGATTTTGTGAGTTTTCCGAGCAATACATCCCTGTCTGGATACGAGCAGGTAGAGGCGGCTCTGGCACAGATGTACCTAGGGGTAAAACCCGAAAACACCGCTTTGAGCTAGACTCGAACGGGAACTGGTGCACGACAACGGGCCTTGCTGCACTCTTGGTTACGACACTCCCGGGGGATATGCTTAGGATAATTCTCATTTTCTTTACAAACCATTATGAAGGGTTTATGAGTATATACTTCCTCAAAGAAAACATTCTTATGATTATGGATTATATCCATAAATAGTTCAATTTATGTTAAGTGTTTTATAAGTATGGGAATATGTATTTTGATTCATAAACTGATATAGTTTATGCCATTGTTTAGAAATGGCGCCTAGTAGAAGAAATGGAAACCGTATCAATGCACGCACTCCATGTAGGGATTTGCCCTCCTGCTCAAGATAATTATAGTGGGGCTGGTGATGCAACTGGTTCCAATCAGCTAATCACCATACTGGGACAACTTACTCAGGTTATGAATAATAACCTTACCCGTATGGAGCACCCTGATCCGCAGCGTGGAGGATCAATGTTAGATCGATTCATGAGGAAACAACCACCAGCGTTCAATGGGAGTACAAATCCCTTAGTAGCTGAGCAATGGATAAATTCCCTAGAGAAAATATTTCAGGCTTTGGGGAGCAGTGAAAGGGAAAACGTTATCATGGCAGTTTACCGCCTCACTGGAGATGCTGATCAATGGTGGTCATTGATTCAAAATATGAAGGAAGATGTTGAAGTATCAAATATGGAGTGGAGGGAGTTCAAAGATCTGTTTTTAGAAAAATACTTCCCTCGCGACCATCGAGCAGATATAGAAAGGCAATTTCTCAGTCTGAGACAAAAGGAGGATGAGAATGTCACAAAGTATGAGGCTAACTTTACAAGGTTAGCGAGGTACGCTGGTGATTATATTCGCAACCCAAGAAGTAAGATTGGTCGTTTCTTTGATGGGTTAAAACCATTTCTCCGTCGAGCATTATTCTCACAATCCTTTTCATCGTACGAAGACATTGTCTCATGTGCTATCAAGACCGAAAAGGAATTCTCTAAGTCTTATGACTTTAAAGCAAAGCAAGAGAAGAAGAGACCTGCTGATCAATCTGGGAATGAAAATAAGGGGAAGAAGGGAAAGGTTGAATATCCATCTTGTGGTAAATGCGGGAAGAAACATCCTGGTACTTGCTTAAAGGGAATGGGAGTCTGTTACAAGTGTGGTGAAAAAGGCCACCAAGCTCATGATTGCAATGGGAAGAAGGAAGCTACCAACGTTCAGTGCTACAATTGCAGGGAGATGGGGAATTATGCAAATGAATGTCCTAAGCGTCAGGAGAACTTACCTCAGAAAAGGCCAAGGGATCAATGCCAGGCTTATGCTATCACTACTGCTGAGGCAGAAGCTCCGAAAGACGTGGTGGCAGGTAATTTAATGGTTTCCTCAAGTTTAGAAAATGCATTATTTGATTCTGGATCATCGCATTGTTTCATATGTTCCCAGTTTGCTAAGAAAATTAGATATTTCCAATTTGATTTAATAAGGTAGTTGTCAGTTAAAACTCCTAAGGGAAGTATCATTGCAACAAAGTTTTGTGAATCAGTCCCCATTAGAGCACATAAATTTTCTTTATCTGCTGATCTCATCGTCATACCTATGATTGAGTTTGATATAATCCTCGGTATGGATTGGCTTTCGGACTATGATGCGAAGATTTATTGTAAGAAGAAAGAGGTTACGATTCTTGATGATAATGATAAGGAACACCTTATTTTTAGAGCAGAATCGTCACCACCTAATTCTTATTTAGATCCACCCCCAGTAGCTCAACTTAATTCAATTATTGGGGAGGAAGAGAATGAAATAACTGTCGGTGAGGAAAGGAATGTTCAAATAGAGGATGTACCTATTGTGAAAGAATTTGTAGATGTTTTTCCGGAAGATTTACCTGGACATCCTCCAGAACGAGAAGTTGAGTTTTCTATTGATTTGATTCCTGGATCAAGGCCTATATCGAAGACCCCTTATAGAATGGCCACTGTAGAGTTAGTCGAACTAAAGAAACAACTAGAGGAATTGAGTAATAAGGGATTTATTCGCCCTAGTGTTTCTCCATGGGGAGCCCCTGTTCTTTTTGTTAAAAAGAAATATGGATCTATGAGGTTATGTATCGACTACAGGGAAATCAATGCTATAACGATAAAGAACAAGTATCCCCTACCTCGTATTGATGATTTATTTGACCAACTGCATGGAGCTCAATACTTTTCAAAGATTGACCTTCGATCTGGATACCATCAGTTGTGTGTGAAGAAGGAAGACATTCCGAAGACAGCATTTCGAACCAGGTACGGGCATTACGAGTTTACTGTAATGCCGTTTGGATTGACTAATGCACCCTCTGTATTCATGGATCTGATGAATAGAGTTTTCAAGGAGTATCTCGATGAATTTGTGGTGGTATTTATTGATGATATCTTGGTATACTCCAAAACCTACAAAGATCATGAAAATCACTTGCGCATTATCTTGAAGACTCTGAGGAGGCATGAATTATATGAGAAGTTTAGCAAGTGTGAATTCTGGATTCAGGAGATTTCTTTTCTTGGCCATATTGTCTCAAAAGATGGAATCTCTGTTGATCCTTCTAAGACCAAGGCAATCCAAGAATGGCCAGCACCTACGAGTATAACTGAGGTACGCAGTTTTATTGGTCTGGCAGGTTATTATCGACGTTTCGTCCAGAATTTTGCCCGATTGGCTAACCCATTAACGAAGCTCACACGTAAAGGGGTTAAATTTGTTTGGACAAAAGAGTGTGAAGAATGTTTCGAAGAACTGAAGAGAAGATTAGTCAATTCTCCTATATTGACTCTACCATCGGGGAATGATGGTTTCGTTATTTATAGTGATGCATCGAAGAAAGGACTTGGCTGTGTCCTTATGCAGAATGATAGAGTTATTGCCTATGCATCACGACAGTTGAAAATTCATGAACAAAACTATCCTACTCATGATCTTGAGTTAGCAGCTGTGATCTTTGATTTGAAGATATGGAGGCACTACCTCTATGGTGAAAAATGTGAGATTTATACTGATAACAAGAGTTTGAATTATATTTTCTCACAAAAAGAACTCAACATGAGGCAAAGGAGATGGCTTGAATTACTCAAGGATTATGATTGCACGATACACTACCACCCGGGGAAAGCAAACAAGGTGGCATATGCTTTGAGTAGAAAAGACCATGGAGTTTTGAACATGATGAGAATGGAAAGGGATCCAATTTTCATGGATCTAGTAAAGATGGACATGGGAATAACCAGGGAAGGTGAAACATCAATTCTTTTTCAAATGGTTGCCAAACCATCTTTACTAGAAAGGATTAAAAGTTCTCAGACCAATGATGAAGAATTCCAAAAGAAGATTAAAGCTGTGAATGATGGGAGATTGAGAGACTTTGTGTATGAAGATGGAATTTTGAAATTTGGGAAGAGACTTTGTGTTCCCAATATACCTGATCTAAAAAGGGAATTGCTGGATGATGCTCATAGTTCCAATTTATCTATACACCCTGGGAGCACCAAAATGTATAGAGATTTGAAGGAACATTTTTGGTGGGACAACATGAAGAGGGAGATTGCTGATTTTGTGTCAAGATGTATGGTTTGTCAACAAGTGAGAGCTGGAAGGCAACAGCCTGGAGGAGTCATGCAACCTCTTTCCATACCGGAGCGGAAATGGGACAATGTTACGATGGACTTTGTCATGGGGCTACCAAAGACTCCTAGAAGGAACGATGCAATATGGGTTATTGTTGATCGTCTTACCAAGACAGCACATTTTCTTGCTATAAGAGAAGATCTACCCCTGGAACGTCTAGAAAGACTATATATTAATGAAGTTGTGAGACTTCATGGAGTACCCCTATCGATTATTTCTGATCGTGATCCCCGTTTTACTTCAAGATTTTGGAAAAGTCTTCAGAAATCCCTGGATACTGAACTTCATTTGAGCACTGCTTACCACCCTCAGACAGACGGACAATCAGAACGGACTATTCAAACCTTAGAAGACATGTTGATATCTTGCTCACTTGACTTTCAGGGTATGTGGGATCAATATTTACCTTTGGTAGAATTTTCCTATAACAATAGCTTCCATTCGAGTATTCAGATGGCACCATATGAAGCGTTATACGGAAAGAGATGTCGTACACCAACCTGTTGGGATGACGTTGGTGAAAGAAAACTTGTAGGCCCAGAACTGGTGGAGGAAACGGTGGAAAAGGTGAAAGTAATCCAAAATCACATCAAAGCAGCTCAAAGTAGGCAGAAGAGCTATGCCGATAATCGAAGGAAGGATTTGGAATTTCAAGTCGGTGATCATGTTTTTCTGAAGGTATCTCCGTGGAAGGGAGTCATACGTTTTGGTAAGAAAGGTAAATTGAGTCCCAGGTACATCGGACCTTTCGAAATTCTAGAACGAATTGGGGTTGTAGCTTATCGATTGGCAATGCCGCCAAGTCTCTCCAAAGTTCACGATGTGTTCCACGTATCTCTATTGAGGAAATACATGCCTGATCCGACGCATGTACTCACCTATGAGGAATTAGAACTGGAACCCGATCTGTCTTATTGCGAAGAGCCCGTCAAGATTCTTGATACGAGAGAACAAGTGCTGAGAAACCGGACGACGCGTCTGGTAAAAGTTTTTTGGAGAAATCATAAGATGGAAGAGGCAACGTGGGAACCCGAGGAACTTATGATGAAGAACCACCCGAGTCTTTTTATGCAGCAATACCCTAGAAATTGCGAGGATGCAATTATTTGAAGGAGGGGAGAATGTAACACCCCAAGCTTCCACGGTACGTTTCCCTTCGAATAATGCGATAGCGTGTGTTGTACGCAACCTCGAGTTCTAACACACACCATAACTAATTAAAATAGCCGTTGTGAATAGTAATACCTACTTTTTGAAATCATATATATTTTATACTTCAAAATGGACTTCATTTTTGGATTCGGAATATTGAAATTAGCCTAGGGTGAAATTTTGGTACTTTTCGGATAACTTTTATATTTTGATGAATAGTGAAAATTACTAAATTTTAATTAAAAACAACTTTTTTAATCAAAATAATTAATAGTGATAAATTGTGAATTTGAGTGGTTTTAAAGTATATTTATAATATATTTTTACCATTAAATATAATGTTGGTCATTAGACATAATTTTACAATTAAACCGAACATAAACAAGTGTCAATCTTTTTATAGTTATTATCTCTTAAAAACACGCTTTTTGTTTTGACAGCGGGAATTAATTTTAAATTAATTTCTGCCACTTCTGTGTTTTGAATTTAGGAAAATGGATTCCATATTTGGAATCAGGATGTTCAAATTGTGTAAATAGGTAACTTTTATTTTTAGACATTTTGAATAGTTACTGTGGTAAATATTTTATTTACCATGGTTAAAGGGTAAATCCGGTAAATAAGGGTTAAAAAATAATATTATAATAATACAAAATTATCCTAAAACGTGTCCTAACCTTATTGGTGGACACATACCCGACCATGGGCATCCTTGGGTCAATTTGGGGACCCCTTGGAGCCACTTGTATGTGGTAGGGACACATTATATTAATAAAGTTAAAATAAAAATAAAAATGGCATAAGCTTACATCTTTTAGAAGAACAATTTTTACATAGGGTTATACATGTTGGATTTTCAATTATATATATTCATTAGAAAGATAAAAATATTTCCTACATAATGATATTTTATTTATAATTTTTAGACATTAAAGAATTTATTTTATTTATGACACAATGATGATGCAGTAATTACTATAATAGTGAAACATTAAAATAATTGATATTATGAATACCCAAATAAATATAATATGAAACTTTTAATGAATTAAACTAATTTTCTAGGATAATATGATATATTAGGATTGATTTAAGTGACTTTGTTCGAAGTAATCAATCTGTTATGAGTTTCACAAAAATCAACTATTGAATAGTGTCAAAATTGACATAAAAGAGTTCTTAAAACAAATATTATATTATTAATTGATATTAAATTCCTAAAAATCTAAGGTTCGGCCAAGAAACTTATATTATGATAGGTTCATCATTAATGGACCACTTGGGGGTCGCTTGGATGTATATAGTAAGTTTATTAACCATATTATATAAAAATACAAAGAGACATTGTAAAAGTGAAACTAATTAACTTAGAGTTAATACTTAAAGATAAGGTTAATATAAGTACCCAAACCTGTCTAAATTATATTGGATGAGTTGTTTTCGACCCATCCCCACCTCAACATTTGAATAGTCAACTTTGGATCCATTGGAAACCGAATATGAATTTATTATAAATTAATATTTCTAGCTTTTCCAATGGTGCCCCTCACCCCTCTTATAAAAAGGGCACTCCTCCTTCTCATTTCCTCACACCTCTCAAGCCACTTGGCTCGTCCAAAATCTGCCCAACTAAGCTCCCCACATCCCTCTCCTCCTCCTTGAAGCTTACCCTTAGGCAGAAAGCATTTCAATAATTCCTTTGGTTCCAACCAAAGTGAGTTACCTAAATTAAAGGTAACGATTTCTCTTAAATTCTTTTCATTTATTTTGCTTCTCCAACCCCCAAACTCTTTTTATTTACTTTCTTTTGTAACAACACCAGTATCCTCAATATACTAGTATGTTTTTATAAGACGGATTCAAACTACACATACACACAACTCCATCTAATGGATGATGAACATAATGTTTCTGTGGATGACAAACTAACGCCTCACGAAACGATGATTGTTCAAATACATCTTACCGCCTCTCATGGTGGCCATTATGATGGAACTGTAATTAAATATGATATTAATGATATATATTTTATATATAATCTTCTGTAATTCCATTTTATTTCATACCATTATTCGTTTCATGTTGTATATACATACGATAATTTCATTTGAGGAAGTGCGGACTACCGCCCCCTTAAAATGATATGACTCATTCATACCACACATGGAACGTATAAAGGATGGTGTTAATGAACTTAAGTAACATATATAAAATATTATATTATACTGGAATAGTAATATACCTATGTATCATTTGGATTCGATTCTTTTAAAATAAAAATTAAATGGAAGTAGCGTTCGTGCGTACGTACGGACTACCGTCTCCACGAACGCGATGAGATTCATTCTCCATCGTATCCATTCAAGTATAATTATCATTTAATGATTTAAAAATGATGTTTGAGGACTTGATATCATTCTGGATATGAATAAGATACAACAAACATGACTTATGTAACAAAACATATAAAGAAAATGAGTAAGTTAACACTCGAAACGACGATAATACTAAGATATTATTATCAAATCAATATTAAAAGATCATATATGATATCATATTAATGTATATGATTCTTGTATAATTTAGTAACAATTATTTCACTAATATACAGGAGGTTAACCTACCCCAACCAAGGAAAAGTACAAGGTAAGGGTTTACTTTACAACCTCTTCATTATCCAAGGCTGTTTATACGTAATAATCTACTGGGATCTCTTTATCATCCACATCCATGTTTCTTAAAAATGCATTTCAAAAAATTTTTACTATTTACTAGAATATGAGTTAAAGTCATTTATACCCTTTTTGACTTTTATAAGTGGTTTATAAAAGAATCTTTCGGTCGTATTCAAAACAAGGTCCTTTTTAACCTTTTCGACAGAATTGAGGTAAGAATGTTTTTTTTAACTTATACGGCGGGTGCGGTTATTTTCCGCCGTTATAAAATCGTCAAAGCTTTCCATACAAGCTTATAAGAATATTTTCAAAGAAAATGTTTTATTTTATATGGACCTTAAATGATTTCAAAATAAAAGGAGATACTTCTTTAAAAAGAATTTTGATTTCATCTATGTCAACATCCTTTGATGGATTTTAAGATTATTTGAAGTTGATTTATTATGATACAAAACTTATATATTGTATTGAAGGTTTTGTGATATGTTTGACTGTGGATGTGCTATTTTTATACCATTCATAGTTTATGGTGAAATTATTGACATTTCGTATGCTAGTTTTAATACGAATGTTTATGTTATGTTTAAACCTTTTCATATGGGAATGCATTAGACTTAATAAGTGACGGGTGGAGCCCGCTATAGCTCCTCGATGCATCGGTAGGTCTCATGAGACAAACTAGTGTCTTGGAACAAGGCCTTGACAAAATCTTATTTGTAGTCTTGGCACGAGGCCTAGGCTATGTGGTTATGATAGTCTGGCATTATGCATTCCAACATTATGAAAGTGGTTATTGATATTGCATGTGATTATTCAATTAGTAGAATATCCATGTGAATAAGTAAATGGCATTATTTCATTTTACTTTTGCCATACAATGTTGAAGTTCAATTTTAAAAGGCTTTTGTTTTAGTAATTCATTGCCTTAAATGTTTATGATTATTTTGAATGTTCCGCTATATTGTTATCCTTACTGGGAATTTGAGCTCACCCCTTTTCTATGATTTATTTTTCCCAGGTAGTGAAGAAGTAAATTATGAATGACTTGCAGGGATATTATGAGGGGTTAATAGTGTGGATATGAAGACTTTGTTGTTGTAGTAGTTTTTCACTTTGAAATGTAATGTAAAACTTTATGATTATATCTAGTGTTTCCAAGGCTACTAAACCAATCGGTCTTTCGGGATTTGATCTTTCTTGTGATCATGCCAATGTTACGAAGTAATGCACTGACTCTGGGTAGCTGGGGTCGGGGCGTTACAGTTGGTATCAGAGGAAGTTTAGTACAAACCATGGAAGCTAGATTTAGATAAACTCTTATTAGAGCACGTAGACCTAAGATGAACTTTGAGGATTAGTATAGAAGAACTTCCTAGAATTTTGGTATTGTAGAGATTTTGTGAGGTTTCCGAGCAATACATCCCTGTCTGGATACGAGCAGGTAGAGGCGGCTCTGGCACAGATGTACCTAGGGGTAAAACCCGAAAACACCGCTTTGAGCTAGACTCGAACGGGAACTGGTGCACGACAACGGGCCTTGCTGCACTCTTGGTTACGACACTCCCGGGGGATATGCTTAGGATAATTCTCATTTTCTTTACAAACCATTATGAAGGGTTTATGAGTATATACTTCCTCAAAGAAAACATTCTTATGATTATGGATTATATCCATAAATAGTTCAATTTATGTTAAGTGTTTTATAAGTATGGGATTATGTATTTTGATTCATAAACTGATATAGTTTATGCCATTGTTTAGAAATGGCGCCTAGTGGAAGAAATGGAAACCGTATCAATGCACGCACTCCATGTAGGGATTGCCCTCCTGCTCAAGATAATTATAGTGGGGCTGGTGATGCAACTGGTGCCGATCAGCTAATCACCATACTGGGACAACTTACTCAGGTTATGAATAATAACCTTACCTGTATGGAGCACCCTGATCCGCAGCGTGGAGGATCAATGTTAGATCGATTCATGAGACAACAACCACCAACGTTCAATAGGAGTACAAATCCCTTAGTAGCTGAGCAATGGATAAATTCCCTAGAGAAAATATTTCAGGCTTTGGGGAGCAGTGAAAGGGAAAAAGTTATCATGGAAGTTTACCGCCTCACTGGAGATGCTGATCAATGGTGGTCATTGATTCAAAATATGAAGGAAGATGATGAAGTATCAAATATGGAGTGGAGGGAGTTCAAAGATCTGTTTTTAGAAAAATACTTCCCTCGCGACCATCGAGCAGATATGGAAAGGCAATTTCTCAGTCTGAGACAAAAGGAGGATGAGAATGTCACAAAGTATGAGGCTAACTTTACAAGGTTAGCGAGGTACGCTGGTGATTATATTCGCAACCCAAGAAGTAAGATTGATCGTTTCTTTGATGGGTTAAAACCATTTCTCCGTCGAGCATTAGTCTCACAATCCTTTTCATCGTACGAAGACATTGTCTCTTGTGCTATCAAGACCGAAAAGGAATTCTCTAAGTCTTATGACTTTAAAGCAAAGCAAGAGAAGAAGAGACCTGCTGATCAATCTGGGAATGGAAATAAGGGGAAGAAGGGAAAGGTTGAATATCCATCTTGTGGTAAATGCGGGAAGAAACATCCTGGTACTTGCTTAAAGGGAATGGGAGTCTGTTACAAGTGTGGTGAAAAAGGCCACCAAGCTCATGATTGCAAGGGGAAGAAGGAAGCTACCAACGTTTAGTGCTACAATTGCAGGGAGATGGGGCATTATGCAAATGCATGTCCTAAGCATCAGGAGAACTTACCTCAGAAAAGGCCAAGGGATCAAGGCCAGGCTTATGCTATCACTACTGCTGAGGTAGAAGCTCCGAAAGACGTGGTGGCAGGTAATTTAATGGTTTCCTCAAGTTTAGCAAATGCATTATTTGATTCTGGATCATCGCATTGTTTCATATCTTCCCAGTTTGCTAAGAAAATTAGATATTTCCAATTTGATTTAATAAGGGAGTTGTCAGTTAAAACTCCTAAGGGAAGTATCATTGCAACAAAGTTTTGTGAATCAGTCCCCATTAGAGCACATAAATTTTCTTTATCTGCTGATCTCATCGTCATACCTATGATTGAGTTTGATATAATCCTCGGTATGGATTGGCTTTCGGACTATGATGCGAAGATTTATTGTAAGAAGAAAGAGGTTACGATTCTTGATGATAATGATAAGGAACACCTTATTTTTAGAGCAGAATCGTCACCACCTAATTCTTATTTAGATCCACCCCCAGTAGCTCAACTTAATTCAATTATTGGGGAGGAAGACAATGAAATAACTGTCGGTGAGGAAAGGAATGTTCAAATAGAGGATGTACCTGTTGTGAAAGAATTTGTAGATGTTTTTCCGGAAGATTTACCTGGACATCCTCCAGAACGAGAAGTTGAGTTTTCTATTGATTTGATTCCTGGATCAAGGCCTATATCGAAGACCCCTTATAGAATGGCCACTGTAGAGTTAGTCGAACTAAAGAAACAACTAGAGGAATTGAGTAATAAGGGATTTATTCGCCCTAGTGTTTCTCCATGGGGATCCCCTGTTCTTTTTGTTAAAAAGAAAGATGGATCTATGAGGTTATGTATCGACTACAGGGAAATCAATGCTATAACGATAAAGAACAAGTATCCCCTACCTCGTATTGATGATTTATTTGACCAACTGCATGGAGCTCAATACTTTTCAAAGATTGACCATCGATCTGGATACCATCAGTTGTGTGTGAAGAAGGAAGACATTCCGAAGACAGCATTTCGAACCAGGTACGGGCATTACGAGTTTACTGTAATGCCGTTTGGATTGACTAATGCACCCTCTGTATTCATGGATCTGATGAATAGAGTTTTCAAGGAGTATCTCGATGAATTTGTGGTGGTATTTATTGATGATATCTTGGTATACTCCAAAACCTACGAAGATCATGAAAATCACTTGCGCATTATCTTGAAGACTCTGAGGAGGCATGAATTATATGGGAAGTTTAGCAAGTGTGAATTCTGGCTTCAGGAGATTTGTTTTCTTGGCCATATTTTCTCAAAAGATGGAATCTCTGTTGATCCTTCTAAGACCAAGGCAATCCAAGAATGGCCAGCACCTACGAGTATAACTGAGGTACGCAGTTTTATTGGTCTGGCAGGTTATTATCGACGTTTCGTCCAGAATTTTGCCCGATTGGCTAACCCATTAACGAAGCTCACACGTAAAGGGGTTAAATTTGTTTGGACAAAAGAGTGTGAAGAATGTTTCGAAGAACTGAAGAGAAGATTAGTCAATGCTCCTATATTGACTCTACCATCGGGGAATGATGGGTTCGTTATTTATAGTGATGCATCGAAGAAAGGACTTGGCTGTGTCCTTATGCAGAATGATAGAGTTATTGCCTATGCATCACGACAGTTGAAAATTCATGAACAAAACTATCCTACTCATGATCTTGAGTTAGCAGCTGTGATCTTTGCTTTGAAGATATGGATGCACTACCTCTATGGTGAAAAATGTGAGATTTATACTGATCACAAGAGTTTGAAGTATATTTTCTCACAAAAAGAACTCAACATGAGGCAAAGGAGATGGCTTGAATTACTCAAGGATTATGATTGCACGATACACTACCACCCGGGGAAAGCAAACAAGGTGGCATATGCTTTGAGTAGAAAAGACCATGGAGTTTTGACCATGATGAGAATGGAAAGGGATCCAATTTTCATGGATCTAGTGAAGATGGACATGGGAATAACCAGGGAAGGTGAAACATCAATGCTTTTTCAAATGGTTGCCAAACCATCTTTACTAGAAAGGATTAAGAGTTCTCAGACCAATGATGAAGAATTCCAAAAGAAGATTAAGGCTGTGAATGATGGGAGATTGAGAGACTTTGTGTATGAAGATGGAATTTTGAAATTCGGGAAGAGACTTTGTGTTCCCAATATACCTGATCTAAAAAGGGAATTGCTGGATGATGCTCATAGTTCCAATTTATCAATACACCCTGGGAGCACCAAAATGTATAGAGATTTGAAGGAACATTTTTGGTGGGACAACATGAAGAGGGAGATTGCTGATTTTGTGTCAAGATGAATGGTTTGTCAACAAGTGAAAGCTGGAAGGCAACAGCCTGGAGGAGTCATGCAACCTCTTTCCATACCGGAGTGGAAATGGGACAATGTTACGATGGACTTTGTCATGGGGCTACCAAAGACTCCTAGAAGGAATGATGCAATATGGGTTATTGTTGATCGTCTTACCAAGACAGCACATTTTCTTGCTATAAGAGAAGATCTACCCCTGGAACGTCTAGCAAGACTATATATTAATGAAGTTGTGAGACTTCATGGAGTACCCCTATCGATTATTTCTGATCGTGATCCCCGTTTTACTTCAAGATTCTGGAAAAGTCTTCAGAAATCCCTGGATACTGAACTTCATTTGAGCACTGCTTACCACCCTCAGACAGACGGACAATCAGAACGGACTATTCAAACCTTAGAAGACATGTTGAGATCTTTCTCACTTGACTTTCAGGGTATGTGGGATCAATATTTACCTTTGGTAGAATTTTCCTATAACAATAGCTTCCATTCGAGTATTCAGATGGCACCATATGAAGCGTTATACGGAAAGAGATGTCGTACACCAACCTGTTGGGATGACGTTGGTGAAAGAAAACTTGTAGGCCCAGAACTGGTGGAGGAAACGGTGGAAAAGGTGAAAGTAATCCAAAATCACATCAAAGCAGCTCAAAGTAGGCAGAAGAGCTATGCCGATAATCGAAGGAAGGATTTGGAATTTCAAGTCGGTGATCATGTTTTTCTAAAGGTATCTCCGTGGAAGGGAGTTATACGTTTTGGTAAGAAAGGTAAATTGAGTCCCAGGTACATCGGACCTTTCGAAATTCTAGAAC
The DNA here is from genome assembly GCA_963277665.1 of Viscum album. NCBI lineage: Eukaryota > Viridiplantae > Streptophyta > Magnoliopsida > Santalales > Viscaceae > Viscum > Viscum album. Next base: position 2,052,404,165 of record OY728153.1, on the reverse strand, counting down.
GAATTGGGGTTGTAGCTTATCGATTGGCAATGCCGCCAAGTCTCTCCAAAGTTCACGATGTGTTCCACGTATCTCTATTGAGGAAATACATGCCTGATCCAACGCATGTACTCACCTATGAGGAATTAGAACTGGAACCTGATCTGTCTTATTGCGAAGAGCCCGTCAAGATTCTTGATACGAGAGAACAAGTGCTGAGAAACCGGACGACGCGTCTGGTAAAAGTTTTTTGGAGAAATCATAAGATGGAAGAGGCAACGTGGGAACCCGAGGAACTTATGATGAAGAACCACCCGAGTCTTTTTATGCAGTAATACCCTAGAAATTGCGAGGACGCAATTATTTGAAGGAGGGGAGAATGTAACACCCCAAGCTTCCACGGTACGTTTATCTTCGAATAATGCGATAGCGTGTGTTGTACGCAACCTCGAGTTCTAACACACACCACAACTAATTAAACTAGCCGTTGTGAATAGTAATACCTACTTTTTGAAATCATATATATTTTATACTTCAAAATGGACTTCATTTTTGGATTCGGAATATTGAAATTAGCCTAGGGTGAAATTTTGGTACTTTTCGGATAACTTTTATATTTTGATGAATAGTGAAAATTACTAAATTTTAATTAAAAACAACTTTTTTAATCAAAATAATTAATAGTGATAAATTGTGAATTTGAGTGGTTTTAAAGTATATTTAGAATATATTTTTACCATTTAATATAATGTTGGTCATTAGACATAATTTTACAATTAAACCGAACATAAACAAGTGTCAATCTTTTTATAGTTATTATCTCTTAAAAACACGCTTTTTGTTTTGACAGCGGGAATTAATTTTAAATTAATTTCTACCACTTCTGTGTTTTGAATTTAGGAAAATGGATTCCATATTTGGAATCAGGATGTTCAAATTTTGTAAATAGGTAACTTTTATTTTTAGACATTTTGAATAGTTACTGTGGTAAATATTTTATTTACCATGGTTAAAGGGTAAGTCCGGTAAATAAGGGTTAAAAAATAATATTATAATAATACAAAATTACCCTAAAACGTGTCCTAACCTTATTGGTGGACACATACCCGACCCTGGGCATCCTTGGGTCAATTTGGGGACCCCTTGGAGCCACTTGTATGTGGTAGGGACACATTATATTAATAAAGTTAAAATAAAAATAAAAATGGCATAAGCTTACATCTTTTAGAAGAACAATTTTTACATAGGGTTATACATGTTGGATTTTCGATTATAAATATTCATTAGAAAGATAAAAATATTTACTACATAATGATATTTTATTTATAATTTTTAGACATTAAATAATTTATTTTATTTATGACACAATGATGATGCAGTAATTACTATAATAGTGAACAATTAAAATAATTGATATTATGAATACCCAAATAAATATAATATGAAACTTTTAATGAATTAAACTAATTTTATAGGATAATATGATATATTAGGATTGATTTAAGTGACTTTGTTCGAAGTAATCAATCTGTTATGAGTTTCACAAAAATCAACTATTGAATAGTGTCAAAATTGACATAAAAGAGTTCTTAAAACAAATATTATATTATTAATTGATATTAAATTCCTAAAAATCTAAGGTTCGGCCAAGAAACTTATATTATGATAGGTTCATCATTAATGGACCACTTGGGGGTCGCTTGGATGTATATAGTAAGTTTATTAACCATATTATATAAAAATACAAAGAGACATTGTAAAAGTGAAACTAATTAACTTAGAGTTAATACTTAAATATAAGGTTAATATAAGTACCCAAACCTGTCTAAATTCTATTGGATGAGTTATTTTCGACCCATCCCCACCTCAACATTTGAATAGTCAACTTTGGATCCATTGGAAACCGAATATGAATTTATTATAAATTAATATTTCTAGCTTTTCCAATGGTGCCCCTCACCCCTCTTATAAAAAGGGCACTCCTCCTTCTCATTTCCTCACACCTCTCAAGACACTTGGCTCATCCAAACTCTGCCCAACTAAGCTCCCCACATCCCTCTCCTCCTCCTTGAAGCATACCCTTAGGCAGAAAGCATTTCAAGAAGTCCTTTGGTTCCAACCAAAGTGAGTTACCTAAATTAAAGGTAACGATTTCTCTTAAATTATTTTCATTTATTTTGCTTCTCCAACCCCCAAACTCTTTTTATTTCCTTTCTTTTGTAACAACACCAGTATCCTCAATATACTATGATGTTGTTATAAGAAGGATTCAAACTACACATACACACAACTCCATCTAATGGATGATGAACATAATGTTTCTGTGGATGGCAAACTAACGCCTCACGAAACGATGATTGTTCAAATACATCTTACCGCCTCTCATGGTGGCCATTATGATGGAACTGTAATTAAATATGATATTAATGATATATATTTTATATATAAGCTTCTGTAATTCCATTTTATTTCATACCATTATTCGTTTCATGTTGTATATACATACGATAATTTCATTTGAGGAAGTGCGGACTACCGCCCCCTTAAAATGATATGACTCGTTCATACCACACATGGAACGTATAAAGGATGGTGTTAATGAACTTAAGTAACATATATAAAATATTATATTATACTGGAATAGTAATATACCTATGTATAATTTGGATTTGATTCTTTTAAAATAAAAATTAAATGGAAGTAGCGTTCGTGCGTACGTACGGACTACCGTCTCCACGAACGCGATGAGATTCATTCTCCATCGTATCCATTCAAGTATAATTATCATTTAATTATTTAAAAATGATGTTTAAGGACTTGATATCATTCTGGATATGAATAAGATACAACAAACATGACTTATGTAACAAAACATATAAAGAAAATGAGTAAGTTAACACCCGAAACGACGATAATACTAAGATATTATTATCAAATCAATATTAAAAGATCATATATGATATCATATTAATGTATATGATTCTTGTATAATTTAGTAACAATTATTTCACTATTATACAGGAGGTTAACCTACCCCAACCAAGGAAAAGTACAAGGTAAGGGTTTACTTTACTACCTCTTCATTATCCAAGGTTGTTTATACGTAATAATCTACTAGGATCTCTTTATCATCCACATCCATGTTTCTTAAAAATGCATTTCAAAACATTTTTACTATTTACTAGAATATGAGTTAAAGTCATTTATACCCTTTTTGACTTTTATAAGTGGTTTATAAAGGAATCTTTCGGTCGTATTCAAAACAAGGTCCTTTTTAATCTTTTCGACAGAATTGAGGTAAGAATGTTTTTTTTAACTTATACGGCGGGTGCGGTTATTTTCCGCCGTTATAAAATCGTCGAAGCTTTCCATACAAGCTTATAAGAATATTTTCAAAGAAAATGTTTTATTTTATATGGACCTTAAATGATTTCAAAATAAAAGGAGATACTTATTTAAAAAGAATTTTGATTTCATCTATGTCAACATCCTTTGATGGATTTGAAGATTATTTGAAGTTGATTTATTATGATACAAAACTTCTATATTGTATTGAAGGTTTTGTGATATGTTTGACTGTGGATGTGCTATTTTTATACCATTCATAGTTTATGGTGAAATTATTGACATTTCGTATGCTAGTTTTAATACGAATGTTTATGTTATGTTTAAACCTTTTCATATGGGAATGCATTGGACTTAATAAGTGACGGGTGGAGCCCGCTATAGCTCCTCGATGCATCGGTAGGTCTCATGAGACAAACTAGTGTCTTGGCACAAGGCCTTGACAAAATCTTATTTGTAGTCTTGGCACGAGGCCTTGGCTATGTGGTTATGATAGTCTGGCATTATGCATTCCAACATTATGAAAGTGGTTATTGATATTGCATGTGATTATTCGATTAGTAGAATATCCATGTGAATAAGTAAATGGAATTATTTCATTTTACTTTTGCCATACTATGTTGAAGTTCAATTTTAAAAGGCTTTTGTTTTAGTAATTCATTGCCTTAAATATTTATGATTATTTTGAATGTTCCGCTATATTGTTATCCTTACTGGGCATTTGAGCTCACCCCTTTTCTATGTTTTATTTTTCCCAGGTAGTGAAGAAGTAAATTATGAATGACTTGCAGGGATATTATGAGTGGTTAATAGTGTGGATATGAAGACTTTGTTGTTGTAGTAGTTTTTCACTTTGAAATGTAATGTAAAACTTTATGATTATATCTAGTGTTTCCAAGGCTACTAAACCAATCGGTCTTTCGGGATTTGATCTTTCTTGTGATCATGCCAATGTTATGTAATAATGCATCGACTCTAGGTAGCTGGGGTCGGGGCGTTACATTATTGACCATGGGGAGCTAGAAGTTGATGATGGGGTGACTTTTGCGGAGGTTCCGGTGGAGATCGAGGACCGCCAGGAGCGGGTCCTACATGGACGGTCGATTCCTCTTGTGTGCATCAGATGGCAGCATGAGAATCTCCAAGAGAGCACTTGGGAGCGGGAGGCTCAGATTCATGCTCAGTACCCACATTTGTTTCCCTAGTTTTCGATGTATCTTTATGGGGACGTAAAGCCCTGAGGTGGGATTAATGTAAAGACCCGTAAAATTCAAGGAATTATTTTCCATTAATTTTCATTGGAATTTTACTAGAACACAGTTTCTGACGGAACATGATTCTGAGGCCCGATGTGCCCGAAATTCCTATCCGAAGTTTAGCTCAGGTACATTCAGTGAACAAACGAGCGGGAAATTCTATCTTTTGAACCGATGCTCGGAAGAGAATTCCGAGGGCACCGATGAAACCGTAGCACCGGTAATTTCTTAGGAACGCCATTTCCGGAGTTGCGTTTGTTGTACCCCACACTCTTTGATTTTCATGATCACAATCACTTTAATATGTGTTTAACATTGTGTTTAAGTGTTGTGGATGATAGGCAAAAGATTTCCAAAGGATTGGCCCAAGAATGGACAAGAAATGGACTGAAATTCAGTCCACCGGCCAACCGGTGGAACACCAGCGGCCAGCCGGTGGCACCTGCACTCAAAGGGAAGCTACTGCCTCCCCACCGGTCGACCGGTGGCTCTGTCACCGGTCGACCTGTGGCACCCAGCACAAATAGTGAGACCTACTGTCTTTCCACCGGCCAGCCGGTGGCTCCTCCACCGGTCGACCGGTGGGGCCTGGACCAACCTCCTTCTCAACATCCAAGGCACCGGCCAACCGGTGGCCCATCCACCGGTCAGCCGGTGGAGCCAAGTCTCGAAATCTCCCAATTTCCTCAAGCACCGGCCAGCCGGTGGGACTGTACCGGCCAGCCGGTGGAGCCAGTCAAACTAGCCGTTGCAGTTTGACCAGGCTGGCCCACTTGGCTCCCAACGGCTCTTTTAGCCTCTCCAACGGCTCCGAAGCCTCCCCAAGGGTTCTATGCCTATAAATAAAGGCCAAGGAAGCCCTGGACACCAACCAGAACGATACGGAAGCCCACGGACACCTTGTTGATCATTTGGCGTACCTCCGGTGCATTCCTCCAAGGGAACCCCAAGTGCTCCATCCAATTCCACATTCAAGAGCACCCTCAAGAAGCTTGGGAGAGCACGCTACATCAGCTCCATCATCCAATTGGCGCCCAAGTCTTCCTCCAATACGGTTTTTATTTTATATTCATTTTGAGCTTTAAAATTGGGTTTGTGCCTACAAACCCCAACCCTTTTCTCATCCCCCTTTCTTTTGGGTTTCACACCACCACAAAGGTGTGAAGAGGTTTCTTCAAGCCTTTCCTTTTAAAAGGCTTGTGTTTCGGTGAGCTAGCCTTCACCCGTTAAAAAGGCTAGTGGGTTCTTGCTATTCCATTGAAAGCAAGTGGGTTCTTGCTAAACCAATAAAAGCAAGCTGTAATAGGTCCTAGTGCTACCTCAAAGCCTAGTGGGTTTCTTGCTAGAACCATTGAAAAGCAAGCGGTAGGAATCTCTCAACGGTTGAGTTGGGAGCGGAGACGTAGGCCGGGTTTTGGCCGAACTCCGTTATCAATTTCTTGTGTGATTGCCTCTTTATTTCCGCTGCATTTTACTTTGATTTTTAATTTGTTAATCAATTTTTTAAAAGGCAATTCACCCCCCCTCTTGCCATCATTTCCCTCTTGGGGTGTTCTTCCGAACTAACAATTGGTATCAGAGGGTGGTTGGTCTCGGGACCGGTGTGGGCTTGGGGGGGGGGATGTTGTGTCCTGGGCCCAGGATTGTTGGGCCCCCGCCAGGATTGTTGGCGCCTGTGCCCCGGTAACCAATCCCACATCGGTTGTGGAGGGAGATTGGTGGGTTCTTGAAATTCCCGTGCCTACCTTCCCCTCAGCAACGCGTTTTAAAGCCGTGAGGCCTGGGATAGCAACTGGGCCAGAGCGGACAATATTGCTGGGCCGAGGGATCCGATCCATCAGCGTTTACACAAGAGAAGTTGTTAATTTATGTGGAAGGTAAAATAAAATTTATGCAACAATTTTATTTTTACATTAAGTGGTTTAAGATTTGGGTGGAAGTTGGGTAACTACCCAACTTCTCAAGGGAGGTTATGAGGGTGGTGGGTCCACAAGAACTGTTGGAACCATGGTCTTCTATGCATTATTTGGATTATGGTTTGTGTTTGTTGTCAATCATCAATGGGTTTTCGGATCATGTACCAGCAAAGAGATCATACCGTTCAAGCAGACAATAGTATTGAAGGTGGCGCCGTTTTCCAGTGTTTGCCAAATTTTTGGGGTCCAAAATCTGGAATTTGGTGAGCATCGCGAAAATAGGATTTCCATGAAGGTCATGTTTTAATATGGAAAAGGCATGAATTTCGCGAAGATGGGATGCATGGACTGTATTTCGCGAAGACCAGAAGAATGGAGACGGTGAGTCTTTGAGAGTACGTCAAGCTTCACGAACGGCAGAGGCTGAAGCACATCGCGGCGGAGAAGGGCTTCGCGAGGGAGCTTCGCGGCGAAGGCGTGAAGGTATGTTAACAGTGATTCTTTGCGACTACGTAAAGCTTCGCGAATGGCAGAGTGCCATGGTGCTTCGCGAATTGAACAGATTTCTGGCGGAATCTTTGGAGCTTCGCGATTTGAGATGACGTGGCGTTGACTTCGCGCGGAAGGGTCGAGGGTCGGTGTAATCGCCTATAAATAGAGGCCGACCCCCTCAAGAGAAGTAGAGAGAATTTCAGAGAAATTCCTTTGCTCTCGGTTCGCAAAGGTCTCTCGCGAAGGCAGTGTGCTTCGCAAAAGAGGAGCTTCGCGGCAGCTATTCTAGCTCCGCGAAAGATGTGTGACCCACGTTGGCTCAGTGAGCTTCGCGAAGAGGTAGGAGCTTAGCGATAGCCAAGCATTGCGAAGGCTGGATCATCGCGAGAGTGCTTCACGATTGAGCTTCGCGATTGAGCTTCGCGAAATAGAAGGGGATCCGCGAAGGCTTGTTTGAGCTTTGTAATATTGGGAGCCTCACGAAGTAGGGTACTTTGCGACGGCCTTTTACAAAGGCTGTTTTCCCTGTGGACAAGGGAAAAGGGGATATTTTTCAGTGGTTGGAATTTGGATCTTAACAGAGCATTAAAAATAGGACTCTGATGCAAGCAAAGTCTCATGCTGAACAAGAGACAATGAACTTTGTGACTATCAATTGAAAAGACCTTCACGTCTATAAACTGAGTGTGACTTCACCAACGGTAGTGAGCCAGGGGGAGTCAACGGGAGTGACCCGAGGGAAGCAGTGAGCTTTCCCTGAACCTTTGTAAAGGAAGTGAGCCTAGGACAGAGTGACTGTGCCCGAACTTTTGTATTCTCCAGCTAGTGAAGCATAGTGGATTTTGGTACGACCGACAACTTGTCGGAGTATGCTCCTTGGACGTAGCCCTTAGTGGTGAACCAAGTAAAAAGGGCCATGTCTTCTCTGTGCATGTGCATGTTTGCTTTTTGATCTTTTTGATCATACAGGTTCAACAAGTTCCTACCAACGTGGGAACAAGATCTACCACAACTTTAAGAAGAAAAATTTGTCTCCCTGATTCACCCCTCCCCTCTCAGGGTGTCCCGGGGTCCTTCAAGAAACCCACCCCTTCACAATATTAAACCCCCTCAATTCACCATTATGGATGACAACTTGTCATGAATTAATTAAGTGGAATTAATTCAAAGTCTTGAAATTCAAAATTTTATGTTATGTTAATAAAATAAGAGATGAACTTATTTTATTTGTGGTTGGAACCTTGTTGTGTGAACTTTGGGAGAAAAGCCAAGGAACTTGAGGAACTTCTTCGTCTTCGAAGAAGAACGCGAAGAACACATCGGTCTCCGATGAAGAACGCTGAGTTCTCGGAAACCGATTACACGACGTCGTGAACCGCGACACTGTCAACGACTTCTTCCACAATGTCTCTTCCCACGACGAATCCTCGTTCAACGAACCTCCGTTCAAGCTCGCACGAGGTAGGGGTTTATGCGATTTCTTTTCGTGATTTACTCCCATTCATTATCCACATATAATTGGACCACATGATATCAATTAATGTGAGGAGGCCAGACCGCACAAATACGGCCGACCCCCCTCTCTTTTATTTTCTTGTTGTTGTCATATGACGGGAAGTGACGCGGTGTCATCATACCGTCTGGGAACGAACGAAAAGAATGCGCGATGTCGACACGCCGCATTTTTAAAAATATGAACTAAGTCGCGGGGCCGTCGTGCCGTTCCGGAGAACCGCAAAAGCACCGCGGCCGAAGCGGGGCCGCGGCGGAGGGGTGCGGCGCCGATGCACCGCACCAGATGAATGAAGTCTGCGGCCGGTACCGGGCCGTGGCGGAGCGTGGGAACCGGCGGCCGGAAACCGGGCCGCCGGTGTCAGAGCAAGGAGGGGACCGGCCGACGCCGGTCCCGTGGCGGCAGAAACCGGCCGGCCGTGGCGGGCCGACCGGACAGGAGGGAAGTCGGGGGTTCAAACCCCCGGCCGGCCAGCTAGCGGCCCCCATTAAGGTGGGCAGTGGTTACAAAACGCGGGGGGGGGGGGCAGTGTTCCCCCCCGCCGCAAACCGAACGGCTCGACCGTTTGGCCGAGCCAGGTGGCACCACGCGCCGGGCCGGGCCGTCGACTTTGATGGATTCCTCTTAGTTAGATGGATCTTTTGGCTTACTCTGCCCGAGGTTTGGATGCAAGTGGAGTACGGTCGGGTTAGTTTTTACTTAAAAACCAACCGGGCCCCTAGGATGAAAAAGCCAATAACTCTCAGACTGGGCGTCCGATTGATGCGCTGTCTACGACGTTGAGTTCATGTTGATGATACAGAACTTTTGGATACATCAAATCCGGACTATGTGTCAATTGATGTATCAGCCTCTCGGCTCGTGGAGCAGACCCTCCCGAACGAGCTTTCTGTGTGCGGGAAACCTAGAGCTGGATGCGTTTGCGACTATGACGACGACGACGACTGTACAGAGATCCTCAGGGGATTCGATGGCGATGACTACAACACTCAGCAATCTTATGTGGATCAGTGCTACCAATCCTGTGTGGGTCTGATCTTGTGTGGGTCAGCGCTCAACGGTTCTGTGTGAGCCAACACCTACAGATCCTGTGTGGGTCTGATCCTGTGTGGTTCTTTTCGGGGGTTAGTTACCTATCGATCCTTTTTGGGCCAGATCCTTTGTGGGTCATTGTAGGGGTTAGTACATATCAATCCTTTTTGGGTCCAACGGCTTAGATGAATCAGTGACAATATCTGATCATCTCTATCGTCATACTAAGAAGTATACCTGTGAGAGGTGAATCCTGTTTTTCTTTCCTTTGTGGATTGTGTTGTGCTATCCTGTGTGGATTACGTTTTTCTTTCCTTTGTGGATTGTGTTGAGCTATCCTGTGTGGATTACATTTTTCCTTCCTATGTGGTCTGAGTTTTACTTGGGCTCGAATATTGGAGCCGAATGAGAATTGATGACTTAGTTATATGTATGGGCATATACCTAAGTAGTGTCAGATGATACTTTGTGATTGTATACTTCCTTTGTGGATTATCCTTTTTGGATTCTGGGAGACCTACGGGGGTCTCGGGGTCCCTACTGAGTATCTTATACTCACCCCTACACGGGCTATGCCCGCACTACGTTATGTTGGTTGCAGATGATGGACATCATTGATCGTGGTTGAGGCTTGTGGAGCAGGACATTACCTAGAGGTGGTCCACTGGGCGGGACGTACTCGGAGCGGACAACTGGACCCGAGGAGCTGTGGAGGCTATCTGTACCCACCCTACAGGTGGGACTTCCAGTGGACGACTCGACGTAGCAGCTCTACTTTGGAGTTGCTGTTTTCCCTTTCCAGTTGTACTTTAATTTCAGTTTGGGTTTGTATACTGGCCCACTTACTTTTCCACACATACTATTGTACTCTGTTTTTACTTAGTGTTTACTTCTACTGCTTGCTTGCTCTGTGGTGTTTGTTTACTTTACAAAGGTAATGCCTTCCCTTTTTACCAGGATTTATGCCTTGGTGCTAGTCGCCAGCCCCTGGCCTATGGAAGGCGGGCTTGGGGTAGTCATGGCATGGGCCCTGAGGACGGGTCGTGACAGCGGTGGCTCAGGCCAGACTAGTCGCAGATTTCGATTCCCCAGAGAGAGCATCTTTTTCTGCTCGTTACCAACACTGGAGTTGGGTCAGGTGGAATGTAGCCCATGGTGCAAGCATGTGGATTACCTACTCTTTGTCTCGGGGAACCGGACGACAGCGCTGACATGGCCTGGCGGGGCCCTCACCAGGAGCCCTTGAAGTGGAACTCAAGTTGGTCTAGCCAAGATACCTCATACTTATTCGGTGTAGTGGAGGGAGCTGTCGAGGTGCTCTAGGGACAAGCTACCAAAGATATTGAATGTTGGGGAGGGGAGAAGCGTCTCCATCCACGACCCTTGATGGAGACGTGGATGGTGAGGCACAACTGCCTCAAGATCTATGTGGTCTATATCCCTGGTGTGAATAACCCCCTCCTCCTCGTACCTGCGTACAAGTTCATTGATTACCCTTCGCTGGATGATCTATGATGGGGAGATAGGGCGTGGGCACCCAACAGTTGTGGCAGTCGCGACCATCGTGGAAGAGGTAGAACTACGCAGAGTAGCCATGTTGATATTTCCCCGGCCCCTATGCCAGTGGGAAGGTGATCGAGCTCCGGATGCAACGACTTGATTCCTGAAGCAGGGAGAGGAACTCATTAATACTTATTGGAAAAGGAATTGAAAACTAGTTCCCCAATGTTGTTTCGTATTCCGTGATTAACAAGAGGGATCTACGTGGACAACGTTGCAGAACGGAATGCTCAACGTCCTGACTTTCCCAACTCCTGGCGATTTTCACGTCAGGCCTGTTTGGTGAGACCTGGTACCGGATGACGGGGTCAGATGACATGCTTATCCATTGATGATCTGAAAATTACTAGCATCCAAGCTGAGGAGTGGATTTTCACATCAGGTTCACTATTTCCCTTTTCTGACACTTTTTTCGGGGCACGTGCATCCTTCACACAGAGCACAGGCTGTTGTTACCCCGCATTTCTGCTTTCCAAAGGTGGGCGGCATCCAATCCTTATTTAGGGACATCTGCTCCTTGATCAAAATGGGATGATGGGATGTTGGTTCTTCATTCCGTGTATTCCTCCTCGGAGCTCGTCACCTAGTCTGGGTCTCCCTCATTGATTTAAAATGAAGTTCGTGAAGCTCTTCCCGGTGACATTTCATCATGGACTCCAGTTAATTATGCCACTTCTGTCAGGACCTTCCAAGGGGTCCGGTTAGGGAAACAACCTTTGGTTAGGAGAGTAGACACGTTGGGGCATCACTGGCATGTCTTGACACAAGGGATTGGCATGTCTGTCTTCTGTCCCTTATCATAGTGCCTCTCGAGAGCATGGAAGCCCGAGGCATCCCACATCGAATGCGGGGAATTGTATTCCATAGGCATATATCTGAGGTTTTCCTCAGCTTCCCGTGTTTAACATAGTGTATGCCGCAAGTTTAACGTCCAGCGGAGATGGATCAGATTGATTGAAACACTAGCTAGAGTGGATCAGATTGAATAACCCCATAGAGGGAACACCGATGTTAGGGCCAACACGTGGGAAGCTTCCCGAATGTCATGGAGGGGAATGTAAAATGAAGTGGTGTGATCCCACCGGGATGTGGTGGCCCGGGTAAGAATTAGGATGGATGGTAGCTTTGGGCATAGGTCTCAAAGAGACTTCCTAGGTATCTCTGTGGCAAGAAATCAAAGTACGCGTAGTTCGATGATATAGTGGGGCACCTGATGTGGCGACCTATGAGAATGAACGCATGGAAAGGACCTAGAGGAAGTGGAACCTCCAATTTAGGGAATGAGCTTCCCGAGACCCGTGGGCTCGAGGGAGAGATTAGGATGATACATGAGTGATGGGCTTGTACCTCATAGAGTCCTCTTATGTATCCCTATGGCGGGGAATTAAAGTCTTCGTAGTTCAGGTGGGGGATACAGTTTAACGTCGTGCAGGACGAGAATGAGGCTTACACCCTGAGGTGGCCCACGGTGATGATGAACCAATGTGAATGGGGACCTGAGGTCTAGATGGATTGGATCTTACACTCTGAGGCGGCCCAAGGTGGAAATATGGACTTGGAACACCGAAATGGAGGCGGTCGGGGCCAAATGGTTTTGCAAGATTGAACATCGTGGAGGCTTCCTATGTACCACGCCTAAGCACGGATCAAAGTCCCCGTAGTTCGGGATGGATGACGGTTACGCTCTGAGATGGCCCATGGTTGTGGGGATTGAACCTCATAGAGGCTTCCAACGTACCATGCCTTATCACTAATCAAATTCCTCGTAGTTCAGGATGGTTGGGGCTTACGCGCTGAGACGACCCAAGGTGGTGGGGCTTGAACCTCATAGAGGCTTCCTACGTACCATGCCTTAGCACTGATCAAAGTCCTCGTAGTTCAAGATGGTTGGGACTTACGTTATGAGATGGCCCAAGGTGGTGGGGCTTGAACCTTGTGGAGGCTTCCTATATACCATGCCTTAGCACGAATCAGAGTCCATGTAGTTCGAGAGTACAATTTAATGTCATGCATGACGAGAATGTTGTCATGGTCGATGCTTACTCTAAGCCCACGTGAGTCATGCTCGGTGTGAGAAAAAGAGGCATCAATGACCTGATGATCACGTCATGAAGGGTGTGTCCGTGGGAAGCGAAGAGGGGCTTACACGTTGAGCGGACCATGGTGTCGGGAATTACTCCAGGATAGAGGCCCGAGGGAGAAAAAGCGTAGCGGGAGAGGAATTTGGCACCCAGGAAGAGAGGAGGGACCCCATTCCCTATCTTGCCCTCCGCTGGCCTTGGAAATGGGAATGTGAGGAGTAGAAGGGGTGTTTCATCTTTCAAGAAGAGCTAGAGGATTACACCAAGGTGGCTGCCCTTCCCCGCAGACAAACGCCACTCTAATAAATCACCCCCTGTGAGGGATGACCCCATCCCCGTGGAGACGAGTGGTCATGGACAATAACTGAGGCGGGGGACCCTGCGTGTGGGGGATGGGGTCATGTCACAGTTTAACATCATGTGTTAAGTATGAGGTGATTGGTAGTTTAATGTCCTGCAGTTCCGACGAGGTGGGTTGGCTCAGGACCCCAAGGAATCAAATAACTGTTCCCCTCTTCCCCTTATGGAAGGGAAGGCATCGACAAAGCCGTGGCGAGGCGGTGTCGTGGGGTGAACCATCGAGTGGTACACGTTAGCGTGGCTATGCGAAGAAGAAATAGCCGTTAGCATGCCTATGCAAAGAAGCATGAGGTGAAGCAACGCGACAGGAAAGATTTTCCAAGGGATTTTGAGGTTACTTTGTACGAGCCTAGAAGGTAGTATGGGAAAACCATGTATGATGTGAATGCCCGGGGTGCACGAGACACTTGCAAATGGCACCCAGAAGGTGGGAATCAGGCGTTCGCGCGAGAGGGCACCTGGGGAGTATCGAGGTGAAGGGCCCCGAGGGACTATGCACAGCCCTTGGGGCTTGCATGAAATAAGTGTTGCTTGCATGAAATAGTGGGCTGAGGCTTTGCGCGTGACTCAAAGGGATTGCGCACAAAAGAAGGAGGATTGCACATAATGTAAGGGATTGTGTGCCAAAGAAGGAGGATTTTTCTCAAAGGAAGGACACTGATGGGGCTTGAGTTTATTCTATGCCATGGGGATCTCACGTGAAGGTGGATCCCGGGGCGACTTGGTGTGAAAAAAATCCTTACCTGAAAGCCATATTGTGCGCATGATGAATTCAAATTACACGCACGAGAGGTTGTTCGAATTTTTTAGCACTGAAAAGGAAGGGGGTCACCTTCTATTTATAGGCACCCGGTGGCGCGAAATTCAGTGCGGACTGAAATTATTGCACGCTGGAGATGGCGGCACAAAATATCAACCGCGCGGGGCATGATAATGAAATTATTTCACACCGGCACTGGGACTCTTTTTGAATCTCGGTACTTCCCACGCGGGACATATTTTTTCATGCACTTCACCCTTTTTTCCACGCAGCACCTCCGGGCTCTCCAGACTGGGTCTCCAGGTCCGAATATGACTTCGCTTTTCCATGTCAGAACTTCATCCTGTGCTTAAGCACTTTTCAGCATCTACAGTTTTATATATAATAACAATGAATGTACCCTATAATTAATATAATTAAATTCATTTTAATTTACATATCCATTTGATAAAATTCCATTCATGAGGATTATGGTTCCAAAGTTACCAAATCGGTAAAGAAATATTTGTCGCAATTTTTCTTCTTTGAGATATATGCCATGTTATGAACCTATATTTTTTATGTGGGGTGTATATAATTCCCTTTAACAATTCATATCATGAATATCCTTATTTAATGATATTTAAATCTTGATGTAAAATTATTCTCTCATTTTTATTATGAGTCAATGTTACCAAAGTGGTAAAAGTTTATTTCTATAATCTCATCATTTATCGGGATTGTTTATGATTATGTTTCCATTGATGAAATATTATGTAACATCTCAGGTAAATAAAGAATAAGACATATTTCATATTTATTAATATTTTTGAATTAAATATTAATTTTAATTTAAAAGGGTTTCTATGTTCGATAGCGTACCCGACACGCAACAATGGGTTTCTTTGGAATCTTACGTTGCACACTAATAATATAATATTATTATTTTAAATGGTTGTTAACTACTAGTCGTTGTATTTGAGGGAATGATGGAAACTAACTATAATATGATTATACATGTTTGTTAAAAGTATTTACATTATCCAACAAAAATCTAGAGGCTTAAAATGTGAATGAATCTATTTTTAAGCATAATTTACCTTAACAGGCCGATTTATCACCTTTTAATGGAAAACCCTCCTTAAATATAGTTTTGGTCACTTTAATACATTCTATATGACCAAATAAAATCCTTCTTTAGAATGGGGACATCAAAATTTACTTTTTGTAATTTTTGGGAATTTTTCCGATAAAGTTCTTTTTTAATGAATAGTGAAAAATATTGTATTTTAATTCAAAAGTGCCTTTTAATATAATTTATTTATATGGATAGATTATCTTTTCATTTGGTTTTAAAGTGTAATCAGAATATATTTTTACCATTTAATCCAATGTTGGTCATGGGATGAAATTTCATCTTGAAATTTTACTTAATTAATTGTCCATCTTTTGATAGTTATTGATTCTTAAAAAAACGCTCTTTGTTTTGATAGCGGGAATTAATTTTAAATTAATTTATGCCAGTTCTGTGTTTTGAATTTGGAAAAATGGATTCCATATTTGGAATCAGTAGACCTAAATTATTTTAATAGGAAAATTTTATTTTTTAAACATTTTAAATATTTACATCAGTAAATATTTTATTTACCGTGGTTAAAGGGTAAATCAGGTAAATAAATGTAATAATATTATAATAATATAAAATTACCATTAAACTTGTCCTTATCCTATTGGATGAGTCATTAACGACCATGGTCATTTTTGGGTCGATTTTGGGACCCCATTGATCCACTTGGGAGTGATAATGACAATTTGGATTAATTAATTTAATGTAATGACAAAATTGACATTAACAAAAATCTTTTTGTAATTAATTTTTATATGGTGTTATATAAGTCATATATTCAACTTTAAATATTAATTGGAAATCTAAAAAGGTTTCCTACATAATGGTATTTGTTTTATAATTTTTAGACAAAAACTAATTAAATTATTTATGACATAATAATGATGCAGTGTTTACCTCAATAATAAATCATTTAAATAAATAAGATTATAGTGATTAAAATAATATCCAAAACATTTCAAATTCTAATTGGATGATTTTATTTCGACCATGAGTCATCTTAGATTAATCGTAAATTTTTTTTGGACCATTAGAAACCGAATATCATTATATAATAAAATAATAGTTTCACACATTCCTAAAGAGCCCCCCCCCTATAAAAGGAGACCACTTCTAACCAATTACTCACACATATAAAGCCTTTTTTCTCATCCAACCTTTGCCCAATTAATCTCCCTACAACCCACTCCTCCTCATAGAAGCCTTACCTTAAGAAGAGGGCACTTCAAGAAGTCCTTTTGGTTCCAACCAAAGGAAGTTACCTAAATTAAAGGTTACAATTTCTCATAAATTGTTTTCTTTTATTTTACTTCTCTAACCCCAAAACCCTTTTTATTCCTTTAGTTTGTAACAACAACAGTATGCTCAATATACTAGGATGTTGTTATGAGAAGTATTCAAACTACACTTACACACACCTCCATCTAATGGATGAAGATGTCACGACCTATCCTCGGGGCCCGTGCGGTGACTACCCCAAGCCCGCCTTCCATAGGCCAGGGGATGACGACTAGCACCAAAGGCGTAAATCCAGATAAAAGGGAAGAAATTGCCTTTATAAAGTAAACAACACCATAGAGTAAGAAAACTGAAGTAAAAACTAAGTAAACTGGGTACGACTGTAAGTGCTGGAATGTAAATGGGCCAGGATACAAACCCAACTGAAGTAATGTACAACTAAAAAGAAAATAAAGCAATTGGAAAGTAAAGAAGCAATGTTGAGCCGTCCAATAGAAATCCCACCTGAAGGGTGGGTACAGATATCCTCCTCAGCTCCTCGGTTCCATCCGTTCGCTCTGTGTACGTCCCGCCCAGTGGTCCACCTCCAGGTACCGACTTGCTCCACGAGCCTCAACCACGATCATCGATGTCTGTCGTCTGCATCCAACACAACGTAGTGCGGGAATAGCCCGTGCAGGGGTGAGTATACGCTACTCATTAGGGACACCAAGACCCCCAAAGGTCTCCCAGAAGTTAAAAAGGATAATCCACAAAGGAAAGATACAAACACGAAGTAAAAACCAACTCTACTTAGGTATATTCCCACACATATACCTAAGTCATCAATTCCGGTTCGGTTCCAACATCCGAGCCCAAGTTCGATCTAGTCCACACAGGATAGCCCAAACAACCCACACAGGATAACACAATACAATCCACTTAGGATAGCTAGTCAATCATATCGAAGATAATTATTGAAATTTAAGACTCACCTCACACAGGTATACTTCTTCGTAAGATGATAGAGATGATCAGATGTAGCCACTGATTCATCTAAGCTGTCGGACCCACATAAGATACAAGACAAGCTATGCTGCCAGACCCACAAAGGATATGAGACCAGCTACTCTGTCGGACCCACGTAGGATATAAGTACAGAGTCAAATATTTCCGGACCAACGTAGGATACAAGAACAGTAGTACTGCTGAACCCACATAGGATACAAGAAAAGTAGTCATCGTCGTCGAACTCATGGAGGATTTCAGTACGGTCGTCGTCGCTGCTGAACCCACGGAGGATTTCAGTGTAGTCGTCGTCGCTGCCGAACCCACGGGGGATTTCAGTGCAGTTGTCATCATCGTCGCAGTCGCAGCCAGCTCTACGGTCCCCGCACACAGCATGCTCGATTCTGGGAGGGTCTTCTCCACGATCTAAGGGGGTCGATACATCATCTGACACGTAGTCCGGAGTTGATGTATCCCAAAGTTCCATCTCGACAAAAGGAACTCAACGTGACTGACGATGCATCAATCAAACGCACGGTCTGAGAGTTATTGGCTTTTTCGTCCCAGGGCCCCTGTTGGTTTTTCAGTCAAAACCAACCCGACTGTAATCTGATTTCATCCAAACCTCGAGCGGAGTAAGACACAAGGACCGTCTCAGTAAGTGGAATCCAAAAAAGTTGACAGCACGTCAATCGGACATCCGGAGCTCAAGTTATAGGCGTTTCTGCTCCGAGGTCCCGTTTGGTTTCTTGTTAGAATCAACTCAGCCTTACCCAAAGTTCTCCGAAACCTTGAGTGTAATATACCTAAAGGACTGTCTCGATCAAAGGATCGCATCGCAACTAACGGTGTGTCAATCAGAGGTCCGTAGCCCATGTTACGAGCGTTTGAACGAACTTGTCCGTTTTTAGGGGGTTTTGGGCCCGGACCGACCCGGCCCAAGACCCCAACTGGGTCGGCCTGAACCAGGTCGACCTGAACCGGTCCCGGGTCCAACCCACTAGGGGGCGGCCCGGCGCAGGGGTCCATCCCAGCGCAGGCGGCCCGGCCAGGCGCGGGCTGTTCGGCCCGGCCCGGTCGGTTCGGTTCGGTCTGGGCACCCACGGGCTAAGCGGACGCGGAAGGGGGGAGCCGCCACCCCTTCGGACCGAACGACGGAACCGCGCGGGGGGGGGGGGGGGGGGGGGGGTCTGCCCTGCCGCGTTGACCAGGGGGTCAAACCCCCGGTTTTCCGAATCTGGCCGACCATAACGGCTGGCCAGTGTACCACGCGGGACCGGTTGGTCCCCCCTCCATGCGCCGATGGCTGGTGGTTCCGGCCGCCACTCCCTCCTTCGCCGTGGACAAAGGTCGTGGCCTTGGTCCAACCGGCGCGACGGGATGGTATATAAACCCGAATCTTGACGTACATGGACATTACAATACTTTCCATGAATACTTAATACATGACAAAAACCAACACTCAAGGACTGTAATAGTTTATTGTCTTTGAGAACTCGGAATATAATCTTCTAATCGTGATGGAAGATCTTCAACATCTCCTATAAAGATCTTCCCCATTTTGTTTCCTTACCTAAAACCTTTCTTTATATCCCGGGGAAAAGAAAACATATAAAGGGTGAGCTCAAATGCTCAGTAAGGGTAATCATGGAGAAAATAAAACAAACCATATACATTTGAACATAAAAACGTGAAAACTATGTTTAAACATCTAAATCTTGAGCAATGACATATAACATGGAAGTACATAAGGCAAAGATCATAATAGAACATTAATCATGATAAAATAGATTGGGAATAAAACTTGTAATTGTGGAAAAACATTAAGCACATGATATGATTTCCATGGTAGCCAAGGCATTGCTGCCAAGACCATCTTAGTGGACAAAGTCCCTTTCTGAATCAAGTTCACTCCTCGTTTCGGTCCTGTAACACTGAATTAGATTAACTTAACATTCCAGCCATGTCTATCTCATGAGATATAAATCTTTACCCAATGAATTGGAGGGAGATATAGGTCCCACCCATCTCATAATGAAATCATTCGTTCTTGTGCCACAAAATAAACTTAAAACATTCATCATAACCCAATGAATAAAATGGGTTTGATAAACATAGCCTCATCATAACATAATCAATACCAAAAAATGGATATCATTTCATCATAAGAAAAGTGAAACCTTGTAAATCATAGATAAATTATACTTGAAACATACACATATTAAATAATATTGTCTTATATGGAAAATGGTTTTGATAAAACACTTGAAATGAATTCTTGAGGAAAATATCCTTTATTCCTCAAAATCATTTTCTTTTCAAAAAATGCCATGAAATTTTAAAAGAAAAGGATTTTGTTTAAATTAGTCATTAAATCTTGTAGATTAAGCTTCATGAAAATAAGTTGTTATGAAACTGTAAAAATCCGTTCAAGCCGTATAAGTTAAAAAAAACCTTCTTCTCGTACTTTTGTCGGAAAAGTCAAAAAATACCACATATGGTAAACAAAAATAATATTCCATCCATAACACAAAGTAAAAGTCAAAGAGGGGTAAACATGACTTTAAAAATACATGTTAGAATATTAAAAACTTTATAAAAAACATTTTTATGGACATGGATGAAAAATATAACCCCAGTAAATACATACGAATATGCAAACCTGGATAAGAATGAGATTGGAAAATTATCCCTTACCTTAGGTCCGATATGCTTCGTACGTATCTGAAAATACTATATAATGATTTAAATAATGTCATTGACTTATTACAGAATCATATTCATTATTATGATATCATATATGGTTCACTTATGACTTTATATTACCTGTTCTTTTGTAAATTCAATGTTAAAGAGGATTTTGGGTAAAATCGTTTCATTTGTCGTCCGTGTTGTGACTTGTAATTATTCATATGATTACTTAGATCATGATTAATTAATTCCAGAATATAAAACATGATTTATATATAATATATATTTAGAATATACATATATATAACATATCGATAAATGGAAAGAAATACACCGTTCATGGAGACAGTAGGCTGTACGTACGCATGAATGCTGTTTTCGTTTCTTTATTGAATTGAATGGAACTAAGTATATGACATAAATATAAAGGTTCATAAATCCAGTAGTATTATTATTTAATATATTTCATGATTACTTATTATATATAATTTATAATAATTTTTGAATTGTTAACATGGAAAATGAATCTCATCGCGTCGTGGAGACGGTAATCCGTACGTACTCACGAGCGGTGATATCGTTCCCATATTTATTGAATAGAATTGGAGTGAATTATAAAATATCTTAGAATCAGTATGATGTTATAATAATCATATGTATTTATTATTTACACCATTATACCCATCCAAGTAAGGTGGTGGTGGAAAAATAGATTATACCACGGCATGGAGATGGTATTCCGTACGTATGCACGCGCGGTGATTTCGTTTTCCTTAGAATGGATAGAAGGTGAAATGGGGTTGTTTAATATTTATAATAAAATATCAGTATATTATTGATACTTATTTTATTACAATTTAATGTAAGAAACTAAATAATAGGAGGTATAAGAAGAAATAAATTTGAAAGAATCGGTAACAGATATTACCTCTTCTTCGATACGCCTCTTTGAAACCTCCTCTTTGGGCACTAAGATTGGTCTTTGAAGTAGAACATGACCTCTATGATGTTTATATGTAAGTTTAGAAGATAAATTGGTAGGGTTTGGCCGATCTTGAAGGCTCAAAGTTGTGTGAGGAGGAGAGGGAGGAGGTGCCCTTTTATAAGGGAGGGGAGGGGCACCTTTGGAATCCTCAGAAATATTAGTTCAATATAAATTTAAACCCCACATAAAAACCTCCAAAAATTACTAAATTCAAAGATTATATGATATAGGGTTGTAATCTCATCAACCAATCAAATTTATACATGTCTGGATCTTATTTTAAACCTTATCATTTTGATTTATCCTTATTTAATCTATTTAAGTTTATTTGTGGTGATAAAATTCTAAATTTTAAATGGTTATAAATAATCACTCATGTGTTGTTAATTTTTGATAATTCAATACTTTATGAAATTTTCGACTATATAAATTTCAATTTATAATTTTTAAATATTTTTGTGATTTTTAAACAATTTAATAATAAGTTATTTTTATAAAATAACAATAGTGTCAATTTTGACACTATTCATTTATTTGAATTTAAATAAAATCCACACAGAGGATATTTTCGAACTAAAACATTTAATAGGTTCATAACATGTCATAGTATTATAGAAAATTAGTGGAGAATGTAAAATAGTTCATATAATATTTATTGTAATATTTTTAATACCATTTATTTGATATTTCTCTTAATAAAATAATTACTACAACATTTTTGTATGATTATTAAATATACTTATTTGTTGTATAAAAATTAAAAATAAAATTATAAGATGAAGATAAATCTTATGTATTTCATAATAATACATTTAGTCGGATTTATCTTCTAAAAGACCCAAAATTTAAAATGTTATATTTATTAAATAATGAAGCTCACAACTTTGACATCATATAAAATAAAATAATATTAGTGTCATAATCACTTTTGTAAGACTCCAAACGGTCATATATTCGGTCATTGAATGATTATGGTGTATATATACACTAAAAATAAGTTTTGGTCAGGTTTGTGATCCCTTTAATATGTATTACTATTTCAATAAATAAAATATTATTAATTGTTTTACTAAATAAATAATTTCTGCATCATTAATATATAAGCTAATAAGGTAATTAAATAACTCTTAAAAATTACATATAAATTACCATGATAAAGAAAAACGTTTTATCTTTCAAATTAATATTTATAACCGAATTTATATTCTATATAACTTTATATTAGAAATACTTTAATTATTAAAGTTTGAGTGAGACATATTTCACTTTCCTTTAAATAAAATAAACTAAAGGTCTTAATCACATATAAGTGGGTTCTAATGGATTCCATTTCGACACAAATATGATTTAGGATGAAATATAATCATCAAATTGTATTAAGACAAGTGTTAGTGTAATTTTATAATATTATATTTACCCTTAATTACCCGATTTACCTTTTACTATGGTAAATAAAACTTACCGTAGTTACTATTCACATTGCCCAAAAATAAAACTTAGTCTATTAATATAATTTGGAACCACTGATTACAAATATGGAATCCATTTTTCCAAATTCAATACACATAATTTGTAGAAATTAAATTAAAATTAATCCCGTTGTCGAAAGAAAATGGGTTTTTGTTTAAAACATTGTAAAAGGTTGAATTGATTTAAACTACAAATTCAATGTAAAATAAATGTTAATGACATACATAATATTAAATTGTAAAAATATATTCTATTTATACTTTAAAACCATTCAATAGTATAACTTAACCAAATAAATTATTACGATGAAAAAAGTTGTTTTTAATTAAAATATAGCGTGTTTTTACTATTCATTAAAATATGAAAGTTATCAGAATAATATGAAAAATTTATCCAAAGTAAATTTTTATATCCTGATTCCAAATTAGAATTTTATTTTTTCAAATTGAACTCATAAACATGTCAAAGACTAGATTTAAAGTGGGTGTGCCATCAAAAGGCGGCAAAACTATATTTTTTGAAAAATATTTATTTTACCCGGATAATTTATTTTGTTCTCATACCATGTTCTAGAAATTGCGTAAGATGAATAATAATGTTATAAAATTAAAAATTTAGTAAATAAAATTCATAACGGCTAGTTCGAGATAATATTATAACCATATATCGTTGTTTAGTGAAACACAGTATTGCGTACAACTCACGCTATCGAGGAAGGTCGCGATTGCGTGTAATGCAAGCCAAGTCAGGGTTGCGTGTAGTGCAAGACTTCTTTGTTGTTTTGTAAAACAGAATCCAACCATATTTCATTTATACATTGAATATATATATATATACATATACATATATATATTCACTCAATGTTGCAAACTTGAAATTGTGTGTAACACAATCCAAGAATAGTGTTACGTATACTACAAGCTAATGCGGTGTTGTGTATAGTACAAGATAATCTTAGTGTAGTGTATAATAGAAGATCAAAGAAATTAAAAATAATATATCTCATAAAATCATGGGGGGTTACATTCAACCCCCTTAAAATGAATTTCGTCCTCGAAATTCGTTGGGGTTATAAATCGTTTACTATTCATAGAAACCCACATCGTAAAAAAGAATACTAAAACTTAATTTTAAAAAGTGATGTATGAAACACAACGGTTACCCAAATTAACTCATCATTGGGTTTCCCCATGGGAGAATATAGGTGAAAATATGGATATGGAAGAGAAATCTAAACATCAAGTTCTGATGGAGAGTGGTAGAGAACATGGCTATGAAAAAGCCAACAATCACAACGCCATAAATTTTTGATGATCTAATGTACCATCATATTCATCGGATATGAGGGCACTAGGACAACATTTTTGGTTTTTAAGATCATTTCCCTAAAGTTGATGTTTTAAAATAAATACTTACATGATTTTGGTTCAATCTCACTGTTGTTCATGCCTTTAAAAATTTCCACTTCATCTCCTAAAGAAATGAAGTTGAATTTGTTATTCGTGAAGTGTTAGCAGATCATGTGATAGAATGACGGGTTATTCCATCTGTCTCAAACAAAAGGATAGCAAAAGTTATTCAATATACATAAGTCGATTAATCGTATATGGTTCCTAAAATGGAATATACTTCATATCTCATACCACTTAAAAAATTAAAACTAATTTATACTAACCAAGGAAATATTGTAGGCTAGTTGATTATCAAATAAAAACATATATTTTAATTACATTTTAATGGTATTAAATGTTCATTTTTGATCTTATGGGCCTGAGGTATTGCATTTTCATTATGAACATCCATTCTCATCCTTTGTGCACTTCATGCCTAATATACACCAATTTAGGCCGAACGAGTCATCTGATTATAAGGATTGTAATTTTCAATATTTTAATTTGATATTTTGGGAACTATATATAAACTTAAATGTGAACATTTTTCATTCAGGGATCAATGGATTATTCATAAACTATGATGGAGATATTTGGAGATGAATGGAAGCAATTCTAGAGAAGACAGATTGGATACCAGCCCATGTATGAGCCTGTGGGGCCCAACATACAAGCCCAATGAATCCCATATTTTTTGGGATGATATAAGATATGTTTAGAAACAATTAACTCTTCATGAGATAATGATAATTATGCAGCCATGGTGGTCATTAAGTCGGCCCAAGTTAGAGATACAATTCTAGGCCAGATTCTGCGGCCCAAAAAAACAGCCCACTAATTTGATCATATCACAGAATCCAAAACTCAAAATGGGACAAAATTGTACAAGTGTTTAGACGATATCCGGAGATATATTTTCTTCTTCTATGGTCCACTCTGATGCGGCCATATAGAAGGCCTTCCAAATGCATCTGTTCAGTGAAGGAAAGCTGGCTGCCACCTCGGGTCAAGGGTGGAAAAATCAACTCTCCCTTACTTTCCACCCACCTATGGCCTACCACAATTAATTGAGTAGACATGGACTATTGGAGGCTCTACACAAGGGCACAAAAATTCTTATTTAAGGCAGTGGTGTTGGATTATTTAAGGACTATGGATGCTTTGTTCAATTGTAATGTTATGCTGCAATTTTGTTGTCTCAAATTTGTCTTTCACATGTAATTTGTTCAATTCACTTTAGTTTATTAATAAAAGTTCTTCTTCTACTCTTATTATGTTGTTCTTCATATCAATTTGATACCGTTGGATCAAGGTGTGAATTTATTCACACCAAACCTTGTGAAATTATTCACACAATGGTGGAGTGATCATTTTATTTTTGTTGTTTTCTTTACTTCTCCATTTCCTCCCTCATGAGTCTACTTTCCACTTCCATTGAAACCATGGGATCAATGGAGGGCTAACCCACTTATGGGTTGATCCAAGGGAGTAGAAAGGGTCTGGATTGGATGTTATTTATCACCTCATTAATGTATAATCACTTCTTTAATTGAGATTTTTATTTGATGATTTTTAAAGTCCATCGTCCTTGTTGAATTTAAGGCCACACACTTCAAGTGTTAATTCGAACCTTTACCTTAATGTGATCAAAACTATGATCCTTAAAGTGTATAGGTGAATAGTATTAAAGGGTGTAGGCATTAAACCGGTAAGTGAGGATGTTGTTTTATCTCCTTAAATTAACCCATCCCAAATATAATAAATTGAAATCATTAAAAATGAAATGCGTCCAATCCACCCCGAGCGATAACCTTGGATCAACTCATTATTTTAAATTGAATTTACTTAATTATCTTAGAGTTCCTTTAAACCCATATAAAATCAACCCATGTTGGCCAATTCATTGCCAAAAATAGTCCACAGAATTTACGTGTCTATAGGTTACCTCTTAGGTCTCTGAGGATTTGACAACCCAAGCTAAACTACAAGGACCGTCTTACCTTCTTCTCTTGGGTAAATTTGAATGAGAATCAAATTTTGGTGTCGTTGCCTGGGACCCAAGTAAGTAATCTAAACACCCATTCTATTCTCCCCCATTTATTCTTTTCTCATCCAAATTTTCTTATATTGTCCCTTTCTCATTTTTTTTCTTTTGGCACATGTCCGCCTACACCCGCGATCAATCAAACCGTCTAGTTAGGGTGGATAGTCCTGGGGTTGGGGAGTCAAGTACACCAAGGGGACTCTTTACATTATATCCTAATCTTCCAAACACACCTGAGTCAAAAATTGAGGCCATTTCAATGGAAGGTATTCAAAGAAACGAACTCATAATCCCAAGTGGGAACCAAAATGGAAACCCAAATGAGGCAGCCCCAAACTTGAGGAATACAATTGCTCAAACTAGGAATGACTACCTCACACCTTCCTGGGCCAATGCCCCCTCATACATTAGACACAATTCCCAAGGAGATTCCAACTACATCTTTAAACCCCATGTCCTAAACCACCTTCCCACATTCCATGGAATAGAGTCCGAGATGCCATACCTGCACATTAAGGAGTTCAATGACATTGTAGAAACCATGTGTCCCCAACATCAACTAGAATCAGCTAATATGAGGCTATTTCCTTTTTATTTAAAGGATCGAGCTAAAAATTGGCTAAAAAATTTGATACCATCATCCATCAACTCTTCGGACCAACTACAAAGAGAATTCTACAAAAAATACTTTCCCCACCACAAAACAGTTGCACTTAAAAAGAGCATCCAAAACGTTTTTTAAAAAGAGGGAGAGTCATTCTATGAAACATGGGAGGGGTTCAAAGACACTCTAAACATGGTTCCACACCATGGTTTTTCTATTCCTGAACAAGTGAGAATTTTCTATCAAGGGTTAGGTCCAGGGAATAAACAATTCATTGACATGATGTGTAATGGAACCTTTAAAAACAAAGCCCCAAATGATGCTTATGAGTATCTAGAAATCCTTGCTGAAAAAAACCAAACATGGGGAACTTCAACTTATTCTGAAAAGCCACAAAGAACTACTAGAATTCATACACTTAGAGAAGAGGAAAGCCTTAGGGATAAACTCGCAGCACTCTCTAGGAAGGTTGAAGAGATAGACCTTAGGAAAGTCCATGAAATCCAAATTGTAGACCTTTTTTTCACAATTTGTGACAAACATGACCATAAGATAGACAACTTCCCAACTATTCCATCCATCAAGGATGTTCTTTTAGGAGGACATGTAATGGAAGTAAATGATTTGAACATTCAAAAGCCTCAATACCAAAACAACTTCAACCCAAGGTATAATGACCACCCAGGCTTCTGCTGGAAAGATTACCAACAACCGAGCCAACCACAGGGAAAAAATCCTTACCCCCATCGGAACTACCAATCCCATAACCAGTTCCAAACCCAACCTATCCAATAAAAACATCCACTTGTCCATTTTCATCATACCATCCCACCTCAAAAATATCCCCCCGGGATAAACCAATCTTCTCAAGCACTAACCCAAACTGTTCCACAAAGCCTACTAGAACAACTGTGCAAACAAATGGAGAGGATGAACTCAGAAGTCTCTTCCCTAAAACAAGAACTTCAATCCATCAAAACTGGAAAGGCACCCTCAACTTCAAGGGGAGAGTCAAGTTGCACTCAAACAACTCATTAACAACTAAAGGCTGTGACTATTTTAAGATGTGGGAAATCAATGGAGAAAGCTGAAAAACTAATTCAGAACCTACCTGAAGATTCAAACTGGGATGAAAATTAAAATGAACCCCATGATCAAACTAAGGAAACTGGTAACAATGTGAAAGAAACAAATCTTCAACAAACAACCCCACAACCTGCACCATTTCCTCAACGCATGAGGGGGAAACCCAAGCCTGGCCTGAGTGAAACATTGAGGGAAATCTTTTCACAAGTCAAGTTGAACATACCCCTTCTCGATGCAATCCAGACCATACCTGACTACTAAAAGTACCTTAAGGACTTGTGCACTTTTAAAAGAAAATTTTCACATAAAAACAAAGTCCTTTTGGCTGCTAATGTGAGTACCACCATTCAAGGGACCATTCCTCTTAAGTTGAAAGACACGGTTTTCCCTTACATCAATGTTGAACTAGGATAGAGAAAAGTTGTCAAGGACTTGTGTGACCTAGGTTCTAGTGTCAATATCATCCCATATGCTGTGTACTTCCCGTTAGGCCTAGAAGAACTCCACCCCACATCTGTCACACTTCAGCTTGCTGGTCGTAGAATTAGGGTTCCAAAGGGGATTTTGAAGGACATTCTGGTAAAGGTTGAAAACTTCATCTACCCTGCTGATTTCATTGTCCTTGACAACCATCCAAACTTAGGAAATAGGGAACAAACCCGAATCATCCTTGGTCATCCTTTCCTTGCAACAAACAACTCTGTTATCCGAGTTCGAAATGGGAACATGACCATCACCTTTGGGAACATGAGTCTTGACTTGAGCATCTATAATGCAAGCTCAAAAAAAGGGGATGAGGAGGACATTCATGAAGTAAACATGATAGGAAGCATTGATAATGAATCCATGGAACATCAAGGAATATTTGATGAAGGTTTAAGTCAGGATGAAATTTATTTCCTTTGTTCATAGGAAGGAAGTTTATCTCCTTGGATTGAATCATTTTCAAATTTCTCTTATGATGAAGTCTTAGGTCCAACAATCAGTGAAACCTTTCAAGAAACCAATTTCATGGAGACCACTCCAACTTCCTTCCCTAAATCTGATCAAGCCAATCTAGTAGCTGGAACTTCTATATTTGGGGAATCAATCCAAACTGAAACTCTAAAAAAAGAAATTGAAATTGATCCAATGTCCCAATCTTCTATTGAAATTCAGAACCAACCTGATCTTGAATTGAAGGAACATCCCGCTACACTCAAGTATGCTTTCCTAGGGGACAATAAAACAAATAATATTGTAATTTCTTCTTCTATTGAAGACAATCATGAAAGGATGCTTCTAGATTTCCTTAGGAAGCATAATGAATCCATTGGTTGGCCCCTTTCTGATATTCCTGGGATTAGCCCACTTATCGGGACTCATAGGATTTTTCTGGAATCTGATTCAAAGCCATGTCGTCAACCTCATCGGCGACTCAATCCTAATCTCATGGAGGTAGTAAGAAAAGAACTCCTTAAATTGCTAAAAGCTGGTATCATATATCCCATAGTTGAGAGTGAATAGGTGAGCCCAATCCAAGTGGTTCCAAAAAAGGATGGAATCAAAGTGATAACCAATGAGGATGGAGAGATTATTCCAACAAGGGTGAGTAGTGGATGGAGGGTCTGTATTGACTATAGGAAGTTAAACTCATTCACCAAGAAGGACCATTTCCCCTTACCATTCATTGACCAAGTCCTTGAGAGAGTGGCAGGTCATGCGTTCTACTATTTCTTAGATGGGTACTCAGGGTATAATCAAATTGAGGTCTCCCTAGAGGATCAAGGGAATACTACTTTCACATGTCCATTCGGAACCTTTCTTTCAAACGCATGCCCTTCGCGTTATGCAATACCCCTGGAACCTTCCAACGGTGCATGATGGGAATCTTCTCAGACATGGTAGGGGATTTACAAGAGGTCTTCATGGATGAATTCTATATGTTTGGGATACATTTGAGAGATGTCTGCAGAATGTGGAGAGAGGCTTTTCAAGATGTGAAGAAAATAATCTTGTCCTAAACTGGGAAAAATGCCATTTCATGGTTAAAGAGGGACTAGTTCTAGTCCATCTGGTCTTAGGTAGGGGGATTGAAGTTGATAAATCCATGGTTGACATCATTCGTCACCTTCAATCACCCAAAACTATCAAGGAAGTGAGGTATTTCTTAGGACATGCTGGTTTCTATAGAAGATTCATCAATGACTTTAGTTCAATATCATGTCCCCTTTGTGATCTCTTAATAAAGGATGCTCCATTTGTTTGGACAGAATACTGTGAGGGTTCATTCTCAACCCTCAAATCCTCTCTCACCTCTCCTACCATTATGAAATCTCCAAATTGGAACCTTCCTTTTGAACTTATGTGTGATGATAGTGACTTTGCTGTAGGAGCTGTGTTAGGACAACATTGTTATAAAACTCCTTATGTCATTGATTATACAAGAAAATACTCAAATGATTCCCAAATCAACTACACCACCACTAAAAAGGAGTTACTTGCTATTGTGTTTTCCTTAGAGAAGTTTAGAGACTATCTCTTAGGATCCCCCATCACTGTGTTCACTGACCATTTTGCACTAAAATACCTCTTCCAAAAAAAAGATGCTAAGGCTAGACTGATTAGGTGGGTCCTTATCTTACAAGAATTTGACCTCACAATCAAGGATAAAAAGGGCGTTGAAAATGTTGTAGGTGATCACCTCTCTAGGATGGAATTTAAAGACAACTCAAATCACCTTTCTGTGTCTGATTCATTTCCTGATGAACACCTATACTCTATGAGTGACTTCACTTGGTATGCCGACATAGCCAATTTCTTAGTTATAGGAGTCATTCCAAAATTTTTGGGACACAAGCATGAAGGAAATTATTTTCTAATATTAGAAACTATGTGTTTGATGATCCATACCTATATAAGTTCTGCCCTGACCAAGTCATTAGGAGGTGTGTTCCAGAATCTGAACAAGAGTCCATCTTTAAATTCTGTCATAGTGAGGCATGTGGAGGTCAATTTTCCTCTAAGAAAACATCTTCTAACATTCTTCAATGTGGTCTCTTCTGGACCACCCTCTCAAGGGACTCTTACACATTTTTTCAAAGTTTTCCTAGGTGTCAACAAGTAGGGTCCATCACAAAAAGGAATCAAATGGCACTCAATCCCATCTTAGTGGTTTAAATATTTGACTGTTGGGGAATTGATTTCATGGGACCCTTCCCAAACTCTAGTGGATACCTCTACATACTTTTAGCAGTTGATTATGTCTCAAAATGGGATGAGGCCATTCCCACTAAGTCCAATGATCATCATGTTGTGATTTGATTTCTGAAAGAGAACATATTTTCAATATTTGGAATTCCTAGGGATATAATCAGTGTTCGAGGAACCCATTTCTGCAACCGCACATTCTCTTCACTCATGTCTAAGTATGGTATTTCTTATAAAGTGTCCACTGCATACCATCCTCAAACCAATGGTCAAGCTAAGTTAGCGAATAGGGAGATTAAGAAAATTCTTGAAAAAACTGTCAATCCCTCTAGGAAAGATTGTTCTGAGAAACTCTTAGATGCTCTTTGGGCCTATAGAACCGCATATAATACCATTTTAGGAATGTCCCCATATAGGTTGGTTTATGGTAAAGCATTCCATTTTCCAGTGGAGATTGAACATAAAGACTTTTGGGAAAATAAGAAAATGGATTATAATCTCTCATTGGCCGGAACAAAAGGGAAATTAGATCTCAATGAACTGGTGGAACTAAGGATGGAGGATTATGAAAATTCAAGGATCAATAAGGCTAGAGTTCAAGCCTACCAATATAGGAATATCAAGGTAATACAATTTGAACGGGGAAAAATTGTGCACTTGTATAGTTCAAAACATCATTTACACCCGGGAAAGTTCAGGTCTAGATGGTCAGGTCCTTTCATAGTGCATCATATATACCCCCATGGGGCAGTAGAGATTCAAGATCCCACTAGTGGTCACATTTTCAAGGTCAATGGTCAAAGGTTAAAAACATTCATTGAATCATTCAATAAACAGAAAATAGATGTTGAGTTAATTGAGCCAATCTATGAACCAGGAAAAATTGATAAATTTAGGATCTATGTCGGGCTAACGACGTTAAAGAAAGCGCTGCATGGGAGGCAACCCGTGGTTTTTATGTTTCTAATCATTCTGAATCATATTTATTTTTCAAATAAGATTAATTAATCATTTTTATATTTAAAAATAAAAAATATACTCTTGACCTTTTATTCTATTATGAGTATGGATGGGTACGAAAGGGGAGCACCATATTCATCCGTGTCAAGTGGTGTGATCCTTGAATAATACCTTACCCAGAAATTTAAAAAGAAGACGATGTATCATCAGTTTATTTTGTTGTATTTTTATTATTTTATAGGTTAAGATAAAAATAATAAAATAATAATAATAATATAATAAACAAAAAGGGGACACGCCATAGGCCATGGGGAAAACCCCGTCACAACCGGCGAAACCACGAGGACTCAAACCCAGGACTGAAGGGAGACATGGGTACACACTTACCACTGACCTACGTCTTAATGTTCTTACTTATTCTATAATTTTTATATATATACTTATATTTTACTTTAATATATATATTGTTTTGTTTGTTTTTTTGTTTTCCTTTTTCCACTAGGGAACTTTGCAAGCGACATGGATATCAAAGGACTAAATTCGAGCGACAAGAACATAAAACATCACCCACCAGGTGACTTCATTCCATGATCCTCATATTTCAATTTCCTTATTGAAATTAACTTTTATTCCTCTACCCCATTCTATTTTTTTTATGAAACTAGGGACAATTTCATTCTAAGTTGGGGGTGTGGAAACAAAATGTTTGTTAAAAAAAACAATGATAAAAAAGAGAAGTAAAATTCCTTTATCATTCATATAATAACATCATTGATCACATTAAAACTACATAGAAAATAACTTTTATTTCCTTGACTCTTAATTTAATTCATGAATACGTTTAAAAGCATTGATTTTGGAAGATTGGTTGTCCAATGAAAATTTTTATCATTTTTATTTTCATACATTAAATCAAAATGCCACAATGCACGTCCTCTAGACTATGGGGTAGTAATTTCAATTTTATGGGTCCCATAATAAATAGAATTGTCTGGTTTTATTTTTATGAATAATATGAGTATTCAAAAAAAAAATTTAAAAAAAATTAAAAAAAATTATACATAAATTTAAAAAAAAATTTGCATGTAGAGCAATGGATTGATAAAATGCGAGGCTTCATACACTTGGGTATCGTGACTACAGAGTTGTCTAGCCCTTAGTTTTTCAATCTATCTCTATTTATGGTAATATGACTTTGTTTTTGATTAAGTTAACTCGAGACGATACCCGAGTATGTGAGCTTCACTTGGTGCCCTAAGGCCCTTGAGTCTGGGAGTCATCGGCAAAGTCTTGCTACCTGAGTTAATTTGATTAACTGCAATCTCAATTAATATAGCAATATTGCAACAAAAAAAAATCCAAAAATAAGAGTAATGAAGAATACTCATATTAGGATTAAATGTGATTCCACCTAGCGCTTCCATGATTTCCCCCTCGAATGAAAATGAATACCCATATCTATTGTGATTCACAACACATCATTACACCTAATTGAGTTGGATAAAGTATAATGATGGATTTTATCAAAGGAATGGGCTTGGGATTGGGATATTTTTTAAAATTCATCTTGTTTTAAATTATATTGATAGGTTATAAAAATATATTTGTGTGCAGTTTACATTGTGAGAACTATTTGTTATAATGTGTTTGAAGAAAGGAATTCAATTAAAATCATTGAATTATTTGCTCGGGACTAGCAAATCTCAAGTTGGGGGTGTGATTATCCAATAAAAACATATATTTTAATTACATTTTAATGGTATTAAATGTTCATTTTTGATCTTATGGGCCTCAGTTAGTGCATTTTCATTATGAACATACATTCTCATCATTTGTGCACTTCATGCCTAATATACACCAATTTAGGCCCAACGTGTCATCTTATTCTAAGGAATTTAATTATCAATATTTTAATTTTATTTTTGGGAACTATATCTACACTTAAATGTGAACATTTTTCATTGATGGATCAATGGATGATTCATAAACGATGATGGAGATATTTGGAGATGAATGGAAGCAATTCTAGAGAAGGCAGATTGGACACCGGCCCACTTATGAGGTTGTGGGGCCCAACATACAGGCCTAATGAATCCCATATATTGTGGGACGATAGAAAAAATGTTTAGGAACAAATACCTTATCAGGAGATAATGCTAATTCGGATTTTATGGTGGTCATTAATGCGGCCCAAGTTAGAGATACAATTCTGGGCCAGATTATGCGGCCCAGAAAAAAATCCCACTAATTTGATCATATCACGGAATACAAAACTCCAAATGGGCCCAAATTCTACAGGAGGTTATAATAAATCAGGATCTCCATTTTATTCTTCTATGGACCACTCTGATTCGGCCATATATAAGGTCATCCAAATGCGTCTGTTCGGTGAAGGAAAGCTGGCTGCCACCTCGGGTCAAGGGTGGAAAAATCAACTCTCCCTTACTTTCCACCCACCTATGGCCTACCACAATTAATTTAGGAGACTTGGACTATTGGAGGATTGAACCAAGGGCTCAAAAATTCCTATTGAAGGTAGTGGTTTTGGAGGATTGAAGGATCTTGGATGCTTTGTTCAATTGTAATGTTATGCTACAATTTTGTTGTCTCAAATTTGTCTTTCACATGTAAGTTGTTCAATTCACTTTAGTTTCTTAATAAAAGTTATTTTTCTACTCTTATTATGTTTTTCTTCAAATCACTTTGATAGCATTGGATCAAGGTGTGAATTTATTCACACCAAACCTTGTGAAATTATTCACACAACGATGGAGTGATCATTTTATTTTTGTTGTTTTCTTTATTTCTCCATTTCCTCCCTCATGAGTCTACTTTCCGCTTCCATTGAAACCATGAGATCAATGGAGGGATAACCCACATATGGGTTGCTCCAAGGGAGTAGAAAGGGGATGGATTGGATTTTATTTATCACCTCATTAATGTATAATCAATTCTTTAATTGAGATTTTTATTTGATGATTTTTAAACTCCATCATCCTTGTTGAATTTAAGGCCACACACTTCAAGTACTAATTCAAACCTTTACCTTGAAGTGCAGAAAACTTTGATCCTTCAAGTGTATAGGTGGTTAGTATTAAAGGGTGTAGGCATTTAACCAGTAAGTGATGATGTTGTTTTATCTCCATAAATGAACCCATCTCAAATATAATAAATTTAAATCATTAAAAAGGTAATACGTCCAATCCACCCCGAGCGATAACCTAGGATCAACTCATTATTTTAAATTGAATTCACTTAAGTATCTTAGAGTTACTTTAAGCCCATCTAAAATCAACCCAAGTTGGCCACTTCATATCCAAAAATAGTCCATATAATGTACGTGTCTATAGGTTACTTCTTAGGTCTCTGAGGATTCGACAACCCAACCTAAACTACAAGGACCGTCTTACCTTCTTCTCTTGGGTAAATTTGAGCGAGAATCACCAATGGTAGGCGATAAAGGCCTGTCACACATCGGTTGTGGGTTCGATTCCCACAGCCTTGTCCAACGCGACAGGTGGTCGTCCGTCCTGTAGGTTGTCCTTTTTTCTAAAAATAAATTATTATAACTTTCAATCAATAATATAGAAAATGTTCTAGCCTTAAACAATACTAACTTATGTCCTACATAATCCATTCTAATCTTTAGTCTTTTCCAAAATTCTTCTTTCCAAACTCAAAGTATAAATAGAACGATTACAAAAAAGGTCATATAACAAGCACATGCATACCATCATTTATCCCTCATATATCTTGTTGGTCACATTCCAATCATGTGAACAACTTAATCATGTATTCTCTTGAAGTATGAATACCCATTGAACCTTATTGAAAACATGAGTGCTGTCAAAAGTTTACTCTTTCCTCATACCAAAATCCAAAAATTATATATACTAAAACCATGATATAAACTTGTCCTTATATAATTCATGAGTTCATGAATACTATCAAACATATTATTTTCTCTTTATCCATTCATTATGCGAATATCATACTCTTTCCAAAAATATCTGAATAACCTTTCATGTTTACCAGTACCATTCAACATATACTTTCAAATACTTTAGGAAAAAATAGTGTAACAATTTGTAGATGATTCATTATTCCATAGTATCATTAACTATACAACATAACATAAATCATTCCATTACCTTCTTAAAACATTGAAAAAGCTTCAACACTTCTTTCATCTCATATATCATTTGTAGTCTCCTCATCATCATCCACATAAATACTACCCATATGACAATACTGATTCTCTTCATGAGATTTTACCTTAGGGCATTTGTTTTCATAATTTCCATACATTCCACATTTAAAACATCTAATCATTGTTGATGTCATAGCAATACCATTATCCTTCTCCATGGTGTTAATTAAACCTTTTCCTTTTCACTTACTGGATTTGTGTCCTTCTTTTCCACACCCAAAGAATCTTCTAGTCCTTGGAAACATTCGTCTTGGTGCCTCTTCCCACATGATTTACATGATAGAAATTGAACTTTCCTTCGTCTACGATCATCATGAAACTCCATCTTTCTATTATTATCCGAGTCGGGAAAATTACCGAAGTTGAGATTATTGATCATATTATGAGATTTATGATTAGGCATAATAACAATTTTTGGACTTCCAAATCCCGTTTCATTTGGTTTCTCATGAATAATATCATTCTATTTTCCATCATATCCTCCATTATCTTGAATCTTACTATTTCCAGCCATTTTCTAAAACCCAAAAAGAATAGTGTGGGAGGAAAAAATCATGCTAGGGAAAACAACTTAGTAAAGGGGGAGTACCCTCAATATCTAAAATCTTAGCTTAAATTCTAAGATCGTTACCATAGTTCTAGGACTATATCATATACGTATACATATCCTTAGGGACATCTCTCGACATACCTTAGAAATATCTCAAGGGATCTCACTAACGTTTTCGCATCCTAGTTTCCAAAGGTTGACTAAACCTTTCCTCTGATACCAACTGTAGATACCCGAATCTTGACATACATGGACATTACAGTACTTTTTCGGAATACTTAATACATGAAGAAAACCAAAAATCAAGGACCGTAATAGTTTAGTGTCTTTGGAAACACGGAATATAATCTTCTAATCATGATGAAAGATCTTCAACATCTCCTATAAATATCTTCCCCTTTTTTTTCTTACCTAAAACCTTTCTTTATATCCTGGGGAAAAGAAAACATATAAAGGGTGAGCTCAAATGCTTAGTAAGGGTAAGAATGGAGAAAATAAAACAAACCATAAACATTTGAACATAAAAACTTTAACATAATGTTTAAACATCAAAATCTTGAGCAATGACATAAAACATGGCAGTACATAAGGAAAAGATCATAATAGAACATCAGTCGTGATAAAATAGATTAGGAATAAAACTTTTAATTGTGGAAAAACATTAATCACATGATATGATTTCCATGGTAGCCAAGGCATTGCTACCAATACCATCTTAGTGGACAAACTCCCTTTCTGAATCGAGTTCACTCCTCGTTTCTGTCCTGTAACACTGAATCGGATTAACTTACCATTACATCCATGTCTATCTCATGAGATATAAATCTTTACCGAATGCATTGGAGGGAGGTATAGGTCCCACCCATCTCATAATGAAATCATTATTACTTGTGCCACAAAATAAGCTTAAAACATTATTCATAACCCAAAGAATAAAATGGGTTTCATAAACATCATTTCATCATAACATAATCCATACAAAAAAATTGATATCATTTCATTATAAGAAAAGTGAAACCTTATAAATCATATATAAATTATACTTGAAACATAAAAATATGAAATAATACCATCTTATATGGAAAATGGTTTTGATAAAATACTTGAAATGAATTCTTGAGGAAAATATCCTTTCTTCTTCAAAATCATTTTCTTTTCAAATAATTCCATGAAATTTTAAAAGAAAAGTATTTTGTTCAAAATAGTAATTAAATATTGTGTAGTAATATTCATGAAAATAAGGTGTTATGAAATTTTAAAAATCCATTCATGCCGTATAAGTTAAAAAAACATTCTTCTCGTACTTTTGTCGGAAAAGTCAAAAAGTACAACGTATGGGAAACAAAAAAATAGATTCCATCCATAACACAATGTAAAAGTCAAACAGGGGTAAAAATGAATTTAAAAATACATGTAAGAATATTAAAAACTTTATGAAAAACATTTTTATGGACATGGATGAAAAATACATCCCCAGTAAATACTTACGAATAAGCAATCTTGGATAAGAATGAGATTGCAAAATTATCCATTACCTTAGGTCCGATATGCTTTGTACGTATCTGAACCTCCTGTATAATAATTTAAATAATGTCATTTACTTATTATAGAATCATATTAATTGTTATGATATCATATATGGTTCACTTATGACTTTATATTACCCGTTCTTTTGTAAATTCCATGTTAAAGAGCGTTTTGGGTAAAACCGTCTCATTTGTCATCCATGTTTTGACTTGTGATTATTCATAAGATTACTTAGATCATGATTAATTAATTACAGAATATAAAAAATGATTTATATATATTATATATTCAGAATATAAATATATATAGTAGATCGATAAATGGAAAGAAATACACCTTTCATGGAGACGGTAGGTCGTACGTACGCATGAACGTTGTTTTCGTTTCCTTATTGAATTGAATGGAATTAACTATATGACATACATATATGTGTACATAAATATAGTAGAATTATTATTTCATATATTTCATGATTACTAATTATATATACTTTATAATCATTCTTGAATTGTTAACATGGAAAATGAATCTCATCGCGTCGTGGAGACGGTAATCCGTACGTACGCACGAGCGATGATATCGTTCCTATATTTTTTGAATCGAATTGGAGTGAACGATCTGATATCTTAGAATCTGTATGATGTTATAATAATCATATGTATTTATTCTTTCACCATTATACCCATCCAATTAAGGTGGTGGTGAAAAAACAGATTACACCACGGCGTGGAGACGGTATTCCGTACGTATGTACGCGCGGTGATTTCGTTTTCTTTAGGATGGATAGAAGGTGAAATGGGGTTGTTTAATATATATAATAATATATCAGTATATTATTTATACTGATTTTATTATAATATAATGAAACAACTAATGAAGAGGAGGTAGAAGAAGAAATAAATTTGAAAGAATCGGTAACAGATATTACCTCTTCTTCGATACGCCTCTTTGAAGCCTCTTCTTAGGGAACTATGATTGGTCTTTGAAGTAGACCAGGACCTCTAGGATGTTTCTGGGAAATTTTATAAGATAAATTTATAGGATTTGGCGAATCTTGAAGGCTCAAAGTGGTGTGAGGAGGAGAGGGAGGAGGTGCTCTTTTATAAGGGAGGAGAGGGGCACCTTTGGAATCCTCAAAAATATTAGTTTAATATAAATTCAAACCCCACATAAAAACCTTCAAAAATGACTCAATTAAAAGCATATATGCTATAGGGTTGTAATATCATCAACCAATCAAATTTAGACATGAGTTTTTCTTATTTTATACCTTATCATTTTGATTTATCCTATTTTAATCTATTTATGTTTATTTGTGGTAATAAAATTATAAATTATAAATGGTTATAAATAATCCCTTATGTGTTGTTAATTTTACATAATTGGATACGTTATGAAGTTTTCGACTGTATAAATTTCAATTTATATTTTTTAATGATTTTTGTGATTTTTAAACAATTTAATAATAAGTTATTTTTATAAAATAACAATAGTTTCAATTTTGAAACTATTCATTTATTTGTATTTAAATAAAATCCACACAGAGGATATATTCGAACTAAATTATTTAATAGGTTCCTAACATGTCATATTAATCTATAAAATTAGTGTAGCACATTAAATAGTTTATATAATATTTCTTTTACTATTTGTAAAACCATTTATTTGATATTTCTCTTAATAAAATAATTACTACAACAATTTTGTATAATTATTAAATATACTTATTTGTTGTAAAAAATTAAAAATAAAATACTAGGATGAAAATAAATCTTATATATTTCATAATAATACATTTATTCGGATTTATCGTCTAAAAGAATCAAATTTTAAAATGTTATTTTTATTAAATTATGAAGGTGGCAACTTTGACATCATATAAAATAAAATAATATAAGTGTCTTAATTACTTTTATAAGACTCTAAACGGTCATATATTAGGTTATTGGATGCTTATGGTGTATATATACACTACCAATAAGTTTTGGTCAGGTTTGTGATCCCTTTAATATTTATTACTATATCAATAAAAACAATATTATTGATTTTTTTACTAAATAAATAATTTCTGCATCATTAATGTATAAGCTAATAAGGTAATTAAATAACTCTTAAAAATTAGAAATAAATTACCATGATAAAGAAAACCATTTTATCTTTAAAATTATTATTTATAACCGAATTTATTTTCTCTATAACCTTATATTATAAATACATTAATTATTAAAGACTGAGTGAGACATATTTCACTTTCCTTTAAATAAAAAAAACTAAAGGTCTTAATCACCTAAAAGTGGGTTATAATGGATTCCATTTCGACCCAAATATGACTTAGGAAGAAATATAATCATACAATTGTATTAAGACAAGTGTTAGGGTAATTTTATAATATTATATTTACCCTTAATTACCCGATTTACCTTTTACTATGGTAAATAAAATTTATCTTAGTTACTATTCATAATGCCCAAAAATAAAAATTAGTCTATTAATATAATTTTTACTCAATGATTAAAAATATAGAATCCTTTTTTCCAAATTCAATACACATAAGTTGCAGAAATTAAATTAAAATTAATCCCATTATCGAAATAAAACGGGTTTTTAAAACATTGCAAAAGATTGAATTGATTTAACCTACGAATTCAATTTAAAATCAATGTTAATGACATACATAATATTAAATGGTAAAAATATATTATATTTATACTTTAAAACCTTTAAATATTATAATTTAACAAAATAAATTATTACGATGAAAACAGTTGTTTTTAAGTAAAATATAGCGTGTTTTTAGTATTCATTAAAATATGAAAGTTATCAGAATAATATGAAAACATTATCCAAAGTAAAGTTTTATATCATGATTCCAAAGAATAATTTTATTTTTTCAAATTGAACTTATAAACATGTCAAAAACTAGATTTAAAGTGGGTGCGCCATCAAAAGGCGGCAAAACTGCATTTTTTGAAAAATACTTATTTTACCCGAAAAATTTATTTTTTTCTCATACCATGTTCTAGAAAATGTGTAAGATGAATAATAATGTTATAAAATTCAAAATGAAGTTAATAAAATTCATAACGGCTAGTTCGTGATAATATTATTACCATATATCATTGTTTAGTGAAACCCGGTATTACGTACAACACACGCTATCGAGGAAGGTCACAATTGCATGTAATGCAAGCCAAGTCAGGGTTACGTCTAGTGCATGACTTCTTTGTTGTTTTTTATAACAGAATCCAACCATATTTCATTTTTACATTGAATATATATATATATATACATATATATATTCACTCAATGTTGTGAACTTGAAATTCTGTGTAACACAGTCCAATAATAGTGTTACGTATACTATAAGCTAATGCGGTGTTGCGTATAGTACAAGCTATTCTTAGTGTAGTGTATAATTCAAGATCAAAGAAATTAAAAATAATATATCGCATAAAATCTTTGGGTGTTACAGACAGCGCCGTGCCCCTCCGCCATGGCTCGCTCCGGCCGCGACCCTCCATGGTTTTCCGACACGGCACGACAGCGCCGCGCTTCTTCGCCACGTTCCTCCTTTTTTTTTGTGTGGTGACGTGGCACCGCGCCACCTTCATTCGAGCCAAAACAAATACAACAACAAAGGGGGATGAGGGTCAGCCGTGTTCGTGTGGTCCGCCCCCTCCCGTTAATTCGATAGAAAATGGATAAGATTTGAATGTTGGATGGAAAAAGAATAATCACGAACACAAAAGCAAACCTCTACCTCAAAGAAGTCATTGAACGAGGATCGTCGCGGGAAAAAGACATCGCGGAAGACGGAATCGTGGAACGAGGCTCTATAAGCATCGTCAGTGTTTTCTCGATGATGGATGCGGCACGTCGTCATTCTCCGAAGAAGGCGTCTCTCACCAGCTGCAGAGGGGAGAGGAGACAGTACGACAATCTCCCCTTGCGGTGATGGAGTTCTTCGTCGTAGACTCGGCGTTCTTCGCGAAGAAGATGAAGTTCTTCAAGGCTCGAGTATTTTCTCCCCAAACCTTCTCGCACAACAATTCGACAATAAAAAAATAAGGCTTCCCTTATTTTATTACTCATGCCAACCTTTTCAAAATTCAAAATTAATTCACCAAATTAATTAACGTGCGTTGTCAAATTAATGAGGCGTTTTATTGGCATGTATTTGAATGTGGAGAAGATACAAATTAATGGTGGGTTTTCCAACATAAAGGGAGGTTTGAGGAAATTGAAAAGCTGGGGCTCGTGCGGGGCCCACATCACTAATATCCTACTAATATGAGTTAGGATTTAGTGGGTCCCACCTCAACTTCCACATGTAGGTTATAACTGCTTAGAATAGAAAACAAAATTGTAGCGCGAATTTTTATTTCATTCTTCAGTTAACCCATTTATTTAACATCACCTCCCGAGCAAATGAAACTCCAATAAAGGTCATCTTAAGAAATTATCAGTGCTGCGGTCTCATCGGTGCCCTCGAATTTTGGATATCAAGCACCGGTTAAAAAGTTAGGAAAACCCGTTCGTTCGTTCACTGAACGTACCCGAGCTAAACTTAAGAAATTGATTTCGGGCACACTGGGGCTCGGAATTAGGTTCCGTCAGAAGATGAATACTCTTAAAATCTCACAGAAAATTAAGAAAAAACTTCCATTGAAATTTACAGGTCTTTACAGAAGAACATAATGTTTCTGTGGATGGAAAACAAACACCTCACGAAACAATGATTGTTCAATTTTCTCCTACAGCATCTCATGGTGGCCATTATGATGGAACTGTATTTATATATGATATATATTATGTTTATGATTTCTGTATGCTTCTATACTTCCCAATTATGTCAAGACATTATGGTTTCCATTGTGGGTAAATACGATAATCTCATTTGAGCATGTGTGGACTACCGCCCCTCAAAGTGATTTGATTCGTTAATGCCTTATGTGGGATGTATAAAGGATGGAGTTAATGATATTATATATTATATTATATTGGAATTATAATATACATATGTATCATTAGGTTTTATTTCCAATAAAATAATAAATAGAAATGAAAGTAGCGTTCATGCGTACGTACGGCTTACCGTCTCCATGAACAGTGCATTTCATTTCTTACCTATAAATGTTATGTACTATTATAAAAATATGTATATACTGGATATATATGATATATATGATATCTAAATAATTATTGTCATTCTGGATATAATGGGCTATTGACCACATGGAAAACTTGAAAATATAAGGTGTTTATTTTTTACTCAAGTACCAAATTTCGACAAAACGAATGTTTTTAACTTAAATGATTTCATAATGATTATAAAATGGCAATAAGTGATATAAAAGGAATAATAAACTTGAAAAAGGTTCTTAAGAAAGTATGAATTAACTTTAGTTTATTATTCATGATATTAAATAACGATCGAGTCAAGTCGGACACAAGGTAAGGGACTTCGTTTCAATCTCCTTTCATTGAGGCATATTTAGTTTTATACGCGACTTTATTTTATAC
Source organism: Viscum album (assembly GCA_963277665.1). NCBI lineage: Eukaryota > Viridiplantae > Streptophyta > Magnoliopsida > Santalales > Viscaceae > Viscum > Viscum album. The sequence continues at coordinate 2,052,360,310 of OY728153.1, read as the reverse complement.
AGTGTATAAACCCCTTTTAAATTTCATTTCATTCAAAGGGAATCTTTTTATATGAAGAGTTTTACTAAACTACAAAAAAATGTTCTTTTTTACATAAGCAGTGACAAAGACCTTTTCACTGTCGCGAGTATTATTTGATCTTTGGCTTCCTTAACAAGCCAGAATGTTTTTAAAAGGAAAAAAATAAATACCATATACTATTTTTACGTATTTTGGTATTGAAAATGATTTTGAGAATGGATTTATTATTTCAATATCTTGAAATGATATTTTATTATTGCAATCTGGACATGTTATCTTTCCTTTATGCTTATGTTATGTGTTATGATCATGTTATGGTTCTTAGGAATTATTTATGTAAATGGGTGGTTCCGTGATAAACCTAGGGCGGGTGATCCCGAGATAGCTCTCCAATGCATTGGGTAACATGACGGAGGTAAACGTGAATGTTTCTCCTAAGAGATTATAGGTAATATACTGTGATGGGTATTCCTAAGTAACTCCCTATGTAGCTGTGATAGCTATAATATAAGTTTGATATGGATGCCACAAGTTACCTTTATGACTTATGATTTCTATGTTTCTTTCATAAATCTTTTGCTTTCATGAGGTATGTAAAAGAGTTCATGTTTTGTATGTATTTATGAATAATTGTTTTCATTCATTGTTTTTTAACCCTTAATGAGCCTTTTATGGTCATTCCATGTTTTTAAATGTTTTCACGGGACTTAAAGATGAATAGGGTCAAGGATGGGATCAAGGAGAAGTCCTGTTGTCTTTAAAATGGAACTATACATGACTCTTTTTTTCAAGAGTTCATGTTTTTTTTAAAAGAAACTGCGTAGAAGTGTCTACGTCATAATCTTTTGAGATTTAATAGTTATTTCCTAATTCTCTAAAACTCTAAACCTAAAAAGATCCTAAATATGAATTATTCATTTAATTCAATATTTGTAATGTTTAAGGCCGGGTCTGTAAAGTTTGTATCAGAGGTCAGTTAAGATAACTTTAGGAGTTTGGGTATTGTTAAATTAATATCCATAAAGTAATTTATGAAATCATATAGCATTTAAATATTTCCACATTGCTTCGCCGAAGATATTTTTGTGTTCATAGTGGTTTTCCGTAGAGGAAACAAGGCCGCTATATTGGGATGACATCAGGAGGAAGACAACCTTCCAAATCAGCAACCTGAGATGGTTGGAATCGGAACTGAATAGTTTGTTGCATTGATGGCACAGTTGACTCAGGCTATAAATGGTGGTGGTATCGATGTACAAGATTAGCCATATCAACCATAGAAGAACATCTCAGTAGTGGAGCATTTCATGAGGCAACATCCCCCATAATTAAGAGGATCATCTGACCCTGTGCTAGCTGAAGGGTGGATTAAAGCAGTGGAGAAGATTTTCAATGTCATGGGTTGTTCAGAAAATCAAAATATTAGTCTCGTTGTTTACCGTTTTGAAGGTGAAGTGGATCAGTGGTGGTCGATGGTGAAAAATATGAGGGATAGTGAGGAGATTGATTCTCTCGATTGGGATGAATTCAATGGTATGTTTCTTGAGAAATATTTTCCTAAGGTGGTTCGTCTTAGGATGGAAAAACAATTCCTGTAATTGAGGCAGGAGGATCACTCAGTGGATGATTATGAAGAAAAATTCACTCGACTGGCAAGGGATGCTCTAAATTTCATACGAGATCTTGATAGTAAAATAAACAATTTTTACTTAGGATTAAAGCCAAAGTATTGAAGGGATTTGGCTTCTCGTGAGTTCAAAAGTTATGAAAAACTTGTTCGTTGTGTGGAGAAGGTGGAAATGGAGTTTGCCGATGATCAGGTATTCATTGACAAACAATAAAATAAGAGGTTGAGGTGGTAGGAAAAAGGGAAGAACTCTTCAAAAAAGTCTGATGGTAAGAAACTTAAGTTTACAATTTTTGCAAATTTTGGTAAAAAGCTTGCTGGAGAATGTCTTTTGAATTCTGGTAAGTGTAGCCGATGTGGTAAGATGGGACATAAGGCTCAAAATTGCACAGAAAAAGGTCAGCGTAGTGGTAAGACAAAATCTGATTTACAGTCAGTAAAATGTTTTAAGAGCAATGAAATGAGACATTATGAAAATGAGTGTACAAAAAAGAACCCAACTGAAGGGAATCAACCAGACTGCAAGCAGAAAGGGGTGGTGAAATCCTTTTCAACTACTTCAGTAGATGTTGGGCTATCAAATGACGTTGTATCAGGTACACTGTTTGTTTGTTCAGATTATGTCAATGTGTTGTTTGATTCAGGGTCTACACACTCTTACATTTCTAAGAAGTTTTCTAGTAAATTGGTAATTCCATCTCAAGATATGAATACAGAACATACAGTAAAAACACCTAGAGGAAATGTTGAGACAAAAAGAAAGCATAAGAACATTCTCGTCCTTGTGTACGGAAATAATTTACCTACACAACTTATTTTTTTTGCCTCTATTAGAGTTTAATGTTAAATTGGGCATGGATTGGCTTTCTTTTTATCATGCTAAGATTGACTGCAGAGCTAAAGAGGTTTCTTTTTAGAATTATTATCAGTTTGTATACAAAAATGAACCCTTGATTTTGATAACATAACAGGAAGCTGAGAAACTTGTAAAATATGGAAATGAATGTTACCTTGCACATATTTTTGAAAATAAAGTAACTTTTCAGATTAATGATGTGCCAGTGGTAAATGAGTACCTTGACGTTATTCCTGATGAGTTTCCTGGTATTATACCTGATCGGGAAGTTGAATTTACTGTTGACTTAGTTCCTGATGCTAAGTTAATTTCAAAACCCCCTTATTGAATGGCTCAAATTGAACTTTTAGAGTTAAAGAAGCAATTGCAGGAGTCATTAGATAAAGGTTGAATTCCACCTAGAACATCACCATGGGGTGCTCCTATCTTGTTTGCTAAGAAGAAAGATGGTTCAATAAGACTTTTCATTGATTATAGAGCATTGAATAACATCACTATTAAGAATAAGTATCCTTCACCTCATATCGATGATTTTTTTGATCAGCTCCAGGGAGCTCAGTATTTTTCAAAGATTGACTTGAGGTCGAGGTACCATCAGTTGAAAGTAATGGAAGCAGACATTTTGAAGACCGTGTTTCGTACTAGATATGGCCATTATGAATTGGTAGTTATGCATTTTTTTTAACCAATGCACCTGTTGTATTCATGGATCTTATGAATATAATTTTCCGTGAGTTCTTGGATAAGTTTGTGGTTGTGTTCAATGATGATATTTTGGTTTATTCCAAAAGTAAAGAGGAACATGAAACTAATTTAAGCATTGCCTTGAAAGCATTAAATTAAAAGAAATATTATGGGAAATTCAGGTAGTGTGAGTTTTGGTTACAACAAATTTCATTCCTTGGTCACGTTGTTTCAAAAAATGGCATAACTATTGATCCTGCTAAAACAAAATTTGTTGAAGAATGGACAAGACCCACAAATATAACCGAGATTAATAGTTTTCTTGGTTTGGCTGGTTATAACCATAGGTTTGTTGAAACTTTTTCACGGTTATCTAGTACAATGACTAAGTTAACTCAAAAAGGTGTTAGGTTTATTTTGAAAAAAGAATGTGATGATTGTTTTCAGGCATTTAAAAGAAGATTGGTGAATGCTTCAGTTTTGGCCCTACCTTCCCAAAATGGTGAGTTTGTTATCTACAGTGATGATTCGTTGAATGGACTAGGTTGTGTCCTAATGCTGAATGATCAGGTAATTTCTTATGCTTCACGTCAGTTGAAACCTCGTGAGTTAAATTACCCTACACATGATTTGGAATAATCTGCTGTTGTTTTTTCTTTAAAAATTTGGTGGAATCATTTGTATGAAGTAAAATGTGAAATATATACTATCCACAAAACTTTATAGTGTATATTCACTCAAAAATAATTGAACATGAGACAGAAGAGATGGTTGGAATTAATCAAGGATTATGATTTCACGACCCTTTATCATCCGGAGAGAGAAAATGAAGTGGCTGATGATTTGAGTCAAAAAATTAATGCTTCATTAACCATGTTACGTTTGGAACAAGATCCTTTGGTTTTTTATTTGATAAAATTTGGCATAGAAGTTATTGGTGCAAGAAATTCTTCTGTTTTGTATACGATGTCAGTGAGATCATCTCTATCAGACCGAATAAAGCAAGCACAGAAAGAAGACAATGAGTTGCAGAAAAAGGTAGAGTTGGTTCAAAAGGGTAAGTTGCCTGAATTTAATATTGATAATGATTGTGTTTTGAGGTTTGGAAAGAGACTATGTGTTCCTTGTGATTCACATTTGAAGAATGAGTTGTTATGTGAAGCTCATAGTTCTCCATTTTCAGTTCATCTTGGTAGTACTAAAATGTACAATGATGCTTGGGAGTATTATTGGTGGGATGGAATGAAAAGAGATATTTCTGATTTTACTATGATGTTTTTGACTTGTCAGCAGGTTAAATAAGAGAGAATGATACCAAAAGGAATGCTTTATCCACTATCAGTGCCAGAGTGAAAATTGGAAAATATATCCATGGACTTTGTTATGGGATTACCAAAGACATCTCGAGGTAATAATGAAATCTGCCTTATAGTTGATCTATTGACTAAATTTGCGCATTTCATTCCTATTCTAGATACTCTATATTTAGATCAACTTGCTCAGTTGTATGTTAAAGATATAGTTAGGTTACATAGAGTTACTCTCTCCATTGTATTTGGTTGTGATCCTAGTTTTACTTCTAACTTTTGGAAAGGCCTTTATAATTCATTGGTTACTAAATTAAATTTTAGTATAACTTTTCATCCTCAATCAGATGGGTAGTCAGAACAAACAATTCAGACCTTGAAGGATATGCTATGTCCTTGCTTGATGGATTATCAGGGATGTTGGGACCAACATCTTTCTTTGGTTGAATTTTCATATAATAATAGTTTTAATTCGAGTATACAGATGGCTCCATTTGAGGCATTATATGGAAAGTGTTGTCAAACTCCATATTTTTGGGATGAAGTAGGTGAAAGGAAGCTAATGGGTCCAGAATTGGTAGAAGAGATGGCAGAGGAAGTTCAGTTGATTCAGAAGCACATGAGAACAGTTCAGAGCAGACAGAAAAGTTATGCAGATAACCGAAGGTAAGATATTTCCTTTGAGGTAAGTGATCATGTATTTCTTAAAATGTTTCCATGGAAAAGTGTGATGCGTTTTGGTAAGAAGGGAATTTTGAGTCCGAGGTTCATTGGACCTTATGAAATTCTGGATAAAGTTAGATCAGTTGCATATAGAGTGGCTTTACCACCATGTTTATCCCAGGTACACAATGTTTTTCATGTTTCGATGTTGAGAAAGTATATGCCAGATCCATCTCCTGTTTTGAGCCCAAAGGTAGTTCAGTTGGAAGAGAATATCTCTTATGAAAAACAACTAGTCCATATTCTTGACCATAGAGAGCAAGTGTTGTGGAATAAGGTAATTCACCAGGTAATGATTTTTTGGAAAAACCACATGGTTGAAGAGGCAATGTGGGAAATGAAAATGATATGAGGGATAAATACCCCCACTTATTTTTATAAGTGAATAAAAATTGTGAGGACGCAATTTCTAAAAGGGGGGAAGGATGTAACATCCCAGATAAATAAAGATTAATACATATTTTGTATTTATTAATATTTTTGAATTAAATATTATGTTTACTATAATGGGTTTCTATGTTTGATAGCGTACCCGATACGCAACAACGAGTTTCTTTGGAATATTACGTTGCACACTAATAATATAATATTATTATTTTAAATGGTAGTTAACTACTAGTCGTTGTATTAGAGGGAATGAATGAAATGAACTATAATATAATTATACATGTTGTTAAATGTATTTACATTATACAATAAAAAGTTAGAGGCTTAAAATGTGATTGAATCTAGTTTTAAGCATAATTTACATTAAAAGGACGATTTATCACCTTTTAATGGAGAACCATCCTTAAATATAGTTTTGGTAACTTTAATAAATTATATATGACCAAATATAATCCTTATTTATAATCGGGACATCAAAATTTACTTTGTGTAAATTTTTGGAATTTTTCTGATAAAGTTCATTTTTAATGAATAGAGAAAAATATTATATTTTAATTTAAAAGTTCCTTTTAATCTAATTTATTTATATGGTCATATTATCTATTTAATTGTTTTTAAAATTAAATTAGAATATATTTTTACCATTTAATCCAATTTTGGTCATGGGATGTAATTTCACTTTGAAACTGGACTTAATTAACTGTCCATCTTTTGATAGTTATTAATTCTTAAAAACACGCTCTTTGTTTTGACAACGGGAATTAAGATTAAATTAATTTATGCAAATTTTATGTTTTGAATTTCGAAAAATAGATTCTATATTTGGAATCAGTAGGCCCAAATTTTGTTAATAGGTAACTTTTATTTTTTAGATATTTTAAATATTTACTTCAATAAATATTTTATTTACCGTGGTTAAAGGGTAAATCAGGTAAATAAATGTAAAAAATTATATTAAATTACCCTTAAATGTGTACTAATCATACTAGACAAGTCATTAACGACCATGGGAGTTTTTGGGTCGATTTGGGGGCACCATTGAGCCGCTTGGGAGTGATAATGACAATTTGGATTAATTAATTTAATGTAAATACAAAATTGACATTAACAAAAATCTTTTAGTAATTAATTTTTATATGGTGTTATATAAGTCATATTTTAGACTATAAATATTCATTGGAAAGATAAAAATATTTCCTAAATCATGGTATTTGTTTTATAATTTTTAGAAAAAAAATTAATTAAATTATTTATGACATAATAATGATGCAGTGTTTACCCCATTAATAAATCATTTAAATAAATAAGATTATAATGATTAAAATAATATCCAAAACATGTCAAATTCTGATTGGATGATTTTATTTCGACCACGATTCATCTTATCTTCATATTTAATTATTTTTGGACCATTATAAACCAAGTATCATTATATAATAAAATAATAGTTTCACACTTTTCTAAAGAGCCCCTCCCCCCTTATAAAAGGAGACCACTTCTAACCAATTACTCACACCTCTCAGGCCTTTTACTTGTCCATCCTATTCCCAATTAATCTCCCTAAATCTCTATACTCTTCTTAGAAGCCTTACCTTAGAAATAGGGCACTTCAAGAAGTCATTTTGGTTCAAATCAAAGGAAGTTACCTAAATTAAAGGTAACGATTTCTCTTAAATTGTTTTCTTTTATTTTACTTCTCCAACCCCAAAACCATTTTTTTCCTTTATTTTGTAACAACAACAGTATCCTCAATATTCTAGGATTTTGTTTTGAGATGGATTATAACTAAAGTTACACACACATCAATCTAATTGATGAAGTACATAATGTATCTGTGGATGGAAAACTAACACCTCACGAAATGATGATTGTTCGATTTTCTCCTACCGCCTCTCATGGTGGACATTATGATGGAACTGTATTTATATATGATATATATTATGTTTATTATTTCTTTATGCTTATCTACTTCCCAATTATATAAATCCATTATGGTTTCTATAGTGGGTAAATACGATAATCTCATTTGAGGAAGTGCGGACTACCGCCCCCTCAAAGTGATTGTATTCGTTAATGCCTTATGTGGGATGTATAAAGGATGGAGTTAAGATATTATATATTATATTATACAAGAATTATAATATACCTATGTATAATTATGTTTTATTTCTATTAAAATAATAAATAGAAATGAAATTAGTGTTCATGCGTACGTACGACTTACCTTCTCCCTGAACGGTGCATTTCAGTTCTTAACTCTAAATGTTATGTACTATTATAAATAAATGTATATACTGGATATATATGATATATATGATATCTAAATAATGATTTTCATTCTGGATATAATGGAATATTGACCACATGGACCACTTTTAAATATAAGGTGTTTATTTTTGACTCAAGTACCAAATATCGACAAAACAAACGTTATTAACATAAATGATTGAATAATGATTATAAGATGGTAATAAGTGATATAAAAGTAATATTAAACTTGAAAAAGGTTCTTAAAAAAGTATAAATTAACTTTAGTTTATTATTCAGGAGATTAAAGAACGATCGAGTCAAGTTGGACATAAGGTAAGGGATTTCGTCTCAATATCTTTTCATTGAGGCATATTTAGTTTTATACACAACATTATTTTATACAATGTATAAAACCTTTTGAAATTTCATTTCATTCAAAGGGAATCTTTTTATATAAAACCTTTTACTAAACGACAAAAAAAGAATGTTCTTTTTTACATAAGCAGTGACAATGGCCTTTCCGCCGCCGCGAGTATTATTTGATCTTTGGCTTCCTTAACAAGCTGGAATGTTTTTAAAAGGAAAAAAATAAATACCATATACTCTTTTTACGTATTTTGGTGTTGAAAATGATTTTGAGAATGGATTTATTATTTCAATATCTTGAAATGGTATTTTATTATTTCAATGTGGACATGTTATCTTGGCTTTATGCTTATGTTATGTGTTATGATCATGTTATGGTTCTTGGGCATTATTTATATAAACGAGTGGTTCCGTGATAAACCTAAGGCGGGTGAGACCGAGATAGCTCTCCAATTCATTGGGTAACATGCTGGAGGTAAACGTGAATGTTTCTCCTAATAGATTTTAGGGAATATACTGTGATGGGTATTCCAAATTAACTCCCTATGTAGCTGTGATAGCTACAATGTAAGTATGATATGGATGCCACAAGTTACCTTTATGACTTATGATTTCTATGCATCTTTCATAAATCTTATGATTTCATGAGGTATGTAAAAGAGTTCATGTTTTTTATGTATTTATGAAAAAATGTTTTCATTCATTATTTTGAAATCCTTACTGAACATTTTATGCTCATTCCATGTTTTGAAATGTTTTCACAGGACTTAAAGATGAATAGGGTCAAGGATGGGATCAAAGAAAAGTCGTGATGTCTTTAACATAGAACTAGACATGACTCTTTTTTTTTTCAAGAGTTCATGTTTTGTAAAAAAACTCTTTAGAAGTTTCTACATCATAATCTTTTGAGATGTAATAGTTATGTCTTAATTCTTTAAAACTCTAAACCTGAAAAATTCTAAATGTGAATTATTCATTTAATTCAATAGTATATAGGGTTTAAGGTCGGGTCCTTATATATTAGGTTCTACATCTCAAGAAAATAATTATTTTTTGTATCATCTACTTTTTTTATGATATCTTCATGTTTTATGACAATTTTACACTATTTTTTACTTAAGATACTTTATAAGTATTTCTTAAGAAAATATGACTTTATCCCTCTCTTCGGTCAGAAATCTATGTTATTTCGAAACATTGTTTTCCAAAAAATTTTAAAAAATTGATTTATGTTTAAACTGTTTTTAAAATGTTTTAGATATTCGTTTATATGTTTTGAAGGAAAAAGGGTTTCCAAATTTTTTCAATATTTTTTTACAATTTTTTAATGAAAATGGTCTTCAAAATGTTATCAAGATTCTTTTAAAAAATTTCCAGGAAAATGTTTTTAAAATGTTTTCAGTAATTATTTATAAGTTTTCAATGTATTTTCAATGAAAATAACTTTCAAATCTATTTTATGAATCAAAAAGTGTTTCAGATGATGTTCAAAGATTAAATTAAAATAAATGAAATATAGTTTCAATGACAAATGTTTTCATATATGTTTTATGATTCAAGATGTGATTTAAATGTTTTATATCTTCCTTTATAATTTGTTGGGTTTATTTTGAAAGAAAGTGGGTTTCAAATGGTTTTTATGTTTTAAAAATAAATTTTCAATGATGAAAGTATATTTTCCTCAATTAGTGTTTTAAAATATCTCCCCAAATTATTTTCCATCTATGAAAACATACATTGGAGTTACTAATGAATTTATATTGAATTGATCCAAAGATTCCATTCATATTCATTCTCAGAATGTTATGATGTCATGATTTTAATGAAAATTATTTCACTTTCATGGGTTATATTCTTATGAAACCTACTTCTTTTCATGGATTATTCTTTTATGAAATGATTATAAAACTCGTATTTTTTAATAAGTTCATATATGATTACATATTTATGACACCCATTTCATTTCATGCATTATCATATGATTGATTATGATTTTGTTGAACATGTTTGTGTGATTTAATTTTGAGAGGTGTGGTACTTATATTTCCCTCAAATATATTGGGAAAAGATTTATATCTCATGATATAATAATGGGATTCATGCCAAAGAGCTTGATCCACTATAAAATATTGGGAATCCAAATACACTATGGGAGTTTGGGGAAACCCGATCCACTATGGGAAGATGGGGAAACCTGATATACTATAGGAAGATGTGAAAACTTTATCTCTTATATGGAAATGACTGCGACTAGGGATGATTGTGTGTCCTGGCCTATAATTGTAGTCCCCATGGAGTCCCCAAAAAGGATTTTTAAATACACCATAAATTATAGGGATTTATATTAAATGTTTATATTTCTCTCACAATTCTATTTATTACTCATATGTTATGATTTCATGGATTATTTTCATGACTCCCTTATGAATCATGTCATTTGAACTGCCAATTATAATTCTATGAATCATGTATATGATATTTGACATGCAGGGTATGATATTATAATGATATTATATTGTTCTCATACCCTTATTTTTACAATTATTCTTACGTATTCCCCTTGTTATCCATAATGAGCATCTGAGCTCACCCCTTTTTAAGTTTCCTTTCCCCAGGTTATGAAGACATGTGTTATATATGATGTGTCTACGAAGTTTTATATTCCTGATGAACCTAGTGGGAGATAATGTTAATAACTTATGTAACATGTTTTGTGTTTCCATGTTTCTAAAGAAACTAAACTCTTATGGTTGTTGAGATTCTCTTTATATAATGTATTATTTATTCTTTAAAAAATTTATTTTAATATATGTTAATCTAGGTTCATTATAGTTTTTATCAGTGTGAGTGTTTAACTATCATTTGAAACTATGATGAGAAAACATTATTGAGATCCTCAGTGACATTTCTAAGGATATGTCCAGGGATGTCTCTAAGGATAAGTCTAAGGATGAGGAAAAGTATATGAAAATGTTTTGGAAATTTGATAAAGGATATATTGAATTAATTCTTAGAAATAAATACCTTTCATGACACTATAAGTGGATGTGTCACTGGAATAGATGTACATACGGATAACAACTGATAAAAGGTTTTTCATGCTGGACTCAATCATAAATTGGTACATGAACAAGTTTCTTGTCATAAACCTAGATTGAAACTACCAAAGTATAAGATTTGGGAATTAACAAACTCTTTATGTACCATCATCATGGATTTAAATATATTGTTGCTATTGTTTTGTATCCCCTAGATCGTGTGTTCTGGTTAGAAATCACTACTTACTGGTAGTTTCTATTGGATTTATTTATGGAACTGTAAACATTCAATGGTTCTTTATCCAAAGGGAACTACATTCCAAAGGCAACCAATTGTTTGGTATGTATCTACAATACTTAAGAACAAACATTCGTCGAGAGGATGGGAGGTCAGGCTCATCACACCCTTTTTGGGGGAATTATTGCCCACTCTAGGACTCTCTTATAAATTAAAGAAATTAACATGGATCCTTATTAATTCACAATGTATAAATGATTTTTTTATTGTGATTTGAAAATCAATGATTAACATGTATAGAATTTGACGATCATCTATATGTATGTGAAGTACATCATCAATGGATACTTCTGTATATATATGAGGATATCCATTAATGGTATCCTTTGGTATACTACAAAGGTATTATTTGGTCGTTATTATGAATATTCTGGTTTTAAAGCCACTTAGTGAGACACTCTAGATTTTATAGTCATACAGGGAGATGAGAGTTCTTTTAATTATGGGATCATACCCATAGATGGGCTACCAACGTATCATTGTGAAAGGAGTCTGAACCCACGTAGTTCGGTGCAACATAATAGGAGAAATAATACATTTTATGGTTAGTTTCTAAAGACTATTACATATATTTTAATATCATGTGGTAAGGGAACATAGGCTAAATATGCCTAATCAATGTTTTCTATGGGACTTATACCAATGAAGCCCAAGAAACATGGAAGGGATATTAATTTCCATGTTGAATTAGACAATTATGGCAATGTGGACCAGAAAGGACATGGTTGATTTAGATGGTTGGGTTTGAACATCGTGGAGGCTTCCAACATATCTCATTTGGATGAGAATAAAATCCTAAGTATTTTGGGATGTATCAAAGAAGAGTATAGTCCTTTGAGAGAAACGATTTTGGAATTTCTTCCTGAAAAGGATGCCTCAGTGATTTGGGGGTTTAATTTGGGGAATAATCCTATGGAGGATGCCCATTTATGGATGAGATGAGATGGAGCTCATACATTAGGAAGGATTCCTACATATCCCTATTTTGATGGGAATCAGAGTTCTCGTACTTCATTCAATATGGTGTTTGTGTAAATGTAGTGATAAATAGAAATCTTTAAGCCCACATGAGTCATGATCGGTATGAGAAACAAGAGGATGTGAAATATTTAACAAATCCACACACACTTTTCCTCCTCCTCTGGTGGAAGAGGTCATAGCTTCGATGACGATGATAGAAGAGGGTATAGAGTAATGCACCGTTGAATGTGAAATGAGATTGAAGGATATTGCATCCGATCCAAATGGCCAGGGGATTATAATATGATTTATGTCCTAAACATTGTCCAGTTAGGGGAAGGAGAATTTTATTTTTTTCAAAAGGAAATGTTTGTGTGTATAGTAACTTTCTTACCGGGACATAAGGCTCTAGGTTTTAGAGACGATAAGGGACGAGCATGGCCAGAACACAAATCCTCGAAACCGGGAACTCCACAACATTGTTCCATGGAGAAAGGTTCATGTGACTGTAGATATAAAATCCCAAATACAAACAATGAATCATGACCCCATTACAAAAAAAATATGGGAAACCTCTATCTATGGATATACTAACACAAATTGGATACATGCTAATGTGCCTTTCCAAAGGGTTTGGTATGTCTGCAGGTTTTGTCAGATGTTTTGACATAATCATTTTCAGACAATGGATCCAATGAGGAGGAATAACTGCCATGAATTACATTGACGAAGACTTGATTAAAGGCTTGTATAGGTTGAAGGGATAAGGTGAATCAAATAGGGGTTCCCAAGTAGGTATTTGGCACACAAGTATGGTGCACAAGAAGGCTTGGGTGACCCGATGTTTACATAAGTGATGAACAACCTGAATGTTAAAACATGGGAGAGGCTTGACTCAAGCCTCCAAGTGTTTTCACATATATTCCCATAAGTTGGGTGCTTATGTTTATTTGAGAGGAATGGATGGGGCGCATGTGTTACTGATTTAGGGAGGTATGGTGCTTTAGGTGCGTAAGTGTTATGGATTTCAAACACTGAAGGGACTTAAGTCCTATGACAATCCTTTAACTCCTCTTCCCTTTGTGTTAAATAACTATAGTGAAGGTTTGAGAAGACATTGGTGAAGCACTAGGGTGACCAGAGTAGAAATTGGTCTTCAGGTAAATTCATCCATACAAATGAGGACCCCATGGGTCTATTTCTATGAAAAAATAGGACCCTAGGAGAAGGTGACTTGGCACACCAGTGTGGTGCGCTAGTGAGGAACCCAAGTGTGGTTCAAAAGCTGATGAAAATCCATTTACAGAATTTTTACAACTTCATAGAGCCCTATCTTTTGATCAGTGAGTCTTTTTGGGAATCATGACCAGTCAAATTGATTCCCTTGAAGATATATTCATATCTTTACATGGTTAATACACTTTTTCATCTAAAAAGAAAATCATAAATCTCATTTTTATGTGTTGAAACATTTATTTCATTGATCATGGAAATCCATGGCCTACTCTTGAAGGGGGATCTTTCCAACTTATCCCTCATTATGGAGTAGTATCATGGTAAATGTTAATAGAAACATGAATTTTGCGGCAAACTGCAAGAAATTCATTCTTAGGTGTCAACAAAACCCCCCTTAGAATAAGACTCATTCACAATGAAATGAATCTATTTCTAGGGTAAATGTAGTGAACTTTGATGCATTCCAACATCATTTTGTGAGTTTGGATCTACGTCATGTTTTGAATGATACTCTAATTTTTACCTAATCTAATGGGCATAGTTAGCACAATTTGAAAACTTATAGGGTCCTATAGAAAACCATAAAAACCTTGTGTCTTTTGATTTTGTTATTTTTTAAATTTATAAATATTTCCTAAACCATATAAGGTGTATGTATAGTGATCTAAGACTAAACTTTTATCTAGATTACCCTTTACTGTTTTTCAACCTAGTGAGTACTATATCTCTTCTTATTGGTAGTTTAAATTCATGTATGTTGGACAAATAATGTTAATGTTTAAGTTTGAATATCTTTGACCATAAATTTTAAAATTAGATCCCAAATAGGGCTTAGTGGTCAGGAATTGCTCCAATATTCTTTAGATACTTCCAATGGGAATCTCGAGTCATGATTTTTATGGTCACCAAAACAAAAAACATGAATTATAACTTTATTGGGGGTCTTTTACAAGAACAAAGTTAAATTTCTTGCCAACCCATTCTAGGGGTTGTATTATGCAAGGCCCGTAGGGGAATGAGATGTATAGCCAAAAAGTGGAATCCTTTGACTGAAAATCCCATTATGTAGGTGAATTATATGCAAGTCCACCTAAGGGTATGAACTACATTGTAATACATAAGAGATCTCAAAATTTTGACATTTTATTGTTGATAAACAAGGGAAATTAATATGTGGGTGATTCAAGATCCCAGTGGGTGGGTTTTTCAAGGAAATTGATATAAAAATAATGGGCCATCTATGCCGACAAAGTTCATGAATGGGGAAGACACTCTAATAAAAATTTGGTTTTTGAAGAATGGATAAATGTTTTCAGAATAGGGATTTCTTAGATTATGTTTTGTAGTTTAGAGTCATACAGTAAGGACATTATGATGTACAGTTTCAAGTAATGCTGTAAGGACATTGGAGGGATTTAATATAAGGTATTTAGCATTAAAAAAAATTTAAGAGTCTCCAATTTATTTATAATTTTCATAAAAACATGCTACCATATATATATATGGGAAGGTAGAAATGTAAAATGTTATTTGGAAATTATAGGATCTAAAGAATGACATGGGAAAAAGTGCTAATAGAATTTCCAGAGGTCTCTTCCAAAAAATGAAGTAACTGCGGTTTGAAAAACTTATTACGGGGGCATCATTATACAGGGCCATATGGGGGCATATGATACCTAGCCAAATAGTGGTATCCTTTGAATGACAGGCCCATTACGTAGGATAATTTTATGCAAATCCACTAGGGGAATGCACTGTATAATCAGACAAAAGAGTTCTCAAGAATTTTACATTTTATTTCAAAATGTCGATTAAAGTTTTTGAAGATTAAGATTTTACCAAACACAAAGTGTTTTTTATGGAGAAAAAAACATGAATATGGAAATATTATCTACAATAATGAGTTCGAAAGAATCCTAGGAATATGATTTCTATAAAGGTTTGAACCTGACGTAGGATGTATGGTGTCTGTAGTTTTAGGTCATCTGAATAAGACCAAAATATTATTGAAGAAAAGGATGATATGTGGTCAAATGATCCATACTAATTTCAAGATGCATTGAACATATATAGAGGGTAAATGTGTAAACCATAGTATTGTAAACATTTAGGTCTGGAGTAAGGTAAGAGTAAAGTACATGATGCATGACCTCTTTACACTACAGGTTCCTGCATACCGTCGTTAATATTTAAAGGGATAAAAGATGCTTCTCCTAATAAGAAAGTTACCACTATTTGAAAAAAACTAGTATGGGGTTTGGATTTTATGGTGCTGAATGGGGGCATATGCCGAATAGTCATAAAGTTTCATCCTTTTATTGATAGGAACGTTATGTAAGAAACATTTATGCATGGACACCTAAGGTAACGTACATCATATTCTAGAAAACTAGCTATCAGGTATTAGATATTCAATCAATAGAAACCAAAGTAAGGTTATGAAGGTCTGAAAGTTCTCACGATTAGGATATGTAATGGTAAATGGTTAATTTCCAATGCACAAGGGAAATATTTGGAATGATATTGGCCATAAATTTTGAGTTCCTTACATATATATGACTCATATGTAAAATAGGTACATTTATTGTTTCCTTGATGGGATCTCTAAAGAGAGGACCCAACATAGGCTCTCATCCATGAGATTTTAAATTTTATATGGGATAGGGATAATTTTATTTTATCTCATTTCTAGGACTAAGGGTTAAGTCCTAGTCTTCACTACATATCTCAATGGGATGAGAATCAAGCCATACGTAGTTATTTGAGTAATGTGCAGTTTAAATTCATGCAGTGAAGACATTAGGGGATTCGATATTAAGGGAAATTGAATCTCATCATATATATCTAACTTGTATATAGGAGAAAAAGAATTTTTTATATCATTTTATTGTTGGGTCTTGGATTTTAAATCTATACCTCACTACATATTTCATATAGATGAGAATAAAGTTACAAATAGTTCTTGAATGTCCATGCAGTTTATAGTCATGCGGTGAGGAAGTTAAGTTATTTTGATGTGAAAAGGAATATTGCAGCTGAATTAAGGGATAAAACCCAAGTGTATCTATGTATCATGGTGGATCAATAATGAAGTCACATTTAGTTCTTGAGGTTTCTCCCCATATGAATTTCATTTTGACTTAGGGAAGATGGAATTTTTGTCATTGGGTCTAGGATTAGAGATCTAGGAATCTCTATGTATCCCATTGAAATGAGAATTAAGACAAACATAGTTCATGATAATTTCATTCCCCATACCAATTGAGTTTGATGTGAGATGTGGGGGCTTCTATAACATTACGAAATAATGGTTAAAATTTAGAAACAATATGGTATGATGATCAAACCAAAAATAATGGAAGATTACTCTTCATAGATTTGGTTCATATATAGGAAGAAAAAGGGAAATAAATTTCTTTATGGTTGTGGCTGGGCCAATGATTGGAGATCTTGGCATCTCAATGTATCGTATTGGAATGATAATCAAGCAAAAAATAGTTCTTGAAATAAGGTCTCTATGTAGATAAGATTAAAACATAGAGAGAAATGGAACTCATGTGCCATTAAGGAGTAGACATAATGTGAGTAATGCTTATGATGGGATGCTAATCATATTTTTTAATGAATTACAAGTAACACAACTTTACTGCATCTTATTAGATTTTTTAACATCAAATGAAGAAGACGTTAACCATACAGTTTAATGTCATGTAGCGAGGAGAAATGATATCGTGTGGTTTAACATCTTGGGACAAGGAAAATGATTCTATGTATTTTAACATCATGAAACGTGGACACATATGGTTATAATATAGTTTAATGTCTTGTAACTAAGATATTATGCTTCTCATTTTCAAGTCATGTAGTGGGGTCGTTATTTTTTTCATTACACAAAGTACTTCTCCTGGAATCTTTCTTTGGTTGGAGTTGTAATAAGTTCATCATCTATTGATATTAGGGAATAAGTTCCATTAGAGTAGAAATTATGTATAGAGTAAGGTATTTCCCACTTCGGATAAAGCTTCACATGATTCTTTCTATGTATCATCGATGTCCTGAGAACTAATAGCAATTTTCCTTGAAGAAATTAGAAGAGGAAAACTTTATTATTAAAATATCATGTTACTCTATTCTAATAGACCTTCAAATGATGCGAAGCTTTATATCTCATTCCTTCTAATCATTCTAGCTAATCAAAAAACTTATGAGACTTTTTATCTATAGATAACTGATCCAAGATTTCAACTCAGAGTGAAGGTAATTTAATTTCAATAGAAAAAATTGTATCAATTCCTTTCACCGATGAATCTGGAGTTGCTCAAGTGGAAGTACAAGTAGTAGTCCAATAATCCCATAAATCCTGAAAATGTTTATCAAGTAAATGTTTATTACATTTATCCACCATTTATGGAGTATATTTGAGAGGTTCTGGTTTAAAGCCTATATTTTTTACATTGGCCACTGCATGATAGTGAGATGACTATTTGTATTTGATATTTTTCTACTGATATAACTTCTTTACCTCAACAAAACATAAATTTGTGCTTTTGGTTGTCAATATGGTATGAGAAACACCAAATATGGTAATAATATTAGCTTTGAAAAAGCTAAAAATGCTTCTGGATCTGACTTCTTTGAGAGGTATTTCTTCATCCCATTTAGAGAAGATATCAGTAGTAGTAAAAATATACATAAACTATTTAGATGTAGTTGTAGGAAAAGGTCTTACTACATCCATTCCCCATGTAAGAAATCTCCATGAGTATTTAGCTTTGTGTAGACAATCCATGAGTAGATGAGTGAATTTGGAATTCACTTCGCAGGGGTGACACTTCATGGTGAAATCTATGCAATCATGCATCATGGAAGGCCATAAGTATCCAAGACTTTGTATTTGATCAGAAAGATTTTGCTCAGAGTGGTGAGCACCAAATTTCTTTTATGTACTTCTTTCATGACACTATTTGTTTCTTCTCCATCAATACACCTGAAGAGGAATCCATTAAATCCTAATTTTTAGATGAAATTCTAGT
This sequence comes from Viscum album, assembly GCA_963277665.1. Lineage (NCBI taxonomy): Eukaryota > Viridiplantae > Streptophyta > Magnoliopsida > Santalales > Viscaceae > Viscum > Viscum album. The sequence continues at coordinate 2,052,341,524 of OY728153.1, read as the reverse complement.
TATTTGGGATATCATAAAGAGAGAAATTGACCACTCGTCGCCAGATTTTTCTTTCCCATCACTATCTGGTGGAAGTATTCCATTTTGAAGTTATATCATGATATGTTTCATCCATCATGTAGTATGCCCATATGGATTGGTAATAGGGATAATTTCAATAATTTATTCTATTTAGGTTTGAAAAAAAGGTGGAACCACATGACGATGGGAAATATAAAAAATTGTCTGATCACGATTTGGATCTTCTAGGGATTTGGGTGTATTATCCAATGCACCAAATTGGGCATTTTGTGATCGAAAGATATATGACAATGTTTGGTATAAGAGAAATTCATCCATTAACCCTCTAACATAATCACACAAAGTGATTAACAATTATTTTCTAATAGAATAAACCCCCTTGATCTATTTGATTACCAATTATGAATCACCTTTCACTTTCAGGTGGTTCACATGTACCTGGAGTGCCAATTCTGGGCCAGCAAAGAGATCATGATATTCTATCTCATTATTGTTACAACTTCTGATAACAGGAATGAATATGGTAACACTGATTTTTCTGGGGAGATAAGCTCAATTCCTAACCTATTTATTTTGAATTTAGGATCTTCCATTATCTTCTCCATTGGACTTCATGCTACACTATCAAATTACATCTCCTAAATTTGGGGATAATCTTGAATAGAGATGCTTTATTTATTAGGAAGTCCAGGATTCAAAGATGACTCTTCCATAGATGGGTTTTTATCAATGAAGTATTTTATGGCTTTTTTTAACCTCTTTCTGAGGAAAAAATTGGATATCAAATTGTTGCAAAATTACTTCCCACAACGCCAGATATCATGTCAACATAGGATGACTTGGGATAAATTTATGTGGGTTATTTAAAGATATAAAGTGGACCTTATGATTTTTTAGGAAGTTCCTAATCTTCTGAAATGAAATGACTAAATCCAATCAACTTTTCTCAATACTTGAATGTAGAGTATATGTGTTGAGCATTGTTTGACTCAGATAATACCGTATCTTTTCATTCCCAACACCATTATATTTTGAATGGAATACACCCAATTATTTCCCTAAATATATCACATAGAGAATTAGTGGCTATCCTTCAATATGTGGAATTAATACTAGTGGGGTCAAGAGATATTTCTTGATGGTATTAAATTCCTCTTGGTAGTATTTGGTCCATACATTTGTGATTCCCTTCTTCATTAATTTGTTGAAGGGTAAACACTTTCCTTCTAGATTAGCTAAAAAACGTAAAATACAATCCAACTATCCTTGAATTCCTCTTAGTTATTTCTAATTTTATGGATGTGACATGCCAAAGATATCTTTTGTCTTCTAAGCTAAAACATTAACGCCTTTATGGAATACAACAAAGCTGAGGAATTTTGTTATGGTAACTCCGAAGTACATTTTAAGGGTTTTATCTTTAAATTATGTTTCCAAAATTTTATGAATATGGTCTCCAGATATAAATATTGATCAATTTTTTTTGGATTTCACTACTAAATAATACAAATGACATTTGACAAATTTTCACATGAAGGGTTTAAAGATATGGTGCATGGAACGTTGATATGTTGCACCATCATTTGTCAATCCAAAGGGAATTAACCAATAGAGAAACACACCATGATGTGATCTGATGGATGTAGAATCCTCATATTGAGGGACCATATGGATTGTATTTTACACATCGTAGCCATTCATGATGTAAAGAGCCCCATAGCTAGCTGCTTGATAAATTAAGAGCTCACTGATTGGAAATAGGAAGTCATCTTTGGGAAAATTCCAGTTGAGATCTCTACAAGCAAGGGGATATATGATTTTCCCATTCTTATTATTCACTAGGAAAATTTTTTCCAACCATTTGGGATATTTCACCCCTCTAATAATGTAATTTTTGTAAAGCTTGTTAACTTTAGCTTTAATTTTATAGGTGTGAGTAGGGTTTATTCTTCTAACTACCTACATAAATCCACAATGCTATTTTATAAAACCCAAATGATGAGTGGAAACATTAGGATTAAGGCCAACAATTTCTATATAGTTACAAAAAATACATCTCAATGTTTCTTTAGAAATGAAGTATACAACTATTTATCTTCAGAAGCCATGGACGTACTAATTAGAGTAGGGGTTAGATCTTCTTTTGTACCAAGATTTATTTCCTAAAACTCATCCACAGTGGTGGAGACGCCTTCATAAAATTATAAGGGGGAATCATTAGGATCATATTCTTTTTATTCCTCATGTGTAACTTCTTATATTTCTGCATGAAGGGTAGGTGATGAAGTAAAACATACAAAGTTATGGGAAGAGTCTGTATTTGGAAATCTTAAAGAAGAGGAAACCATTTCTGACCCTACTGATAATGATGGGTCTTGCTATAATATTGATGATAGAATGATGGGTTTGGAATCAATATCCTTTTCTCCATTTATTAATTCAACAACTTATTATATCCTGACTGATGAAGAAAATTCTTTCTGAGTTTTGATAGATTAGATGAAGTCATATCCATTTAAGCTTCCACTATCAAAAATCTCTCTAATGCTGTCAGGATCGATTTCCAAAACTGAAATTAGTGAAGTCTCTAGAAGAGTGATTGGATTTGGGCCTATCCATTGAATTTGATTGATATTCAAAATGTAATATATACTTAGAGGTTTGAATGGGTTAGCCGAGATCTTTTCCAGACCATTCACAGCAATGATTCTTGTTACTTTTTTTTTCCATGGGCCTTGTTCCCGTTGTTTGATAGAATTTTACTTCAATATACTAATATTCACATGTTTTGAGTAGAGCCTTGTCACCATACAATGTCCAAATTTTACCATTGAAGAAATACTTGAGACATTGGTGATATGGATAAGGAATGACAATATATTGATGTAGCTAAGGCCTTATAAGAATATTGTTGAAAGCTGTGTCCTGTCAGACAACCCTGAAATCTAAATTAGATACAAGATCCCCAAACTGACTCCTGAGCGTAAAGTCGTCTAGAAGTTTTTGTTTATTCTTGTAATATCCTTGAAACATTAGAGTGGAAATAGATATGTAAAATTTAGTGATACCCAATCGATGAAGTGTGCAAATTGGAATAATGTTGAATCCTAATCCATTATCAGTGAAGCCTAGTTAGATGTCTGTGTCATTAAACCTTCCAGACAGATACAAGGGCATGATTTATCCATATACAAAATCATCCTCTTCCTGATCCATGATAGATATAACTTCATGACATTCTACTACATCATTCTATATATGGTAAATCTTAGTTGTAGAAACATTGGTTTCAAACACTTGAGGACTTGAAAAAGACTCAATAAGTGATTCTCGAAGATCATTTGATAGATTCAAAGTATCAAAGATTGATAAAATGGATGTTACATGGACTAGTTGTTTCAAAACATCTTAATTTTGGTCCAAAGGCATGTGTTTTTCAGTAATGAAATGTGGGTTTTTAGGTACCATGGAAGTTGATGCTATTGATGTAGATTTATAATATATCGCTATAGAAGATGTAAATACAACTGATCTTGGTATATTAGTATGACTAAGTTTATCTACCTGCCAAGAGACTGATGGTGTAACCTCTAACTAGAAATCCAAGATGATCATGTTTGGGATGATCCTTTCATGTGTTAGAGAGTTCCATTGTCCTTTTTGAGCCAACAATAGGGATCTACCATGAGTTTATGTTGCATAAATAGTATAAGTAGGGGTACAATTAAAATAGAGGTTTCTAGCATACCAGGTCTTCCCCTATAACCTTGAACATTGAATTTTCCTCTTGTTCCCCAATCTGGTACATGAAATTCAGGTTCATAACCAGAAGCATCATTCGCTTAAGAGTCTGTAAAGTGGATAACATTAACACCAGAAGATCAATTCCTTATCTGATGAAGATTCTTCTTGACAAGTTGGTTCTTATTGTTCCATTTGGGAGGCGGTTCCCAAGACTTTGGGATAGTTGGGGTGAACTATTCCAAATTCAATGAAAACTTTGGCCTTGAAATGAGCAAATATTCTTATGACAACTCTTTATCTTTTAGATCATTTAGCTTCTCCGAAGATTTTACATTGGAGGAATTATCTTTTGATGAAGACGGATTTGTTGTAGCAGATGTATAAGGAGGCAGAGTTGGTTGTTTCAACTGTGTTCATATAATTTCATGAGTGTGATTTATCATTTTCCTAACCATCCAATCATCATACTTTGCACATTTTTTCTTTTTAACTTCTGGTAATCTTCCTTCTTCAACTGGATTAGTAGTTGGGACACATGATACTAGGGATGAAGAACTTTTTAATTCAATTTTCAAGAGTCTACCATTTTATTTAGGTGGTCCTTGAAAACAAAACACTTCTGTATTGGATTCCCCCACATTTGATGAAATGGGAAAAAATCGGGATATATTAATCTCCAGCATTGTTCGGTTTCTTAGTTCATAGTAACTAAACTAAATTGTTTTCCAAAGATGAAATGATGTAACCTGGTACATATTCATTCATAAAAAGAATATAATTTTAATTTTAATTCCTCAAAATATCTCATCCATTGTAGGCTTTGATCATCTTGATGAGGAGGTCATTGCTGTTGATGAACGGGAGGTGGAGTCCTTCAGTATGATGAATTTCTTTATATAGAGGCAAGTACATGTGATTGTTTGAGTGTGATTGTAGTAGCCTATGATTTCCCTATTCTCTTTCCTTGATCTTATGGGATCACATGAGATTCATCTTTGGTTTCATAATGGATTCCTCCACCTGTTGGCTTATTGAATCAAGGTCTCGAATCCCTCTTGTGTATTTCATAGGGACTAGTGGTGTGTGTAACTCATCGTAGATATTTTCCAAAAAAATTGTAAAAAAACTTCTTGAGGGAGTGGTAGATTTAAAGAATATATTAATGTTTTCTATTGGACAATGATATATTAAACTCTTTCATTCTCTTTTTTTAAAATTTTAAGTTTAATAACTTATGGCTTTGAAAAAATTTAGCTGAATTCGGAAAAGAATTTCAGATGGAGGTCTTCCCATCCATTAATTGATTTAGAATTAAAAATTGTATACCAAACCAGGGATGGACCATGTAATGATTGTAGAAAGCATATGAGTTTTACTAGTTCTTGTTTTTGAGGGGTCCCCATCATTGGGTCACAATGTAAAACAAAATGTGTTGAGGGATGCTTCGGATCTCCCAAACCATTAAAGATTGGAAATTTGATATTCACAATGTTGGTGGGGGAGGGATCTGATGTAACCATCTGGGGTAATATTTCTTTTCTGGTTGTACTAGTGCACTCGGTTCTTCCATATCTTCTAATCGAGTTGTTAATGCCTCATTTGAATTCCTAAGAATTTGGGTAATATCTGTATTAGTTGGGACCTATATTGTTACAACAACTAGAGCTTGAACTTGCATGACTACTTGAAAAACCACTTGAGTTTGTGTTGTAGGTATTTATCTTAAATAACCCATCAGGAAAGGATTTTAAGGATGTGTTTGATCCTATTTTGGATATGAAATAAATGGATGGAATTTTTAATCCACATATGTATTTTTAACAAACCCTCTTTTCATAGGAGTTATTACTAGATGTGTAGGATGAGGATATTCTTGTAGACTATGTTTGGAAGGAATTATGTTTCAATGTAACTCTAAATTGAGTCTTTTCAACTCCTTCATCTCCTCCTCTTTTGGGGAAAATCATTCTTCAATAAAAAATGTTGACCTTCTCTAGTGTAAAATTGAGACATGATTATACCTTTAAACTTTTCCTTGATAGATTCTATTTGAAGATGTGGGAGTTAGTTACTTTAGGGAATACCTAGATTTTGGGCAACCCATTGATTTTGGTTATGCACACCTCACTCATTTTCCTTAGTTAGTACTGTATTATGAATAATAACTTCATCCTCCTACTACCTTGAACTGGATAGATGTTCAGGAGGATCTTCCATAATAGTATTAGTGATGTTCTTAGATTCATAATGTATTGACAACATTCTGTTAGTATCTCTTTCAGATCATCATCATTTGTGCCCCCATGAAACTATGTTATCCTATAAGATGATTTCCTAAGAACTATATGATATATAACATTCAAAAGGTAATCCTTGGATAGTTTAGTTGTGCATTCAATTTGTGGATTCATTCCAAATTTGGAGAAAAGTAACTTCTGATGAGGAGGGGATTGAGGATATAAACCCCCCTAGCCCTCCAGGCTGAGGCTGTTCCCATTCTTCTTCTTCAAACCTTCTAACGTTATTTGATGAATATAAAGGTTGGGTTAAAAAATCCCCCAACCCTACAGGATGGGGTGGTTCCAGAACTACTATGGCTGATATTAGAGCATTAGTTCTTCTGATTTTACAAATTTTGGTCCGAACATTGGCTGGTTGGATTATCTAACAACCAATTAAATTAACTAATTTTGAATACTGTTATTCTTTTTCAGACATTTTCAAAATATGATGGATGACAGCGTATAATAAGGAGGCCATATTAATGTGCTTAGATATATGATGAAATGGTGTTTCTACTACTTTATCTCTTTGGTCATGTGTTTGAAAAGTGCTAGTGGAGGAATATTTTTGAGCATATCTTTGATTACACATAAAATCACTTGATTGTATCTGAACATTGGAAATAGCATTGCATGAGACCACTTTTGGCAGGATTTGATGGATGGAGAGTTCATTGAAATGCAATTTTCCATGGACACCCCATCCTATAATATGAACAACAAATGATGTATCAGTAATTAACTAGCATATCATCTCTATTACATCGAGGCATGCACATTGAAGGGTTCACTACATATTCTCAACCATTGGATGTTGGGAAACTCAGAGAGATCCCAAGTCAATTTGTCATTTCAACCCTTCTATTACCTTTACATGACATTGATATTTTTCATAAGGTAATACTTTTTCTTTCAGATGACAAATAGTTTTCCATATATTGAGTTGAATATAATGAATGAAATCTTATAATTTCAATTATAGAATGTTGTTTTGAGAGGTTCCCAAAGGCTAGAAAATGACTAGTATTTCACCATTGGCCAGTTATTTGTTCATATTCAGTATATCCTTGTCATATTTTACAAGTGGTTTCTCAACTTGGTCTAACAAGAGTGGACAATTCTAAATTTTCTTATCACCAAAAATAAGATCAGTTGTTTTTTCCTCGACTATATTAGATGAAAAATGACTCAAGGGAAGTACAGAGAATGATAGTCTCCTTGGGATGTCTTTTGGTTGATAAATGTTTTCACCTGTTAGTTACAAGGCATCATACATGAATGGAATTATGTTTGAAAGTTTCTCCTGATAAGATGGATTTATAAATAGTAGATTTTCTATTAGAGAATTATCTTGACAATGTGAAACACTACTCTGGAGAGAACATTCATAGAAAATTTCATTTTGTGGAGGAAAAAGATGGTGGAATACAACAAGGGATAATTCCTCTTTCCCGTTGGTCTTCTTTCAAAACTGAGGATTTTGGTACCTTTAATCCGAATATAGGTTCACTAAATTGATAGAATTTTTCCGAAGAAGACCTTCATGATGATGTATCCTATGAGGAACTTTATAAATACTACTACTACTCCCATAATTTATTATGGGATGATAGGATCTAGAGTTGAAACAAAAAACTGTATGAGGGCTTCAATAACTCCAGCATTAAGAGGAGTTATATTGTTGATTGAATATTTATTTTCCAACCATGTTTGGAAAGACATCTTCTTAGAGTCTTTTTTACACATAGTTGCGGCCCCTTGCTGGGAGAAGTGGTTTTCATGGTTACTTGTATGTTCTTGCCTTGGAGTGGTCATCATAATTGGTCGATTATGTCTAATAAGAAAGGGTTTATGTTTCTGATCTGGTTGTCCGTATGATATGGGGGAGTTTTCCCCAAGAACCTCCTTCCCTAGAATTGAGGTGAATATCTTCTCTAGGATGGCATGTTGACAAGACATCTTAGGTGTGGGGACTGAATAATGTGTTCATCCCATTGGTATTACTGATGTTTCCGTTATGATATTTTGGAGGACATCTAGAATATGGGATTTTTTTTTGTCTTCCCTATCACCATTTCACAAATGTGTTTGGGGACTTCAATGGACAGAACGAGAATATATTTCCATTTTGTATATGTAGTAGGTGTATGCACATGCTCCCATAATCCCTTTCCTGTTAGTAGATAATGAAAATACTCATGTCTGGGGGTAGAGAGTTGATTCTATCATAGGTTTTTCATCAGAGCTTTCTGAATGACTTCTTTGGGTGATGGAAAATGAGACTGTTGGTAGGAATGATGGATGCTGGTAGGTTTATGTTTATTCTAGATTATTTCCTCCATGCATGTTCAATGTAATTATTTCAATGCAGAGAGACGAGACTGTTTACAGGATTGGTGTGTGGAAGAAGGTGTATGTTCATTCTTACAAGTTGCCACCATATTTGATTGGAAGGTTTCCTTGAATGCATCCAGATGAGTCAGCTGACTGTATGGTAGTTTGAAATTAGGTCTATATTCCTGCTCATTTTACTCCACCTAATTTAAATGGTGAGATTGATTGGACAATTTTAGACGCGTTTGGTGACTGAAAAAAGTATGGCGGATGGGTGTATGTACCCTTTCATTATTTTACACCATGTTGGGTAAATGGACTTCTATAGAGGGTTCAAAGGTAATATGCTTCTTCTAGTTTTCCAGATATTGTCCCATGTAGTTCATATTTCATGCCTAGGTCTGAGGGACATGGGCTGAACAACCGAAGGCAAAAACCCCATAATGATGGGTATTAACTACTACCTGATTCTATTGGCGGTGATTGTTGGTGGGAGCCCTCGAGAAGGACCCCTGCGTCTTTGATTTGGTGACATTAGTGACCTAATGATCCACCTCCCTATATTATTATAGGGACAAGTTATTTCATTCCAGGGATAAGGACCTGAAATTGTTGAAGAAGGTGGTTGGAACCATCTGCTTCTTGACCACCTGACATCACTGAACAGATGATCGAGGGTTGTTGTTAACTTAGAGAGCATGTTGGGAAACGTATAGTTATGGGATAGTACAATGTTGATGGTATTAATGAACCAATACATTGGATACCCAGTGTTGAAAATTTTGAGTTGGTGATGATATCCTTTGAGCATATGAGGATCCATCTTGTGTAGTAGTTGGAGAATTCACAGGTGAAGGAATCCATTTAGAATGAAGAGATTTCATTAAAATTTGATAAATAAAAACAATGAACTCTATTAAAGAAACCTATTTTAGATGGATACATGTGTGGCTAATTCTTTTCATTGGACTTATTTGTAATTGATAGGGGAATGACATATGGGTAATACTATCAACTTGGTGAAGGATTAAAATCAGGTTCACCACTTTTGTTTCGTCTATCCCAGAATGTGTGTTCGGGTTAGGAATCACTATTTCTAAGAAGTATACATTATAATTATTAATGGAACTAGAAACAATTATCTGTTCTTTATCCAAATAGACCTACATTCCAAAGGAAAAAATTTCTTAGGTTTGGACATACGATAATTAAGAACAAACATTGGTCGAGAGGATGGGAGGTTGGGCAAATCGCACCCTTTTGGGTGGAATTATTCCATACTTTGGGACCCTCTTATAGATTTAATATTTTTACATGAATCCTTATTAAATAACCATATATGAAATGATTTTCCATTGGGATTGGGAAATGAATGATTAACATGTATAGAATTAGAGAATCATCAATGTGTATATGAGGATCTTCATCGATGGAGACATCTATATATATCTGTGGTTCTCCATCAATGGTAACCTTTGGTATACTACTTCGAGATTCTTTGGTCATTATTATGACTAAATTTGTTTTAAATCCACTTAGTGAGGCACTATATAATTTATCATAATATATAGATATTTGAGTTATTATAATATTGGGATCATTCCCATAGATGGGCTACCTACGTATCCTTTTGAATGGAATCTGAACCCACATCGAGCAGGGCCATGCAATAGGACACATCATACCTTCTATGGTCATGTGAGAAGGACCAATCCATACAGTTTAACGTCATTTGATAAGGACTCATAGGAAAAATATTCCTAAACAAAGTTTGGTGTGGTACTTATACTGAAGCAGCCCATGGAACTTGGAAGGGATATGAATTTAAAAGTTAAATTATAACCTATGGGGAATATATCCTAGAAAGGACATGGTTGATTTAGATTGTTGGGTTTGAAACTCAGGGAGGCTTCTTACAAATATGGTTTGGATTAGAATCAAATCCCACATAGTTCAGGAAGTCTCACAGGAGAGTGTAGTTTTTGAGAGAAATGATTTTGGAGTTACTTCATGAAAATAATGCCTTGCTGAATTGTGGGTTTTATTTAAAGCTTACACCAAAGGAAAATTCCCATTTATGGATGAGATGAGATAAAGCTTGGGAATTATGAAGGCTTCATACATATCCCAGTTTTCATGGGAATCAGAGTTCTCATAGTTCATTCAAAGTGGTGTTTGTGAAAATGTTCTGACCATAACCAATATCTAAGCCCATGTGAGTCATGATTGTTTTGAGAAACACGAGGATGTGAAATATTCAACAAATAGTCACAGAATATTCCACCTCCATTGGTGGAAGAGTTCATGGATGTGGTGGCAATGGTGGATAAGATATAGATAAATGAACCGTTCAATGTGAGATGAGATTGAAGGCTATTGGATCAAGCCTAAATGTCAAGGGGATTATGTTATGATTGCTACATTAAAATTTGTCTTGGTAGGGGAGGGAAAAAGTTCTTTTGTTCAAAAGGAAAAGTATGATTGTATTGTACCTTTACATCAAGGGACCTAAGGCATTGAGTTTTAGAGATGGTAAGGGATGTGAATGGCCCAAACACTAAACATCCAAACCAGGAACTCCCCAACACTATTCCTGGGAGATAGGTCCATGTGACTATGGATATTGAAACCCACATACTCTCCGTGTATCATAACCCCATTATAAAACAAATGTGGTAATCCTCTAACAATGGATATACAAACCCAAATTAGAGACACACTGATGTGCCTATCCTAATGGTAGGTAATTCAAGAGGTTTTTACATAGTTTTCAATATATTTCCTTTTAGACCAGGGACACAATTAAGAGGAATCCTTTCTACGAATGAATTTCAAGAAGGCTTGATGAATGACATCTATAGGGTGAAGGGGTAAGATGAATCAAAGAGGGGCACCCAAGTAGGTATCCAACACACATATGTGGGCACTCAAGTAGGATTGGGTGACATGATGATTACTTAAGTAAAGAACAACCTAGATGTTAAAAAATGGGTTAGAATTGACTCATGCCTTTAACAGTATACACATGTATTTCAAAAAGTGGGGTTCTCATGTTCCTTTAAGAGGAATGGGTGGCGTATAAGTGGTTTTGATTTTTGGAGACTGGGAACTTTAAGCATTAAAATTTTAGGGATTCCAAACATTGAAGGGACTTACGTCTTTTTAATGATCCTTTAATTCCTCTGCCCTAGGAGATAATGAACTACCTTGAAGGTTTCAGAAGACATCAGATAAGAACTAGGGAGACTAGAGCAGTAATCGGGCTTCAAGGAAATTAATTCGTACAAATGAAGACCCCATGATTCTATTTATAGGTAAAAATTGGACCCTAGGAGAATGTGACTTGGTGTGCAAGTGTGCCACACATGTGTTGTGTGAAATCTGATGAAAATCCCTTTACACTTTTTTTTTCAAATTCTTAGAGCCATATATTTTGATCTGTGAGTCTTTTTGGAATTCACGACCAGTCAAATCGATGCTCTTGAAGTGACATACACATATTGACATGGTTAATAAACAAATCCTTTTAATAAGAAAAGAATAAATATCATTTTGATGTTTTGAAACATTTTTTCCTTCAAAATTGGAAATCCATGGCCTACTATTGAGGGGGATCATTCCAACATATCCCTCATTGTGGATCAGTATCATGGTAAATGGAAATTAAACCAAGAGTTTTGTGGAAAAGTTTAGGAAATACATTCTATAGTGTAAAAATATATGAATGAACATGGATAATACTAAGTTTTAATATATTAAAAAAGTACAAGTCATGATTTATACATCCTATAAGTGATTGTTTATGCTTATGTGGTTTCAATTATCATAAATGTTTCTCATAGTATGATATTTTTTATTTTATTCAATTGAAGGTATTTGACGGTACATTGATAAAATTGAATGTTTCATGTGTGGAATGTATTAGCATTATGAAAACCAATTTTCTATGTGGAAATATGATGAAGGTAATTATGAAGGTGGAATGATTATTGGTTATTATATTGAAGATAAAGTGATCTCTAACTACACGAGAATGGTATGGGATGTTCTAACTGCATTGTTTACATTAAAAATAAGAAGCATGATTAAATTGATGTTGACTGACCTTAAGACAATATTCATATTTCATATTATATGAATGGGGTATTATGGAATAAGATGATGAATCTTGAGTAATGGATTAATAATAAAGTTTGAGGAATGAAGTAGTAATGTCATGGTATTAAATGATATGTTATATGAATCAAGAAATGTATAATTAAATTTATTATAATTTTTTAATTAAGGATTTAAATAGATATGTTGACTAGTAATGAGGACATAGAAAATTGTTTTAATGGAAATGTGATATTTCGAAATAAGTGAAGGTATCCTTTTATGTGTTCAAGATGATGATAAAATTTTGTTTAGTGTGGATAAAGAGATGATTAATTTAGATAAAGTAAATAACATTTTATTTATAACCTGAGATCTGATAAATTATTTGTTCACAAAGTGTTATATCTTATCATGGATGATGTTTACAAGTTCTTGGATTTATGGAATATATCCCGTAATATTTTAAATAAGGAATAATGCTTATTTAACAAAAGGATTTATGGTAATTCGGGTTATTACAATGTTTTAATAGAATATATGATGAGTGTATTCACATGTTTGGAACTTGAAAACCAAGAACTACGTTGTGATATATGGGGGACCATCCTAAAGCTAATTTATATACCATAATTATAATGTTTTGGATTTTCATATTTTAGAAAGGTTATAAGGTTAACCATTTATGTTTATGTTAAATGTCAAATGAGGTTTTTGAGATTGAATTATTATCTCACCATAGGGGGATTTATACATATTTGATAACTTGTTTTAACTAAATTTTCTTGAAGGTAAATAATGATATGTGTAATGACTTATCACTATCTCTAATGAGTTTTTATTACATCATAAATGAAAAATTCGCCTTCATTTCTTGGAACAAGAGATGAAGTGGAAATTGATCAAGGAACAACAGAGAGTGAGATTGTGCATAATCTAGTAAGTATACATTATCAGGGAAATTATTCAACTAGAGGTAAATGATCTTGAAATGGGAAAAGGTTATTATAACACCTTCTTTCCCAATGAATCAAATGATCCATCATATTTTCGTAGATTAATGGCCTTTTGATTGTTATGTTTCTCCTAACCTTGATCTAATTCACTCTCAATCAGATCTGGATGGGTAAATTTATGTTCCTTGTTCAGGTTTTCAATTTCCACCTATGTTCTCCAATGGGAAAACATACTTATGTGTTACTTTGGGTAACCATTTTGGTTCGGACATTCCCTTTTTAAATGAAGTTATATTATTCATTTTTATGATGTGGTGTTCTTTGAATGGAGATTTAAATTATTTAAACTTTGATAACCAAAATTTATTTTGAGGTAAACATTTATTTTAAGGGGTGTATGATGTAACACCCTCATATTTTGTTGTTATTTAGAATTAATTATTATTTTCAATTTTATAGAACAAAAAATATATACATTTTAGTCAAAAAACTAACTTTGGATTGAATTATACGCAACACCACTTGAATATTTCACTACAAACAACAATTAAATTACCTTAAGATACAGTCATCACTATTTTTTACTTATGTTACAAACAATACTGAGTCCCTTCGATAGCCTGTGTTACAGACACGACAATGTTTTGTTGAACGAAAATATACTAGTAATATTATTATTAAAATATTGTTATAGCCACCGCCTACCCATTGAAATGGAATTTTGGAACAATATTAAATAAATTGTGAATGTATAACTTAAAAGTGTACATAAAATTAATACTTTTGTTATAAATTACTAGAAGTGAATGAAACACTATTTGGAAATAATGAAATTACTTTTCAAAGAAACAAAATTTTATATAAAAATACAATCTTATCTCAATAAATAAAACAAACCACTTTTGTTTAATGGTTTTAATATTATTTATATAATATATGTTAAAAAATATATTCTACAGTCATCCAATATATTTATACGTATAAGTTAAGAATAAATCCAATTTTATCAAAAAAAATACTTAGTCTTCTAAATAATTATTTTGTCCCCTTTTAATGGCAAAGCCATTTCAAATCTGATTTCCAAAAATTTTATAATTTTTATGTTAAAATAAAATTCATTTTAGAAAGCTGAAAATAAAAATTATATTAAGTTCAATGTTTTGTATTTTTCTGTGAAGTTTCATTTTTTTATGAATAATGATTAATATTAAATTTTAATTCAAAACTAGTTTTTTTGATTAATTTATTTATAAATTTAAATTATATTTTTATTGTTTTTAATGTATAAATAGATATATTATACCTAAATGTATTAAAATTATGATTTAGTATTTTATTTCACTTTAAAATCATATATATAAACATATAAATCTTTTGAAATTTTTTACATTAAAAACATGATTTGTTGTCCCGTTTATAGGATTAAATTTCAATTAATTTATGACACTTATTTGATTATAATTTTTCATTAAATATTCAATATTTTACGTCAGAATAATTTATATTTTATAATAATTTCATGTAATTTTTTACCTCAAATATTAGTGAATGTGAATAAACTAATTACAACGATTAAGAGAAAAAATAGATTAATGGAGGCCTAAACCATACACATAAGTGAACAAATGACATAAAAACTTGTATAAAAAATATATTCTAGACATTTTTAGTCTATTAATACTTTAAGGATCCATAATTATCCATTTTCACCCTTTTGGGTTAATTAAAACGCGGGGGAACTCAAATATTTTAAATAACACCCAATATTTCATTTTCCCCTCTTATAAAAGGGTTCCTCTCCTCCCCATTCATTACCCTCTCATGACATATTTCCTTGAACAACAACTTCCCAATTATCCATCCAACTATAATACCTTACTCTTACAGGCCTCTATTTTGGTATAAATCCATCCAAGGAACCCCTTCGATGCAAACCAAAATGTGTTACGCCAATAAGATGTAACATCCATCCTCAAACTCCTTTGCTTTATTTTTATTCTACACCACCTAAATTATTATTATTCCATAATTATATAATATCATAAGTATCCTAAATATTCTGATATTTTTTTATTATATGGTTTTTTAATTATGGTTACTTTGTTTGTGGATGTGTGGACCACCACCTCCTCAAAGTTATGAGATTCATTCTAACTCCACAAATAATGTGTTAAGGATGGTTTTAGTGAACTAATATAATATATATGAATAAAATTCTAATGAAATGATATTATATATTCATATAGACAAATAAATGACATTTACTTTTCAATTAATATGATAATAAAATGGAAACAATGTTCTTTCTTACGTACAACCTACAGTCTCTATGAACGATGTATTCCATTTCATGTTTATATATTTTATAAATAAATATAAATAAATATATAATCAATATATATCATTTTTTATTTTAAATAAATAATTAAATCACAATCTAATTATGACGATCATGAATAATAAGTTCTGACATGTACAAATAACAAACACGATATTACCCCAAACATAACATTAACATGGATTTGTTAATAAATTATAATATAAACTAAAAACCAAATAATATGTAGTATGAGATATAATAACAAAGTTCTATGTTGTGTTTATAATAATATATTTTATTATACATGAATTTTTAATGTGTATGAATAAATTCAAGGATTAAAGTAATTGAATTTCATCTCACTTTTTTGTTTTGTGAGATACATCAAATACTCACAACTTGAATCTATTGTGTGGTGTATATACTACCCTCTGATATTCTCTATCAATAATTTACATTATTTAATGATATTAAAAAATTTAATTGATATTCTTATTTCATGGGGATCATGATTCTAATGTTACTACAATAATAATGGTCTTCTTGTCTCACTTTAATTTCTCTAAGACCTATGAATTAATCACCACTTATTTATTTTTTGTGGTGCATATACAACCCATTAATGTATCATATAATTAATATAATTCTATTTATGGTTATTTAAATTGAAATTTTATGATAATTATTTCATTAGGTTTATGGTTTATAAGTTACCAAATCAGTAACTTAATTTTTTTCTCAATTTTCCTTCTTTGCGATACATGCCATGTTATGCACTAGTATTTTTTATATAGGGTGTATATACATAACTTTTAGATGTCATATCATGAATTTTATTTTTTTCATTAAATTTTAATATTAATTTAATGTTATTCTACCATGTGGATTATTATTCAATGTTACTAAAGTGGTAATAGTTTATTAATACAATCTCACCATCTATCAGGATTGCTTACGATTATGGTTCCATTCATGAAATATTATAACCCATCTATTAGGAGCACTCCTGATTTTTATTATCTTCTATTTTTCATGGTATCTTCATTATTTAGTACCATTTTCGACCATTGTGTACTTAATATAATTAATAAAATTTTCGTCAAACTTTTTGACGTTTTCTCTCTCTTCGAAATGTTATCATTCTTGTTTTTCATGTTTTCATGGAATAAGGAATTACAAATGTTTTCAAGAATTATTTATATGTCTTCAATGTATATCAAAATAAATTTTTTTCCCAAAATGGTTTATGATTCATGAAGTAATTTAAATTATTTTCAAATCATCCATTAATGGTTATAAAAGTTATTTTCAATGAAAAAGGTTTTAAAATATGTTTCATGAGTAAAGAAGTGTTTTAAATGTTTTCTAGATTCATTTATATGTTTTAAAATTTATTTTTAATTAAAAATGTTTGCAAATGTTTTTTTGTCATAAAAATAATTTTCTAAAGTCGAATGGATATTTCCCTCACGAAATGTTTTTAAAATATCTCCCCAAATTCTCTTCCATCTAAGATAAAATCTATTTGTGTTACTCATGACTTTATAGGGAAATGATACAAAGGTTCAATTATTATTCTTTCTCTTAATGGTCTATGTTGTGATGGAATTATTTTAATGAAACCCATTTATGATTTGTGGGTTACATGCTTATGAATCTAACTTATTTTAATGGGTTATTATTTGATTAAATGATTAAGAAATATATCTTTTTTCAATGTTTAATAAATGAAGACTTATTTTTTAGACATATTTTTTTTAATGGATTATGATATGATTGTTTACGATTATATGATACATGTATGTATGATTTTATTATGGGATGGGTGAGACAAATATCTCTCTCCAATGAATTGGGTAAATATTTATATCTAATGGGATAATGATGGGAGTCATGTCCATGTGGTCGATCCACTACAGAATACAAGGAAAACTGATCCACTTTGGGAAGACGAGGAAACCCAATTCACTATGGGAATATGGGGAAACATAGTATGCAATGTGAAGATTGGGGAACCTAGTCCTTTAGAAGTAATGTATTTTGAATGTGGATGGTGGCGTGTCCCGCAAAATAGGTGTAGTCCCCATGAAGTTCCTAGATAAGTTTTGTAAATTTGAATTTTCTTATAGGGAATGATATTTCATATTTTGGTGTTTTCCACAATTTCATTTCTTACTCCTATGTTATTATTTCGTGGATTATGCTCCTAATTACCTTATGATTCATGTCTTATGAACTACAAATATTTATTCCATTACTCATTAATATGAAATTTGATATGGAGTGTATGTGTAACATCCCCTAATTTTATGATATGTATCTTTTTGAATTTATATTTTTTCAACATCATATGTTTCACACAACACCAATCTTCATTGAATAATGCAATACAATTAAATATGAATATTTTAAAATGAATGTTATATCATATCTTTTAAATTGGTGGAAATGAATAGTATTAATGAAATTTATATATAATATACATAATAAACTATTTTAAAATTCATCCAAATGATTCTATTGGAATAAATAAAATTAATGAATCTTAAAAATTGTATTATGATATAATTATATAATAAAATAAGTAATTTTTTTTTATAATTTATTAATTGTGTTGATATATGTATAAATCATAATTGTTTATATTTAAATTTATAAATAATATAATGATTTAAAATAAAATATATTTTAATAAAATGTATTCAGAACTTAATATTTTTATCTTATGATGGTAAGATAATTTTATGAGATCTTAGTTAACATTTCAAAGTTTTATAAAATCAGTTGTAATTTTTAAATTGGAATTTTCTAAGTAAATGATGATTTTAATTAAAAATTATATTTTTTATATTATTAAAATTATTTTCATACAATGGAGTTGCTTTTTTTACTCTACACATCAAAAATTATATGGGTGATTGTTTTTTTGATTTTTGTAAAAAAATTAGTTTTTTTTGTGAATGTTGAAATACTGTAATTTATAATATTTATTAAATAGATATATTATTGACTCATAGATGATGTATAGATAATTTAATCCCATAATATATAACTATAATTAACTATTTAAATATTTTTATAATTCTCAAACTATTCTTATCCTTGATCCAAAGTAATAAAAAAATGAATCAAATATTGAAAAAATAGCACTGTCCTCCATGATAAATACCACCCCTCACCACCTCTTATCCTCACACCAAAAAATCCTTGAATCTTGTTCTATTTATGGCCAACACCTATCCCAAAACTCTACCCCACGTTTTGGTCTTTATAGTATCACCCAAAAGACCTTTTCAAAGTTCCTTAAGGATGTTCTCAAGGAGAATAATTCAATAGGTAAAACCCTTTTTCTTTTTCTTTTAATTTCATTCCAATTTCATATATTTTCTTATTCTACAAAGACCTAATATTTACAGACATGAATGATAAATATATTTTCTCAAACATACTATATTTTTATTATATAAAGGGAAAATACCCCATCAAGTCTCTTCTCCTCTTCTGTTTATTTTTAAAATGAAAACATTGTATGTGAGATGCCAATTTACCGCCTTTATCGATGAAATTATTTAATTCCTTAATTAAACTCCAAAGGATGATCATAAAAAGATTTTCATTGTTAAAATAGACTATAATATGTGTCATAAATCTTATTTATTGGTTCAAACTATATATATACATTATATTTATTCATACCAAAAAAGTGATGTTTGAGGATTGAAAACCCGCCAAAATAATATAAACAATTATCACTAACATCTTATGTAATGATTAATCCAAAATAAAAACAAAAAAATGAATTATATAACCATTGAATCTTATAAAATATAAAAAATAAGATATGTAATTTCAATTTTGGAAAAATATTTCTGTTTACATTGTCTTCAATATTCTTATAAAAGTAAACCGATCATGAAAGCTGAGGAAATGAATGATCCCAAACGATAAAATTATATTATATAACTCATCTAAAAGGAAAAAAATGAACTTAATAAAATTATATTAAATAAATTACATGTAGAATATGTAATAAATTATTTTATTGATTTATTTTATCTTATTGAATAGGACATTAAGTTCAATTGCAGAACACATTTGGACATAAGGTAAAGATTTTCTCATCTCACCTTTATTTATATAATATATTTCTTATTCACCACTTTTTCTTATGTGTGGTGTATTTATAATTCCCTTTGATATATATTTTCACGAATCTATTTTTCTTAATGGTATCAATGATCACATTTTATTTTATTAATTTTATAGGGCATACAATTCGATTGATTAAGAAGTTGTAAGTGATTCTCCCTAAATCTCCATTTTCCATTAGAGTTATGCATTCTATTTCTTAACCAAAAAGGAATTTTTATTTATTTTTATATAATTATTATAAATTATAATTATATGTTCAAAAATCATGTATCCAGGTCATTTTATCTTTATTTTATGATGAAATACATGTTTGATAATGTTTACCCAATCAATTACCATGATAAGAATCCCCATTAATGTGAATTTCCCAATTTCTTTCCCGCTATCCAGTGTGATCCATAATATGTTTTAAGCCACCATTATTTTTATAAAATTAGTAATTTTATCATGAAACTATATTGGTTCATTTCATTTTTTATAATAAAGAATGTGAATTTTTAGATTTAAATTATATTAAATATTTTCCATAGATAACATGAAAATGTTTATCTATATGGTTTCATAAACACTCTTTTTACATGTTTTCACTATATTTGGACATAATTTTTCCCCATGAATAATTTAATTATCATTCCCTTTTATTTTCAATGATATCCACATTTTAAATATGGTTTAATTCTAAATACACATGTTTTTCCAAAAGAATTCTTTTTTCAAAAGTAAAAGGGTATTTCTCTGAAGAATTTATCCACGATTTTATCTAAGTATTTTCATCTATTATTACGAATAATATATTTCAATGTGGTATGAGACATGTTGATTTAAAAATCATTTTTTATATTGATTATTCAACATATGTGGTATTTATTTTACTTATTATGTGATGGGTGGGGCTATCTATAGCCCCTAAATGAATCAGTAGGTCACATGAGAGCAACTAGACCCGGTTCAGCTGAGGCATTACCCATTTATAGAGACATCTTTTTTGATATCTTGATGTTATGTTTATGATGTATGATATTATTTATTCTAGTATTATGATATCAGTAATTGATATACCATGTGATTATTCAACTAGTAGAATATCCATGGTTATGTTTCATTCTCATGTGATTATCTATATAGAATTATATATTCATATTTTATTCCATCTAAATAAATGACAAGATTATGTTTTAATATAATGTGTTTTTAGTTTTTAACCATTATTTATTGTTTATGTTTATTTCTTCTATCTTTTTTTGTACTTTACCATTATCGAGCATCGGACCACACCCCGTTCGTATATTTTATTTTTCAGTAGGACGTGAATATTTATGTGATTGGTGACTTTAATTGATAACCTAGTAGTGTATGGATTTTTCTAGTGGAGTTTTTATATTGTTTTCATTTCAAGTTATAATATAAAACATATATATGTAACTATTTTTCTAAAGCTACTAAAACATTCAATCCTTCGGGATGATTCTTCCGATTTTATTATACTGATGTAATTAAGTAATACACCAGATCAGGACTACTCAGGCCAGGTTATTTACAGTTGGTATCAAAGGAATGTTAGTAAAAAAATTGGAAACTACAAAACATTGATTTCAGAACATAAACCAAATATTAACATTGCATTTAAGAATAGAAGAACACCATAGATTTCTTTAGGATGAGATTATATAGGTCATTCTAGAAACAGATCCATGTGTAGATAGTATAAGTGGATGTGGTTCTATAAGATATGTTCTAGAGGTAACACCTCTAACAAGGTACGTCAGGCCTGACTCAGCATGACCTAATACCAAAAAATTGTTCTTAATTCCAACATGGTTTTAGACACTTGGGGGATAGGAATAGTATAATTCTCATTTTAATTACAAACCATTAAGAATGATTTAATAGAAAACATGTCCCTAAAGAAACCATGTTTATGATTATGAGATTATCTATACATAATGTTTTCAATTAATGTTAATTATTTCACTAGTTTATGGATTATAAATTATGTTTCATAATGTGTTCATCTAATATATCTTATTTCATTATTTAGAAATGGTTCATTGTATATGTAATGGGAACCACATTAGTGTACATAATACAAAGAGTAAGAATATATGTTTTTTAAATGGGTTTGTACCAGTCCTTCGAAGGGATGTAGTCTCTAAAATATTCTCATAAAATGAGGAAATAATATCATATTCTAAAAAGATAAGAAATTAATTATCCTAGTCTTATGGCTTTAATAGAAAGAAATAGAAGAATAGGAAATTTATTAAAAATATATATAAATGGAAGATGGTAAAAAATTATTTCCACACAAGTTATAATTATGGAAGGAAACATATTCATATATGATTAAGTGGAAAAGTATTTTTCTCCATGTGTGGAGAAAAAGGGCACAATAATCTTTATTTTATGTAAAGGAATCAATTTTCCAATTTTCAGTGATTCATCTGCAAGGATATGGAACACTAAGAAAATTGATGTCTCAAGCATGAAAGGAATATACACAAAAACATGATAATGGATCACTGTCTAGATTATGCTAGTACCATAGATGTAGAGTAATGATTAATATTAATGTGATTGGTTAAAATAATTATGTTATTTGGATATTTTATCAATTATGGTTTGGTTATAAGAATAATGAGATATATAAGGTTTTTTCAACAGTATTATTTCATTTATAAATTTGAAGTATGTGATTAAGCACATGAGCCTCAGCCTAGTTGGTGAGGTATGATTAAGTGCATCCATGAAACCTGGGTTTAAAACTAGGCAGAGGCATATACCTGGGTTTCTGTAATATTACTGTAGTAGTAACTATTGCAGGTACTATTAGATACTATAAGAGCCAGAAACTTTTCACCGTGGGCCACCGGTTTGGGCTTGGAGTCCTTAAAGCCTTCGGGCCACCTAGGCCTTCGGGTTAGTAGGGTTTTTCGTCCAAATTTAAGGCTTTCGGGCCACCTCAAGGCCTTCAGGCGACATGTAGATTCCCCAGACAGAGTCTACAAAAAAGGAGGAGCCCTAGAGAAGGATTCAGAGCAGGCTCACTCACTAGAGAAGAACAAAATGGATTGGAAACGAATGAGAGGGTATGGCTACGCTATGGACACCATCCCGTGCTTATATAAGATTCTTAGCCAGACATCCATACAAAGACGGAGAGCTCCTAACACGATGTAGATGCTAGAAAGGGGCGATTCCTTGTAGTTAATGTAATAAACTTATCCTACCTACCTTGTAAGAGTTCCCCCTCATCCCTTGAAAGGGGCGTTATCAAAAAATCAATAACAAGGAGGCCTCCGGGCCATTTGGGAAATGTATGTGATGAATAGAACATGTAATCTTGAGATGTGATTTTTTTGTAAGTTGATATTCTTGAAAACACAAGAATTAGGAAAGATAACCCTAAATATGTTTTTAAGTTGATATAATATTTAATATATTTATATGAGATATTATTGGTGACCATGAGGTTTTTTGGTGATCTAATGGTTTATGTTATGTTGGAATTATTAGATCGATGTATTTGAGGAAAACTTGATATTTTACTCTTGGAAGCATGCATGTTTCATAAATTTGTAAAAGAGAATAAGGTATTATTATATTGGGAGTGTGTGATTAAGAGATAAAATATTTTTAAAAGCTTATGTTATGTCTATTTTTCAAATTTTGGGACCTTCCTTCTATTTTTTTCATTGAATGTGGGCATACCTGCTTTAGACTACTCTAAAGATTATCTACTTTTGGAATTGATCAAGTTACTATTTGGAAATTATTATTCATTGATAACATATACTAATATTTTTTGATTAAATAAACATTTAAAAGCTGAATAAATGGATTAAGGACCATATGATTTATTAAATTTTCTTCAGGAATGAAAAAATAATCATGACCATTCACTTCTAAATGTAAGGGATGAGGTAAAAATAGATTGACACACAACCAAAGGATGAGATTACTATTATGACATGGAAAGTAATCATGTAAAATTATTTTATTTGGTGATTATACGAAAAATAAAATTATCCCTCAGCTCAATGAAAATCATATTGTAATAAAAACAATATCTGTTTAATTTTATCCTTGAGAAATCAAGGGTCTTTAAACAGATCATAAATTTACCGCTCTGTGATAGTTAAAATTTTAATGACCATGTTCTCCATCAAACTTCAATAGAACATAATGGTTAGAGTATTATTCAATGCCTATATTTTCACTAAGAACAAATATTATCCTATTTGAATGCCTAGTTTTTTAGTAACCTCTGCATTTACATTTCATTCTTATTAATATTGTTTTTTATTATCCCTACTTTTGATGTGGGTTTCCCACAAAGAAATTTGGAAATATAAACTTTGATTTTTGAAGTAAAATTTCAAATAGAAAGGAAACAATTTATTGAGGGAGGGGAGAATTTAACAACACAATATTTTTTTATTTTTATATTTTTTCATTTCATTTCTTCGACAATAAAGGTTTCCCACAAGACTACACTTAAACAAATAAATCCGTACAATTAAAAATAATTAAAAAAAAGCTATATTATATAGTTGTTAAATTGTATGGAAGAAATATTATTAATGAAATTAATATATTTTATAACTAAAAAAATATTATTAAACTCTTCCAAATATTTTTTAGGCATAAATTAATAATGAATCCAATTTTATGCATGAAAGAGAAATATTTTTATAAAGGGATATTTACCGACTATTAATGAATCACCTATTTTAAAACTAAATTTATACACTCTAAAAGTATATTTTTTTAAAAATAAACTTCATTTTAAAAAAATAATGTCAAAACTAAATTATGGTGAATTTGTTTTATTTTTCTGAAAATATATATCTTCAGGTGAAAAAGCAAAAAATAATTTTTTTTATAAAACTTTAATTTTCATTATATTAAAATTATATTTATGATTTTAATTGTATCATCACCTATTAATGTATAAAATTAATATATTAATCTTATAAATCATAATATGATATGATTATATCATAGTATAAGTAAATAAATGTTTTAGAAATTATTTATTTAGTGTTAATATTTTTGTAAATCAGAAAGGTTTTTTTAAAATAAAATCTAATATGATGATAAAAAAGTAAATTTATATTTATAAAATGTATTCTAAAATTAATGTTTTTTTATATTAATAATATAAAATTTTATGAAAACTTAATTATTTTTTCAACGTGTTATAAAAGCTGTAATAATTTTAAAATTGGTATTTTCCATGTAAATGATTATTTTAATTAAAATTTTAATTTATCATATATATAAATTTATTTTCAAAAAATAGGGTTCATTTTTAATTATACACATTTAAAAATCGTGAGAGTAAATTTTTGGGGTCTTTCTAAAATAGTTGAATTCTTGGTGAATAAGGAAATACGGCAATTTACAGTATTTATTAAATACTTGAATTATTGAGTCATATATGATTTATGGATGATGTAAGCCCATTATATCAAACTATTATTTAATATTATAATATATTTAGTGATAATTATAAAATAATTCTTAGTATTGAGTCATAATAATAAATAAATGAATAAAATATTAAAAAAACACCCCTCTCCTCCACTATAAATTCCACCCCTCACCACCTTTTCCCCTCAAACAAAAAATGCCTTAAAGATTGTGAAATTTCTACCTAATAAATCTCACAATCCTCTCACCCACGTTCAGGTATTTTTGGCGTCACACAAAATACCATTTCAATGTTCCTTAAAGAGGTTCTCAAGGTGAAGAATTTAAGAGGTAAAACAACATTCCTTTTCTTTTATTTTCCTTTAAAATTCATATAATTTATTATTCCCTCATCACCTAATATATCAAAATATGATTGGAAACTATTTTATATTATATGGAATTTAATGTTATTATTTCAATGGGAAATACCCCATAATGTATCTTCTCCTCGACCTTTTATTTAAAAATTTTAAACATCATCTGTTGGGTGTCAATTTACCACTTTCTGGGATGATGTGATTTCATTTTTCAATCCTTACATCAGGACTAGTAAAAAAATTATTTGTTTTGTTACACTAGACATTAATATGGGTGATAATGTTTATTTATTTTATGGAACCAATATATATACATAATATTAGTCCCTAACACAAAACTAGCACATAATGATTGAAAACCTACCAAAATAATCTAAACAATTACCCCTAATGTATTATCTAAGGATTCATCCTCACACCAAATAAATAAAATAATAATATAAAAATTTAATATTATATAATATCATTAATAAAATATATTTTAATTTAGTAAAACTATTTTAATTTTACATGATCTTCCAAATGAGTATAAAGTAAACTAATAATGAAAAAAAAGGAAACGAAGGCTCTTGAAAGATAAAATTAAAATTTATAACTCATAAAGAGTGACCTTAATGAACATAAAAAAATTATTCTGAATAAAATAAACATATATAATGTTCTGAGTTAATTATTTAATGGATTTAATTTTACTATTTGTGACCTTATGATCAAGTTTCGAACACATTCAGACATTATGTTAGTGTTTTCTCATCACAACATTATTTATGTGCGATATGACTTATTCACCACTATTTATTGTGTGCGGTGTATTCTTACATCCCATTGATGTATAATATCATGAATATATTTATCTTTATGTTATTTAATGTCTCATTTTATTATTATTAATTTTATGTGGCATGTGATATGATTGATTACAATGGGATAAGGGATTCTACCTGAATCTCCATTTTTCATCCAGGATACGCTTTCTCTATCTTTATACCAAAGTAAATTTTTTTATTTTTATATATTTATTATAAATTATTTTTATACATTGATAAATTACATTTCCAGATTGTTTCATGAATATTTTATGGGTAAATACTTGTGTAATGTCCTGACTCGGTTCACCCCTGAACAGGTGGTCAGACCAGTCACCACATGACCTCAAGCACATCTAGCCATACGCCAGAGGCTGCCGACTAGCAATGAGGGTATAAGAATAATCAGTGGAGAGACTATACCCTCTTATCAGTGTAAAAATAGTGTACAATATCCGAAAATTTTAGAAATAGTGTGAATAACGATAAAGCAACAGAAGACATAATTTTATAAATCATGTATAAAACATAATGGTCAATGCCCATGTTATACCATACATGCATGTTATGATGGTATAACTATGAAAGAGACCACAATACAACATTCATTACATATAAAGTAATTAATTTATTTATTATGAATCAATCCCTGAGGGCGATCTCCTTGAGCATCCCGTACTTCTGCTCTGTCCTCTTCTCATATATCCCATGTATACACAAACAACACAATCCTGCAACCAAACAGAATATACTTGGGAAACCCAATGAAATGGATGCCCGAGTAGGGTGTGAGATTAAAATATCAGTAGTCTGTGACCATTGGTGTGTACCCCAAATCGAAATAATCAATAAATAATTTAAATAGTGTGAAAGAATCCGTAAATAATGTAAGTTGTACAATGTCACTATATACCCAAGTACCTTCTTCAGCCCTCAGCTGGTGTATTAACCTGCATTATAAAATTTTCATGCATACACTACAGTCATCACACATTCATTTTCAATTATCAAATATTCAAGCCTTGTTAAATTATATGAACCTTGCAAATTTATATAAGCCTCGTTAATTGATATTCTTTATTTAACAGCATAAATCCTTGGGTTCTCCTTGACACCCGTAGCTCAATACCTTCCTCAGCCATGCCAAGATCTAAGCCATTTTCCATATTCAATCACAAATGATTATGTCACACCGACTTTCAATAACCATTTAATTCAGTTCATGTCCAACCAATTGGACACATAGTCCAATGTCAATTAAATGGTGTAGAAAATCATGTCTAGAACCCTCATGAGTATTTAGAGCATCAGTCCTTGTCTCACAACCCATGGGTATTTGGAGCAGTAGTCCCTATCCCATAAAAAAATATTTTCATGCAAGATGGGTGTAGAACTCCTTATCTAGCACCTCCTTAGTATTTAGAGCATCAGTCCCAATCTCACAACTCATTTATCAATCATACATATATATTTATCATTTTTTTAGAGGTCCATGTCTAAAACCGCAAACCATCCATTAATTAATTCATAAAGTAATAAATAAAATCCGTTAATTAATAAAACAACAAATTAACAACATAAAACTCTCATCAAATAACTATACAATTAATTAACCATTCAACATCTCAAAAGTTAATAATTAATTAAAAATTAGTTATTATTAACCACAAGAACGTCAACTAGATAATTAAATCAACATTTAATTTGTCAAATTCCAAAACCAAAGACATTATAATTAATTTACCAATCAACTATCCATATTCCCTTACTATTCCAATCGATTAGATAAATATTTAAAACTAGTATTTAACACAACAATTTTCTAAGTACATATTACCATTAATTAATCCTTCAATTAATTAATCTACAAAACAAATCAAATCTCGTAATTAATTTTAAAAAAATTAATTATCTCAATCTTAATATCAACTCTACATATTTAATTTCTCAAAAGTAATTATTTAAATAAATTAATTAAAAAGAATATTATTAATTCACCATTAATTACGTCAATTTAGCCAAAAGGACTTATCACATTAATTAATTTAAAAAAAGTTTATTTATCATATCATTTTCTATTAATTAATTCACAATCAATTAACATGTTTCAACAAGGTCAACATCCCTAAATTAATTAAACAATTAAATAACACTATTCAAAACCCCATCATCATATAATTATTTCAACAATCAAATATGCATTCCATGACATCAACCTGTCATATATCAGTACTAATAGAAAGATATATGGAGAAATCAAAACACAAGAAAACATGATATAACACTACCACTATTTTTTTTGTTTGAAGGAAACACACCTCATTTGTGGGGTTTTATTACAAAATCATGTTATTACTTATCACATAAACCACTTATGAAATTTATCATTTTAAATCATTAAGCATGATAAATTCACATTAAGATGAATTCAATATAAATACTTCACTACATGGATTTAATTTCTAATAAAATTGATGTAGAAAATTTATTTATGCTTGAGGACATGGAAAGGGACCCTCCCTCGGGCTGGAAGAAATTCATTACATATGAGCTTGATATATGGTGGCAACGACTCCACAAATGGTCCATAGTCTCACGAGCACACACCTTTATATATATATATATATACACACACATGTATATATGTGTGCATTGTCTATAACATTGGTGTAAAATTCACCAAATCAATTTTAAGAGAGCATAACAAGTGCAACAAGGTCCATGCATCTACTGCAATATACTTGGGAGTCAGATAAAATATCAGATTCCAAAATAGATGGTACAAAACCAACAAAGGTATAAATTCTTATCTTCGGAACTATATCGATGGAAAAATCAGCCCGAACCAACTCTCCTTCGTTGGTAGTTGCTGTAACGCGGACCAATGGGTCCCAAGAACCCTCTTGCACAACCTTAGAATCGATGAAACAAGGAAACCCAAAAAAACCTGAACCTTAGGGTTTTAGCTGAACAAACATGGAGAGAGTGGAGTGAAATTTCCAATGAAAATCCTGAAAAAATACATAGAAATAATCACCTCAACTAGGCAGAAAATAATTATAAAGACACTGGAAGGATTTGAGCACGCACAGAGGAGACGATAAGGGGGGTGTAGCATGCCTCATAGTGGGGTGGGGCATGGTGCATATCACTACTCTTAAAGTTCACCTCCTCCTTCATTCTCTCTCAATCAACTAGTTAACACCATAATAAATTAATACATATAATATAATAATAATAAAATTTATTATTCTCATTTAATATAATGTTTCTATATCAATTAACCTTTAAATAAATGTTTTATAATTAATTCTGAAATCCCCCATTAATCTACCAATTAAATTATTGTAACATTTATTTAATTAAATAAATACAATAAAAATAATAACATCCTTACAATTATTATTAGTAAATCATTATTTTATATTAATTAAAAAACATATTTAAAAAAATCCAGGTAACCGCACAACTGACCCGTACGGTTTGACTAACTGTGCACTACCCAATTACACCACACTCCTAATTTACATTTCATTAAATATTACCCTTCATTTATAACCACTAACTCTTCATTAAAACATTATTTAATTAAATTCAAGCACAAAATTTAATTAAATAAATTCCCCACATCATGTTATTTAATTAAATTATCTCAACATAGTTTAATTAAATTAAAAACTCTAACTTAAGATTATTTAATTAATTCTCTCAATAAAAATTTATTAAACAACAGATTTTATTCATAGTGATTGATTAAATTCCAATTAACCTTGAATTTAATTAAATTAAACCTCTAACAAATCATTTAATTAAATTAATTTCTACTTCGAATTAAATAAATGAAACCGCTATAATAATAACCATAATTATTATTATCATATAACAAAACAATTATTTTATAAAACCCAAAACAACCACTATACATCATTTAATAAAATTCTGTTTAACTCAATTTAATTAAAAGAAACAACTATTTTTCCAAAATTAATT
Organism: Viscum album; assembly: GCA_963277665.1. Lineage (NCBI taxonomy): Eukaryota > Viridiplantae > Streptophyta > Magnoliopsida > Santalales > Viscaceae > Viscum > Viscum album. The sequence goes on along the minus strand of OY728153.1, from coordinate 2,052,311,032 downwards.
AAATCCTCTGTTTCCTTAGATTTAATTAAAAAACCCAAAAATACATTATTATTATTCATTGTAATAATAACAATCATAATTAACAATAATAATAATACTCATAAAAACATAATAATAATCACGTTATTATTATTATTCAACCTTACATAAAACTCAGCACCTCTGTTAAATAAAAATGCTTCTTTATTAATTCTGAAACTCCGTATTTAGGTAAACACGTCAATATAAAATCTGAAACTATTCATTTAATTTTACATTACTATTAATCCTTATATAATTAAACATTTCATTCAGTTACAAAATGCCACTTCAATTTCACAAAAATGTTACACCCCATTAATCATGAAATTGATTTTTTTAATATAAATGTATCCCCCCATTAATTATGAAAGTAAAATCATTTATTGTAAATGTTACAAATCATTAATCATACAACTAAAATCTGTTGACTTCCAAATAATTTATGAAACCATAATAATAATAATAACATTACCATTAATAAGACGTTATTCTATTTAAACACAAATCTACCATTTAATATTATTTAATTAAAATAAATAAAATATTTAACTGAGTATGTTGCACGGGTTGGACCGCAACCGTGTGAAACTCATATAGATATATTAGAGTGGAATTTTCCCAATCTGGTGCTCATGAGACTTATCGGGACGCCCATGAAAATTATCAGGTATTCACCCAAGTCCAAAAACAATAACTTTAAGTGTTCCAACACTCAAAATAATGTTCTAGAGCTCGTTTTCAAAACCAAACCCTTGATACAAAAAACTTTTTTTTAAAAAACTTCATAATTTAAACCCGTTTAAAAAACATAGGACTTTACAACATGTTTTATAAGGTCTCCCTTTTCAATTCCTTTTAATGAGAATTCCAAATTAAAGTTAAATACAAAATTTATTTCCCATTTTCACGTTTGGTCAGTAATCTATTTTGTGAATCCATTGTTTTTCTAAATAACCCATTTAATTTTGATAAACTATCATGCTTTATTTTGGGTTTTATATATAAAAATTGTGTCATTCTAGATTTAAATTTCCTTTCTTATTTTTCTAAAACTGTACATAAAATGTTTCATCTCTAAAGATTCATAAACGGTATTTTTACCTGTTTTCACTTCATCTGGATATAATTTATTCCCCAAACATAATTTCATTATCCTTCTATTTTATTTTCTATGATATTCTCTTTTATTATATGATTTTATGATAAATACAAATTATTTTCCAAAATAACTGTTCTTTCCAAAGTAATGATGTATTTATATCAAGAATTTATAAAGGATTATTATAGTTTATTTTTATTTATGATTATGAATATAATATTTCAATGTGGTATGGGAAAAGTGTATTCAAATATATATAATTAATTATATTATTCGACAGATGAGTATTGCAATGGACTTAGTATGTGATAGAGGGGCCTGTTATATCCTCACGACGCATCAGTAGGTCGTATGAGACCAACTAGACTGAGTTTTATTCGAGACCTTCCCAATTTATGTATATATATTTTATATATCCTTGATGGTATGTTTATTATGTATGGAATTATGAATTTCCTCATTATGATATGATTAATTGATAGTCCATGTGATTATTTGACTTCTAGAATATGCATTATTAATATTTATTCTCATTAGATTGTTTATATGGGATTATTTAATAATATTTTATTCCTCAAATATTATTCCCAATAATATGTTTTAGATGTTTTTTTGGTTATTCATCATTAATTAATTTTTATGTTTATTTCTGATTGATTATGCTGTATTTTTTACCCTTAATGAGCATTTGAGCTCACCCCTTTATTATGTTTTATTTATTCCATTGGATGTAAAGATGTATATTAAACAAAAATTTCATGGATAATATAGGATTTTATGCATGATTCCAAGAGACTTGGTATGTTTTTTTGTTAATGGTTTTTATGTAAAACTTATATATTTATCTAGTTTTCCGAAGATACTAAAATATTCAGTCCATCAGGAGGTGACTTCCATTTTTACTAAACTAATGTAATTATGTAACTCATAGGATCCGGGTTACTATGGTTGGAGTTTTTAAATTATGATATAATAACTATATTATCATGTTCTCATACCCTTATATTCATGTTTATGCTTATGTATATCTCTCATCACCCTTATTGATAATTTGAGCACACCAATTTTATGTTTTCTTTCCCCTATTTATGAAGATATGTATTATGTATGATCTGTCGAAGAAGGGTGTTGGTCATGAAGAACCTAGTGGGAAATAATGTTTCTCACTTATATACCAGTTTTTATGTTTCTATGTTTCAATAGTCACTCAACTAATATGGTCTTTGAGAATCTATTTGTGTAATGTAAAAAGTATTCCTAAAAAATAATATTAATCTACATTATTCTGGGGTTATTATACCAAACATGGTGTCTCATGAGATGGGAACATTGGCCAATGTGTTGTTGAACTATATAATTATGGCACCATGCATCAAATAATAAGTGTGTTGATATGTGTTCCTCATAAGTAAAAGAAACCATACAAATTGCATAAGAGTAACAGAACCCATGGGAATAAAATATATTATATAATTTTATCTAAAATTATTAAAAATGTCATATCAAAATTATTTTAGATAAAATAAAGGAATAAATAATATTTTATGTTTAGGATTTATTAAATAATAATAGGTAACGAATAATGAGTTTTGATGAATAAAATTCATAATAAACGAGCGGTGATGTAATAAGAAATTGAATCTATTATGCGATGTATTAATGAATGTGTATAAAATACATGAAGATGGATAGAACATTTTCTTTCACTAAAAAATAAAAAAAAGATTTTCTACAGAATATATATTATTTTTTGAAATCGTGGAATTTAAAAACATTAAAAACCCGAGACATGGAAAGGAAAACGTAGGTGGAAAGTTCCCATTAAACATGTTTTTTTTAAAGAATCGTTTTGAAGAGAGCTTGAAAATATATGTATAACCCTATAATTGAAATTTAAAATAATGTTTTTATATATTAAATAAAAAAACACACAAAAATATATATACATATATAGAATAATGATTATGTACATGAGAATATTAGACAGAGAATGTAAGGAAATGAGATAAAATGAATAACCTAATAGAAAAGTCGATAGTTTAAAAGTTCCATTGCATTGGTTCCCATTTTTCATGGCACACATGTTTATCCCAATGAATCATAAAATTATTCTTATGAAATAATTTTTTAATAACATTTTATATTTATATATAATTTTATATGGTCCACTTATTATCACATTTCATTTTTTATTGTATAGTTTTTCTGTCATCATTTGTTTAGTGTTGGTCTATAATTTTGTTCAAAAATGTTCTAATATGTTAAAAAAATTCAACAGTGTTATAAAATAGTTCCATAATCTCTATAATTTATATTTATATATTATTTTTCATTCCAATATCATAATACATTAAAAAGATGGACCTAATTACATTCCAACTATGAAAATGTCTCAGTATGATCATTTTGGGTTATTAAAAAAACTATAATCATTTGTTATTGATATCATTAAAATAAAATATTATTTATCTTTCAGTAATATTAATCATATTATAAATATAATATTTATTCACTAAATCTACTTCTCAAACCATCCATGTTAGACAGTGATAATAAATATAGTTATTTCATTATATTAGTATGAATATAATATATTTACAGGAGGCAGAAGAACAAAATACAAAGGAATTGAAATGAGATAATGATTAAGAGCTCGTATCTTACACTATGGTAATACTCTTTATCTAATTGAATTTTACCTTAGAAGGGTGATATTTTGATGATAGTTGAATATTTATACATTGATAGTAGTATTTTGGAATATTATGGTTGGTGTTGGATGAGTTAATAAGGTTAAGGTGTGAAGATAGGAGAGGTGGGGTTTATAAGGAGATGAGAGAGGTGTTTCAAAAAAATTATTGGTTATTTTATCATTTAGTCCATTTTCTAAATATATTAATGAATACGATGAAACATATTATTTCATCATCAAAATATTTAGGGTTTCTTGACCATAAAATGAATCTAGAACTAAATGGAAGCTTTAATCCACGCAATTAAATGCAATTAACAAAAAACAGTTTTCTTGTTAGAGTTAATAATACTTTATTCTCCAAAATGTGAAATATAGGTTTATAAGACCCACTTAATATTTTAAAATTTATTGAGTTACAAAATGAACACATTTTTTGTAAAATAGTTTCATAAAGTTTTAATTTATGCTTAAATTCTTCTTATATCAGTAATGATATGATATTTGTAAAAAATTCATTTTTACTATTTACCAATAAAAAAAATTTTATATAAAAAAATACCTATGATAACTTTTACATTAATATTAAAAATAAATAATATTATTTTATAAAATTATAATTTTAAATATTAGAAATTTATCTTCTATATGAAATCATAAAATAGAGACAGAAAAAATATATTAATAATAAAAACAATTTCTTATATTATAAGTTATTAGCTTTATATTAATTATTATCTCTTAATTTTTATAAGAAATACAAATAATTATTTTTAGATGTAAACCAATTTGATTTCATGAAATATTTCATCGATTTATATGGAATATATCTTATAGATACATAATTATGAAAATAAACTTAATATAATTATCTTTATATACTATGATTGAAATTGTAAGTTGTAACTGTTTTAGTTTTCTAAAATAAAAATAATAAATATTTCAATATGTTTTTTATTATAAAACATGTTACATAAAGCATTAAAAGAAATGTTTTTGACCAGTTAATCATGTACATATAAAATTATAATAAGTATTTAAAATTTAAAATAACTATAATATAAATTTAAAAATAATAATAAATTACTATTTATTGTAAAAATTATATTTAACCATTCATCATCTACTTCAAAAAAAATGTTGTATTAAATCACTTTCAATAGTTATCCCTTACAAATTTATGACTATAAAAACATGTAGTATATTTTTTAACCGTTATATTATATTTAAATAACTATAATGATTTTGTGAAGATGAACCTACTAATAACAGTAATATAGCTATCATATAGAAATATATACATAAAAATAATAATTAATACCAAAAAATTATATTTTTATAAAACCATTTTAATTATTAAAAAATCTTTATACAAGGAATATTATTTTGAAGAAATACATGTAATGATATAACATTAGTGATAAATATCTTCATAAATTCTTGGTTAATATCATTAAAACAATAAAGAATAAATTAACATAACATTTTCACATTTAATTTAGGAGTGAAAATTCATTACAAATGTACTTAAGAAGTCTAGGATGTTACAGTCAAATGATCGGCCCATCTGTCGTGAAGGTGTTAAGAGTTTACTTACTATAGGTTTAATAGTTAATCTTTCAAATTAATAGGTATTATTTTCCAAAATAGTGTAAAATTGATGATTAGATGATGTGAATATATCATTTTAGTGAATTTTTGTAGGCAAGAAAAACTATATTCCAATAATGATGTGATTATTAGGTCGAACAAGATGATAATTATGTGGATTGTTCCTTTGAGATCATTATATTTTTATGATCAAGTAGAGTCAGTTTTGATATCATTTTTAGATGATTTATTGACCACTACTCATCAATCTTCATCATATCAACATGAGATATTGGTTATCTAGAAGATAAAATATAGTTTTTGGAAATGTATATTAATTTTTATAAGTCTATTAATATATAACATATGTTTTCTAGAAGATAAAAAATCAATATCCTACTATGTTGAGAGGGAACTATGGTCATATATTAAATAGGAGGCCAACCTTATTACCTAAAAAACATAATTAATAGTGTTATAAAAATTTAAATTTATCCAGAGGATTTAAATGAGTACATGCATCAACTGAGAAGAAGTATGATAGAGTCTAGTGAATTATAGAGTTATAAGAAGGGATTCTTCATTCATATGTACGTTGGTTCATCAGTACATACTACCTTTTTTATATTCTTCATGAGCTATTAGTTCTAATTTCTCATGTGTGAATACGTTTCTAATATATTATTTATGTGAATAGTAATTGACAACATTTACTGCCCATTATTCATTGAAAATACCCCATATTATACTTCAATTTACAGGTTAATAATTATTTCAAGTAACATCCACATACACTATGCTTACCGCAGGTGAAAACCTTATGTTTAACCTTAATAAACCAACTATGTTGTGGTAGGCCCAATGACTGAGCCTTCAACAGGCCACAAATAACTACTCAAAATCACCTTCCCACCATACATCACTATAATATCCTGGTAAGTCCACCTACAATGAGTTCTATATGTTGAAAATGTTCTCCAAATTTTCACGATGGAAAAAATATCTGACCGCATGAATGAAATGACATTAACTATAACACTATTCCCATAGTTGGAATAACTAAAACAATCCCTTTTTCCCACTACCTCGCATCATGAATTCTTACCCGATGCTTTTCCCACCTAACCAACCATACCCATTTCATTCTAAGATACCATTACAAACCCCAAGATTCTTTTTACCAGAATAGAATGAGGCCCCTTGACTAATTCGTGAAGGAAGGCAAGGGGATTTTTGATGTGACAAATGATTCCACCATCCTTTAACTAAAAACACTATGCGAACAAGTAGGGTTCCATATATATTGATAACTGCACCTTCTGCTGCCACCAATGGATTTGAGATGATGATGATGTAAATCCCCTCTTCTAGAATAACCTGGGTAGTACTCCACTCAAATTTGAGTTCCTCTTTAACTAAGGGTGAGATCGATCCAAATGATCCATGAGTAAAACAAATGAATCTATAATTCTACTGAAGTATCTATGGAGTTTCACTCTATATATAAGGAGAATGATGCTTGAAGAATCCAAAAATGCACAAAAAAGGACATGATATCCCTATTGTATTAAAGGTAAAAAGAGAGTGGCAATATACTAAGGTGATACCTCCCCCATTAAATATAACTACTAATGGTTGTGGTCATCAAGTATGATGTAAGAAAAAACATTCATTTTTATGTGAAGATGTAGTGTTACTAATAAAGAAATGGTTCAACTTCACTAACCAAATATGAGAGAATTGTGGTGCAGATTTTATTAGAAATAAAATATTCTATTTAAAATAAATCTTCCCCAGAATTATATGAAATAGAAAGGCCCATAATTATAATTCCACCACAGTTTACCTTACTGACTAATATAGAGTTCAATATTTTCCCACCTTTATAAAAATATTATATAGTATCATGGAAGAATACCAATTCCTTATAAAATCGATCTAGACCCTTCCAATTGGACATAGGTAAACCATTTAGCTTAAAACATACCTTATCTTGGAATACATTATATAATTAAATAAATGAAAACATGCCCCTCCCATTAATAGAGTGCTGATATATGAGCACTATTAAAGGTTGAAACATGCTTTAGGAAGGGATATATCAATCACTATCATCCTCAATTCTTGTGTGTTTCATTTAATTTTTTAATACTCCAATGATGGAAGACAGAAACCTTCATGGCTCACACAATGATAATCCCTTCCAGTAAATTTTTGACGAATTCTAATATTTCAAGGCTAATTTTATCTCCCATGTATAATATAATTTTTTTTAGCAGTGGAATATTTTTATTTGATTTAAATTATTATTATTCTTATCATCATTTTACACACGAGACAGTTGGATTAATTAAACTACATGAGATAACAACTAGTGGGGGTAACCTAGGGGTAAATAGAGGTTTCCATATACTAGAATAAGAAAGTAAAGGGAATATAGCTATAATTGTAATACCTTTTTTGAACTAAAATTACCTGAATTATTTTACCAGTTGGATTCATTTAGTGAGAGTGATATTATAAACCAAATTAATAATGATTAAAAATGTTAATGAGGGACTCATTAAAGGCTTGATCATTTTTTACTTAATTGTTCCTAAAATAAAATTGATTTAATTATTGTCCTTTAATTTAAAAAATTGAACCCAAAAAACAATAATTAAACACACAAACAACACAGTATTATCTAGCGACAAACATAGACCAAATATTACTTCATTTTATGATGTTTAAATATTTTTTACTAAGCATCTTGTGGCATACTCTCATCAAACATGGAACCTCGACTAGGGAATGATTTATTGTTTTGCCAAGTTATTTATTTTTCTTTAAATAACATGATTTTTTTCTTCCAAACATATTGGGTTTTACACATAGGTTGATGGATATATGTTAGCTATAAATATAAATTTAATAAACACTATAAAAGGGGAAAGATTGTCTTCCACCATTCCATTAGATGACACTCCCTCCTTAGTTTCATCTTTATCAATATTAAATAATGAAAGTGAAGAGTTGGAGGGTAATCTGACTCATATTAATAGGAAATTAAAATAAATATATACAGAAATTTCAAAATTAATAATCAAATGTTGTGGCTAAATGATCAATGGTACTATAAACTCAAAACTAGAGTGATTAGGATACATTCTAATTACATTGGATTTCTCATGAAGACCCCAATATGAACATCAGTGCATTTAAAGAAGTTCTCAATGGATATGGAACCATAGGTGTCACATAGGATTAAATCAACTGGAAGGATTTACCCTTATCACTTGAAGGAACATTCATATATTTAATATAATATTTATATCCTAGAGAAGTAAAATTATGGGAGGATCCAGAAAAATTAGTCACTCGAAATTCATTCCTCCATCAAGGATTGATCATCTTCAAAAATGAATTTATTGAATCAAAGAGGAAATTAGTTGAAATCTATATAAATTTTTGAAAGGACTTTAGAAAATTACCACATATTTTCCACACCATACATATGAATAATGTCAATTATTTGTAAATGTCTACCAAGGATTGATAGATAATGACTAGAAACAACTTGATGCTAATTTAGGGGAGCATTGATTGATATGTCACTAACTAAGGTAAGAGAACTCATATAAAGGAAATCAATAAATAAAAAATAGTTTGGTATGAGAATTGTGGCTAGAGGTATGGATGATGTAAAAAATTCCAACACACCCTTGTTAGAAAATTAAATTGAATAATTGAACTCCATTTCGAGACAATAATTTGTGAATAAAGCACAATAACCATTAACTACTAAATCCCCAAGGGCCCTTCAAATGATTCATTATTAAAAACAAATTATTGATAGATGAAGTCAATTTCATTGGATAAAATGCGGTGATACCATGATTCAATTGAAATTTTAGAACAAACCATGTCTAAACTATGGATTTAGATAATTCCCCGCTAATGACTTTTTAGTGGGATGTCAGATGAATCAAAAAGTCACAATTTCAATAGGGTTCCCAAAAATAATTCAACCCTCTCTATTAGAAGGGTGGATTTTACAACAATAAAAAATAAAAAATGATAACCGAAAGAACCATCCACGAATGAAATGTTGAGATAGGTAATGGAATATAAAAATAATCAACACACAACCCTTAACAATCTTAGGTTAGAATTAAGATAATTAAAATAACAATTTGAATAGATCATGACCATCATGAATATTATTGTTTGTCAAGTATTATGATATATTCATTATTATATAATTCTAAATCATAAGGTAAATTTCATCTCCTTTATATTTAGAAGTGGGAGAGAACTCAATAACACTAAAGGATTACCCATGGACCATGAAATCAAGAGTAAACTATAATAAGAATTAGCCACCAAATAAAGAACCTATGGAAAAATAAGGGAATGAAACATCAATAGAAAAGATAAAAATCTTAGATGCTCTATATAAATCCCTAAATACAATTCCTATAGGATTTTAATAACAAAGATGAACCAATATGTAATCACGGTAGCATGAGATGTTCACTGGTTTTATAATGTACAAATAAATATCCTCTTAATAAAATCTATTCACAATATTCCAAGGTATAGAATTTTAATTTAGGAAATTTTCAAAGGTATAAATATTTTAAAAGAAAATTAATATGTATCAAAAATAGATAACATTTCTCCACTTTTCACCACTAAAATTACATAAAAAATTATTAAGAATATAATTTTGTATTCCCATCACAACTGGTATGCTCAATTTTTTAAACAAATCATTTGACATGGGAGATACCATTACTGTAATTATTTATTCCATTTATTCTTCCTTATAGATTAGAGAACATAAACCCAGATGTATAGTCATACAACTTTCCAAAATATCAATTTCCTATCAAGTACGTGTTCCTGAGTTTGTCAAGGTATGTATACAGGGTCACCTATTTTCTACTGACTACTATATGATAAACATGGAGAAGGTACATGTAAAGTCCATTATCCCACTATCATAGGTTTTCCCATCGTAAAACATCAATAACCAAAATAAATGTCCTTGAAGGAACACATTCCGTTACATTTGGTGGGGATGTGGTAGATTTTATCATTCTTGATTTAATGAAACATGTTCCTGGGGAATATTATGTTTTCAACTTAAAACAAAGTGAAATTACTTGTTCTTATATAGAGAAAATTTCGATGTTTTGATGACATAGTTATACTCTGATAAGATTGGGAAACACCAAAACTGTTAGACGAAGTAATTTTTGAGTATTAACTCAATCAAGATAACGTTTAAACTTATGATCAATTTAAATAAATTGATTAAAATTATTTTAATGAGTTACTAAATTTTTTTACTAAAAAATCCACATTACATCTGAAGGTGTCCATCATAGGGAATAGTGTATTGAAAAAATATCTATAATCCTCCCCTAAATTAGAAATAAACATTATTCCTCCTTATTTAAAATAAATTTCTTATAAAAAGATAAGAAAAAATCGGTCATAATTACCCATTACATAGACTATGACCCTGATAACAAACTTTTGAACATCTTGAATAATATTGTTAAAATAATAGGATGGTCATTGGGATATATTATATTAATAATACCTACCATAGACATGAACAATTGTTTTGGATGATGGATCCTAGTATGTGAGACGACGCTACATAATGCTAAACCAAACCCTCCTAAATTTATCTAGAAAAGAAGTAGAGATACTCTTAAAATATGAATTAATTTATCCCATCTTAAAATCCACATGGGTGAGAACTATTAATATTATTAAAAAGAAAACCATTATTAAAAATAATAATGAATTGGTACATAAATAAATCTAGGCTAGTCAGAGAGTTTGTATCTACTAGAGGATATTAAACCATGTGATTAGAGAAGAATTTTTTCACATACCATTTGTAGTAAAAATGCACGAAATACTTGTTGGGAAAGAACATTATTACTTCCATGAGGGTTTTTATAGATATTTCAATCTCCCATTGCACCATGTGACCATAAAAAGACCACCTTCACATGTACCTTCTGTATATTTTCATACCAAAGGATGCATTTTGGTTTAACAAATACTCTAGGTACTGTATGATCTAATTGAGAGATGTTTAGAGGCAGTCCTTGATGACTTTAAAATATATGAAACATTCTTTTAAAATTTCCATGAGATTTTAGAAAAGGTATTACAAATATTTTTTGGGGAAAATAAGGTTTGGAATTTTGAAATATTACATTCTATGGTAGAAAAATTTAATGTATTGGGAAATTTTAATTTTAATAAAGGACTTGTGTTGGATAAACCCAAAGTTTATATTATTTTGAAAATAACCCATTACACCATTTTGGACACAGTAGATAATTTATTAGAAATGTTGTATTTTTTTAAAGATTCATTATGGAATTCAGTAAAATTTATTTTCCCCTATCATCCTATACAGGTAAGAAAATGAATTTTTATTTCATGATTTATATAGGAAAACATTTGGTAAATTGAATTAATGATTAACAAAAATCCCTATAATCATCCAACCAAACCATAATTACCATTTTTAGATAATGTGTGATTTTTCCAGTAGTGCTATAAGATTAGCCTCATCATAGAAGATCGATAATATTCCAAGGGTAATTGAATAAATTTCAAAAACCTAAAATTCACCCTATATCAAAAACACAAAAATAAAGAATAATTTTTTCCCTATTATTGTTGCTTTATAAAAATTTAATTCCTCTCTCTTCGATATAAAAGTACTGTTATTACATAAATTATCTTTAAGATATTTTTTCTAGAAGACCGAGGAAAAGAGAAATCTAGTATGGCAGATGTTTCTTCTATAATAGTTTCACATCAATATTAAGGACATGAAGGGAAGTGAACATATAGTGGATAAACACATGATCAGGAAACCTCACATGGTAGATATATAACTTGTTCCAAATAATAGTATGAATGATTACTTCCCTGGTGAGAATCTATACAACCTAATCCATGTACCCTGGTATTTTGACCAAGAGAACTTCCTATTCATAGAAAAGGAACCATATGTTAGGTCAGGATGATGATGTAAAAGATAAAGACACCTGATGGGGGTTGAATTCTGTACTTCAAGAACATTTGATAGTTCAAAATGCCTCTCTTATTTAGAAGAGAATCATTAGTTTTCTCTCAATGACGAGTTAATAGTAATATTGAATAAATTATATGAGCACAAGGATGTATATTAATTTAGGGAACAAAGATCCCTTGGTCCACTCCACCAATGCTCAAATCCACGAGCTTTGTGATTTTCACTAGGTCTTTTATCTGGAGACCTCTAATAAAAAATAGAGTTCATGCATTTTACACCATTATAACAAGGCATTAAATTGCCTTCTGGTTATTTTATAAGGTACTTAATATCCACAACTTTTTACTAGAATATGACACTTTACCACAAATGATTATGAGAAGCCGAAACACTACCAAATCAATAACGATTTGTTTTATTAAGAATACCTATTAAACATCACAGTTGAAATAAAAAATGACAAATGAAATCCAATAATTAATATAGCATAGTATTAAAATATATCTTCAAAGTCGTGAAGGATTTCTACACACAATGATAGAGAAAAACCCATAATGATGTTTAAAAATGTATGTCTTTAATGGGTATCTTTGAAAAAATATTTTTAATTCTTTATGGAAGAAGATGGAAGGATAAAATATAGCCGCAATGATAACAACATCAGTAGTTAGATGATAGATAAAAACCTTAAAGTCTCCAAAGTGTAGCTCTGAAGTAAAAAATAGAGTGCTCTTTATATATACCTCCTTTTCTATATATTCATATATTTTGATGAATATCATAGAAATATTTATACTGAAGGTTTAACAAATATAGTTCAAACCATCTCTAGAAATATCATATAATAAATCAATAATTTTTTAATTCAAAAAAATTTGAGAGAGTTTTAATTTTTCATTAGAACAATAGTGATTTACTATGTTGAATACGATCCTTTAAACTAACCACACCATTCATTTTAATCGGTAATAAAATAAATTTGATGAGTCATTAAATTCCTTCAAAACCATTTCATAAATATTAGATAATATCATGTATTTAGAACTATGTTGTTGAATAGTAAAAGGTTGGTTTACTTCACATAGTGACACAATTCAAAACATAATTTTGAAAACGCATGATTGAATAGAAAATCAGGGTTGATGTACCACATGTTTTTTTCCAAAAATATTTTTCTGATTCCGAATGTACAGTTGATTAAGTATAATTTCCAGACAATGTAGGTTATGTAATCTATAATCTTTGTTTCAAATGAAGGGTTCCTTCATTACATTATCCTTAAAAACGTACGGTCTTAATAGTGTTTCCAGAATATGTTATAACACATCCTAAATGCATTATCAAGTATTCTTAAAAATCCCATAACTTGAGAATATAAATCCTGAATAAATATTGTGATGAATAATAATATCATGAAATTCACTAAAAAGTCAATTTATTAGTAACACGAATAAAGGAATTTGTAAAAATTGAAAAAAATAACAAAATTGTTGAATCAATACATTCTCAACAATCTCCCACTTTTTATTAGAAAAAAACTCTTGTCAAAATATAAAACAAAATTATACCTTTTTTTTAGATAATGTAACATTTTTTATATAATAGAAGCTTCTCCCCCATTTCCACAATATTTAATTTTTTTTTCAAAAAACTTATCCCCTATTAAAAAAATTAAGACATATCCCTCATGAAAAGGATATTAAAATAAATTTATTCCCCATAATGATAATTACATAAAATATAAATTTCTCCCATAAACGCCACTCTTATTGAATTAGAATTACGGATAACAAACTTGCCCCCTTTGTGACATAAAAGAACTAAGAGAGGTAAATTTAACTCCACCTAACATTTTTATTTAAAAAGATATATAAAATTAAATATTAAACTTATAAATAATAAAAAATTATTTTCATAAAAATCCACCTCAGTCAAAGCATATAGGATTTTAATTAAATTAAAAACTATTAACAAGATAATTAATTTTTAGGTACATGCTTATTAAGAAGACTAAAAAGAATAAATTAAAAACTAATTAATAGTTTTTATTTTTATTAATCATTATATTTTAAAAGTAATACATTGATATTGAATAAATAGAGAATAATAGAATGATAGAATGATGTGGATGCTTCGTCCAGTCTTTTTCGAAACATCTGACTTTATCGCTTAAAGTATATATGAATTTTGAATTTCCATTTAGCCTATTTTGAACATCTTATATATATTGATATGATTAAGATGAACCCTATTAAATTATAATTATCCTCATATTATCAAGATATAACATTGTAGAAAATTATTTTCTAAGAAACTCCTTTTCATGTTGAATTTATACCTTGAATTCCACAAAATATGATTTCAAGATTGAAATATCAATAAAATTCTAATATTCCTTTTTTTAAAAAATCTAAATCCGTTTTTGATACAGAAATAATCTTTAAATCCTTATATGACATCCTAGATTCATCCAGAGTATATTTTAGTTTTTCTTTTTCTTCATTCAAAGTGATGTCATTGAATAGATTCTTTCCATAATATAAACTATAATGGGAAACCTCATGTTCTTCATTAAACTTAACTTATTTATTTCCTTTTGTATACATTTAAAATATTTATTAACTAAAGAAATAGAATTTACTTCTAATAAATTATAGGGATTTCCTTTCATCCATTTATAAGAGTTATTTTTTTAAATTATAGGACTTTATCGCTTCATCTTAATATGACTGATTTTTCAGATGCTTTTAAACATGTTATTTTTTGGTGAATACAACATCATAATTGATATGTTTTAAGAAACATATGAAATGTTAGGTTTCGATAATAGAAATTATGTTTCAATTCCATTAGACAAAAAATACAAAAATATAATTACATATTATGTAATAAGTGTATTCTAGTTTTTGTAAAAAATGATAAAATTTGAAATACTTGAAATATAATGATTTAAAATTATCTAAAAACAAAAATCTTAACGTTTAATGAAAAAAAAAATATTTTATAAAAGAATTTAAAGATTTAAAATTTTAAATATATTATAAAAAAATTAATTTTTGATTTGAAATGTAAATAATATATTTTATCAATATTTTAAGAGATATATTTTTCCCTGTATAACAAAATCAATGAACCATTAATATATTTATATGCAAAAAATAATCATTAGATCTATGACTTCATTATTGTAGATTTTTCATTTATAATGAACTAATTTAGAGTTTTTAATTATTTTTGTAGATACATTCACATATATCCATCAATCCACTACCAAAATATTTAAATATATAGATTTGTAGTGTAATCCTAGAAAACATCAAATGAAAATTCTTTTTGGTACCCATACACATTTTGGTCTACTAGTGTTAACAATTAAATTCTTAGGTAACCACAACTATTTATATTGAGTTATAATTATATCATTCATTTTAAAAAATTATTTGGATAAATTAAAATTTTTAATCCATAAATTTTAGGTTTTATAAAAAATAATCAATCACCTAATGTACATTAATACCACAATAAATAAATTTAACAATAAACATGATTTTCTTATTCAATCCTTGAATATAATAGCTCAAATATTTTTTTTATTTCACCATTATTTCCTACTAAAAATGTTTCATTAGGTATGTTATTTTTTCCAAGTATTTAATTTTAATATTTATATCCCTTAATAAGAATACAAAAAACTTGTTTTTAATTGACAAATTTATTGAATAGTTATTTAATTTTAGTATCATGTAATTCAAATGAAATTTTATAAGAATTATATTTTAAATCTATGATTTGTTTTGAAAAGTTTTATTTATCTAAAAAAATACTATCATAATATATCTTTATATTTCTATTTCCTTTATTTATGATTTCATATTTTTCGTAGAGCATAAAAAATTAGTTATTTAATTCATCATAATAATGTTTTTCAAAGATATATTTTTATGGTTAAAAATATTTTACATCATGATCAGTATGCCCCATAAGACGCACAATTTTTTTATGCTCAGTCTATGAATTTTTAAAATATTCATCGTGTAAACGGAATTAATTACTCTAGTTTGGTTTCAAATTTTTATTAACTTTTCTATTGTAATCATATTTCCCTTGACTTTTGATTAACATAGAGTTTTTCTTTGTATAGCCTTTTTCATTGAACTTAAAATATTTCTTTCTCTTTCTGCATAATATTTAAAAAATCTCATAAATATCGGAAAACTTTTATCCATATTTAGATGACATGAATGAAATGATTCATCATTAATAGTTTTGAGAGAATCTTGTCCGTTCTTAATATGATTTTCAACTTAATCCTTCATCTCAGCTGCATACATCATTAAATTTCAAATCAACTCCGTCATAGTTAATTTTTACATAGGTGTATACTGATTTATAGCTTCATATATCCCATTCCATATAAAGGGTGGTATTATTAGTATTTTTAATTCTTGTTTTCAATGTAAAAATGGTTCTCCCAAAGAAGAAACATTGTTGAAAATTCCTTTCAATATCCCATTCATTTGGTGATACTTTTATCCTCACTCATTCTGAATGTATTAAAAAATTGTTTCATAGTAGTTTATAATAGTTTTCTAATATTTTTAGTTCTTTATACGCAAAAACAATTTCCTTCTACATGTCTTATGAAATAGGACATTGCGATACCCAAATAAATTTTTCATTACCTAAAACACAGAAAATAGAATTCATTACTTTTTAATTGAAATTATATTTCCTTTTAATATTGTTACTCTAATTTTCCAAATATTATTGTGAAATCTCATAAGGTTTTAAATCCATTATATAAAACCTTATTCCTAGAATTTTTAAATATATGATCAATTGGGATTTCCAACTTCCATATTTATCACCATTAAAATATAGAGCTTGCATAATAGACATACCTTATCTAGAATCTTCTATTTCAAGATGTCTACATCTGAATCTTTAACTCATGCTCATTAGATCCAGTTGATATTCATTAGAGCTTTTTAATACCAATTATAGATACCAGAAATATAAAATAATTTTCAAGAATAAAACAAACCAGTAGATCCCTAACTTTGATACTTATGTTTATGTCTCATGATGATGATGATGAAGATAAAGACACAAGATGGGGGGTTTATTGTTTACATAAAAAACATTTCATAATTCATAACACCTCTCTTTTTTACTAGAGATCCTTTCATATTCTCTAAAATACATGTGAGAAGTTTTAATTAATAATGTAAACAAACACAGTGATGCATAGTGGTTCTTGGAAAAAATATCCCTTAGTCCACTCCACCAATGTTAAAATCCACTTGCTTGGTGAGTTTTACTAGTTTGTTTAATCTAGATACCTCTAATAAAAAATTGAGTGTAGTGATTTGACACCTTTATATTAAGGATTTAAAGAGCATTCTAGTTATTGTATAGGGAACTGAATATCTACAACTTTTTACAAGAGGCTAAAAATTCACTACAATTGAATCTGAGCAGTGAAAACTCCTCTAAATCAATATAGATTTATTCTATTCAGAATACATATTTTGATTCACAGTTGCAACCATAACTGACAGATGAAATTATATCTCTAACATTGCATGTTAGAAAAATTGATCTTCAACGTCGTGTAAGATTTCATCAAACAGAGATAAATAAAATATGACAAGGATGTTTAAACAAGTATTTGTTCAAATTATATCTCAAAAAATGAGTATTCATTCTTTGTAGAAGAATATGAAATGATAAAATAGAGTCACAGTGATAACATCAACCATAGTGAAGTGATTGATCAAAACATGTATACCTCCAAAGTGTAGCTCTGATGAAAAAACACACATTTTTTAATATATATCCTATTATATATATTCATCTCATTATATGATGAGTATATCAATATTTATACTATAGGTCGAACAAATATAGGTCAAACTAGCTCCAGAAATATTTCACAAAAAATCACGAATATTTGAATTTAAAAACATTCAAGAGTATCATAACAACCCTTAATAATATGAATGGTTTACTATATTGAATATGATAATTTTAAAAATCATAATATGTTTTTGAATTGTTCATAAAATATATTTAAAAGGATATTTACATCCCTCAATACCATTTCATAAATCTCAGATAATATCATGGATTTAAATGTCTATCGTTGAATAGTCAAACATATGGTTCCCTAATGTGATGAAAAATTCCAAATGTAGGGTTGGAAACATATGGTTGAATACAAATGTTTGAATTATGATCCATAAATTTCTTTCCTCAAATTTAGGGTTGATTCTGTATGAATGGTTGACCGAACATACTTTTCTGACAATGTAGAGTATAAGATCTATACGTGTTACTTGAAACATAGGGTTCCATCAGTACATTGCACTTGCATATGTAGGGTATCAACATTGTTTCCATAATATGCTAAAACATGTCCTGAATAGATTAAAAAATATTATCAACAATCCAATAACTTTATTGTAACACCCTAAGATTTTATGGTATGTCCCTTTTAAAATTTGACATCTTCGATGGTTTATGCTTCACGCAACAATGATTTTAAAATCAAAGTATACTATTAAACATGACCAATAGAATAGTAATTGGACCATAAAGAATAGTATTATAGCCAAAAAATTATTACCCTTCCGTATTAAGGTATAAATCAAATTTTAGTTTCTTATATATGAAAATATGACATATTTATATCTTGGAAAACATGGATAAATGTTTTAAAAAGGATAAATTAGATGTTGGTATTTTTGTTAAAAAATGTTTTTTTAAAATTTTATAATTAATATTATAATTTAAATGAATATGTAAATTCATAATATATATTCATAAATTAATATTTTTTTGTCTTATGATTATAAGAAAATTTTAAGAGACCATAAATAATTTATGAAATTCTCATAAAATCAGTTACTATTATAAAAACTGTATTCTATGAATAAAATATGACTTTAATTAAATTTTTTTTCTCATATAAATAAAATTATTTCCAAAAAATAGAGTCCATTTTTTAATTATACACATAAAAAATCAGAAGGGTGAATTTTTTTGTTTTTTTTAATAATTGATTTTTTGTTAAATAACGAAAAACATTAATTTACAGTATTTAACATTATAAGTACAAAAAAGAATCATTGAGTCAATATTGAGTCATGAATGTTGTAATTGACCATTATATAATAATAAAATGCTTTAATAACTTTATTTACTCAAAATAATCATCATTATTCATAGTCTTGGGAAAAATAATAATTAAATAAATTAAATAATCAAAAACCACACCTCTCTGGCACTATAAATACCACTTCTCACCAACCCATCTTATCACACGTTCAAAGACTTAAATTTTACTTATATTCTAACCATTTACTCTTTTAAACATCTCACTCATATTCTGGTTTTTCTGTTCTCACCAAAATACCATTTCAAAGTTCATTAATGAGGTTTTTAGAAGAGGAATTGAAGTCTTAAAACACCCTTTTGTTCTTTTTCTTTTTCTATCAATTTATTTTCTATTATTATCATTTCCTTATTTACACTTTCTAAACATTCATGATAAATCTAGTAAATTATAAATAATATAATTTTATTATGGTAATGGTATATCCACCATGAATTCTTTCATCTTACATCTATTTTTATAAAAATGAAAACATCGGTTCTGATGTTTTCATTTACAGCCATCTTGGATGATGCATTTTTCTTTCTATGACCACCTTAGATGATGGGCATAAAACAATTTTTAAGGTTTAAACATGATCTAACATATTAAATAAAGCATACTTAATGTTCTTGAACATGTTTATATACATAACATTAATTAATAAGACTAAACTAGTTCCAGATGATTGGAAAAACGCCAAAATAATTTAAATGGTTATCATTTACATTTTTCTAATAAAACATCTCTATATTTGGAAAAAAGGATATATAAGACCATTAAATATCATATAAGTTCATTAATAAAATATAATTCTAGTCATGTATAACTATTCCCATGTTACATGATCTTTCATACATATATACAGGCGAATCAATCTTCGAAACCAAGGAAATTTACACTCCTAAGGGACGAATAGAATTTTATAACTCATAAAAAAATACATAAATGAACATAAAAATTATACTAAATTAAATAAATTTCAAATAGTTTACTTGTTAAATTATTAATGATTCTAAATTCATTATAATGTATTTTAATTAAAAGTACATAACACTTTAAAAGACAATTTAACGGTTTTCTCCTTTGATGATTATTTATGTGAGATATGACTTATTCACCCCCATTTCTTGTGTATGGTGTATTTATACACCCATTTAATTTATAATTTAATTAATCTATTTATTTTAGTAGTATTAAATTGTTCATTTTATGATTATTAATTATCTGGGGAAAACAGTTTGATTGTTTACAAAGTGGTAAGAGATTCTCCCCGAACCACCATTTTTCATTTGGGTTACAACTTTTCTCTATTTAACTAAATGAAATTATTATTTATTATATTATAATTACTTTACATTCTATTTATATTTTCCAAAATTATATATCCATATCAGTACAATTTTCATTGACGGGGGAATATATGTTTTACAACATTCCATTTTCATTTCCTCATAATAAGAAAACCCGATTAAAATGAACTTCCCAATTTTATACCCATTGTAAAGTACCATCCATAATATTTTACAATACATAATTGTTGTAATAAAACAATATTTTCAGGAAAAACTATATTTGATTTATTTTTGATTTATGAAAACAATTTTTACTTTTTTCTATTTTAATGAATCTTTTATATTTTCACTTAATCTACACTGAAGTGGCCCATTTATAAAGTTTTTTAAATACTATTTTTACATTGTTTCACTTCATTTTAACATAATTTATAAATAAAACATAATTTCATTATAATTCCCTTTTATTTCTTGGGATATAAATGTTTAAATTCTTTTTTTTGAAATATACAAAGAGCATTCCAAAAGAACTATTCTTTCAAAAATAAAAGGGTATTTCTCTGAAAAATTTATCGAAAAACTTAATAAATTAGTTTCTTCTATGATTAGGATTAAAATAATTCAACGTGATAAATTAAACATTGATTGAAAGATTAATTTTCAAACAATTATTCAATATATGATGAATGCATTTGACTTAGTAAGTGACAGACGAGGCCTTCTATATCCCCTGGTTCATCTATAAATCTCATGAGAAATATTAAACTAGGTATTTACCCATTTTGGTGTGGTGTCTTTGAAAAATCCTTTATGGTATGTTTATGAATGGACATAGTTATTCATTAACTCATTATCATATTAGTAATTGATAATCCATTTTATTATTCTACTATTAAAATATCTAATGTTATGTTTCATTTTCATGTGATTATGTATATGGTATTGTTTTTTCAATTTTTTATTCATTCCATATTATGAATAATATTATGACTTGAAGGATTTATTTTTATTTTTTCAATTTTCCTTATTTTTTATTTTTATTATAGATTCTATTTTACTTCATAACCTTACTAGGAATTTGATCTCACCCATTTCTTATCTATAATTTTCCCTAATATGCAAAGATATATATTATGAATTACTTAAAGGGATAACCTAGGAGTGTATGCATGTTTCCAATGGAGTTTTTATGTTGTATTTCTTTCCATGTATTAATTTAATACTTATGATCTTATCTAATATTCCAAATCTACTAAACTATTCATCATTTTAGATATGAACACATTTTCATAGTACTAATGTAATGAAGTATAACATTGGATTCAAGCTACCCGAGTTGGGGTCTTTACACTAATAATATAATTCCCAACGAAATATTTTGACGAATAAAAATATACTAATATTCAATTAAATTTAAATTAATTAGTAACAAAATTTTGGTAGTTTTGATCATCAAAAAAAATTAATGAAATTGTAGAATTAATAAATGTTCAAAACATTCTTTCTTCTCTAAATAATAAAATGCTAAATTTAATTCATAATCCAAACACAAGATTTGTCACGACTCTTTTTTATGAAAAATGTACTATGATAAAATCATTAGAAGATTTATTCAAGATGGATAAATACATCCAATGACCTCTTTTTCTCACACACATGCATGTGGTCAGGATTTTGGAGATCAAATAACTACTAGAATTTTTTTAAGTAGAATTGTTTTTTCTCACCATTCTTAACCACTTTATGGTTTTGGTAAAAAAAGTTCAGAGTTCTAGTTTACTAGTTGAATTTCCAAAAAACATGAAATTCACAAAAAACCATGAATTTTTTGAGAAATATTAAATATCTAGTGAAATGACTTCATGAGACCTTTTCTCATGTCTTTTTTTATTTTCCAATGTTTTGGTAGTAGTAGAATATTCATAAAAATGAACTTAGGCCAAATACACTTGGGATAATGACTCAAAACGTATAATTTCTCTCCTAAAATAAATTAAATTATATAGGTCTAAAATAAATCAAGCTATAAGTAGTGACTATGGAACCCATTTATGCCTAAAAAAGATGGGGTCCCTCATAAAGAAATATGAAGTGCACAATAAAAACCCCACTTCCTATCACAAAAAAACTAATATACTAGAATAGATATTCAATAGAGATGTAAAAAAGGATACTATATAATATAGTATGACCCAAACTCAATGAATTATGTAGTAAGGAGTAAGATTCACTTTTGGAATAAAAAGGATACCTACATAACCCCATTAAGTATGTATCATTACCAAATTATTTATGGTAAACATTTCCATATACCCATTGAGCCAAAACACTAAGCCTATCAGAATTTCTGATGAGTAAACCTAGAGTTTAGAATGGTTAAATAATAAACGAAACTCCAATTAATGGTTCTTGAAAAATAAAATAATCATTTATAGGTGAAATCGCTTTTATAAAAAGAGAAAACCAAATATTCCCAGGACAAGATGATCTTGAAAAGATAATTTCAAGTTGGAGAAAAGGATAAGCAATTTTCTTGAACGATGAATTTTTTTATGTTATGATTATTTCCGAAAGGATTAGACCATATATAGTAGCTAATACCTTTAATTTTTATGTAATTGAGATTTAATTTGAAGATTAAAAACAATCATTTCAGGTGAGTAAAAACAAACTAGTGAATTACCAGGTGTACGTTTGGAAATAACCAATGGAGGTGTGCAGACTCGTACCTTACACTAAATAGTAAATTATTATAGGTTTTTACATTTCTTTATTTGGTATTATAATTTTATTTCATTATTTAATGGTATCTCTTAGACAAATTCATATAAAAATTCATATAAAATAGTGTTAGAACTATGTATGTGGGAATAGAGAATCTATTATCAATATTAAATAAAAATAATTCTTTCAAAAAAATTACATTACTATACAATATTTTATTTTTTAGATTTTATTTTTTTGGGTTTCACCCTTTTTTGGACATCATTTCTACATTACGTAGTTTAATAATACAATGCTTGAGTTAAGGGAATTCATTGGTTCTGATGTAATGAAATTTAAGTGATTTCAATATAATATGATCACTTCTTTGTGTGAATTAGGTCTTATAACTATTCATGGAGTGTTAGTGAAAATATTTGGGAGGAATCAATTGTATAACATTAAAGAACTGAAATTGTTGAACTTGATCAGAGGTAATATTTCCTCTATGAGATTAGAAAGTTTAGGAATCCAACATAAAAAAGGAAAACAATTTAATGAACGTAGAATACAAATGGTAAATTGAGAACTCATAATGGATATCTAAAATAAAGAAACTAGGTGTGTTTTTGTAAGTAAATAAATTCATCTTAATAAGTTCTATGCATGGTGATTTCAAAAACAATATGGTTCGAAAAAATTTATTCGATCGTTTATTATTTAAAAAAGAATCCATTAAGTTGAGGGAAATAGTGAACCCATATAAATAGGTGAAATTTAATTATAACATATTCAATTAAATTATTTTAATAGAGTGAAAAATAAAACTATGGATTAGAAAACATAATAAATATGGATGAATGGATGTGATTTTTGTTAAAATTTCATTCTATTAAATTCTCATTTTATCCTCTAATGGAATGAAAAATTGATTTAAGTGTAGTCGGTGGTGGTTTTATATATTTAATAGGAATGATAAATTGAAAAAGGTATGATGTTTGGTATTATCTATTGTCTAGTTGGTAATTTTAAATATAGGTATAGTAACTTCCTTTCCCTTTTTTAATAAATGTAATTTAATGATAGAATTTCCGGAGAGTGAAATAGTCTTATTGTGGGGAAGTGATGTGAATTGGAATTTTAAATATTTACCTCCCTTTGTTCAGTTTATATACCACAAATATTTGTTAAATTTATAGGTTAACATTTATTTCTTTTAAATTCATCAAATTAGTACGTAATTGGAAATCTTTTTTTAAAATATGGTGTTTGTTGACATATACATCCATTTTTTATACATTGTGGTTCCAAAATTAAGTAAATTATTTAATTTTGAATTATTATTAGTGAATTTAATACCTCATGAATCAAATGTGTAAATGATTTCTTTCTATAATGTTGTATGGTCTAGTAGTGTCCTTGACATCAGGTTCACTATTCTTACAAAGAGAGATCACCGTATGCTTCCCCATCGTGAACCTATTGTCTTGTGGTGGGCATGGTGACCAGACCTTCAACTATTAAAAAATCAATAATCATGTTCACCCTCCTACCATACCACATCACACTATCATGGTATGACCAACTACCAGGAATTACATTATTTGACTATAATAAAACTTTCAACACATAAATAGCTAACAACATGAACATAATTCATTAACTGTGTTATAATTATCATGGTAGGAGTACCTAACACAGTCCCATTATTCCCACCAGATAATGGTAAAAAATATTATGATAATATTTTACAACCTACCCAACCATTCCCCAATCGTTCTAAGATACCCTTACAAACACTACGTAACCACTTCCCTTGAAGAGGAAGAGTACCCTTGACAAATGCTTGAAGGAAGACTAGAGGCTGGGTTCTTTGATAAAAGTTTCCACCACCCATTAATTTCCACCACCATAATAAATAATACGGTTTCATATACCTTAAATACATCAACATAAACTACAACAACAAGATCTAAGATAGCAGTGAACAAAATCCACTCTTCCATTTGAACCTTGGCAGTTATCCACTCCAATTTGTGCTTCGATTTGGCTGAGGGTGTGATTCTATTGAATTCCCAACGAGTGAAACCACACTTCCTACACAACTACTAAAGGATATATGGTGTTCCACTATATCAATAAAGATAATGATGTTGCGTGACAACAGAACAATGAAAATAATGACTAACGATGCATGATAACCTAAAGGAACCAAAAGAGAAACATCAAAATAACTAGCTTCACCCACTATTAAATAAAACTATTTGAGAGTTTTGTCTTTATTCATGAATTTAGAAAGAAAATATATTTTTCATAGAAGATTTAGTGCCACTGAAAAGAAAATGGTTTGACTTCACTAACCAATGACGGGAGATTGAAAGTATAGATTCTGAAAAAAATGACATCTCCCACGTAAAATTATTCTATCTAATAACTATATGAAATAGTAAGGACCACAATTAAAATACCAGAACCAATTTCCTTTATCCACTACTACAAAGCACTATATCATTAAACATTTAAAAGAATATTGAGTTGTATCATTAACGAATATTGATTCCTTATAAAATCCATCAAGACCCCTCCTTTTAAACAGTTCTAAATTATCTAACATAATGAATAATTGATCCCAATAGAAATTCCATGATTAAATGATGGAACATGTTACACTATTATGAATATATCCTTAGTTATTGGGCGCAAATTAAGGAAATGACATGCCATGGGAAGGGATCTCTCAATCACCACCTTCCACAACTCATGTGTTCTTTTTTATTATATTTTTTTTAATAATGTAGTGACAGAACACTGTACCCTTTGTGGTTCAACCATAGTGAATCTATTCAAATCTTATGTTGAGGAATTATAATATTTCAATTAAAATTATATCTCCTATTTATAATTTAATGCGGTTTTCAGTATTTGTTTCTCTTGAATATCTTCTAATTTCTTCTTGTGGTTCTGGAAAATTCACACACAAGACACTTAGATTAAGTCCACTGGATGATATAATAGATTCTGGGGAAATCCCAAGGTTAAACAGTGGTGTCAAAATACCATAATATTCAAGTTAAGGTACTAATTTAATTATTTTAATTCCTTTTTAATCCAAATTTCAATAACTATGTGTTCACTTGAATATAGTTAATGATAGTGACATTATATGCCAAATGTACAATGATTCAATAGGTGAATGAGTGACTAATCAGAGGTTGTACCACTTCTCCAATAATTGATCTTAAAACAAACTATATTTACTTACTATATTTTCTTTAAGAATTGAACCCAAAAAATAATTTTTAAACATACAAACAACACACACTTCTCCAAATATGATATGAGTCTCACTATTATGTCATTTTCTAGGTTTGAAATACTTTTTTCTAAAAACCCTATGATTGGATCTCATTAAATAATTTTTTTGAAGTAGGGGTCATTTCCTATTCATGTTACAATCATATAATGTTTTATGATGTGGATAAAATAATAATGATATCGTGGATAGGTCACCCACCTATAATGATCATGACCATATCACCCGATTAAAAATTCCACTGGCTTTTAAAATAGATTACTCTAAACATTTAGTCTCCAGAGGATGGATTAAATATATTGGGTTTAATGAAACACAATTTATAGGTAGTTTTCCATCACGAAGAAAAAAAAATATTTAGTTAATTGAAATTTTGGAATGACACTTGGGGTCATCAATAACATTTTCTTAAAAACCAAATGACCAAATTTTTGTGTCTTTGTTCACGGAAATACATAAACAATAAATAATTCAATTGGTATATATAGAATAAATACATGTAAAAAAATTTCCCAAACCACATACAACGTCAAAAAAATTATTTAAAGATGCCACAATCTACAATATGAAAATATATAATTCTATATGTTAATTTGAGAAATAAATTTATATAACATGTTTGGACACCACAAGGAAAATACTATAACACACCACTATGAATCTGGTCCACACATACACTAAGGAATCCAAAATATCCAACTATTCCATAGACTCTAATATGATGTAATTTAGATGTCACTCAAGATCAACAGATCCATGAATATTGAAATATAAATGAATACCTAAATTCTATCATTTAAATCTAAATTTCATCTAAAATTTCTAACCAATTTTTCATTATATTATTACTTTTTAAGGCCCCAATAATGTGTTTCAACATAGTAGTGAATAACCAGAATTATACATGAATATTTATATTAATTCACATAAATATATTGAAGATCTTTTCAAACAGACATCAACTAAATTGATAATTAATAACAAAAATGTTAAGGGAATATGAGTAAATGACCAATAAATTTAATTTTTTTATTCAGGGAAGGCCTATACCTATACTCACATACTATATATCGAACCATATTTTAGTAAAATTATATGCATAATGGATATATTACAACCAACTCTTTCTCGGAGATTGTATATAATAGTGATAAGGGATAAGCCTATCCTATGGGATGGTGAGAATGTAAGATATGTTTGGGATAAATACATTCTCAAATTAATATGGCTTGGTTTTATACCCCATGATTTTATGAATTATTATTTTTTCCAATAAATTTAATTTCTTCAATAGCATGGAAAATGCTCAACACCGAGTTTAAATGAATATTGATATATTATTAAAATATTATTATTTAAGGTGAAGATAATATCATTGATTTTAAATTAGACTGTATGAATAGAACAAACAAACTTATAAGCATTATATAGTTTAATCATGTATAAAATAAATTCATTTGTTTTAATTGTTTATAAATGAGGGTAAAATCATCTTAAACTAAAAGAAATGTTTTGCAGAAAAAACTATTTTTATATGTGCAATTTGTTTTTATCTAAATAAATTAAATTAATCATTATTGGTAACATATTTTAATGTAATTTATATATTATATATACAATTAATGTTTTATCAACCATTAGGTACCTTTTTTAGGCATTATATAAGATTAAATCCTGTATGACACTTAAAAACTATATTTTTCTAAAAATTGGCTTTGTAAAATTTTTTGCACTTATTTTAAAACTAGTTTATTATAATTATATAATTTTTTGAATAAATTAACAACATTTTTAAATCAAAATTTTAATATTATCTTATTTTTAATTGTTAATAATTTTTTGAAAATATAATTTTTTCAATGAATAAGGAAAAATAAAGATTCTTATTATAAATTATATTTTTATTTAAATCAATTAAAAGGTTATTTATTTTTTGTCAAAGAGAATTTAAATGCAGAATTAATTAAATTATATTATTATCAATCCCATTTAGGTCAATTTAATCAATTTAATCACGAATTTGGATAAAAAAACTTTTTATATTTATGAATACTTTTTCATTGGGAAATCATTATTTCATCAAGTCTGTAGGTTTTATTTGAAATTAAATTCTGGAAACACATTGAATAAATAGTGGTAAATAAAATTAAATATTTGGAATAAAAATAATTAATATTAGTTAATATGGTTTTATTAATGTTTTCTCATAATTAATAGTTAAATAGTAAAAAAACGGTTTCCATAGTTAGGGTTAAAACATGGTTTTCTACGTTACAAGAACATGTTATAAAATTAATTTTCCAGAAACAAATAATTTTTTTTGATAATTATTATTTCATATTTAAAATCATTGGTTCAAAATTATCTAATAATTCTCATTTATTATTAGTCATAAAGGTAAATGTACCTGTGTAAATAAAAAAAACTAGTTACTTTGGTGGAACAAGTAGCGCACGTAAGTAAACATAGAGGATAATGGAGTAACATTTTTAAAAATTGTTTTTTATGGTTTGGATAAACCTAAAATTATATAAACTCCATGTTTTATCAATTTTGAAGCCACATTGGTTTAGAGAGACTTACAATTATTGAATATTTTTAGGTATTTTTAAAAAATGAAACTCCTCAATTATAAAAGGGAATCTTCTCCCCTCACTTTTTGAAACCTATTAAAATATTTAGATAAAAAAGCATACCAAAATATATAAAACACATCCTTATCCAAGTATTATATCTGATGGTATTCCCGAAATACCCACCATTGGATCCTCAATAAGGTATCTAATGGAGGTCTTTCTAAGAGATGGTAATTGCCTTCCCTAAGGTCTTTATTTTTTTACTTGTTCTCTTAAAACATTCATTAATGTATTAATAATTAAAATATTATAACATATGTATGTAAAATATAATGAAATTTTTTTAGTTTTATTTTATAACATATATCCATCAATTCTTCCATCAAATGGGAAACGACATAGTCGATCATGTGCACAATGTAATACCACATTGTGAATTGATGTAATTCTTTCTACAAAGCCACTTCTCAAGGATTTATATATTAGTGGTTTTTATTAATATCTATGATATTTAAAAACTTATTATAATTCAATAATTACAATATAACATATAATTTTTGACCTTTTAATTATTTGGAAATTGATAACGTCATTCGTGTGTACTTGTAGACCACCGCCTCCAGAAAGGGATGTGATTAATTTTTCATTTTATTTGTTATGGGATGGTAATAAGGATATATTTAATGGAAAATAGTTTTAATATGAAATAATAATTATTTTTAAAGGTTAATTAATATTTAACCTTCCATCAATTCATCCAGTAATAATATGGAAGCAACATTTATGCGTACGTACGACCTACCGCCTCCATGAATGGTGTAATTTATTTTCATATCTATAACAATTATGGATTAATATAATAATGTATATAATGATAACATATGATATTTATTTCATTATTAACATTGTTTATATGATTTAACCTTAATAAAAGTATAAGGAAAAAATACCAAACAGAGACATGTATGAAGAATATGCATTCATCACCAGAAACAATTATTTTAATAAAGAATTATTGACAAATAAGTGATAAAAGGGTTATAGGTAATCAAATATGGTATCTTATATGTTATTATGGTCTTATAATATAAGTATAACAATCTTATATTTATTATAAACGAGGTTAAAAAGTCTATGAATAAATACGAGACATTATGAAAGAAATTTCATCTCACTTGTATGTTAATGTGTCACATGACATATTCAACTCTTATTTCATTGTTGTGGTGTATATACTGCCCAAAAATATCATTTGTAATTATTATAAACAATTTATGGGATATAAATACCGATATAAGGTTATTTATTTTATGAGGCTTATGATTCAAATTTTACCAAATTTGAATGTTTTTTACAATACAATCTCATTTTTTGTTAGGACAGTTTTAGATTATGCTTTAAAAGAAAAAATAATACTATCTATATCACAAGAAACCAAAAAATGTTATTCTACTATGGGTTTTTCTAGAAATTATGTGTTTTAAATTCATCTTATTATCTTTATGACCTCAAAAGTATAAAATATATGTTTTAATAAAAAATGACATTATTTCTATCATTTTATGAAAATCATTTTTCTTCCATATCGATGATTTTTGAAATATGGTTTAATGAATTTTTTTCACTAATCTAAAATGACTTTTATTTCATTTTTTTCATATTTTAATTTTAATTTTTTTAAATGTAATCTTCTAATATTATGTCAAAATAGGTTCCTACTGATTGTTTTACTTAAAAAATAAAAGGAATCATTATTTTAACATACATGACATGAATAATATTTTCTACCATCATGAACACCCAATTATTTGAATACTGCATTAAATGTCTTCCAAGTTTTTTTTCAAAATAATTTTTTTCATTAATATTGGGTAATTATTTAGATTTTCAATAAGGTATTTCAATGTGAAAAGTGTATTTTACTCAATATAATATCAATTAGATATTTTAAATAATTTTCCATCTAAGATGACATCCTTTAATGTATCCTAGTATTTTCTAGAGATATGATAAAATTATATCATCCTTATTATTTCACTATAAGTTTTATGATTATGATGAAATTATGTTTATGTAATATGTTTATTTTCCATGGGTAATGTGGTGTTGATCTTCCTATGAAACTCATACCTTTACCATTTGATATGATATGGTGATTTGATAAAATATTTATAAAACATATTTATTTTCCACAGGTTATAACATGATGAAATTATTATAAAAGTCATTCTTTATCATGGGTTATGATATGATGAATGTTTATGATCTTATAGAACACATTTTTTTATTTTCATCATGTGATGGGTGGGCCTAGAATTATATATTCCTCTACTACCTTTGGTAAATATGTATATCTAAAGTGATTAATATGAATATAATGGGAGTGAACCATTTTCAAAGAGAGACTCTCTCCATTATAATAATATTGGGAGTGAACCTTGGATACTATGATGATTTTGGGATTAAAAAAACTCTACAATGATAGTCCTGGAAATGATCCTTCACTAATAAGAAATGGTTTAACATTCTAAGGTTTATGAAAAAAATATATGTATAATACCAATGTTACTTCCCCATTGGTCATGTTGTTTGATTCCATTGTGGTTCACATATTGGAAACCATCCATATTTATTCCATGAATCTTGATTAGGATCTTGAATATGTATGATATAGTTTCAAAATTTTATTCTCATATTCTCATACACTTTTTATCATGTTATGTTTACATATCTCCCTTGTTTACCAACCCTATTAATTAATGATCTACATTTATTATGTTTTCATTCCTCATTTTATGAATACATGTTTAGTTGTTTATAGTAATAAGAACAGAGTTACTTTTGTAGAACTTAGTGGGAGATGATGTAGTTAACAAATGAACTATTTTTTTTGTACCCATGTTTACAATGATACTATAACTTGAAGATTAAGGAATAAATCATTATTTTATGTAATAAATATTCAAATATTATGATTTTATATCTATATATGGAAGGTGATGGTCAATATTGTTGGTATCATAGAATATTTTAGTTAACCTTTGAAAAGTAGGATGAGAAAACATTAGGGAAACCCCATGGGATAATTCAACATATAGGAAAATGTCATCGAATATTAATGAAGGATTGAGTGGGTAATTTCCATTAAATTACATCCATGTATTTATACTACTAGTAGATATGTATTTAGAATAGTTTTAACTTATGATAATAACTTTTAAAAGGGGGATTGTGACTTAACTCGATCATCACCTGGTGCTTGAAAATGAGCCTGACTCTACACTGAGTTTGACACTCCTAAAGTGATTTTTTTGGAAATTAACAAACACTTTATGAACCACCATAAAGGATTTGAATAGATTATGACCATGATTAAGCAAGTTTAAAACTAGAGTGTCATAGGAAAAAATTAAGGTTTCATGATACATATATCCTATTAATAATGTTTCATGGTTGATCACATTGATCAAAATTTTATGATGGGCATGATAACCATTTTGGTATGACAAAAGGATTGAAGATAAAATTATGATTTTGAGGTGTAACAAGCATGATCAAATATTCTATTACCCCATATTATCATATTCATTTAAATAACCATATTTAATTTAATGTTTAAAGTTTTATTAATTCCCATTATCCTTAATATATGTTGAATTATATGTGGAAACAACTTATAATACGCCAATTTTACATCAAGGTTGTGATTCTTCTCTCACTGAAGTTTGTGGGAATGTGATTCTTGGAAATATTATTATTTACTCTATGTATGAGTTTTATTTTATCATAGTCATGGATTTTAATTTTCTATATAAATCCTACATTAATTTCTGAGTAATGGAATTTATATTGGATATTTTGAACCAACCTATAATCATCTATTGGTGTTATGATAAATATAAACATCTAATAAAAATTCAATCCATTTTTTGTGTCTCAATTACGATTCAATGATATGCCTATTATGTGAGATTTCATTGCTATATTTCTAAAATATATTTTTTAGGCTAACACTAAATCATGAGGTTGAGCCCTCAATATAACTCATTCCTAGTGTTACACCTATTTCGAAGGCCTACTATAGAATGACACCAATTCAGTCGCACAAAATGATGAAGCAAATAATGTATAATATTGATGAGGGATTCATTGGGACAAGTGTAACTCCTTGGGGTTCACTTTTTATTATTTTTCATTAAAAGATATATGGATTTATTAAATTCTACATTTATTATAATGAACTAAAAATGATCTTATTGAAGAAAAAGTATCCTCTACCCTATATTTTTGACATTTTTGATCAACTGCCTGAAGTATAATAAATTTAATGATAGAAAATCATTCTGGATATCATTAATTAAAGGTCATGTGGGTGTATGTTCCCATGAGATAATTCTATACAAGTTATGGACACTATCAATATATAGTAATTCATTTTATTCTTAATAATTTTGATTTTATCTTCATGTATTTAATGAATTTATTCTTCTAATATTACTTTGATCAGTTTGTGATTGTATTTATAGATTATATTATTATATACTCAGAGTTAAAGTAAGTGAGTGAAGATCACTTGAGGATTTCAATAAATCTCTAATCAATGATAAGTTGTATGAAAAATTTACAAGTCAAGAATTTTGGATAAAATGTTTTATTTTTGGGTCATATATTCAAAATCCAAGGTATTTCATTAGTTCTATCAAATAATGAGCCTATTGCATATTGGCCCCTAAAAAACAAAATGACTAAGATCTGTAGATTTCTTGGTTTAGTGTGATATTATCAGAACCTTGTGGAATATTTCATGTGACTGCCTAATCCACTGACCAAGTTAATTTAAAAGGGAGCCTAGTTCCTTTAGATATGTTAATCTATGGTAAATTTCTATTAATTTATTATAAGTTTAGTTAGTTCAGATGTTCTTTAATTAGCCTAACGTGGTTAAGGTTTTGTAATCAATAGTGATGAATCTATGAAGGTATTGGGATTCATTATGATGAAAAATTATTTGGTTATAGCTTATGCCTCATAAAAATTGAAGGTTCAAGAGTAAAATTACCAAAAATCATGATTTGGAGTCAAAGAGTGTAATTTTCATATTAAAGATATAGAGGTTTTGTATTTATAAATAATGGTTTTATATATATAATTTTGATAAAATTATAAATTATATTTTCAAATTGAAGGATATGAATATGTTCTAGATAATATGGTTTTAGTTAATTAAGGATTATTATTGCTCAATACATTACCACCTAGAGAAATTAAATGAGGTGGCAGATGATTTGAAGAGAAAGGATTAAGCTAGATCATTAATGATAAGGATCACAAAAGACCAGATACATATTAATTTTTTGAAGGACAATTCTTGGAATCCTGATGAAAGGGGAGAAATATTATCTTTATCAAATTTGTGTTCGAACATCAATAAATGTGATGATAAAGGATGTACATGAGGAAGATGTAGTAATACAAAATATGGTAAGAAATATTCAAGAGACATACATTGATTATGATGAAATTATAAGGTACATGAACCTTGTATGTTTTCCATTCAATCTCAATTTTATTAAATATATCTTAGATAAATATCATAGTTCAGTATTATCTCTACATCCTAGAAGTAAAAATAAGTATAGTGATTTTAGAGATTATTTATGACGGGATTTTCATTAATATAGACATTTGAGAGTTTATATCTTAGTTCTTGGTATGTTATCATGTTAATAATGATAGATAAAATTATTATGGGATGTTACAACCATTATGAAAAATATAATGGAAGTGGGAAATCATCACTGTGGATTTTATCATCAGACTGCCTATAATATCTAATGTTCATAATGCTATTTAGGTTATAAATGATCGTATTACCAAGAAAACACACATCTTTTATATTATAAGATTATTATATGTATATCATATTTCATATAAATACATTATGTAAGTGGTAAGGATTCATGGAATTCCATATTCTATTATATCTAATTGAGATGCAAGTGTTACCTCAAATTTTTAGCAAAGTATTCAACAATCCCTTGATACGATTTTATGTTTCAGCACTGCATATCATCCTCAGATAGATGGTTATTATGAAATAACCATTTAAAACATTTCGATTATGTTGATATATTTATATATATATTAAAAAGTTGTTTTGGATCAAAAAATTCATCTACTTGATATTTTTTACATCAATATCTTTCACTCGAGCATTTAGATGGATCTTTATGATGCCCTATATGGAAATAATTGAATAACTCCAATTTATTGGGATAAAGGTTGAGAATAAAAACTTTTGAGACCAAAGATAGATGAGAAAATAAAAACGAAATTTATACCCATTGAACATCACATCAAGGAAGTATGGTTTTGACAAAAAAGATACGCTGACAAACATTATTGTGTAAGGAATTCGAAGTTAGTGAAAAAGTATTTCTTTGAATTTGTCCCTGAAAAAAGTTTATTATATTTTGGATGAAATTAAATTTGAACCATAGGTATATTGGCCTCTTCTATATTCTTGACCACATAGGGATAATAGATTTTTTCTAGGCACTTTCATCGAACCACTCTCTAATCCATGATGTGTTCTATGTATCTCACCTCAGGAAGTACGTACATGATCCCTCACATGTACAGAAATAAAAGTTCATACTTATTGGTCATGATATTTCCTAAGAAGAACTAACTTGGAAGATTCTATATTAGAGAGATAATGTGCTACTAAATAATACCACCCACATGGTCAATGTTATATTGTGAAACCACCAATTTGAGGAAGCTATATGGGAACCTGAGAGAATAATGAGGTAGAAGTATCCTCATTTTTTTATATTAGAGTGAGGGAATTTCAAGGGTGAAATAAAATATAAGGGGGGTATAATGAAACACCATAAGATTTATTGAAATATATTTTCCAAATAAATTTAATTTCTTAAATAGATTATGTTATACGCCACACTGTGTTTAAATGAATCATGGTATACGATAAAAATACTATGATTTAATGTGAGAGTTATGACATAGATATTAAATTGAAATCTAAAAATATAATTAAATAAATTAGGAAAATTATTTATTTTATAAAAGTATCAAACAAATTAATTGTCTATCTATTAATTATAAATTTAAATAAAACTAATTCTAATATAAAAGAAATGATTTTCATAAAAACTATTATTAAACGTGGATTGTGTTTTTTTAATAAATTAAATTACTCAATATTAATTATTTATTTTGAATTAATATACATATTATGTATTCAATAAAAAAATTTACCATTCATCTGTAATTTTTTCAATCCTTTAGGTAAGAATAAATCCTCTTTTAATTAGAAAAACTATATTTTTATATACACTATTTTACCTCTTATTGATCACTTATTTTAAAGATAATTTTCAAACAATAAGAAAATATAATTAAAAAAATTAATCAATTTTTTTAAAAAAAATTCTAAAATTATCTTACATTAAGTTCTTTTATGGTTAAAAAAGATTATCTTTTCTATGAATAGTGAAAATACTATTCTTATTAAAAATTTTGTTTTCATTTATGTAATTAAAAAAGACTGATCTTTTTTAATCTGTGAAAGGACAAATTAGTTAAATTATATTTTTAGTGATAACATTTAGTTAACTTTAATTAATTGAATGTTTAATTTTAATATAAAAAGCATTTATTCTTATGAATATTTTTTCTTTGTAAAGATGATTTTCATTATTTCTTTGGGTTTAATATTGAATTATTTTTCACAAATTCTGTGAACTATAATTTGTAAAATTTATTTAATATATATATTAATAATAATTAGTATTGGTTAAAA
Source organism: Viscum album (assembly GCA_963277665.1). NCBI lineage: Eukaryota > Viridiplantae > Streptophyta > Magnoliopsida > Santalales > Viscaceae > Viscum > Viscum album. Next base: position 2,052,273,705 of record OY728153.1, on the reverse strand, counting down.
AAGTATAATTTTTTTGGTCAAAATGAATTGTAAATATACTGGAAAAGATGTTATCATAGTTGAGGTTAAAACTGTATTTTGGGCATTACATGTTCATATGTTAAAACAAGTTTTAAAAACATAAAACTTTTATTTGATAATTTAAATTTAAAATTTAAAATAATTTGGGAAAAATTATCAAATAAAAATCATTTATTTTTTCCTTAAAGGATAACTTACCAAGCTTAATAAATAAAAAACTAGTTACTATAGTGAAAACTAAATGGGTAAAAGGGACTACACTTAAAGGATAATGAAATAACATGTAAAAAAATTGATTATTTTTAGTATGTGAATTGTATATCACCCTTAACTTGTCTCAAAACTATTATTTTTCAATTTTGGAGGCACTTGGGTAGTGAGTGGCTTCCCAATATTGAAGAGTTTGGGTATTTACAAAAATGACACTCCTTCTTAATTATAAAAGAAAACCTCTTCCCCTCACTTATTCACACCTATTAAGAAATTTGGATCAACCCAAACATTCAATTTATATAAAAATAACTCTATCTATGTTCTAGACCAACTCTAATTCCCAAAAGACCAACCCTATGGTACTTAATAAGAGATCCAAATGAGGTTTTTCTAAGCGAAGGCAATTGTCTTCACTAAGCCTTTTATTTTTTACATATTCTCTTACAACCTTTACTATTGAATTAAAAATTATATTATTTTAAAAATAGTATTTAAAATTTATTTATAAATTATTATAACGATGGAATAACCCATTTCGTCTCCTCTTCCATCAAATGATAAATGAAAATGTTGATCATGTGTTTGTGGGACTACTACCTCACGAACCGATGTAATTCACTTCACATCATCTCTTGTCATAGATGGGTATAAGGATGGATTTATTTTATATATGTGATATTAATTTCATAAAAATACTTAAGTTATTATAATACTACTCATATATGCATAAGAAAAAACACATTATAATATTATGGTGTCCCCCATATATATGTGTGCACAACCGCCTTCATGAAGTGACGTTATATGTTTTTTATTTTATTTTAAATTTTAGGGTAATAAGGATAGATTTTATAAAAAATTTATGATTTATATGATACAATAAATATTATTTAACATTGAATTTATATTTACATTTATTTTTTTACTTTTATCTAGAAAATGGAAACAACGTTCGTGCATACATAGAGCCTACAGTCTCTATGAACAATGTAATTTAGTTTCCTATATATAACTTTTACTTATGAATATAAACATGTATATTGTGATTATATAAGTTATTTATACTGTTATTAACATCATGGATATTGTGGATCCACAAATAAAAAAAAGTATTGAAACTACTGATCCAAATCATACATGAAGAAATCAGTTATCACTCGGAAGGGAGATTTTAATAAACAATTAATGATAAATGGGTGGTAAACATGTTATATGTAATAATATATGGTATGATATATATTATTATGTTAATTTAATATATTTATAATAAAACCATACTTATTATATATGCGTTTTTAATGTGTGTGAATAAATTTGATACTTGAGTCAATAGATATTCTTCTCAGTTTTGTTTCTATGGGACATATACCATATTCACCACATATTTATTTTTTGTGATGTATATAGAAACTATTTATTTTAGTTATGATAATTATATTGAAAATTATTTTATATTAATATCCTTATATAGTTATTTATTTCAATTGGATTATGATTCAATAGTTACAAAAGTGGAATGGGTTGTAAGATAAAATCTCATTATTTATCAGGATTGTTTATAATTATGATTTAAATGTTGAAATATTATTACATATATCTTAAGAAATAAATTAAGTTTATTCTATAATAGTTATTTCAATAACTAAAATGGTTTCTTTTCAGTTTACTCACTTTATGTACTCTGCAGTCTAAAATAATGTTTTTCAGGATAACTATCCATATTACCCTCTTCGCTAGCAATACTTTTTCGTCAATATATTTGTTTTGGTAAAAACAATTCATGAATGTTATTAATAATAACCAAATAATACATAAATTAAGTTTTACCCATGATTTAACTTTTACAAAATTGATTAAAATTATTATTCTTAACATTTTTTAAACAAGTTACATTTTCTTTTTTTCCAAAAAATGTTTAAGGAATAATCATTTTAAAATACGTAATGCGAATATAATTTTCTTCCATCATGACCACTCAATTATTTGAAGCATCCCTTATACATATTCAAGGTTTATTTCAAATAAAATTTTTTCTATAATAGTTGGGAAATTTTTAGATTTAAGAAAATATATTTTTAATGTAAAGGGTATTTTCTTCATGAATTGTTCCATGTTGTGTTTTAAAATAATTCACCATCTAAGATGAAATACATTTATGTTTCATAATATTTGATTGTGAAATAATTCCATGATATGAAGCTTATTATTTCTCTCATTGTTTTATAATTATGATGAAAATATGTTTAATAAACATGTTTCTTTCCATAGATTATTCCATGATAAAATGAAAATGAAACCCATACCTTTTCCCTGGGTTATGATATGATGAATGGATGTAAGATTTATGATATTTATTTCTATTACACATGTTATTCAATGATGAAATGATCATGAGACTGATTGGTTTTCATGAGATATAATATAATGAATGTTTTATACAATTAGGGAATAGATTTGTATTATTTTCAATATGTTACGGGTGGGATCAAAATTATATAGCCTTATACTCCTTTTGGTAAATATAGATATCTCATGAGATTAAAATGATAAGAATGGGGAGTGGACTTAATTGAGTAAAGGACTCTATATATTATGATAGTATTGGTATTTATCCTTCATTACTACGATGGTTTGGGGAGTGAACTCATTACACTATTTAAGCCTTAATAGTTAGTAAGTATTTCTAAGGAAATGATTTTCTATGCTTACATGTATAAAACAAATCTATGTCTTATTCGAATTTCATTCTCTCATTACTCATGCTCTTAGGTTCAATTATTATTCAGGTTTTAAAAACTATAAAACATTATTCAATGACTCGATATTAATGTCATTGATATAAAGGATATGGTTTTAAAATGTTATTACCATGTCCTCATACCCTTATTTTCAAGGCATATTAATGTACATCCCTTGTTTAACCTTAAAGATCATCAGAGATCACCCTAAATTATTTTTCCCATATAAAAGTTATAAGGAATTATATTATGAATGATATGTCAAAATAATGGTTAGTGAAATGAAATGAAATAATATGATCCTCCATAAACTATAACATACTTAGCACAACATGTGATTTTACATTATATTAGTGGAATAAAAACATAAAATCCCTATAAAGACAAAGGAAAAATGAAGAATAATATTGGTTGAGGGATGAAAGGGATGGATGTAAGTACATTGGATTTGGCCCGAATACAACCTTAAATCTTTTATAGATATCACATATAAAGGAGGGGAAAATTTTATTTAAGGAGAGACATGATATTGTATAATGACTGAATAAATGGATAGGGGTGGGAGGAGGAGGATCAAATGGTAAAAAGGTTTGATAATAAATGAAACATTTCACTATTTTAATGATATATAGGATATGAATATTGGTTCTCTGAAAAAGGATCACTCGGTTATTAGTCACACCCCATGGGAACCAACATTTGACTAGGTTAATTTATTCCCAACACACACCACAAGATACATGCTTCATTATTAAGATAACTAATTTACATGACACTACTTTCCAGACTATCAAAACCCTGAGTCACCCCTATAACATCAAAAAATGCAAAAAATAACATAACATTACATTCCAAAACATTGAAATTATTGAAAAAACCATATAATGAAAACCATACACTCCTTCCAATACAAATATTAAAAAAATCATCACTTTCACTACCTAACTACCACATATCTACTAGAATTAATCCATAAATACCTTTATCTATTCATAATTATTCCATCATCAATCTTAGTATTCAACCCATCCGTATATAGTATAAAAAAATCGCTCATTTAATTGACCAAAAATGTTTTGGGATGTAAGTAGGGGACAAAACCAATATTTCTATATCCTTAGGGACTAATGATTGATGAATGGTTTGGTGGAGGATGAAATGTTAGACTATGTTGTATAAGTGTTGGTCAGATAAAATTCTCTTTAGTAGGAGTTGATAAGATAAGTATTCTTGAGGTGTTGTGTGGAGTGATTTGTATCTTTTCCACCCTTTTATATATTTAATTAAATATATAGCTTCAAATTTATTTCAAATAACATATTTAAAAAAAATTATTAATTTGATGAATGATTCTAGTATGGGATGTGAATTATTGAGGGAATTTCAGTTTTTGATTTAGCGAGGAGTTCATTTGAAGAACTACGAGTCAAATTAGAATTATGACCATTGTAATATATCTAAAAACAGGGGTTTATATGTTTATTGAGGCTTGGTAAATGTATTAGGTGTTTGGTAGTTTTTTGGAGAAGTTTATGGGTGTGTAGGTGGCTAAACTCCTATATGAATTGGCCATTTATGGCGTATTGATTGGTTTTTTCATTGTGGATAACACTTATTAGGGGCCTTCTAGGAAATGAATGGGATATTAAGGTAACAAGATACCACCTAAGATGATTTACTATGTTAACATTCGGGTTTCACTATGAATGTATCAAGGAATAGGGTCACCCCACTTCCTAAGAGGGGATTTATGACCTAACCCCTATTAATGTCATGAACCATATTGTGTACCCTCTATTTCCATGGTCCTTTTGGTATTTTTTTCATGGTTCCATCTTTGGATCCCCAACATGTTTCCTTGAATTTATTCAACCAACTAGGTAGGGAGGTCTACCTTTGGTCATCCACCTCTTTCTATTTGGTTCACATTGATCTAAGAGTTTTTTGAAGGGTTCTTCATAATGATTTTTGGTAATGATCTTCCTTTATTCTCCCTTTTCATACCCTTAACCTTTTATTATTAATTTGGATAGGGTTTCTAGGTTGAAATAATTTTATCATGGAGAAATCATAATTATTTACGAGTATTATTTATATATATTATAAATGAAGTCCCAAAATGAAATATTTAAGTTATAATTCTCTGTTCTCCTTAAAGTGTGCCATTGTTTTTATTTTTTATGATTTCTTTTGATTTTGGGTTAAATTGGTCATTTGATAATTATTTTCATTTAGGGATTTTGTATGGCCTAGAATCATATTTGTGTTGATAGAGGACTTGTAAGACCCTTATCTTTTTTAAAATATTTGTTTTCTAATTAATATAATTTTTCAAATATTCCACATTTCACACAACACTGAGTATAGTTTTTGTTTTATGAATGAACTAAGATTGGAATTTTTTTATACGAAACACCAAGTGAAGATTACACTATACACAACAATCAGATTCCCTTGATGTATATGCAGTACTATGTTTTCCTTATGTTACACAAAATACTGATTCCCTTTGATATCTTACATTGCACGCAAGGCGGTGTTTTACCAAACTAAAATGTACTACTAATATAGAAATTAAATTATTATTATAGTTTCCCCATAGAAATTATAATGAAGGTTATGAAGAGGATTAATTAAAATATGAAAAATACGATTTACATAAGTATATAAGAAGAATTATTTGGTGGCCAATTAACTAGAAAAAAATAAAATCCTTTTGAAAATATAAGGAATATTTTTCTAGAAAAATGTAATTATAAATTTTTTTTTACAACAATAAATTAAGTAAAATTATTTTATATATGATCTTAATAAAAAATATTTATTATATTAATTAAACTACTTAATTTTATTCTTCTGTGTTTTCTATACATGAGATAAAAATAAATCCACATTTATGTATAATGATATATGATTTTCAAGGGAAATTTTATAGACGTGTAATGGAGAACCTATTTTAAATCTAATTTTTGAAAATTAATAATTTTTATATAAAAAAAATAAAATTCTATTTTTGAATAGAAATATGAAAATTTACTACGGTTTTATTTTTTTGTTATTTTTTATAAAATTCATTTTTTAATGAAAAGTAGAAAATGTGGGATTTTAATTGAAATCTAATTTTTCATCCAATTTATTTATATATGGAAATTATATTATAAATTGTTTATAATGAAAATTTATATAAACTATAAATCAATCATCAAATTTAGGCCATTTTAATGAATTTAACATTGAACTTTCTTATAAAAAATTAGATCTTTTGATCATTTTTACTTTAATGACTAGTCGGTTTGTCCCGTCGTGAGATATTTTTTAAATTAATTTCAAGAAATCATGTTCATAAAATTTGAAAAAAATAATTCCATATTTTTAATCATGATAATTTATAATTTCCAATAAGGTCAACATATTTTTTGACCAAAAAACTAGTGAACGTAAATAAAGTTAATTACAATGATTAAGGTAAAAATTGGTTTGCTAAGTGGTTAAACATTAAAATAAGGTTCTGAATAACCTAGAAACATTTAAAAATGTCATTGAATGACCATGTTTATACCATAATAACTTTTCTAAAAATGGAGTATTATTGGAGGAACATGATTTAAGTGAGAACTCTCAATAGTGTTAACCTTTTTATGGTTACAAGAATGACAACCTCATCCACTATAAAAGGGAACTCAACCCAATCTATTCTTCACACCACTCAAGGAGTTTTGATGAAAAAAAACCTTCCTAAATAATCTCTCCACACCCCTAACCTCTTCCTAGAATCCTTGCATTTGTAATAAATCCCACCAAGTAAGACCTTTGGTGAAAACTTATTCTTCTTTTATGGTGTATATACTGCTCTATGATGTATTGTTTCATTAATTTCTATTGTTTCAATAAGTAAAAAGTTTCAATGGATTTTATTATTTCTTGGATCATAGGATTTACAAGTCACTCAAGTAGTAAGGGGATTCCTAGTATCAATTTTATTTCCCTGAGACCTATTCCATTGTCAACACTCATTTCTTTTTTGTGTGTTATATACTTAAAATTAGTGTATTGTATTATTATTTTAGTTTAAGTTACTATTATTTACATATCTATTTTAATAGCCCTCTATTATGTGGTTTAGGGTTCATAATTTACCAAACCCGTAAGGTAATTTTGTCTAAATTTTTCTTTTATTGAGACACATTCCATTTATGAACCTATATTGTACTATTAGGTGTATATATTTTTATTTGATATGTTCTACTATAAATAACCTTCTTTTACTGATATTTTTAAATTCATGAAATGATATTTAATCATGAGGATTGTGATTCAATGATACCATAGTGGTAATAGTTTGATGTTATATTATTAACATTTATCTGGATTATTTATGATTATGCATAAGATTTATATCTTAAAAACTATTAGGAATTTTCTTATCCAATGTTTAGTTATGATATCTTCATTCATAGATTTGATTTTTTGTCTTTGTTACCTAAGATGAATAAGATAATTTTTTATTGAAAATGTGATTTTATTTCTTTTTTCGATCGAAAATATATTTTCCCCCAAAACCATGATTTCTAATAATATGTTAAGAAATTTTTTAGTATTACGTTTAAGAGAAATTGTTACCCATGTTTTAAATTTTTAATAAAAATGTTTTTAAAAGGAATTTCCTTATCATTTTCCAATCAAACCAACTTTATAATATATTTATGGTGCCAAAGTAATGTTTAAAATGAGTGTATTTACCTACCACCATGACCATCCTTTGCATGAAGCATCCATTGAAATATTACTATGTAAATTTAAAAGAAAATTCTTTTCTGAATATTATGAAAATAATTTTTTTAAAAGAATCATTTAAATAAAATTGATTTCAATTTTTATGTTTAAAAAGCATTTTAAATAATTTCAAAGAATCCTTTATAAGGTTTCTATTATATTTTTAATGAAAAATATTTAAACAAATGATTTATGTTTTAAAAAGTGTCATTCAAATAAGAAAGAATATTTTCCTCAACAAATATTTTAAATTTTCTTTAAATATTAATTTATATGTTATCAAAATTTTCCCTTTAAAGAAATGGATTTTGAAAATTATTTTGGGTTAAATAAGTGAATTAAAAAAAGGTTATTTCCTCAAAAATGATCAATGTGATCATTCAAATTGCCTGTTTATCTAATATGGAATACTTCAATATAGTTAATGAATTATTGGTCACATGATAATAGAATTAAATTTATATTTTTTCGTTCAATGGTTTATGTTTTGATGGAAGGATGTTTTAGACCCCCATTTTATTCCATGGGTTAGTATAGAGACTCGGAATTTCCATGTAATTTTTTATCATATGGAACTATTCCAAGGCTCAGAAATCCGATGGAATTTGATATCAATGCCCAGTGTGACCATAATGGAATTTTAAATGTTCAAAATGGACTTTCATTAAACATGTGAGCGGGAAATACTAACATTTAGAACGGTGCTCAGAATTGAAATATGAGGACACTGTTGAAATCCCAATACTGAGATTCGCTTAAGGTGGCCTTAACCATTTCCCCAGTTGGTTGAGAGAGGAAGTTTATTTTTGTAGTATTTTTGGAGGATTAATAATGTAAATCTAATTTATTTTAAATATCTTCCACCTCTCTTTTATTTTTTGGTCGTAGGGACCACAAGGGGAGGTCGGGAATTTAATGATGTACATTAAATGACCGGTTACACAAAATGTGTATCCACCCTACATGAAATTAATGAGTTTCATTAATTTCACCAATTAATGAACCTTTCTTAATTATGTGTTGTAAAGATAACTCCCCTCTTAACTCTTTTTGTTTTTTAAATTCTTTGGAAAAGGAGTGGTGTTTTTGGAGAGGATGATTTTGTAGAAGAAGATACTATGGAACTCAAGAAAACTAGGTGTGGGGAATCTTGTGGCAGGATGTATTTGAAGGAGAAACCATATTTTGATTATCATCATAGAGACCCTGTGTGGATCAACATCATAGATACCCCACGGGGACTAGTTTTAGAGCAGCCCCTTGAGGATCAGCTTCTAGCGAACCTGTGTGGATCTGCATCGAGCGACCCTGTCTGGATCATAATTTCAGTGACCCTCAGTAGATCATTATTTCAGCCACCCTGTGTGGATCATCATTCTAGTGACCCTGAGCAGATCAGCAGTAGCGTGACGCGATGGGGACCTTCCTTAAAGTGTCCCGTCTTGGAATAGCGACTTACATCCAAGATTGGATCGAAAATTGAAAACCTTCTTTGTGGATTAGTTGTGTAACTTCTAAATTTAATGAGATGATATATCTTAAGACATGTAAGTTATATTCTTGTTTTTTGAGTTTTATACCTAGTGTGAGATGACTATTGCTTTGTGCCTTGTGATGGAGGTCTTGCTTTGTGGTTTTTCCTTTGTGGAAGTCCGGGAGACCTTCAGGGGTCTCGGGGTCCCTACTGAGTATTGTTATACTCACCCCTGGACGGGCTTCACTATCATTTTCTTGTGTCTTGTGCAGACAACAGACACCTTTAACCGAGGTTTGGGAGCCAGGACCGGACGGTGCTCGAAGGTGGACCCTTAGATGTGACGAGCTGCAAAAATGACCAACCATGATCCGTACATACCCTTCAGGTAGGAACTATGGCTGATGATTCTGGGAGCTGTTTTTTTTTTGTAGTTGTACTTTTCAGTTTGGATTGTATTCTGACCCCGTCTACTTATAGTACACTCCCCCTTTTTACTCTATATATTTACTTCGTAGATTTCCTCTTGTCATATACTTGATCTATGTGTTTGCAGGTTTAAAGGGAACGCCTTCCCATTTATAGGGATATGCCTTTCGGTGCTTGTTGCCAACCCCTGCTCTATGGAAGGCGGGCTTGGTGTAGTCGCAGAATGGGCCCCTGGGGATGGGTCATGACAAAGTGGAATTAGAGGAGTCAGTTCTACTGAAGAACTAGGACACAATTCTTTTCATGGGAAACATTGATAAGTGTTGCGAGTGTGATTTTCAGTTTGGGGAATCCAGTGTTGGTGCTTCTACTGACGTATCCATACACCCGGACCCTGAATTCATAATTTCAACTCAGTACACGAAAACATTTATTGGGTTTGTTTTTGAAAAGTTTTTCCTTTAGATCTCTTTTGAGTCAGCTCAACAGGTATATGGTAGGGATCATGGTGCATATGTTTTCTTTCCAGATGCCTCTATGTATACAGCCATCCATGGTTCCAGTGAGAGTTTACGATGATGGCCCACCAAGTGATGAGGATTTTCTGTGGGGCCCTCTTACGGTGATAGTATCATCGGGTGGTGTACTAGCTGCACCACTACCCATTGGGAAGAATATACCACCAGTCCCATCAACTGTTAGTGCATGTCGACTGAGTGCATTGTACAAGTTTCAGCGGTAGTTGCCTCTGCTGTTCTGAGGTGAGATGGATCCGCAGGAAGTTGAGGACTGGCTGAAGGCTATGGCTAGAGTTTTTCGACTAGTTGGGACACCAGCTGAATAGATGGTGATCCTAGCTACCAGTCTTTTCTAGGGACCAATAGAGGGATGGTGTATCTTGACGCTCAAGATACACGACGAGGCGGCCATCACCTGGGCATATTTCTAGGGCCTCGTCATGGTAGAGTTCATTATAAAGACTGAAAGATCTGTGTATATACTAGAGCTGCTGCACTTTTAACAAGGTTTCCTGACCATGGCCAAGTACTTGACGAGGTTCACCGACCTCTCATGCTACTCTACCGACGTTGTGTGAGACCCTTTCTTCAGGGCCCGGACCTTCGAGTAGGGACTCTGATAGGATATTAGAGCTTCGATGGTATCTCTCTGCATCTCGATGCATACTAGAGTGTCAGAGAGAGCACTCTTGGTGGAGAGCTTCTCTGCTAAGTAGACACTGACAGCGAGACCCACCACCAGGCGACACATAGCATAGTCATCTATGGCTGGTAGTAGGCAGATGACATAGAGGTCCAAGCAGGCCCGAACTTTTAGTGATTGATCATGGGAATTAGGGTCAGAGGTATGAGGTTGACTATGTAGAGTAGAGAAGTAGAGGACCAGACTATGCTTCACGTGTGGTGGGAAGGGTCACATGGATCACGGATGCCAGAAAAACCGCACAGAAGACCAAAAGATAGTTGATGGACTGCCGATGTAGAGGCAAAGATTCAAGCGGGGATGTACATAGACAGTAGGAAGACGTGGCAAAGGAGTTGGCCGTGTAGCAGGCGGTGGGTGGCGATTCGAGGTTCTACCGCCACCACCTCCAGGTGGTCTACCCCAACTATAGGGAGAATGGGGAAAGGGACAAGATCAGTTCCACGCATGTGAGGCCTATGAACATGATGCTTCATAGATGATTTGAGGTATGATCTGTGTCTAATACACCTTAGATGTAGTTATTATAAACACATGTGCCAGTTAATCTTTCATTTCCTCAGCCCTCATTTGGAGCTCGAAGATTCCAAATGAGCCATTAGCTCGATCCTTACATCTAGAGACTTCTACGTGAGGGGCTTTGACAATTACACACTGGTTCCGACAGTGTGATCTTACTCTAGGAGGTGAGATATTCTACTTGGATCTTTATCTAGTGACATCGTGGCCTTACAAATTAATATTGGGTATGGACTGTTTATCTATAATCCTTGCTCAGATTGTCTGCATTAGGTGCAACGTGTGGTCTGTCTGTGAGGACGAGACTAGTTTTTTTTTCACCGGTGGGAAGGGAACCTTTGCTACACATGATGGACTTACCCAGAGGAGGGTTAATCTGATCACATATCAGTTGGATATCCTTACCCTTAGAGAAGTTGACGTTGAGAGTTGAAGCTATCCTGTAGTGGTGGGACAGTACGCTAATGTATTCCCTGATGATGGTCCGAGACTACCTCCTTGCAGACAGGTGAACTTCTACATCGTCCTGTACCCCGAGACGACATCAATATCAACCCCAGCATATCGGATGGCTCTTGTGGAACTTCATGAGTTATGGGTAAATTTGGAGGACCTATAGAGGAAGGGGTTAATAAGGCCTAGTGTTTCTCCATGGGTAGCTCCGATTTTTTTTTTCAAAAAGAAAGATGGGTGTATGAGGCTCTGTGTGGATTATCGACGCCTGAACTAGGTGACTGTGAATAAAAAGTATCTAGTTTGATGGATTGATGATCTCTTCGATCAACTGAAGGGAGCTATTTGGATTTCGAATATAGACCTCATATTAGGTTATCATCAGCTCATGGTACGAGATGAGGATGTGGAAAAGACAACCTTCAGATGTCGGTATGACCACCATGAGTTCTTGGTTACCCCATTCGGCATAACCAACATCCCTCTAGTGTTCATTGGACTCAGGAATAGTATCTTCTAGACATACCTTGATCACTTTGTGGTGGTCTTCATTGATATCATCTTGGTGTACTCACCGATAGAGGAGGAGCATTCCTATCATCTGTAGATAGTTCTAGACATACTTTGAGAGAACTAGATTTATGGTACACTATTTATGTTTCAGTTATGGATATGGGAGGTCCAAATTCTAGGACATGTTATCTCAAAGGCTAGAGTTGTAGTGGATCCGGAGATGATAGAGATTGTGCTTGCATGGGAGACACCCAAGAGTGTGACTGAGGTGCGCAATTTCCTGGGGTTCTCTGGGTACTACTAGAGATTCATACATGACTTTTCTAGAGTTTCAGTACCCTTATCATATTTGAATAAGAACTAATATCCCTTCTTGTGGATGGATAGAGGCTAGAAAATCATTCAGGAGCTGAGGTAGAGATTGACGAGTGCCCCAATCTTGAGGCTACCAGAAGAGGGTGTTGGGTATGTAGACTACTGCGACACATCAGGGATGAGATTAGGATGTATCCTGATGTAGGAGTGAGTAGTGACTTCTTATGGTTCATAAAATTTTAGATAACATGAGTAGAACTATGATACCCATGACCTGGAGTTAGAAGTAGTGGTCTTTTCCTTGAAGATGTCGAGACACTAATTAATGGGAGAACATTTTACAATATACTCTAATCACAAGAGTCTCAGGTATATCATCTTATAGAAGGACATGAACCTGAGAACGTGGAGCTGGCTAGATTTCATCTAGGACTCTGACTTTGAGATAGTCTTTACTCCTGGGAAGGGGAACATGGTAACAGATGAACTCAGTAGGAGGTCTAGTCTATAGTTGCTACGTGAGGCGATAGAGCTTCTAGCCACGTTGCAGATATCATTCGTGGATAGAGATAGAGCGGATTACCTATAGTCTATGATAGTCACTAAACTACTCCTTTAGAGGTCTAGGGAAGTGCATCTTGGGGACATTGACTGCGAGGCTCGACAAGCTCATATATCCTCAAGACATGCACTTGATGGATTTTATGAAGGTGGGGAGAAGGTCATCCTCTTCAAAGGACAAACCATGGTAACAGTGGCTCTACAAGAGGAGGTGTTGAGGGAGTTCCATACATCCCTTCTGGTGGTAATTCCTTGTCTGGAGAAGATGTATCAGGACCTTTGGAATCATCAATACTCTACAGGGTTGAAGAAAACAGTGGAATAGTTTGTTTCCCGATGCCTCACTTGTTAGCAAGTGAAGTCAGAGCATCAGGTTCCAAAAAGCATAGTACAAGAACTAGAGATACCATAGTAAAAGTGGGATGGTATCTACATGGACTTTTTGATATGGTTTCCATGGATGTACAGAGGACATGACTCCATATGGGTGATTTTTGACCAACTCACCACGTCGGGCCACTTCTTACCCATATGAGAGTAGGGATCAGTATACGGCTTATGACGCCTCTCGTATAGGAGATTTTACGACTTCATGGGGTTACTTTGATGATCATATTTGACTGTGACACATGTTTTACATCCTGGGTGTGGAAGGGATTATTGGAGGCATTCTGGACTCATCTACATTTGAACACCGCCTTTCTTCCTCAGACAGATGGTCAGACGGAGTAGACTATAGAGACACTCGAGTAGATGCTTCATGCTTGCTTCTAAGATTTTGGCTATAGTTGGGAGGATCACTTTCTCTTGGTGGAGTTTTTGTACAAAAATAGTTATCACTCCACCATTAGTATGGCATCGTTTGAGGCCTTTTATGGTCGACAATGCAGAACACCTCTATGGTGGACAGACCCCAGGGAGTCATCACTTATGGGTCCAGAGTTGGTATGGGCTACCACTGGGAAGGTGTAGATCATCTAGGAGTGGATGAAGACTACACAGAGTAGGAATAAGTCTTATGCTGATAGGAGACAGAAACCATTTGAGTTTGAGGATGGAGACCATGTATTCTTACGTGTCTCAACTTGATGAGTTTTTAGATAATTGGCTAGGGCGTCAAGCTATCTTCGAGGTTCATCAGACCCTTTCATGTTCTCAGTAGAAGTGGAGAGGTGGCATATCGCCTTTCTATTCCCCAACATATGAATGGGGTGCATGATGGTTTCCATGTGCCACAGATAAGGAAGTAAGTGTGTGATTCATCACACGTTATCGACTCGGGTGAGCTGGACATTGATGATGGGGTGATGTTTTCAGTGGTTCCAGTGGAGATTGATTATCGACAGGAGCGGGTCCTTTGTGGAAGATCGATACGTCTGGTTCATGTTTTCTTGTATCATGAGAACATCTAGGAGATAACATGGGAGTGGGAGGCTTAGATTCATGCTCAGTACCCCCACTTGTTTCCTTAGTCTATTTTGTGGCTTTCCGAGACAAAAAACCCTAAGGTAGTGAGAATGTAAAGACCCATATTTTCCATGTAATGTTTTTTATATGGAACTATTCTGAGGCTGTGAAATATGACGAAATTTGATTATGATTCCAAGTGTTCCCTGAATGGAATTTTAAACTTTCTTAAGGTATGTTCAGAAAATGTGTGAGAAACAATCATATCCTTTGAACCGATGCTCAGAATTGAAATATAATGGAATCGTTGAACTCGCAGTTCCAGAATTCACTTAAGGGGGCATTAACCTCAACCGCAGTGGGTTTAGAGAGGAAGTTGGGTTTTGCAGTTTTTGCGGAGGATTAATAAAATAAATCTAATTTATTTTAAATATATTCCACCCCTCTTTTAGTTTTTGGTGGAAGGGACCGTAAGGAGTTGTCTGGCATTTAATGCCACGCATTAAATGTCAGGTTACAAAACATGTGTAACCTCCCTACATGCAATTAAATAGGTTCATTAATTTCACTATTTAGTGAAAAATATCTTAATTATTTGTTTTAAAGAAAACTCTCCTCTTCCCCCTTTTAGGTTTTTCAATTTCTTGGAAAAAGAGTGGTGTTTTCGGAGAGGTGGAATTTGGATGAGGAGATACTACAGAACTCAAGTGCACCGAGTGTTGGGAATCTTGTGGATGGATGTCTTTGAATTAGTGACACTGTGTGGATCAGCATCATAGAGATCATGTGTGGATCAACATCGCAGCTACCCGATGAGGACCAGTTTTAGAGTGGCCTGTCAAAGATCAGCTTCTAGCAATCTAGTGTGGATCAGTATTGAGTGACCCTATGTGGATCATCATTCCAGTGACACAGTGTGAATCATCATTTTAGAGGCCCTTTGTGGATCAGTATTCTAGAGACCCTGAGTGTATCAGCAGTATCTTGACGTGACGAGGAAAATCCTTACAATGGACTATCATGGAATATCGATATACATCCAAGAGTAGATTGAGATTAGAAAAACATCATTTTGGATCATTTTTTGTAACTTTTAAATGGAATGTCATGATATTAATTTAGACTAATCATCTTTATTTCTGATTTATGAGTTATATAACTAGTGTGAGATGACTATTGATTCATACATTGTGATTTAGGTATTTCTTTGTGGTGTTTCCTTTGTGGATCTTTGGGAGACCTTCGGGGGTCTTGGGGTCCCTACTAAGTATTGTTAAACTCAACATTGCATGGGCATTGCTAGAACCTTGCTGTGTCTTGTGCAGATGACAGACATCCTTTGTAGAGGCTTGGGAGCCAGGACTGGATAGTGCTCAGAGGTGGACCTTTATACGTGATGAGCTGCAGAGACGACCAACTGTGAGCTTTACTTAACCTTCATGTAAGAACCCTGGCGGACGATTTTGTGAGTTGTTTTTCTATTGTAGTTGTACTTTTCAATTTTTGTTGTATTCTGACCCCTTTTACTTACATTACACCACATTTTTATTATACAGATTTACTTCATAGTTTGCATCATGTTGTATACTTGGTCTGTGTGTTAGCGGGTTTAAAGGCAATTTGTTCTCATTTATAGGGATATTCCTTTTGGTGTTAGTTGTTAACCCCATCCCTCTGGATGGCTGTCTTGGGGTAGTCGTAGAAAAGGCCACATAGGACGGGTTGTGATAGTTTCACCATGATAAATTATTATGAAACAAATTTCCTTTCACATGTTATTATAGGATGAAATGATTTAAAAACCTATATATATTCAAAATTTTATAATAATATAAGATTTTTATTGTATCCATTTCATTTCATATGTTAGGATATGATTTTTATAAGACCCATCTATTTTTAAGTTCCATGATATGATGACTGTTTTGTTATCCTATGCAACATGTATGCTGGATTCCATTATGTGACGAGCACAACCTATATCTTCCTCCAATACATTTGGTAAATATTTATATCTCATGAAATAATTATGTGAAACATTTTTAAAAACATGATCTAGAATGTGAAATAGGTGTTTCGTGATCCAAAATGGGAAATAAGTGTGTTTTAGTCCAAAATGAGAAAATGGTGTGTTCAGATCCACAATGAGCAATATGTGTGTCCTAATCCACAATAGCGGACATGTGTCTCCTAATTCAGAGTGGGAAAATGTTTGTCCTTATTCTTAAAAAGATTAATTTTTCCCATTATCCATAGTATTAAATAGGTGTGTATTGATCCAAAATTGGAAATAGATGTGTCCTGATCCATAATGGGAAACAGGTGCATCCAGATCCACTATGAGAAACTATTTTGTCCTAATTTAATTTTTTGATAGTCTTTGTAGTTAATCATGACACATGAAATAGATTTCTATATTTATTATGGTGACACACTTATATGATATTGTCTTATGATTCATGATTTATTTATGATGATTTATCACCAATATGATTGATGTCTTTTTGAATTACCAAACATTTTTCCATGACTATTTTTTATGATCTTTGATATGTATGGTATGATCTTTAAATGATATTATTATGTTCTCTTATACTTATTCTCATGTTATTCTAACATATCTTATTTAATTAACCTTACTATATAAGATCATTCTTTATTATGTTTCCTTTCCCCTTGTTATGAAAAAATGTTTTATGTTGGAGTATTAATGGGATTGATCTTTATGGACTATGATGAAGATATTTCAACAAATTAGAAGAATGTGTTATTTGTGTACAAAAAAATAAAAAATTATATTCATCGGCCATTTAATTTTATCTTGTACAAAATAATCATCTAAAATGATATAATATCATTTTATGTTATGTATGGGCCTCTATAGTTGGTATTAATGTAAATATTTAGTCAAACATTATAACCTAGGATGAGAAAACTACAGTGATGTCCCTAGTGATAATTATAATGACATCTAGGAATATCTCTAAGAATAATCCTATGGTGTCAAAGATTTAGACATGTTTTCTTTAGTTAGGGAAATGAGAAGTAATTTTTGTTGATTTTGTTTTTCTTCTTCTATTACAAGTGTTTCTCACACTATTCTGTCTAGTCTTTCTAAAAAGTGGAAACTAGAAGAAGCATGGTAAAATTAAACTTTTGTAGATGTATAAAGTTTGTTAATTATTCAAATTTATTTCAATTATGGAAATATCATGAAGAGAATATTGAAGGTGGAATGGGTATTGGTTATTCAACTGATGATAAATCGATCATGAATGACATGTGAAACACAATGAATGTTCCAACGGTATTATTTAAATGATTTAATTTTGATTGAGTAACTATATGAAATGAATAATATTTAATATTTTAGGAAAGTGGTATTAAGGAATAAGATGATGAATCCTAAGTAATTCTTTGAAAAAAATGTTGTACTATTGAAGTTTATATGTCTAGAAATTCCATAATTATGATATATGAATCATAGAGTACATATTTTTCATTTAATATTTTAAAATATTTATTGAATGGTGTTGATGACTGGAAAAGTGATTTAATTGAAATGTGATATTTTGATTATTGGAAGGTAACCCATAATGTGTACTTGGTGTTATGAAAAGTTTCTTTAGCATTTATAAAGAGATTATTATCGATAAAGTAAATTGGATAGGACAAATTACCATGGAACAAATATTTTATTTGTTTTATATGTGTTTAATGCTATCACGAATGGAGTTTACTACATTTTTGGATTTAAGGAATTTATCCAATAAAAATAGTATAAGGTAAAAAGTTATGTTTTCATTATGTATTTATTGTAATTTGGGTTACTACAATGTTCTAAGAGAATACACAATGAAGGCATTCACAAGTTTTTTATGTGAAAATTCGAACGAATTTATGACCTATGGCAGATCAATGTTAAAATGGTTTTGAGATATTTTGTGACCTTATTTCTAATTTTTTGTATATAATATTTTTGAATGGTTACAAGATTAACCATTTATTTAATGGTTTATGTTAAACTATAGATGAGGTATTAGACAATAAAGTTTTATCTTACCTTATAAGGATTTATGTATGTTGGATAAATTTTTCTATCCGTTTTCTTGTGATAAAGACATATGGAATGAACCATAACTATATTTATGGATATCATGATATGTTAATTCTTTAGGAATAATAAATTAAACTTCATTATTTGGAATAATAAATAAAGTGGAAATTGATAAAGGCACACAAAATGGTGAGTTTATATCAATAACCTCTTTCATGCATCTTTAGTTTTTGGTAGTGTAACTATCAAAATTTTATGGATTACCCATGTTCTTGTGATTAGTGATCTTTATCACTCTCTAAAATTATTTATGATTCTACTCCATTCTCAAATCATCACCTATGTTCTTTTATGTGGAAACCTAATTATGATTTACTTTGGGAAACTCTTACGGTTCTAACATTCTCTTTTAAGGTAACTTTTTGTATTCATTTTTATGATAGGGGTTTTTAAGATAGAGATTTTATGTATTAAATCCTTGATAACCCATATGAATTTAGAGGGTGTAATTAATTTTAATGGGTTTAGAATATCACAATATGATATTTTTGGAAATGTTTTTTTTGAATTACTATAATCTTTTAAATATTTTTCAATTCACAAAAAACTGAATATTGATTTTCTTATACAAACCCATTAAATTTGGATATCATTATACATTAGACCATATTAATCTTGAGCTACATGGAAAATTTGATTATCTTATGATATACTCAACACTATGTTCGGACTGTGTTACATTGAATATATATTCCTTTTGAGAGCTTGTGTTATACACAATACCTATATTTACCAAACTATAATATACTATTCATTTTATTGTTAATATATCATTATAGTTGTCACTTAGCCATTGGAATTGAGGTAATGAATATGATTAATTAAATTATGAAAATATGGTTTAAAAAATATATATATATATATATTAATAATTTTTTTGTGACTGTTTATATTAACGCGGAAATATATCCCTTTTAAAAATATAGGAAATCCTTTTCATTAAAACTATATTTATGAAATAAAACATGGTTTACCTCAGTAAATTAATTAAAAAACTTGATATATGATTTCAATGAAATATATATTTATATTTTATTCATTAAACTATTTATTTTTAATCTTCTGTTTTTTAGAGAATAGAAAAACATAAATCTAGCTTTATGCATAAACATATATGTTTTTAAATGAAAATTTTACCCCATTTTAATGATTGAGAAATTATAAATATTATTTTGACAAAACATTATCATTTAAAAAAAATAAATTTTTTTATGAAAATTATCAAAACATACTTTAGGTGAATGTTTAATATTTTTTTGAGAAATTTCATTTTTTAATGAATAGTAAAAAAGACTGAATTTTAATTGAGAACTCCTTTTTCATGAAATTTATTTTAAAGTGATATTATATTTTAAGGTGTTTTAAAAGTATTTTATATAAAATATGTATCTATTAATCCAATTTATGTTATTGGAATTAATCTCACATTGAAATCAGGTATAAATACATTCAATCTTTTGAACACATTCACATTAAAAACCAGTTGTTTCGTCCCATCTCTAAGATAATTTTTTAAAATTCATTTATAAAAATTATGTGTTTATAATTTTAATAAATAGATTCCATTTTTAAAATCATAATAATTTATAACTTCAATTATGGTAAAATTAGTTTTTTACCTTAATAATTTTTTAGTGTAATTAAATTTAATTACAATGACTAAGGTAAAAATTTGTATACGTTGATTTTAAACATTAAATTAATGGGTCCATATACCATATAAACATATCCAAAATCCAATAGATTCCCATATTTAGACCATAATACCTAGGTAATAATATTTATTATTATTGGATGCACATTATATAAGGGAGACCTCCCAATATTCTCCACCTATTTTATTTTCAAGAATGCTCCTCCACGTCCATTGTAATAGGGCACTCTCCCTCTCACTTCTTCACAACATTCAATACCTTTATCTCCTCAAAAACCAACCCAAATAATTTCACAACAATTATCATCTGATCCAAAAATCCACACAGTGGGGATAAATCCGATAATGAAATCCCTTTGGTGAAATCAAAAAAGAGTTACCCAAAAAAGAGGAGGTTTGAAAGTGTAAAAAATATTTCAAGACATAATGTAATGTATTTCTCATATCACTTTTTATTTTTGTGAGATATATTTAATATTCCCCACCTATTATTATTTGTTGTGTATATAATTACCTATGGAATGTTATACCATTAATTTCATTTATATAATGATAATAAAATATTCAATTGATTTTATTATTTCATGGATATAATGATTTAAATGTTAATCAAGTAGTAATGGTATTTCTAGTCACACATTTATTTCTGTGATTCCTATGGTGTATTCACAACTCCCTTATTTTGTGTGGTGTATATAATTTCCATCAATATATTTTATTATTATTATTGTCAATTTTTTGATTATTTACATATGCATTTTATGGTCTATATTTCATGGGGTTTATGGTTCAAAATATACCAAATTAGTAAAGTGATTCTGTCTTAATTGGCCTTCTTTGAGACACATGTGATGTTATGAACCAATATTCTTATATGTGGTTTGTATACTATCCTTTTACAAATTATATAATAAATCCTATTATTTTAATGATATTTTATTCTATATTTAATTTTATACTTTCTTGATGATTATGATTCAATGTTACCAAAGTGGTAACAATTTCTTTCTACAATATCATTTTTATCGATATTATTTACAATTATTTCCTCAATGATGAATTCTCGCAATCCCTATCTCAAAAAAAACTCATGAATGTTATTCTCATTTTGTTATTTAGGATATATGTCTTTATATTTACCATTTTTTACACTATTTGGTACTTAATATTATTAATATAAATATATTATGAAAATATGTATTTATTTATCTTTTCTATAAGTAATCTATTTTATCCCAAAATCATGTTTTCCAAATAGAATAAAAAACGTTTTAGTATGATATTTTAATTAATTTTTTAACAATATTTATACTTTTTATTAAAAAAAATGGGATTAAAAAGAATCTTCTTATCATTTCCCAATCATAGAACCATTCAAAACATTTTACGGTGAAAAAGGAATGTTCGACATGTACATATTTACTCACCATCATGATCAATATTTACTTAAGGATTCCATTGAATTATTATATGTTTTCAAGGTTATTATTAAACAAAATATAATTAAGAATGATTAATGTTTTAAAAATAATTATTTTAATAAAAAAGGATAATTTCCAAAAGAAATGTCATAAATTATTTTTAAATATTAATTGATATGTTATCAAAGAAATTTTTATGAAAAAAATTTAGAAAATGTTTTAGGTTTTAAAAATATAATTTCAACTAAAGGATTTTTTATTAAGAAATTCTCCAAGTGATATATAAAAATACTTATCACCTAAAGATGGAATCATTTTATTTAGATTAAGATTTATTCAGGATATGTTATAATGATAACATTCATATTATTTCTATAATGGTAGATGTTTTGATGGAGTGATGATTGTGTCACCTACTTCTCTTCCTACTGTTATACCATGATAAAGGAATATGAAACCAACTTTCCTTTCATGGGATATTCTAGGAATAAATTATTACAAAACCTATCTTATTTAAATAGTATTTTATAACGTTAAATTTTTATAATACCCGTTTCATTTCATGAGTTATGATATAAAGTTTATGAAACCAATCTCTTTTATTGGGTCATGATATGATGAATGTTATTTTACCTTTTTTAACGTGTATGTAATATCTCATTATGTTAAAGGGGGAATCTTATCACACTCCAATGAATTGGGTAGCGATTTATATCTCATGAGATAATGAAGGAAATTTTTTTATGGGATTGATCGATAGTTGGAAACAGGTGGGTCCGGATCCACAATTGGAAACCAGTGTGTCCTGATCAATAATGGGAAATAGGGTTTTTCTAATACACAATAGGAAATCGGTGTGTCTAGATCCACAATAGAAAATAGTTGTATCCAATTCCAAAATGGGAAATTACTGTCTCATGACCATATTTGGAAACCTGTGTTCCCTAATCCACAATGGGAAACAATTGCGTCTTGATTCACTAAGAGAAACATGTGTGTTCGGACCCACTATGTTTTTGGTGTTGGTAGTTAACCTAGACATGTGAAAGGGATTTCTATATTTATGATTTTTCCGCACTTATATTACATGAGATTATGGTTCATGAATAATTTATTATGATTTATCCCTCTTATGATTCATGTATTATTAATTTACAAACATTATGCCATGAATCATGTATATGATCTTTGATATATAGGGTATGATCATCAAATGTTATTATCATGTTTGATTATCCTTATACTCATGTTATGTTAAAAGAACCAAAAAATGTTTAATGTAAATTACCTTCTTATAATAATGTAACAAAATCACATATATAGCACAATACCCAATTTATAAATGAACAATGAGTGAAAAAAAAGTTATTTCAAGAAATTAAAAACCAACCCTGATGTAATAGTAACTTGAACCTCGGAATAGTGATATTACCATTAGAAGAAGTAAAAAATAAAAAAGAATAGTAACCTCACATATAAAAATATAAAAAAAACTGCTTTATATTTTAAATGAAAATATGACATAATTATATCATACTTTAAGTAAATAAATGATTTATGAATGATAAATTATGTGTTTGTACTTTTATTAAATAAAAATGTTTATTTAGAACTATTATAATTGATATAAAAATTTTAAATAAAACTTATTTTTATAAAATAGATTCATAAATTAATATTTTTTTCTCTTATGAATATAATTTAATTTTGTTAGACCTTAATTAATTTTTCAATGTGTCATAACATAAGTTGTAATTTTAAAATCAGTATTTTTCTAATAAATAAACATTTTTATGAAAAATTAAATTTCCCATATTTATAAAAATATATTCCAAAAATGGATTCCATTTTCTTAATAATCTTGTTTAAATTTTCCATGTGTGTGTTTTCGGTAATTTTCCCAAATACTTCAATTTTTCACTGAATATTAAAAAAATAATGTTTTCGCATAACCGATGTACCTAAAATTACATCATTCATGATGTAACAGGGAAATAATGATTTCTAGAACAACAGGTAAGTATATTTTAAATTTAATTTTAAATTTTTATTAATTAAAATACAATAAAATAAATTTCCAAACCTAAAAATAACTTTCAGAAACATAGAGTGAAAAGTAATTCCTTAAAATATAAATTCCAATTTCCTTCCAATTTCGTTTTTAATAAATAAATTTATTCGAATTATAAAGGTGTTTTAAAGTCTAAAAAGAATTATATATTTTTTTATATTGGATCTATACTTTCAAAAAAGAACTATTCGAAGTCTATCCATTGGTATATTATTTTATTTAATATATTATTCTAAAAATACCCCACCCCTCAAGTATAATAAGCATCTCTACCTCCCTTGAGAAACCACTCATACCACTAATTTAGAAACCTAATATCTTCCCAAATACTCACTCTTAAGACTATTAATATACTTAGGGATGTTCTGAATAAATCCATTCCAATCACCAAATGAGCTATATCATCATGCACGAGAAGCCACACCAAGGAAAGAGTATGTCTCTGTCAACTCTTCAATCTTTTATTCTTATCCTTCTTCTTTAACCGATTACATTGAGAACCACATATAAATTTTTTTTATTATTCATTAATTTAAAATTACATCAATTATGTTAATTTTTGGAAAGTATCATATATATTACATATATAATTTTCTTAATCCCTTTTCTTGAATTTTTTGAAGCGTCCCGTTGAATGTTAGTTAATGACCTATAAAGACATTGAGAAAATGATTCTTATAAAAAACTTAATAAATGGAAGGTTTTGATTATTTAATTAATCTTATTATATGTTTCATTAATTAATTATACTAATTTATAATTTACATTTCATAAAATACTGAAATTGAGGGGAAACATGACAATTTTTTAAATAAAAAATAATATCAAAATACTTCATTTTTACCAAAAAAGCAATGAAATATAATCCAATTATTTTAATTGATAAATATTTTTATAAAATTCCAATAATTAACTTATAAATTAGTGGTTTAATAAATATAATTTTCTTTTTTAGGAGTACAAAAGCAACTTAATATAATTCTTCCTTTGGGTTTTCTCTATTTTACTCCATTTTTTAGAATGGATGTTCCATTAATGTTCCATAAATATAATTTCTTTATCCTTACATTTTCTTTTCTTTAAATAAATGTTTCCAATTATATTTTATGACAAATGCAAGGAATTTTCATAAAAAAATATTCTCTTTTAAAAAGAACCTCATCTTTTTATGAGATTGTTTTTTCACACTGAATATTGAGGATTATTATTAAAATTAGGTTATTACATATTTATATTTAGAATCAAAATTTTTTTTAATGAATTTATAATTTTATAAATTAATCCCATTCCTTTACATGGGTTATTTTATGTCCAATATTGATATATGTTCTGTGTGTCATGAATGATAATATAAATGTTATGATGTGAAAGCTGAATTCGAAATTATATATCACACCAACTCATTAGGTAATGTGATGTATCTCATGAGATAAACTATAATATGCATGGTAGTTTTCCTTTAAGACATGGTGTTTTATTTTTATGCATTTACATATTCCAAGACTTTATCAGATTCTCCCATTCATGATTATGATGATGATCCTTTACTTATATTAAGATGATGTTGATTATGCTCACCCATGTTTGATGTCTTTTAGGTATCCTCTTGTCATGATTTTAACTCACCCATTTTTTTATATCTCCTTAGGTGAATACTTGTACTAAATAGAACATGAGGTCTACTACAAATCTTGATAATATTTAATTAAAAAAATGATTATGTCTTATTATAAAGAATTTATGCATGGTTTCAATATTCCCAAGATAATAAACACTTGTATCTTGTTTATGTAATGATTTTATATTTATTTTCTTTAAATTTTTTTAATTAATATGTAATATATGTTGGGTATCTAAACTTTTTATAATAGCATAATTTAGTAAATTTGGGAATTAGGATTAGGGTACCTCATTGAAAACCCTTATCCTGACACTAAGTATAAGTAAAAACCCAGTAAGATTTTTTTTAAAACTTCTAAACACAGGGATTCCCTAGGATACGCCTTCAGAGTTAATTTCACAAACGAATAAATTATTTATTCATTTCATATTGAATTATGTTCTTTTTCAATACTTTTCTATTTTATAAAACGGTGGGAACTAAGAGAAATTAGGACAAACCCCATATAAGGGACAATGTGACGAAGGTTTGAATGACATCCCCAGTAGCCTATGAGGAGGATTTCAAAATTTTATGCTGATACTTACCCAGTTATATATGGATATGATCAATTTCCTGAAAAATGTGGAATGTTTTTCCTTCATCTAAGAGGGAGAAACTGGATATCAAGCCTTTTATGCAGCAAAGAACACTGATTTTAGTGGATCTTTTATTCTACTTGTTGTGGGACAATGGATCAACTCAATAGAGAAGATAATTTCTTTGATTCACTATTTTGAAATAGAGAAGTTGACTCTGTCCATTTATCATCTAAATGGAGAGGCCGATTAATGGTGGTCATTAAGTAAGAACACCAAATTGATGGATGAAATTGAAGATATAGAGTGAGAAGAGTATAATATAATCCTTCTTAGAAATTATTTCCATTGAATTATCATAAAAAATGGAGACAATTCATAAAGCTAAAGAAAAATAAAGATGAAACTGTTAGGGCCTATGAAGAAAATATTACTAGGCTTTTAAGGTATGCTTCGGGTATTGTTTTAAAAAATGATATCCAAATTGATAGATTCTCTAGTGGTTTAAAACCACAACATTAGAAGACTCTAAATATCTAATATTTTGGGAGGGGTGAAGAAGTTGTTCGATGTGGTCACAATGTTGAGATTTAGTTTGGATAATGGCACCAAAGCTATGGTGATAAGAAATGAAAGATGGAGTTTCAATCTGGAGGATTAAATGACAATGGTGGAATGAAAACCCAATCACTCACATGTCCAGAATAAGTGATGAACAATCTTTGATACTAACTCAAAGGGTTTGGGAAATGATATATGTGTGGGATAGAATTCCACAAAGCTCATGAATTTCATAGAGACATAAAGAAACCCACCATTTTATTAAAGTAAATGAGAGCACCACCCATGGTTTAGTGCTTCAACTATAGGGAGAAAGGAAACAAAGAATGACAGTTCATTAACCCTCATCTCTTATAGGGTAACCAACATCATCAGCCACCAAATCCCAAGGAGCAAGGAATGACTTATCATAGCAGTACTACTGATGTGGAGCAAAAAAATGAAGACATAAAAGGTAAACATCCAATTCAATCAGGCATAAAAATTTCCTATTTGATTTTAGTTCTACACATTCCTTTATATTGTGGATGTTTTATTTGACTATTTAATCAATGCCTGGAAACAATGAATTAGATATTTCTATAAAAACATCTTGGGGTTAAATCATTGAAACCTAGGTGTCGTAATATTCTCATATTGAAGTATATGTGGAGATTATTCTAGTGAATCTCATGATACATTTGTTAGTGGAATTATATGTTATACTGGTGATGGATTGGATCTCGTTATATAGAGCACGCATCATATGTAAAAAAAAGGAAACAAATTTTCATATTTTGAACCATCACGTGATCCTATAAAAATGTAAGGAAGAACATGAATATCCTTTGGATTATCTCACATCAATGTGGGTATTGATTTTCTATAAAATTAATACCTCGCATGAATGGTTGTGTCAAATAAAGGTATCAATCTAATAGATATTCCCATTGTACGGGATTAAACTGATGTAATTCAAAAAGAGTTCCTTAAATATCCCATATATTGCGAGGTAGAGTTCACAACCGAACTCATACCTAAAGCTAACCCCATCTGAAAATGACCATATAGCATGTCCTCTATTAAACTAAATTATATAAAGAAGATGATGTAAGAGAATTTGGGAAAAGGGTTCATACCCCCAACTGCATCGCCTTGGGTTTATCCAGTACACTTTATAGAGATAGAGGATTGATCAATGAAGATGTCTATTTATAATCGAGATCTCAACATGATTAACCTATTGAACTAGTATCTTATTCCTAGTATTTATGATATGATAGATAATTTATAAGCAGATCAGTACTTCTCAAAGGTAGATCTATATTTTGGATATAATCAACTAATGTTGAAGAAGGGTGATATTCACAAGACAAAATTCCATATAAGGTATGAGAAATATGAGTTTCTAGTGATTTACTTCATATTTACTAATGCCCATGAAATCATCCTGGATTTTATTAATAGAATCATTAGACATTAACATGAAAAATTTGTGGTAGATTTTATCGATGATATTCTCATCTACTATAAAATAAAATAGGAACTTGAAGAACAAATAAGGATTGTGATAGCAACATTGAAGAATGAGAAATCATATGCTATGTTTAAAAAGTGTGTTTTTTTCATGCACAAAGTCACATTCTTGGGACACGTGATCAAAAGTGGGTTATTTTTTTGGACCCATAAAAAGGAAATTGTGGAATGGCCCATACCCTCTAGTGTCATGGAAATCATTATTTAATTGTATTAATAGGGTACTACCATTGTTTTGTGAGAAATTTCTTTTGATTTATAGCATGATAAAAAAATTAACAAAGAAAGGCTTAAAGTATATTTAGATAGAAGAATGTGAGAAAATATTTAAGTTGATAATGATGATGTTGATCATTTCACCTGTACTCATATTACCAACAAGTAGAGAAATAGTTTTGATATACTGTGATGCTTCAATGAATTTCTGGGGTGGTTTACTCAGGAGAAAAATTAATTTGATAGCCTACACCTCCTGAAACTTCAAGATACATGATTATAAATGTGCAACGCATGATATAGAGTTAGCAGCTATGATATTCACTTTGAAGATTTGGAGGAACTACCTCTATGGTGAGAAGTGTGACATATATAATGATCAAAAGATCCAAAATAATATTTTTTACACAATATGATATCAATATTCATCAAATGATAATGTTAGAGGTAATCAAGAACAATGATTTATCTATTCACTGTCATCATGGGAAGGAAAACGTGGTAAATTATGCTCTTAGAAGAAAGGAACTTATCACTCCTTAAATGAAAAAGATTGATAAATACTATATCTTCATGGATATAGAAATTATGTATTTGGAAATCATAAAGGTAGGGAATACGTAATATCATTCCCAAATGATTTCCTAACCATCAATCCTAGATAATATTGAACAGACACATGGATGATCCGGAACATCAAAAGAAGGTGGGTGCAGCAAAAGAAGCAAAGCTTTAAGAGTTCCATATCAATGACAATGGTGTGATTTGGTTTGGTACTAAGCTTTTTTGTTCCTTCATCTCATAAGATAAAGAAGAATATATTGTATAAATCATAGAGCTCAACTTTATCTATCCATTTTTAAAGTACCAATATATACAGTGATATATGATAACACATATACTAGGATAACATGAAGAAATAGATTGCAGAGTATGTCACACAATGTTTGAAATTCCATAAAGTTAAAGTGGAATGAAAATATTCTATGGGGATGGTGAAACCACTACATTGACCCATGTGAGAATGGGATAATGTCTCTGTAGAATTTTTCACCGGTCTCCCAAAAACATCCAAATGAAAAAAAATGATATGGGATATAGTGGATTGACTTACCAAGACTACCAACATTATTTTAGTTTGGGATGATCTCTCACTTGAACAACTTTACAGGAAATATGTGAAGGAAGTTGTGAGGTTGTGTGGAGTTCCACTTTAGATCAACTTTGATCATGATCCAATGTTCACATCTAAATTATATGGGAGTTTTAAACATTCCTTGAGTACTGAATTGCATTTAATCATGGATTATCACCCCAAACTGAAAACCAATCTAAAATAACTATTCAGATGCTCAAAGAAATGCAAAGAGAATACTCAACAGAATTCAAAGGGGGATGTGATCAATATCTCATAATCGATGAATTCTCATAGAACAATATCATTCACTCAACTATTCAGATGGCTCGATATAAATCTTTATATTGAAATTGATGAGGAAATCTATCCTTTTGGGTTAAAGTTAGTGAATTAATTCTACTTTGACCGTATCTAGTGCATTAAAAGACAATGATTGTTCATGTCACCAATAATCACATCCATGCTACTCATAGTTCATAAAAGAGATATTCTAACAACCGTCATTAAGACAAGGAGATCGAAATTGGAGATAAATTTTTTCCTTTGAATATCATCATGAAAGTGAGTCATGCGGTTTGGAAAGAATGTAATATTATCCCATCGTACATTATCCCCATTGATATCCTTGATCACATAGTAGTGGTGGCGTATTGGATTTCACTTCCAACAATTACAGATCAAGTTCATGATGTGTTCTATGTATCTATCCTAAGGAAGAACATACCATATCCCTCCCATGTAATGGAATTATTAGTGGTAAACTAGGTGATGATATCCCTTATGAGGAGCATTCAGTATAGATTCTGGACTATAGAGATATGTTTCTACACCACAATAAAACCAACCTTGTAAAATTTTTATGGAGGAACCATAATTATGAAAATGTGACTTGGGAACTAGAAGAGGTGATGTTGGATAAGTACCCTCATCTGTTTTCTACTTTTTTTGTTAAATGAAATTCCATGGTGAAATTTCAACTTGGGGAAAATGTAACATCAAATAATTTTATCAATGTAAATTTTCATATTATAATAATTTCATATTATTACGTATATAACAATATACAATATTTATTCATGAATAATGAATGAAAAAATTGTATTTCAAGAAATTAAGGAACCTATCTCGAAGGATAGTAACCTCACCCTTAGAATAGAGAAAAGACCTCTAGAAATAGTATTTAGGCCAATAGAATAGTAACATCACATATGAAAATATAAATAAAATTTAGTAATATTATAAGTGAAAATATGACATAATTATATGATATTATAGGTAAATAAATTATTAAAGAATGATAAATTAAATGTTAATATTTTTATAAAATAGAAATGTTTATTTAAAACTATTATAATTTATATAATAAATTTAAATGAAATTTATTTTCATAAAATGAATTCATAAATTAATATATTTTTTATAATAATTAGAATATAATTTTATAAGACCTTCATAATTTTTTCAATGTTTCTAAAAATCTTGTATAATTTTAATTCAGAATATTTCAAATAAATGTTGATTACAAATAAAAATTTAATTTCTCATGTTTATAAAAGTATTTTCATGAAATTGAGTCAATTTTTTTAATCATAACGTCAAAATTTTCCAAGAGTAATTTTTTTGAAATTTTATGAAATGCCTCAATTTTAAGATGAATAGTAAAAACAAGTTTTTCATATAACTAGTGTAACTAAAATTACATCATTCATGATGTAACAATGGCATAATAATTTCTTGAATATCAATTTCAGATATTTAATATATAATTTTGAAAATTATTTATCAAAATAAAATAAACTCAATTTCCTAACCTAAAAATTACATTCCAAAACCTAAAGTGAAAAGTGATTCCTTAAAATATCAATTTCTCTTTCTTTCCACATTCCATTTTAATAAATTAATGAATTTGAATAACAATGGTGTTTTAAAGTCTAAGGCAAATTTTATTATATTAATATTTGATTTATATCTTCAAAAAACCACTATTACAAGTCTATTATTTCAAATATTCATTTCTTTAATATTTTAATATAAAAACCCTATCCTCAATTATAAATAACACCCTCCCTCCCATTGTCATTCAACTCCTCCCTCCCCATAAAAAACCTTAAATCATCTCTAATCCTACCTACATTAATTTTAGAATACATATAGTTGTTCTGGAGTAATCCACCGTAATCAATACATGAGTTATAGTATCATGGAATAGAAGCCACACCGAGGAATGATTAAGTCTATGTTAACTATTCTATCTTTTATTAGTCTCTTTCTTATTTTACCAAATAATTTCAATTCCACATACATTAAATTTAGTTACCCCATAATTGAAAATTACACTAATTATGTTAAACTACTAAAAGTATTATATATATTACATATATAATCTTCTCAGTGACTTTTCTCTAACTTTCATCAATGTTCCATTGAAGGTTGATTAACTACATACAAAGACATTGAAAAAATGATTCTTTTAAAAAAAATTCATGGATAGATAAATGGATTATATATAATATTTAAATATTTAATTACATGTATTAAATTCCTCTTCAATTAATTATACAAATGTATAATTTACATTTAACAAAATAGTGAAACTGAGGTAACATGTGAATTGTTTTAAGTAAAACTTGATATCAAATTGGAAACATTTCACAAAAAATGTAATAAACATAATAAAATTATTATAAATGATAAATATTTTTATAAAATGACTATAATTACCTTTTGGATCAATTTTTTAATTAATATATTTTTTTCATTCCGGAGTCAAAAAAGGACGTAATTAAGCAGGAATTACGGTAATGGGATTCTCGAACCCAACTCTCTTCTATTGGGTTTATGCTCTTTCAATACATTTTCGGTACCAATGCTTTATTAATGTTCCATAAATATCATTTCAATATCCTTCCATTTTCCTTTCTGGATATTCATGTTTCCAAAAATCACTTTGTGAAAAATTCGTAGATTTTACCAAAATAACTCCTATTTCTAAAAACAAAATATTATATTTTAATGAGATTGTTTCTTCTTCACTCCAGAATTATGATTCTTATACCAATTATGTTATTCTAATTTTTTTTGGGAACCCAATGTTTTATTCATGAATGTATTCTTTATGAGATAAAACCCATACCATTCTGTGGAATATTTTCTTCCCAATATTGATATACATTCCATGTAGAATGAAAGATAATGTAAATTTTATGATGGGATGGGTGCACCCAAAATTATATATCACTCCAATTCATTGGGTAATGTGATGTATCTCGTTATATAAAGTTAAATATTAATATTAGTTGACCACTAAGTCATGATGTTTCATTATTATTCATTTCCATATTAAATTCCTTTATCTAATGCTTCATTTAATGATTATAATGATGATCATTTATTAATTTAATGATAATGATTATAATTATCACCCATGTTTCATGTATTTTATTCATCCTCTTACTAGGATTTTATGTCACTCCTTTTTTGATGTATATAATCACGTGAATACATTACAAAGGAGAACATGAGGTCCACGAATAAGCTAAAAAATAAGGAACTAAGTAAATCATTATGTTTTGTTTTGTTAAAGTTATTTGTGATCCAATCATTCCAAACATATTAAACCATTGGATCCTCGATGGGTAATGATTTTATGTTTTTTATATTTAAAATGGTGTAATAAACATGTACAAGATGTAGGGTAACTATAATATGATTATTTATATCCATTATTTACCTTTACTGAGAATTTGATCTCAACCTTTCTTATGTTTTCTTTTCCCAAAGATATAAAGAATGTTTTTATGTTTGATTTCTAAAGGTGATATTTTTATAGAAGATTTTAAGACCTTTACCCAAAATAGAAGAAAGTTTTCCTTGTTTTGAAAGACACTACACTATTATAGTCCTTGAGTATTTACATTTTTAATGTTATGAATATTTATATAAATTAAAATAATATTAATGTATGTTAAGACTGGGTCACTATAGGACCTCACCCTAGTAGTCAGGGTTTCTCATTTGATTCATTTCATAGTGAGTTTGGATCAGTTAATTGATTTTTTGAAATTTTTATTATTATTATTTATTAAATTTGTTGGATTTTATTGATATTTTAGGTTCTCATGGACGCATTATAGGTTGATATGATCTTGGGATAAATTTCCAAAAATCAATTGTGGAGGGTGGATTTTATAGTAGAATGTACCTTGGTATTTTAGTTATTTTGTATTCATGTTTGAGAACTATCATTCCCTTCCTAAATAATTATTTTCTTTTGTGATCATTCCATATGTTTCTAATAGGATCTCATAGGCCTAATGGTCATCATTGACCATATAGAATGCCCATTTTTCGATAGTAGCGCCCTAGTTACACACATTATCATTTCCATCATAATGGTTTTTAGGTATTGTGAATGATTTTTAATGTATTTTAAATTAAATTATAGAACATCTAAATATAAATTATTGTTTGATTAAAATAATATTTAATGGAAATTGGTTGATTTCGATAATTGGTTTTGAAATGGTATTTCTAAGAAAATGAACAATTTAATGATTTTTAAGGGTTTTGGCCAATGGCCTAGTGTTATTATACTTACATAATGTTCCTTGTTGAAAGGATTGAAATATTGGATTTGGATGAATTATTTGGAAAAATTGAATGTTTGATGTGTGATTTAATTTTGTTTCATTTCAGAGTATGTGGTTAATTCAATTTTTTCTAATGCATGTGTGCTTTGAATGTTCCCATTCTATGAAATAATTCTATGTTGTTGGATGCATGATGAATCATGTTGGGTGTGTAGCCATGTGAGAACTATATTATTGGTATCAAAGTGAATACATGAAATAGTTGGATGTGACAAAACCATTTGACATTTGATATGGGTGAATGTGTTCAAGATGTGGGACTATGTGTTAATTGACCAGTACCATAGTGACAACCAGTTGAGTTATATAATCGGCTGATTGACCTACCTATATTAAATGTGTTCATTTAGGTGGTGGGCCTTTAGGGGGAGAAGGATCCAAATAACTAACCTTTCCTTGAGTAATAAGGTATAAGTCTTTGAAATATAACCACAACAGAGTAGGCTAGGATTGAGGTTGTAGACCTCATCAGGGTAATTGGTCTTGGGTCTAGGATCGATCAGAAGAGGGATGTGTTTTTATGTAATGGGATACATGGATTATTTATCTATTTTGTTTGTGAAGGGATGGGCTAGGGCCAATGTATGTAATATTTTTCATTCTTCCTCTGGGTAGTGGGATGAGGATTAGATGATACCTTACCAAGACTCATTGAGTTTGAGTCGGCACTTGATTGATGATTAACATATGAACTCTCCCATGTGAGAAGGGATGGGTCAAGGTTTCAACATTACACCCTACCCTACATATTTGGGAATGGGTTAAGGACTTTTTGATATACCTACCTAAATTCTTTAGGTAAGGGTTTTGAGGTGTTACATATTGACTTCCTCCTTTTGACATAAATTAGAATCAGGTGTAGTTTATCATTGTGGAGGCATGGTTATCATATGGAGACCTAAATTTTGTGATTATATATTTGTTATGTCTTATGATTTGATAAGTTTTTTTAACATAACTTCACCATAAATATTAATTTTAAATACTTCCACTTTATCCCAGCAACATTCAGTATTGGATCTGCATTTGTGATTTCTATGGGATCATAATACTTACACCTACCCATGTAAAAAACATGGGTTTTGATGAACATAGGTAGAAAATCATATTCTCTATAATGAGATAGGTATCACTTGGAGTTGGACACAAGGTTTAGTCACCAATTCATGAGGTCTATGGATTCAGTAAGATAATTATGGGAGTTTGGCCATAGGTTGGTGTTTTTAATTTTTAGTTATCCATCAACATGTTCTTTAAAATGCACAATGTTTATATACGATACAATATTTTTTATCTACTAATACTTCATTTCTGTGGATGCATCATATAGAAAATTTTAATGGTTCCTATTCTAAACTGCATGGTCCCATTTTGATCCTAAAATTTTCGCCCATAGAATTTGGTATATATGTTATAGAGCTGGTTCATGGGAAATTTTTAGTAGATTTTGGCATGGTCCAAAATCTTTATTTTATTGGGAATAGTCTCCTTATAAATATGGAAGTCCCTCATAACTAGTAATAAAACTCTAGAATATGTATAATCACACCTGATTCCATAAATCATTCCCATGTTGTAAATATTCAGAGCCTATCTTAGGTTATGATACTGTAGTTAGATGTTGTGTATTTTTATTAAAACTCGATATGTAAACAAAGCTCATTCCTAGATGTTATGAAATAGGTTGAAACCCATTTTTCCAAGGGATAACCATTTTAAGGACTAGACACTCTCAGATGAGTTAGTTTTTTCTCTTGATTGAGACTCTCAGTATATGATGGATGAAACTCGGGTTGAGTTATAGGACTCATATGGGAGGCAGTGGGATGTACATAGATCTTGATAGTGGTAATCTTAAGGATTTATAGAAACACTAGTGGGTGACATTTTCTAACACGATATATTATAAAAATACATTATTAATATAGTAAATAGATAATATAATCAATGTTTTCCTAGTAATATTATAAGTGGGGATTAGATTAATATAAGTATAAGGGTATTTCTTGATTGATTGTGATAATTATTTATTTTCCGTCATAGGGAAATAGTTTTTCGTATATATGATTTATTTATAAAATCGTATCATTCGATGGAAAACTCACGTTTTTTCATGATGTGTGAATAAATGTTTTTATAATGTGGTTTTACTATAATTATCATATAGTGCTAGGAATCTTGAAATGGTTTAGGATCTTTAGGTTTTGAAATGGATTTTAAAATTGGATTTCAAAATTCCATTGAATGTGGGATCTCTTTTTATAAATGTGACTAACATGGATGGGGTATGGGTAGTTTCTATTTTTAGGGAAAACCCACAGGCTCCAAGGGGTATCTAAAAATATTTGGTGAATTTTAGGGGGATGAAAACTGATTTTAATTGGTTTAAAAATAAGAGACTAGTGACATGTAAAATGTGTCTTATTGGGGTTTGATGTGGTTTGGAAGAGAATTCCCCCAATTTATAGAAATATATTATTGGCATATGGGTCATGTTTGGTTGGAAATTACCATGTTTGTTTTGTGTTCTTGATTTGGTTGTTGTGGTTTTGGATAAACAAAATGGTGGTTATTCCGATTCAGATACTAGATTTTTATGGTTGATTTTGAGAGACCTGGGTGGTTGGATTGTGTGTTCTGTGGGTATTCCATGTTTTATCTTGAAGAGGTTCATGTGTTGGTTTCATATGGTTGGTTTGGATGTTGAGATCGAGTAGCCATATTTAATTTAGAGGTTTTATTAATTAGACCTCCGATGTGTTTATGTTGTTTTCATGTGTTGGACTGTTTAGTGTTCCTTTTACTAGGTTTGTGATTTGTCTTTCTTGAGTTTTTTTGGTTATTCCCATGATAAAGATCAAAATATCCAAAAAAATTCATTTATATTGGTTCATTATAGTGGGGAGTTCTATAAGTATCAAGATGAATCAATTATGACACATCAGTATAGGGATCGATGATTTCATTTAGGTACTATTTTGGTGTTGACTAATCGAGGTTTTTTAGAGATCAAGTGTGAGAAAAGTGGTCATATTAAATCATTACATATTGTAATGGATAGGATTTTGTAATTGGAGAGTGAATTTTTGTTTGAGAAGAGAAAAGAAAATGATTCTCCTATGGTGGCGAGTATATTGTTGGCCATGAATGAATGAACCTTGTATTGGAAGGTCCATCGAGTATTGAGAATGATTAGTTTACGGTTAAAATTATTATAGGGTGTTGGTGACAAGTTATACCAGGTTTATGCATTCATTTGTAGTTCTATGTTGGTTCTAGGTGTTACGAATGGAAATAGGATGTGGGTAGTGTGATCTGAGAGCATGTCGGGTTAGTAACACAATGGTAGCTGTGTGTAGATCATGAGAGTTAAAGGGGATAATTGAGGATTAATCTATGAAATAACATTTAGTGATATAATTAGTCCATAGTGTGTCTATTCTAATAATTTAGTTATGTATTTGGGTGTTAATTCATCATGATCATGTAGTGTGGTGATGTGGTAATGCATCGATGGTTAAAGATGATAACGTTCAAGTGACCTTGGATATAGGTGGACCAATTGGTGTTTTTATGTGATTTATACTATTGAAGATGTTTACTGCATTAGCAAATTATTTTTTTAAGATTCTATTTGTTTATTATTAGTTTTTTGTTTCAGTCATCAGAAGAACATTCAATTATCGAGGATGAAACACGGTGGGTTAACCATGAATTAGTGACTCTAGTTGGTCGAGATTCAGGATTGAAGGACTATTATGGATTCATGAGGATGATAAGTATCATGGTGTAATATTTATAATGACAGAAATTATTATAGAATATGAATTAATAATAAAATTTTAATTTTTCATTTTTTGACGGGTTTGTTAAGAGAATCCGGACTCAAATTTGATTTCAAAGTGATGTAACATCACTAAAATGTGTTTGCATACATACATTAAGGCTTGGTGGATTCTGAATGTGTTTAGGAGGATGTTGGAGTAGTATTAGGATATTGAGATAAAAAAAAACATGAATCAGTATTTTATTCAGGATGTGAAGGGTTGTATTTATGCTATGAGTAACCATTTATGAGAGTCTTTCAGGCCGTGAATTGGGTATCATGTAGATGGACTACTAACATAGAGGATTCAGGGAATGAGCCTATATTTAACAGAATAAAAGTATCAAATAATAGGGGATACACTTTTCCTATAAGGGGTTTCAGGGAATAAACCACCTTGTTACACCATAAAACATGTTTTCACACTTTTTTTCAAGGGGCCTTTTCTTATATTTGTTAGGGATATTTTTCAGTAACACCCTATAAATTCCATTGATTTAGTTGACAAGATAAAAATGGATACACATGTATCTCTACACCTCTACCTCTTTGTTCCGCTTTTACCTGAGATGATGAGGAATGGGTTTTCATGGATTTTTGAGGTAGTTTATGTCCCTTATTGTCTCTTCTTCTCCCCTTAATTCTTATTTTATTTACATTCGTTTAGATATGGTTTAGAAGGATAATTTCACCCGATCATGATGAAATAAATAAATATTATAGGGATATCATGGGTGTCTCATATATGACATCTTGAAATGGATTATTCGAGAATGTTTTCATCATTCTTCTTGAGGTATGCCAGTTTT
Source organism: Viscum album (assembly GCA_963277665.1). Taxonomy (NCBI): domain Eukaryota; kingdom Viridiplantae; phylum Streptophyta; class Magnoliopsida; order Santalales; family Viscaceae; genus Viscum; species Viscum album. The sequence goes on along the minus strand of OY728153.1, from coordinate 2,052,234,892 downwards.
TATAAGTATTTTTTTCTTGGGAATTTAGATCAAATAAGTCAAAAAAAATTGTAGTTTTAATTTGGGGATTTTGGGTGGCCTATGGTTGGGTGTGTATTGGGGGTGGATCATACCCCATAGCTTGTGGTTTTATCTTCCCTAAATTTCCCAGTGAGTTGAGCATCTATTATTCCATTTTGAAATTTGTTTTCAAAAACATAATATATTAATTTGATGGTGTTTATTGAGGAGATATGTGATCATATATTTATAGGATGTGGGTAATATATTGGGATGGAATTATAAACTTCATTTAACGTTGGTGTCATTTAAATTACTTCATCTCTTTGTCATTTGATGATTTTATATTCACATGCGTGAACTAGTATTCCATTCATACATATTTCATAACTTTTGTGTTATTTCAATAATGTTTGGATGGTATTGTATGGGATTAATATTTAATATGGGTTATATAATTTTTGATATGGTTCTATGGTGGTACCTTGGTTGAATGAGTGATGATGGACCTTTTTGTTGATTTCATGGTGTTATGGGGGGGATTTAATGGAAAAGTTATTATTTTTTTTTAAAATATTATTTTTAAAAGTGGAAATGATTGAAATGGGATTTAATAAAAATTGGGTGATTATAATAATGGGTTTTGAAATGGAATTTCCAAAAAAAATTACGGTTTTCTAAAAAAATGGTTAATGGGTTTTAGGCTGTGGTATTTTCCTGAGTATGACATTATGTGAATCCTTTTATGATGGGTTTTAAAAGTGTGACTGACCCAATTTTTCTTGTAATGTTCAAAGTTCATTGTGTGACTTTTTTTCATTTTTCCATGTGTGGCTGATGATATATTTTCTAAATCAATCCCATTTTGTCTATTTCCTTATTTTTATTTCTTTGGGTTCTACTTAGTTCATAATGAAGATTATTTTTCATTAAACTATTAGAACTATGATTTTGGTATCAATATAATGGTTTGATCTAGATGAATGTGACCGAGCACATAAAGGTTTGATATGGGTGTGTGGATATGATTGAAATAAGGGAAGGGGTCCCAATAGACCCATATCGTTGTGGTGAAAAGCATTCTTTGTGATGTGATGTAGTTCCTATGTGTGGTACATGTGTTTTTCTTGGAAATAAACCTGTAGGGGGAGTGGTGTAATGAGGACTGAACTTTCCTTGATTGATTATTTTTGGGTATCGTTATTAGGAATTTCCTATGAGTAGGTTTAGGTTGATATAATTGACCTTTTTAGAGTGTTCTTTCTTTGGTGACTGTGACCTATGAGAGGGATGAATCATGATGTAATTTGAGATATAGATGATGTACCTCACTTGAGTGAGAAGGTATGGAGCATGTATTATGAAAAAACCAACATTACATTTTCCTTCGGGTAGTGGGTCAAGTATTTGAAGATTCATAACTTTAAATCAATTGGTATGGGATGAGATATAACATCTCATATTTTATTTGTATTATTTTTTTATATTACATGGATTATTTTTGAGACCAGGAATTGAGAGGGCATGTTATTCCATGATGTGGTGTGCCCAGAATAAATGTTTCAAATATATTACATATATGAAGTAACATGCTCGCACAGTTTTCCTAAAAAAGAACAATAACTCCCCAACGGGGTCCTAAATAACAAATATGAGGTACCCATTTGGTTTGAAACATGGGTTTTACCCTAGGTGAGACAAAATAGTTTTTATTGAGACAAAATTGTGAAAAATTCATCACATGTGTAATTAAATTAAATCAAAAGAAATAAATGTAATAATTAAATTTTTTTAGTTTTGAAGCAGAAACAAGTTATCCATCAAGTATACGGTTATGTTATTATTATCAGGTTTTCCCCTAAACCATAGACATTCATAAAAAATGTTGGAGGGATTTTATTATTAGATGAAGAAATATCAATACTAGATCATGGATCAGTAGACCAATGGAGTATGTGGATTTCATTAATGACGAAAATGAAATCATTGTCCAGAAAAGATTGATTTAACATCAATGTAGGATGTTTTTATGTGATTTTCATCTCTTTAATTAATCCTAGATGAATACGGATGAATTCTGTTAACATAATTGATACACACATGGTCAATAGAATTATTTTGATGGAATATTCAAAAATTTACATAGAATTATCCCTCTTTGTTAATCCTTTTCTATGATAACGAATCAAGTCTAAGAGAATAACATATAAGGTTCATTGCCCAATTTATGGAATATGGATTTATCCCTCTGTTCTTGTCACATTCATCGTGGGAATTTTATTTTGGACCACAGTTAAACGAATACTATGTATTTGAACATTTAATGACTGTTATTTAGCCCAACAAATCAATATCGTGGGTGCGATTCTTGACCAGTGGGGTGATCGAGGTGAGATGATGTTGGCAGATGATCGCGGGTGGATCAGACCAGATTTATGGGTTCAATTATTCTAGGGTTTTTATATATAGGTATGATAGCTTGCTGGTTTTATTTTAGAGTGGATTTGAGTCCTTTTTTCAATCAATCGTTTTTTTAAAGGATAGGAAAAACCCTGATATAAATTTCCTGGAGAGGGCAGTGGATCCAGTAATGCAGAGGATAAACTACAAGGGATCCTGACAGATCTAGAAAATATCAACCAACATGGACTATACTTTGAGTTACAAGCCATGTGGGACCCCCTTGATAATGTGCTAGTATTTATACTAGAGTTAATAATCTCATGACATATAATCCATTCCATGTCAATAAGAATGTACTATAGAGATTAAAAATACACAGGAAAATGATCATGGATAGATGGCATATCATTCACTTCTACACATACATAACTTGGAATACACGAAACAATACATGGACATGAATACTATACATGGAAATGACCAGATAACATGTATAGGATACAGTGTGTCTCTACACTTCTCGTACATCTTCTACAATACATATGTATAGAGATTAAATGTCGTGTAATTTTTTCCCACATGAGTATGCATGGGAAGAGCTGGACACCTCGTTTACCCACAGTACATGCCATGTACCACCTTGAAGATTTATTTTGGAACTTTTATTTATTAGTTTTACCATTATAGGTTGATTATGTATCCTTGGTCATTTCTCTCAGTGGTAGAGTTCGACATTACATCCATATCACTGGGATATGATCCCCTCTAAAGGTCAAGTCTCAGATAGTGTTATGTTGTGCCTCAATTAAACTAGAGTTCAATCATCTATTATTGTTTGTTCACTAGGGGGGGGGGGGGTTTATTGAATTAGTGAAACCTCCCAAAGAATGGTGTTGATCCTTCATCTATAAGGCTATATTAGTAGTGTTTACAGAATCTTTGGCATATGATCTCCTACGTATAGGTTTAATCTATATTGGGTTCATGGTGTCCAATAGTGGTTCTAAGAGTGACCCTATCTGTGTATTAGAGTCTTATTAGACCATTTATTATGTTGGAACCAATGAAATAGACCTCTTTTTCAAGTGTCTCTAATGATGTAATGAATCATAGAGTATATTCTTATGAAATGAGAGTTTCTCCAAGTATAACCCCATGGATGGAAGTTGGATCAGAACGCTTGGTGTCATGGTGTATTTTCTTATTACATCCAGGTATCTCCATTATACATTTATTGTTCTATCCAGTATCGATATGAATGTAGTTGGTGCTTAATGTATAGTTTTTTTTGGAATTTCATACTTAGTATTTTTATACACACCCATGAATGGGAATTTCCTCCACCTGTCATGTATTATGAAGATAACAGACCTTTTGATGGTGTCCTCGGAGGATAGGGATCCTATGGAGAAAATATATATATTTTTATATCGATATGTATTACTATTATCTTGTATTTTACTTAGTCTTCTCCCTTAGGGAAAGTAGGGCATTTACATTTTTTTCTTTGTCTTGTTTCCCCCCCCCCCTTCATTTTCATTACATCTTCTATCATACACTATTATGGGGTAAAAGATGTTTCTATGCATTGTTTTAGTTATTTTAACATTTCAGTATTGTGTGGGAATAGAGATGTTTGCGTGTGAACATGCACCATTGGCTAATTCATCCCATTTGTGGGATATGTGTATGCAACACTAGTCGCCATCCCCTAACCTTCTGGATGCATGAATGGTGTAGTAACAAGGCAGAACATGATAGGATGGTTCAAGACAGAGTGGTATTAGAGCCTTTATCTCTACATTAGGACATGATTTAGTGAGTATGGTTTGGGGCCACAATGTTTAGTGATTTGAGTTTGGTATTCTGGATAGGGACTGCAGTGATGATGTGACGGCTGACATATCCATATACTAGGAATCTGATCACCTACCTTTTGACTCAATACATGTAAAAAATGTTTACATGGAATCTTTTTGGTAAATTCATAATATAGGAATGGTTTTTTTATCATCATTCTTGATTTATCTCCCATGACTTACTCTTCTAACTGTGATACATCATTTTTTATTTCTGGATTCCTCAATACATCTTGCCATTCAAAATTCCTCTTTTTAATCATAAGGATTGATTTTCTTAGAGGTGATTCATCAGTATAGGGTAATGTATTGGAGATAATACCTATAGGTGTGTTACCATATATATTTCCACTCGTTGAGTAGTAGATAGAGATTTATGTACCAGCTAAGGATGTATGCAGGTTGACCACATTACATGCGTTTCAGAAGTATTAACCTCCCATGTTTGTGGGTCAGAAAGACCCATAGGTGGAATAGAATTAGCTAGATGCAGTCACCTGCATTTTGTACCTTGTGAGGATGCTAAAAGATCAGAAGGAATTCCTTAAATAGATTCTTCTTTATGGCTCTACTAGTTGATGGTGGAACTTGGTGATTATGTGACAGGAAGATACATCTCTATTTTGGATATATTTTGACCATCACTTTAGAGAGGAGTTCGATATAGGAATGTTCGGATCGATATGTATGTAGGATATTTTCCATATATAGTAGGTCCGTATGATCTTGGAAGAGTACATGTTGAGGTTTATCAATCCCTCACGTTACACCTTGAATATGGATAAGGAGTAGTTCATCAGAGATTATAACTTTGATCAGGGATTGTGTCCAGGGATCAGGAATTTTTTGGCATCCCATTGTATTTCCTCTAATAATAGAGGGCTTTATAGAGCCTTGTTGGTGGAGAACATTCTGCTAGAGCATACACCAATTGTGGGAGCTAGAAGTGGGCTCCCGGTAGCTGAGGCCTCAGTAGTAGGAAAATGAATACCGTCATGGGGATCCATCTATGTTTGAAGATTCTGATGGAAATACCATGACTTAGGGACAATGGTATATGGATCTTATGGAGGCTCATATCATACAATGGGAAATAGGTGTTTCTCTTACGATGAATGAGGACATCAAGCTCAAGAGTTTCTGAAATTTCATTCAACTGGTCTAGAGATGGTCATCGGACCACTGAGACAAAGACATAGGGATGAGTATGGTGGGCTGTAGGGTGGTAGAAATGGAATATGGGTTGGTAGGGAAGCATGATATGGTCATATGATTGACCTATTACAAGCCCCGGGTGGTCCAGACCAGGCCTATAGAGCTTTTGGGTAGGGATGAGTGTAGCTGCAGGATATGGAGTCATACGACTTCAAGGATCCAAGGATGATGCAAGGTATGATCTATGTATTTTCTAATTTCTCTACAATTTTGATTGGTGTCAGTATGATTAATTCCTTCATTGACACTTCTATGGTTCAAGACATAGAGATTCTGGTTGAGCAATTGGCATGACCCTTACAGTTGGAATATCCAATTGATAGTGACTCAACAATTGAGAAATTTCTGATAGTGTGATCTTACACTTGGAGATGAGAATTTTTTATGGGATCTCTTTATTTCAACAATGAGGACTTGTGATATCATTATTTTTATGGACTACATATCCTAGTTTCATTCCCATATTGACTTTTTTAGTAAGATATGATGTTTTTCTCAGTGTTCTAAAATGTGGTTTTCCAATTCAGGTGAAAAGGAACACTTGGCAGAGAAGGATGAGTTCAGGTACAGGAGAGTGAAACTGAATACTCAAAAACTGAATATCACGACACATAGAGTAATAGATTCTTTGGTTTACCTATTTACCAATGGTGGTGTCAGAGTATGAGGACTTATTTCATGAGGACGTGTCGGGTTTACCTCTCCACCAAGAGATAGAATTCTACATTGACTTGAAACCATGGATGATACCGACATCTAAACCAACATATCATATGGATCTCTTAGAGCTTCGAGAGCCAAGAGTGCAGTTTCGGGACTAGAATGAGAAGTGAATTGTGATACTAGTGTTTCCCCTTGGGCATCCACAATGTTATTTTTCAAGAAGATAGACGAGATATTGAGGTAATGTGTAGAATATCGGTTCTTGAATCACTTCACTATGAAGAATAAGTATCCATTACCAAGGATCGATGAAAAATGTCATCAAATTGATATGGTGAAATGGTTATCTATGATTGATTTTAGCTTATGCTATCACCAGCTGTGATTATAGGATGAGTACATAATGAAGATTTCATTCAGAAGTCGCTATAGTCACTATAAGAACTTGGTTGTTTAATTCAATATGATGAACAAACTGAAATTGTTCATGGGGATCATGAATCAAATATTTTTGATTTCATAGACCATTTTATAAGGGTCTTTGTAAATTAAATTCTAGTGTATTCAACATCAGGGGAGGATCATGTGAGACACTTAAGGATGGTCCTTGAGACACATCGAGAGCCCCATATTTTTTTGAGAAAACCTTCAAGTGTAATTTTTGGATTTGAGAGGTCCATATTATGGGACATGTCATCTAAGTGGCTAGAGTGAAAGTGGATCTAGTGAAAAATTATGTATTGATTTCATGGGATCCAACCAAGAGTGTTATCGAGGTGAGAAGTTTCCTTGGGTTTGTAGGGTAGAAATGGAACTTGAAAACCAACTTCTCTAGAGTTTCATCACCTTTTAATTCTTTGAATCATAAGGGGAAAACTTACATGTGGATGTAATGCCACCAATAGTTCTTTATGAAGCTGAGATGGTGTTTAACGAGAACCCTATAATTTTATTTCTATAGTAAGGTGTGGATTATGTTGTATTTTGGGATGCATGAGGGACTGTACTTGGTTTTGTGCTCGTGTAGATTTAGGCAGTTCTTGCTAACGATTTAGGCCAAATGGGAACACTTGAGTAGAACTAAGAGACCCATGATCATGAGTTAGTAGTAATAGTATTCTATTTGAATATGTGGAGACACAAATTCATGGTAGATTGGTTTATCATAAAATCATAAAACAAGAGTATCATGTATGTCCTCTCTCGGAATGATTTTATCATGAGACAGTGGCAGTCTCCAGAGTTCCTCTATGAATATGAAAAGTAGTATTAATTTTCAATTTTTTATTTTTCAAAGTAAATAATTATTTTAATTAAAAATGAAATTTATCAAACTTATAAATTTATTTTTTAAAAATAGATTTCATTTTTGGATTATGTATGTTGAAAAATGGTTAGGGTGATTTTTTTGGATTTTTTTGAAAGAAATGAATTTTTTATGAATAGTGAAATATGATAATTTTCAAAATATGTTAAATACATAAATTATTGTGTCCTGGATAATGTTATAATTATGTAATAATCCTTGCATAAAAATCAAGAACTCTCGATAATATTTTTTGTTACATGAATCAAGACTATCCATAGTATTGAGAAACACATATTATAGTCATGATTAAAATAATGGGAAACCCCTCTTTACCTCCACTATAAATACCACTCCTCTTTACCTTCAATACTCACACCTCTCAAGCCTTGTGAAAATTCAAAATTCTACTCAAATATCTTATTAAACCCCTATACCATATCCTGGAGCTCTTCATCTCATAAAAATTCAAGAACCTCTCCCCTAAAGAGGCTCTCAATGAATATATATTCAAGAGGTAAATTCCTCTTTTCTTTTACATTATTTTATTTTTATATTCCTTTGATTTAATTTATATACTCACCTATCCTCATCTAAAGGGTAGGATATCTTTATTAACTTACATGTTCTGTATTTTTTTTAGGATAATGGAATAATTCATCATAATATCTCCTTTCCCATCCTTTTATACAGGAATGAAAACACCATCAGAGAAGTGTTAATTCATCACATTCAAGGACGACCAGATTTGAATTTACTTTAACATTTTTAATTATGGTCAAGAAACCATTTTTATGGTTTAACTAGACTATAATATGAGTATTATGTATTATATAAGGTTTTGGAATCTTTTTTAAACATTATATTAATTTATAAATAAAAATGTGTTCGTTGTGAAAAAAACTTCCAATTAACTTAAATGGTTATCATTAATGGTTTATATAATGATTCATCTTCACTCAAAATAACCAACTGAATTATACTACCATGAGATATTTTATATTTCCTCTAATAACATATAAATCCAATTCTAGGAAACCATTCTCATCTTGATGGAGTATCCTTCATTTATATAAATAAACCAATCATGGAAACCAAGGAATCAAATGCTCCAAAAAAATTAAATTGAACCTCGTGACCCATCAAAAAGGACATTAATGAGATTAATAAGGTTATAATAAATAAATGAAAGGTATACTATTTTTTTAAATATTAATTAATGAATTTAATTTGTATATCTTGAAAATTAAGATTAAGTAAAGGACAACGTTGAACATAAGGTAAGGGATTCTACCCGAACCTTCATTATTCCTTCAGGTTGATCTATATTTATTTTTACCCGCATGAAGTTATCTATTATTTTTATTTAAATAAAATAAATTTTATTTATATTCTCTATAATCATATATTAGGATCCATTCATCTTGATTTTTTGGGGATATACTTGTTTTCATATTATTCCTACCTCAATTCTTCCTATTAAGGAAACTCATTTAAAGGGAACCTCCCGAATTATTACCCATTTTAATGTACACTCTATAATAATATTTTAAGACACCATTATTTTTATAAAAAAAACTTTTTACTATCAGAATTTTCTAATTTCACTTCTGGTTTTATATAAAATTGTATTATCTTTTAAGTTTTAAATTACCTTTTATATTTTCCTTTAACAACACTAATATATTTTAATTCTATAGTCTCTTGATCATACTTTTTACATGTTATTACTTAATGTTGACATAAAGTTTCATGTTATATTCATATTATACCATATTATTGTCCATTAATGATCTAATTTCTTTCCTTTATGGATATTTTTATGAAACTCTCATTTTTATTCTTTATGACACGATTATGATACCAAATTCTTACCACAGGTAACCCTTTTTTTGTATAATTGGATATGTATGATTCTCCATGTGGAATGAATGTTTATTAACATGTTATGATGGGTACACCCAGATATCACTCCAATTAATTTGGTAATGTTGAGTCTCCTGAGACATTATACGCAACCATCTTGGCCATTAGACTTTATTCATGCTATAGTGTGTAATAGTGTTGGTGGTTATCCATGACTTGTTCCCCTCTATGTGCAATGATCCTTGAATCGTTATAAATTCATGTTTTATTTTTCTTCAACATTTTTATGCCCCCATGTTCATATGATACCAATTTTATATGTTGTGATTCTGTATGTTCCATGACTTTTTTATATCATTATGTCATACCTCCAAACCCTTGTGCTAAATCTTTATTATTGTTTTTATTTCATTATTAGGATTTTATCTCATCCCTTTTTTCATGTTATCCCTACTTTATCGTATGAATATGTATTAGAAAAATGGAAGTTAGGTTTTCTTTATATAGATTAAATAATGAAATGTTTTATTTAGACCCATGTTTTTAGTTTTATGTACCTATTCTTCAAAAACACTAGACATTACAATCCTTGGAATGAAATATGATGATTTATTATTCTTAAAATCATTTAATGTTATGTGTAAATTTGTAGGATCAATATAGTTGTTATCATAGGAATTGTATAGTTATTTTTTGAGATTTAGAATGGACCAATTTAGTAAGCACATTAGGGATGATTCTAATTATTAGAAAATATCCATAAATTTGGGTAAGTATAGACTATGTGGATTATCAAGAAAATAATATCCCCGTATAGATACAAATTAGTGGGTTTGGCTCTAGAACAGATGGACCATGGGGGTAAAACCCAAAAACACTGATTTGATCTAGACTGGAAAGAGAAATAGTGAACGAAAATAGGCCTTATTGCACTCCTGATTTGACACTCCTTGGGGATATGCCTTGGAAAATTCAAAAAAAAAATATAAAACATTATTAAGAGAATAAAAAATGGAATGAGAAAATAATAAATGTGGCGAAACAAATCATTTGTGACCAATATTGAAACATAGGTAATAATAAGTTAGGATATACTTTTACCTTAATATTTTATCCTTTTATGTTTTATGTTTCCTTTTTATACATGTCAAATAGGTATTAAAGTCCCCTAATAAAAATTTATTTTATTAGTTAAAGGTAGTAAATAGGAGAACATGTTCCAACAATCAATGTGATAGGGAATGTGAATATTTACCTAATGATATGCCAAATATTATGGGAATGGGTTCTCAAAACATCATGATAGTATTTGATCGGCTGGCTCAAGTTACAAGTAATAATTTGATTCATATGGAATTCCATCCACATATAAGGAAATAGAATGTTTCTTTAAAATCCTTAATGCAACAATGCCCTTTATTGTTTAGTGGATCTTCAGACCCCCTCCTCGCGGAACATTGGATTAAATTCAATGAAGATATATTCCATTTTATCCCATGATTAGAATATGATAAAGGAATTCAGGTATTTATCATTTGGTTGGGAAAGATGATCTGTGGTGGACATAGATCAAGAATCCGAAGTCCTCTCAGGAAATTTATTCCATGGATAAAGTGGAAATCAAGAAAAAGTTTTTCAATAAATAATTTCCCTTAAAACTCTATCTCAAGATTTAAATATAGTTCCTCAACCTTAAGAAAAATGAACATGATTCCATTAGGGTGCATTAATAAAAATTCCCAAGGCTTGCAAGATACACCTCCAACAATGTTGTGAAAATTGAAAGCATGGTGTATCAGTTCTTTAGTATACTAAAGATGATTCTATGAAATGTGGTCGTGATTCGAGACATCAATAGTTATGAGGAGATTGTACATTGTTACCTCAAGGTTTAAATGGAGATTAGATACTCTCAATGGTCTTGCAGGACCGATTACAAAAAGTGGAAAATGGATTCTAATATGGCTGGTTTGGAAAATAAATCCCATGATGGAAAGAAGATTAAACATACCATGTGTCAAATTTTGGGATGAAGCATCATGGGAACTATCTATATGGAAGTGGTAATTTCTTAAAATGTGGAAGAGTGGGGAATATAGCTAAAAATTGTGTAATGCATATGAATAATCCAACTAATGTGGAAGAATAAAGGAAGGTTTAGATCAACACTCGGCAAGTAGTGTAGTGTTTCAATCTAATGGAACATGGGAATTGTGAGACCAATTTACCTATGCCAAGGGTTGTTAGAGGAAATCAAAAACAATATTAAGGGAAACAAGGAAGGGCTAATGATATCACTACTGCTGAGGTGGAGCCAGAAAATAATTTGATGACAGGTATGCTAGTTATTCATTGAAGAATAGTTAAAATAATATTTTCTTCTAGTTCTACATATCCTTTCATATAATGAATGTTTAGTATAAATTTTCTAAAACCCCCTCAAAATTTTGATATTGAGTTATCAATGAGAACAATAATTATGGACACTATTTTATAAAAAATATATAAATCCTCCCTAGAAAACATTTCTGGACTGAATCGTGATGAAAACCTAGTCATACTTCCTTTAGTGGAGTTGAATGTTATCTTGGTCATGGATTTTATATCATTATACAAAGCAAACATCTACTGTAAGGAAAGGGAGATCACTATTCACATCTTGGAGCATCCTCTAATTCCTTATATGTGTAACGAGGATGATTCATATCCTTCAGAATAATTGTATCAAGTGTGGATAGTTCTTATTTATGAGCAAGCATTTCCAGCTCAAAATATTGATACAATGGATTGAATCATTCTTGTAGACATACCCATTGCAAGAGTTGTACTAATGTATTTCCATAAAAATATTCTACTCTTCCTCCAAATCAAGAGTTCAGGTTATTAATTGATCTTGTTCATAGATATATACCAATATCAATGACATCGTATAGAATGGTGAATATATATTTGGATGATCTAAATAATCAATTACAGGGGAATCTAGACAATGGTTTTATACGCCTGAGTGCTTCACTATGGGGATAACAAGTCATCTTTTTAATGAATAAGAACGGTTAAATACCCCCTTTGAATTGATTATCATGATATCAATAAAATCACGATAATGAAAAAGTATCCCCTACCTTATATAGATGACTTGTTCGATCATCTTCATGGGAAGTTATATCTCTAAGGTAGACCATCGATCAGGATATCAACAATTAAAGGAGAGGAATGTTGATATTCCCAAAACTGCCTTTCAAACAAGGTATGGACACTAAGAGTTCAGAGTGATGCATTTTGGAATCACTAATTCTCTAAAAATATTCATGGATCCAATAAATAGAGTCCTTATAGAATACCTCGACAATGTTTTGGTAGTCTTTATCGATGATATTCTGACATACTCTAAGAGCAAGGTGGAACCCATGAAGAATTTGAATAATGTGCTAAAGACATTATAAGGGAGAAACTATACGAAACGTATAGTAAATGTGAGTTCTGGAAGGAAAAAGTATCATTATTGGGGAATACTATCAATTTTAAAGGGATATCTATAGACCCTTACAAGATAAACGTAAATGAAGAATGGACAAGGCCAATATCTATAACAGAGAGCTGCAGCTTCCATGTTCTAGCCGGGTATTACTGACGTTTTGTGAAGAACTTTTCAAAAATGTTAGAACCAGTGAAATAGATGACAAGGAAGCAGGTCAATATTCTCAGGAATCATGAATTTGAGGAATGCTTTAGGGAGATTAAAAATATGATTATCACTTCTCCAGTACTCACACTCTTGAAAAGTGGATAACTGTTTGTGGTGTATAGTGGTGTTTCAAAGACGGGCATAGGCTGTTTGCTAATTCAAAATGATAAATTTATGGACTATGCCTTAAGGTAGATTTAAATTCATGAGCAAAACTATCTGATACATGATCTAGAGTTGGTTTCTATGATCTTTACATTGAAAATCATGAGGTATTATTTTATGGGGAGAAGTGTGAGATATATACTGATCACTAGAGTCTCAAATATATATTCATAGATAAGGATCTTAATATGTGCCTACAAATATGGTTATATCTTATCAAGGATTATAAATTCTCAATCCACTACAATCCTGGTAAGGAAAATGTGGTTGCATATGATCTAAGTATAAAGGATCATGCATCTTTATTAATGATGAAAATTGAGAAGGATCTAATCTACATAGATTTTTAGTGTATGGACATGGGAATAATTAAGGGAGGAAAATCCTAAATGCTTTCTCAAATGATTGCTCAACCATTCCTCATGGATAAAATAAAGGATTCTCAAATAAATGATGTGGAAATTTTAAAATTTGAGGAAGGTGTCTGAAAAGGGAAATCCTCTGAGTTCATGATCGACAAGGATGGAGTCATATGTTTGGGGTCATGATTATTTGACCCATATGATACAGAGATAATGAACAAGATTCAGAATGACGCACATATCTCAACCTTCTCTACTCACGCAGGGAGCACAAAGATGTTTTGATATTTCTAGGAGATATACTAGTGGGATAATATGAAGAAAGAGATTGTTGAATATACACCAAAGTTCCTAGTATGTTAAAGGGTGAAAGTTAAAAGAAAAAATTACAAGGGGATGAAGAAACCACTACCCATACCAACATGGTAGTGGGAGAACATTCCCATGGACATTGACACTGGACTTCCATGGAAATCCAGAGGAAATAGTGTTATATAGGTCGTTGCAGATCGTTTTACAACAAAAAATCACTTTATCATAATTCGAGATGACTTCTCATCAAATCAACATGAACATATATATCAAATAAATTACAAGGATTCATGGAGTACTACTATATATTGTATCGGATAGATATCCAAGATTCACCTCAATGATATGGAAAATTATCCAACATTCTCTAAGCACTAAGTTGAACATTAGCATGACCTATTTTTTGCAAACATATGGCCAATTTGGGAAAACTATTTAGAAATTGGAAGATATGTTGAGAGAATTTTCTATAGAATTCAAAGGAGGGTGGGGCCAACCTCTTCCACTTGTCTAATTTTATTACAATAAAATTTTCAACTCCATAATTAGAATGGAAGCATATGAAACCCTTTAAGGGAAAAGGTGCAGAACACCGGTGTGTTGGGATGAATTCAGTAACCATTACCTTTTTGGACCTGAAATTGTTGACGAAATGGTGGAGAAGGAGGAAGAAATTCAATAAAACATCAAGGATGTCCGATGTTGAAAAAATATTTTTCCAGATGATCATAAATGATACCTTGTGTTAAATGTTAGATATATGGTATTCCTCTGCATATCTCTATGGAAGAAGGTCATGAGATTGGGGAAGAAAAGAAAACCTAATTCCTAGGTACATCAGACCCTTTGAATATATTAATCATATTGGAGTTTTGGCCTATCGACCATCACTTCCTCCTACCATGTCTAAAGAACATGATGTATTCCACATATCACTCTTATGAATGTAAATACTAGAGCCTTCTCATGTACTCTCTTCAAAGGTGGTATAGTTGGAGAATTATTTTTCTTACATGGAGAATCCAGTGATGATCTTAAACTGTAGAGATAAATTTATATGAAACAAGAGTACCCACCCGGTCAAAGTACTATTGTGGATAAATATGTAGGATGAGGCAACATGGGAACTAGAGGAAGTAATAAAAAAATACCCACACTTGTTTATAACTTAGAAAGAAAGAAAAAATTCACGGCTGAAATTTTATAACGGGAGAAGAATTTAACCACCCAATGTTTTATTAGTGGAATTACATTCTTATAATTTTTTCTTTTAGGATAATCACAATATATTACTCATATAACACAATAAAAACATTATAAATGAAGAATTAGTGAAATAAAATGTATCTCTTGAAGTTAGGGAACATATACTATTGAAATTGTAACTTGACCATTGGAATGGTAATGTGACCCTTTTGAATTGTAAAGTACTGAATGTGATAGTAAACTCACCAAAGAAAGTTTAAATAAAATTTATCCATTTTATAAGTGACATTATGGTATAAATATATCATACTATAATTAAATGAATATTTTTTAAAATCATTAATTAAGTTTTGGTATCTTGTAAGTCATAAATATGTCTTTACAAATTTATGAGTAATTAAAAATTTAAAAAAAAATTATTTTTGTAAAATGTATTCATAAATTAGTATTTTAATTTATTATAATTATAATATAATTCTATGGGGCCTTAGTGAATTTTCAAAATGTTAGAAAAGTGGTTTTAATTTTAAAATTTTTATTTTTCAAGTAAATTATGATTTCAAATAAAAATTAAATTTCCCATATTCAGAAAATTATTTCTTTAAAATGCATTAGATATTTGGATTCTATACATTGACAAATGGTTAGGTGATTCTTTGTAATTTTTTTGTTATACTAGAATTTTTTTAGAATAGTGAAATATGATAATTTATAAAATAAGCTAAATACATGAATTATGGATTCAAAGATGATGCTATGTTGAGGTAAGAATCCTTGGTTCAAACTCACTTGCTCTATTTACTAATTTTGGTCATTATAATCAATCCTATATATAGTATTCACTAAAAATATTAAACTAATGATTAAAATAATGGGAAACCCCTCCTCTCCTCCACTATACATATCATCTGACATTGCCTTCCCTCCTCACACCTCTCAAGCCTTGTGCATAGTCCAAATTCGGGTCAAAATTCTTCCTAAGCCCCTATACCACGTCCAGGAGTTTTTGGCCTCATAAAAATACCAAAACCTCTCACCTAAAGAGGCATTCAAGGAATATATATTCAAGAAGAAAATTCCTCTTTACTTTTCATTTCATGTTCCTTTGTTTTCATTTATATCCTCACCTATCCTTATCGAAACCATATGGTAACTCTAATAACATAAATGTACTAGAATTGTTTTATCCTAATGGAATAATTCATCACCATATCTCTTTTCCCCTCCTTTTATACTAGAAATGAAAACACCATCTGAGATGTGTTATTTCATCACATTCTGAAATGATGGGGTTTCAATTTCTTTTACCTTCTTAAATTGTGGTCATGAAACCATTTTGATTGTTGAAACAAACTATAATATTTTTATTTTTTATTATTTAAGGTTTTGGGATATTTTTTCACATGATAGTAATTTATAAATAAAAATGTTTTCATTGTAATTAAAAACTGACAATTAACCAATACCGTCATCCTTAATGTTTTATATAATGATTCATCTTCTCTCAAATAATAAAATGATTTTTTTCATGTAATCTGATTTATGTTCACTAATAAAAAATAACTCATATTCTGGACAACCATTCTCATCCTATATGGTAATACGTACATGTATATAAGTAAACCAATTATGAAAACCAAGGAAACAAACACTCCCAAAACAGTGAAATTGAACTTATTAACCCATCAAAAAGGTCATTAATGAGTTTAATATGGGTTTAATAAATCAATGAAATGTAAAATATGTTATATAAATATTAACTAACGAATGTAATTTGTCTATCTAGAATAATAATACCAAGTGAAGGGCACCATCGTACTTAAGGAAAGGGATTCTACCCAAAACATCATTATTCCTTCAGGTTTTCTATCTATCTTTTTACTCAAATGATGTTATCTATTTTTTTATGTAAAAACTTGATATTATGTTTATATTCCCCAAACTCATATATCAATATCTATTCATCATTATAATTTTTGGATATACATGTTTTTAAATGATTCCCTCCTCAATTCTTCCCAATAAGTAAGACCGTTTGAAGGGAAATTCGAGAATTCTTATCCATTTTCAATTACACTATATTATGTGATTTTAAGAGACCATTATTTTTATAAATCCACTATTTTGTTTATTAAAACTTTCTTGGTTAACTTCTTCTTTTATATAAATCATTATCACCTTTTATGTTTAAAATGACCTTGATATTTTCCTTTAACCACACTAAATTTTTTTAATGCTAAAGATTATTATGTACACATTTTACATGTTATTATTTCAAATTGACATCTATATTAATATTATATTCTTATTAAAACCTATCATTTTCCATGCATGATCTAATTCATTTCATTCATGGACATGTTAATGATACCCACATTTATTATTTTAATGACATGATTATGATACCCAATTCTTACAATGGGTAACCCTTACGTTTATGTGTGATTGGTTAGGTATGATTCCACACATATCAAGAATATTCATGAACATGTTAAAATGGGTGATCCAAGATAGATATACTTTTCATTGTCTAAAGTTTAGTCTCATGATATGTTATGTGCAATGGTTATTATAGATAGCCTTGACTCGTGCTACCATGTACAATTGTCTTAGTGGTTTACCATGACATGTACTCCACTATGTGAAAAAATCCTTGACTCATAGTAATGTTATGTTTTATATTATTGAAACATTATTATGAAAACATGTTTATATGATCCCATGATTATATGTTATGATTCCATAAGTTCTATGCCTCTTTATGTCATTATGTTATTCCTTCAAACCCATGTGTCAAAGATTTATTATTATGCTTATTCACTTATTGGGATTTTAGATCATACCATTGTTCATTTTATCCCCAGGTTATCTTATGAATATGTATGAGAATAATGTGTGTATTCAGTCTTTAGGACGATTAAATAATTAAATGTTTTATTTAGTCCCACCTTTTTTAGTTTTATATTCCTACTCTTCAAAGACAATAGACTTTTCGATCCTTGGATTTTAATATGATGCTATATTATGCTTAAAATATTATAATGATATGTGAAAAATCCTAATGTCACTATAGTTGTTATAACAGGACTGGTCTAGTTATTTTTGGAGAATAGGATTAGATAACTTTTGTAAGAACCTTAGAGTTGATACTAAGTATAATAAAACATTCCTAAATTTTGGTAAGTATAGAGTAAGTGGTTTAAAAAGCAAATACATCTCTATATGGATTCGAATAAGTGGATGTGGATATATAATAGATGTATCTAGGGGGAAAACCTGGAAAACCCACTTTTAGCTAGACTCTAATGAGAAGTGGTGCATGACAACAAGCCTTGTTGCACTCTAGTATTGACACTCCAGGGGGGATTTTATTTGGTAAATTCATATGCTTAGTAAAAAACATTATTAAGGGATAAAAAAATCCCATAAGATTATATATGTGGAAAATTATAATTGATAACCTATGTAGAAACCTTTGGAATCGCGATTTAGGATCTAATTTTCATTTACATTTTTATCCTTTTGGGTTAAATGTTTAGTTTTTATGCGTATTAACTAAGTATTCAAGCCCCCTCATTGAAATTTCATTACATAATTATGGGATTGAAATAGAAGAACATGTCACAATAATCAATGGGATATGGAATGTGAATATTACCTTATTTATATGCCAAATTTGATGGGAATGGGTGCTCTAAACGTCATTCCATTACATGCTCTACTGGCACAGGTTATGAATAATAATTTGAATCATATTGAATGGTATCCTCCCCCCAGGAGAGGGAAATTTTTCGTCAAATCATTCATGCAGAAAAGGCCTCCAATGTTTAGTGGATATTCTGATCCCCTCACTATGAAACAATGTATTAACTACCTTGAAAAGATATTCTATGTCCTATAGTGCTAAGAATAAGAGAAATTTATTTTGGTGGTCTATCATTTTTTTGGCTAGATGATATGTTTTGGACACTGATCAAGATTATTATGTCCAAGATGGAAAGTGATTCTATGGATTGGAATAAATTAAAGAAAATGTTTTCCAATAAATATTTTTACCGAACCTATCATCTCAAGATGGAAAGAGAGTTCCATGGAAAAAGGAAGAATGCATATGAGTCCATTAGGTCATATAAAGAAATATTTACAAGGCTTTATATATAGACCTCTGGATTCAATATGAAAACTAAAATAATAGTGGATCCATTCTTTAGAATACTAAATCTGATTAAATGAAAAGTTTTAGCGATTAGATACTTTCATAGTTTTGAGGAGTTTGTCTATTATGACCTCAAGGATTAAATGTAGATCAGAGACTCTCAATGGTGTAATGGTCTTGGTGAAAAAAATGGAAAATGTAGTCTAATAAGGGTGGGTTGGGAAATAAATCCCATGATGGAATGAAGATCAAACATCCCACATGTCAAAATTATGGGAAGAATTATTCTAGGAAACGACTAAGGGGAACTAGGAATTGAGATGTTTTTAAAATAACACGCCCCTCTATTATGAAGTGTTGGTTCATGGTATTGAAATAGATTACCACCGATCATATTTGGGTATGGGGTGACGAATTGGTTAGATACATACCTAAAGTATTCTGGTATGGGTCCAGTGATGGTGTATGGAATGTTCATTATCCCAGTAAGGAGAACATGTAGGTATGGTTTGGTGTCATATTTGTAAGGTTAGTAGAAAATGATCTGAATTGTGTGATTGTATATTAATTGAGTGTTATGATTCTAGGTGGGTGTGTTTCATGAAAAAAAATCACATTATATATGCACTACATGCAGTACACATATCTATAGTACCACACACCATTTTTTATGCATTGATAATTCCTATTAGGTTTGTGGACTCAACTCTAACCCATGTATATGGATTGGGTTTCAAGGTACAATGGTAGACCCTCTAGTATTCTCTCCTTTCATAGGTATCACATGGAAAATAACACATGGTTTGGTCCCCATGTCATAGAGACAGATGATTTTATTGGATGATTATATGATTTGGGATAGATTCTTGTGTATTTATAGTTCAATAACTGTTAAGAATGTACTAGATAGTTTAAAATTTTCAAATATTGTGTATTTATTATTTATTATCCACCACTACTATTTTATATTTAGAATCATTACATAATATTTTTTTCTGCTTCTTATTTTGATTTTTAGGGTCCTATTTGGTTCCATATTTTTTCAAACATTGGTTTTGGAATGTCTGTTATAGATATTGGTCATACTTTTTTTGAATTCTTCCAGAATTATTCATGGGTTTTGTTTTAAATGTTGTAGCCTATCAACAACTATGTTAGGATATCAATACTAGTCACAAGCCACTGGAATATGGGTATGTTATCATGAGGTCACATATCATCCCCATGTGGGAAATGTTTCAGCTGTATGGGCTTGGGAATTACAGTAATTACACTCTATATATAAGCTTCATCAACATGTTTGGTTATTCATCCTAGTAGGTGGTTTGTAGGGGTAAGTAAAATTAATTTGTTTGTTTGAGTTAGTGATATGGACCGATCACATTAAAAGAGATCTATTCCTTGTTTTCTCATGTGCATGTTCTATGTTACTGTATTTTTTTTATTAAAATGATTTTAATTCCTTAACTTTCTTTAATATTTTTAATTCTTTCAAATTTTTCATTAATCACATGGTATGTTTTTTTACTATATATTAATTTCTTTTTTATTATTTTATTTAAATATCATGTGTATCGTTTAATTTTAAATTTTAACATTTCTAATTTAGGATTTGGTTATTTTAATATAATATTAAATTAATTTTTTTTGTTTTATGTATTATAATATTTATTATTAAAATATATATAATTTATGTTTTTATAAAACATACATCATGTGTTAATGTTAAACTGAACACTTGCCTAATTTAAAATGTGACTGCTTGACTTATTTTTAATGTGTTCAATGGCGGTTTCCTTCCTTATAATGAATGTTGAAATTTCAAATGATAGTTCAGAATAGTTTCTCAAGTAACCACATCATAAAATTGTTAACATAGTCAGTATAATGAACACAAGTTCTATGAGGATACACACATGTTATATCAAGTGAACACATGTTATATCAAGCAAACTCACATTGTATTAAGTGACCACTTGTTTTATCAAGTGACTAAACTTTTATCATGTCATTTTATTCCATACGGAATGACCAAATGTAATGATGGAATGGTAGGTTAACCGAAAATAAGACATAAAACACAAATTCGCTAGAATATCATGTCCCATTCAATACATTTATTGTAGTAATTGAAAATTTTGAGAATAGTCTATTTTTCATTATTCATTAAAATATCATTTATTTTTCTTTATATTAATTAATTTAAGTAATTAATTGATATTGAAAATGAATATATATTATATAAATTATATTCCATGTGTTTTTAAAAATATTATATACCATTTAAAAATATGATTTAATTAATTCTTTATTCACACATAAGCATTAAATATATATTTCAAATATTTAATTTGTTATTGTTTTGAGTTGATGCATCGGTAGAATTATTTTATAAATTAAGATTAATTTACTTTTATCTTATTTGCGAATATTTTTTAAAATGTAATTAATTTTAATTAACTAATTACACACATAATGACATTAGAATGTATTTTAAAATATAAATTCTAATATTCAACTTGTCTAGTGATTTTTGTGGGATTTAATTGACCTATTATTATGGATTCCTTTTGAATTATTTAATGAGTACATAATGTCGGTTTTAATTAGAATATATATTTTGAATTCAAAATGAGGTTATTTTGATTATTCTTGAATGATAATTTTCTATCTCTTGGATAATTATGAAGCTTAAATTTGAATTAATTTACATAGTTAGAGATTGAATGTATTGTTTTTAAAAAACATATTTAAAAGCTTTGTGGAATAATTGAAGAATAATTTTCCTAAGAACATGGAGTTTTTATATCCAAAAGAAAATTACTTTGGAACATTTATGTACATTACAAACCATTTTTTGTACGATCATGTTTCTATCTATTGGAAATAAATTCAAGAGTTGAATGAAATTTTTTGAGTTTTTCACTACTTTCTTGACTACACATCATGATAAATTACCTAATAACTACTGAATTTTATTCATTCATCTATCATATACTTCATTTCAGTTTCTTGAGTTTGTAACATTAATTCATATCCCGCACACATTATCGCACCTTCTAGTTATGATTTTACATTCATAAGTATTCATTCATTCTTTCTGTTGGTTGTAACTCATGGATTCTATATTCAAGAAAATTTTGGTTGTGAATCCTATAGTCAAAAGTTAGTATTTTAAATGGTTTGTGACTCCCCATAAAAATTATATGTCTTGTTTATAAATCCACATGAAAATGTATTTAATAATCAGGTCATGATTCCACATTAAAAATTTGTTTTTGCACAACATATCTCTCGTAGATTTGAGAGTTATTAGAGTGGACTAGGTCCAATTTGGAATTAACATCTATAAAAATTCTATGTGGTATTTATTTTATTGTTAATATAAAAATTAACTATTTTCATTAACTTTGTTATTACTTTTATATAATTAAAATTTTAATCAATTTTATTCTCCCCCTCTAGATTATATTTCATCACCCATTCCAACCCAAAAATTGGTATAAAATGTTAATCCTTCTTAAGTATAGTTTAGATATTTATTGATATAAAAACACCAATTTGAATTTATAAATCCATTTGAGTCCTGTATAGTCCTCATTTTTATTTTTTGATATTTTATTATGCTTACATGTACCTGGACATTACATTATAGGGATATTGATTCTTAGGGATGGTAGGAATAAATCCCAATGATGGGTGAATTTTTTAGAAACCTCCTCATTTTCATGGTAATGATTATATTAATTATTAGATAAAAATGAAATGTTATATGAATAAATTCAGAATTTATCTCTTGAGAATGATGGTAAATATTAATTTTTATTACTCTGATCTTGATATACTTAATAGTAAAGACACATCAAAATATATTTTTGATTTTAATATTATGTATATTTGGTATTGTGATATTAATAAAAGTGTTTCTAGTAACGTATCTACTTATAATAAATTAATCATGATATGAAAGATTTTACAAGTAACACATATTGGATATGAAAAGCTAATGAGAACCAAACTCGGTATTCCTTAACCCGAGTACCAGGATTTAAAAATGTTTGAAGATGATACCACTAATCATATGTTCCACCGATTCACTAGCATGGTAAATAAAATGAATTATCCCTGAAAAATTTTAGAGAGTCACATACATGTTGACAGAGTTCTTTGAGTAATACCAAATAAGTGGCATGAAATTGAGGGATCTATTGATGAATGTAAAACATTTCGAAGAGCACACACTAGTTGTACTCATTAAATCATTATTAAAATATATACTTTTGTTGAAGAATATGGGAAAAGATTATAGTTTCAAGAATAATGGTATTTCGTACAGATCTCAAATAAATGTTTCTCAAAAGTCATCTAAATCCTTGGCATTGAATTCTGACAAAATAAAAATCTAAAATATAATAAAATGGATTGATAACATTATGAAGAGAATGAAAATGTATAGTATTAGTCTAACTAAAGATAAAACGAATGATCAAAAATAAAATAAGGAACTACATATAGATCATATGTAACCTATTATGAATATAAAAAGAAGGTTCATATCATACCAAACTATCAAAAGTTCATGCAAGAAAGGAAAGATATGAAATACAATAGGTAAATGATAAATGACTACAATGATGAATAGAGTTTCACCAAAGTAACTGATTCTTGTGATAAATTTTTAAGATATATATAAGGCACATATTTAATAATACTATCATAGCATATCGATGTTCTCTTTATAGTGGTGAACTACTATAATCTTTTAACACAATAAATATACTAAATTCAATATAACAATAATGTTAGATACAGTAAAAATCATAATGTGATATGATATTTATTAATATACAATTAATCAAAAGAAAATAAGTTTATTTGGATCTAGGAAACCAACTCCAATAATAAAAACATAGATAATGAGATTGTGAGAGTGATATATATAGAGAGATATATATATTTAATGAGGTAATTTATGGTTTTTAGTTGAAATTTTATTTATTTATTCGATGGAGGGTACATCACTACAGAATCAAGATTTGTGGTATTTAGGGAATTTAAAAATTCATGTGTAATTCAATTATGGGTATTTGTATCAGTTACATTAATAGTGAATTAAAATTTGTAAAAGTATTTTAAACTTATAGAAGAATAAAAATTTGTAACAATAGAATAAATAAATGGAACATATTATTTAGATCTAAACATTATTGGATAAATTTGAAAAAACATTAAATGAAATTAACATATCACCATCATGAAATAACATTTTAATGGTGTGTTTTTTCTAGAATACCCTATCCTTTTCTCATAATAAGTTTTTAATTTTCACAAGAATCAATTTGAATCTCCCAATACCATACAAAGTAATATATACACTAATGAATTCTCAAAATCAAAATCACATATTTTTACAACCACAAATATTTATGGGCGTCATAATTTATAATGGTTTGGCCATTACCCTCCTTGAAACATAATTAATGTTGATATTAATATATGTGATACAATTTGAAGGACACAAGGTCCTTTTAAAATAGATACACTAAAAATTAAAAATTTCATAAAATAACAAGGGCTATTGGTGAATGTATTTATTTTTGAAATTATTCCAAATTTTTTGCATGTAATATTAATATTGAAATAATTAATATGAACCCTTCATGAGTGATGGGAAAAAATTAATGTCTATGAACTTTTGGGAGGTTGTTTGATGTCTAATGTGGCCAACTCTACGTAATGTGTGAAGAAATCCTAATGTTGAGGAATATCTTACATAACATTTTAATTTATTAATTTATTATTTTGATAAATATCATATTAAATTATATGTAAAAGGAAAAAAATTTATGGTAAACCAAGGTAGTTTAAAATTAAGAGACAAAAAATCTCCAGGTTGGAATTTGAGATTAATAAATTTATAAAAAAAGAAATTTCACTCAATAGATTGATAGAAATATTTTATTTTACACAACTAAATCTAATATCAAGGTAAATTTCTTATGGAACTATGTCTTAAATATTTATGTTTATTTTTTAATTGAATTTTTGGATTTAAATTTATATTGGAATGGTCTATGACATTGGTAAAAAATGATTTGGTTTACATTTATACAAATAAAAAACCACAATTAAAACTTATTTTTATTTGATACTGTAATGGGAATGATTTTTAACCAATTTTTTTCAGAATATTATATGGAATAAAAATATTATTTTCCTTTTACCATAGAAAAATCTAAATGGTTTTATCTAATAAATTACACATTTGATTAAAATGTAATAAATATCTATTATATTGAATGAATGGGGAATATATTTGGTTCTATTGTTTTAGTTTAATGAACCCTCTCTTATAAGACATATTAAAATTTAATAAAAAAAATATTGTTTGTGTAATCAGGTAAGTATACGTGAAATGCTATTAAAATTAATGATCAACCACTGATAGAAAATTTCATTTCCATGAAAACATGAAATGTATTAAACTAAATATGGTTCAAGAAGTTATTAGATTGCCTCAATATTTTTCATATCGACCTGAATAACACGATGATAGATTATATATTCCAAAATGTACCACTAGAGAACAATAAGTTGTATTATTAAAAATTCAACATGTGGATGCAATTTATAAATTTTTTAGCAACAAGGTTATTGAATATTTTAAGTATTTAAATTAATAAACATGATATAATCATTAATTAAAACCTTCATGATATAATTTATGAATTTATAAATTTTTTTGTAATGTAGTTTGGGAATGAAATATGAGTTTTGAAAAAGCCCAATGAAATTCTCTTAAATGTGTATTCTCAAAAATGGTATGTAAAATATTTTTCTTCTTTGTAATTAGTGAAATAGGTATATTTAAATTACCAATGGCACAATTAGTAAAATTATAATACAACTATCCAACAATGATTCAAAAAATTTAACTTGGATGGGAAATATATAAATGTAATTTCATATCTCAATATTAAATTTTTGATAAATAACTCATGTAAAATAGTTTTTCAATTGAACTAAGACCATATCACACTATTCTATGGTCGCAATATGTATTCACCATTTTTTAGAACAACTTGAGTCAAATGGATCAGAAAACATTCATTTTTATGGTAAATAATATTATATTTATGATTTATTTTTATTACTTTCATTACATTTTCATGTATGAGTAGACTTAGACTTCTTTGAAGAAACCAAATAGTTTAGTATGTTTCATCCATATTTATATAATTCATATATATGGCAGGGTTAATACCTAGTATTATTTATAGTGTATATAATAATTCATTATTATTTTACTTGAACAAATTAATGATTTTTGATTCCATTATTTTACTATACAGGAAAACAATTATAGGATAATATTGATCATTGAATGGGAATAACAAAATTAATTATCTTTGAAGTGGTTTTATATTTGATTCTTTATTTATTTATATTGTAGTTATCTTGACACCATAATATGGAATTCATGGTTGTTTCATCAAATTTTCAATTACCACAACTATGAATATGTAATGGTCAAAGGATACCTAGGAATTGAGAGAGTTTCCAAGATCATATATATTAATGATGTTTTAAAATATAAAGAAAATTTCAGATTCACTATTGGTCACTTTGTTAATGTGGTTAAAAACATCCCAAAATTTACTCTCTCTAGAACAGTAAAAGGGAAGAAGTATTAATGTTTTTAGTTCTCTATAGAGTATTTAAATGTTCTATAACGGAGAAAGTTGGGTGATTCTATTAAGCATATCTTGTGCCCTGGATAATTTTTAATTTGAAATGTTAGTCACAAAATTCCTGGGGTAGGACTCCGGTATAAATTTCAATTTTTTCTAGATATAGTAATGAAATTTATTCTAATAATAAAAGGAGGTCAATTATAATATATCTCACTTTTCATGTCGAGGATAAAGAAGTCAACATAGACGATGTGCTGTTTGAATTAAATTGGAAATCCATCATATATATCTTAAGGAAAAATAGTCAACAAATTGGCCAATAATATGAGTACAATTTTAGATTACATGGTACATAGACCAATGTTTAAAATGATAAACTTTGTCATGAAATTTATTGAACTTTTGTGGTTCATGAGTTCATCATCAAATTTTAATTTCCATATTTGGCATGGAACCATTAAGGTACAATGGACATTACACCCTATGTGAATGGTTTATTGAGTGGAAACATTTTGAATTCTTATGAGATAACTTTTATGATTGTAATTTTTATTAAGAAACTCTTCATAGATAGAATATTTTATATGGAATCCTAGTGTGGGATGATAACATAAACATCAGAAATATGGATACCATTTTAGAATCATATTCCATGAATTTGTTTCTTTGGATGTATCTTTTAGAAAAATTATTTTTTAGGAAAATAAAATAGGCCTATAAATTTATTTTATATTCATTCATGGGGTTTTTATTTTCTTATTCCTCATATATAATGGATGGATTTTTTAGAGGGTTTTACATGAGGAATGAATTCATTCATTCCATATTTAAGTATAATTTTACTTACAATGATTTTGATTTATGTAAATGGTCATGTTGGATGTTTGGATGTATTTTTTTATAATATTGGTTGAGATGGGAATCATGATTTGAAATTTTATTTTTATTATACTTATTAATTGATCTTGTGAAAGAGGAAATATGTTCCACAATGTTTTTCCATGGGTTCTTAGAAATTTAAGAATTTCCAATGTATGGATTTCCTTGATTTTTTATCTTTTTTTTAAAAAATTATGTTTATTTAAAAAATGTATAGAGTCATTAGAATAATAAAAACATAGATGAGGAGGAGTATAATTTCTCATTAGATATTGATGAATAAATGGATATAGTGTTTGGAAGTGGTTACCATGATGACCATAATGGGGTTTTATTTACTTCTAAATTTGGAATTAGTGGTCTTTATTATCCTAACTTTAGACTATATGGTACTTATAACATCTATTATAGATAGTAGGGAATTGATTATATCATGTAACAGATTTATTTTTTCTCTAGGATAATCAAAATTTTTATTGGGAGATTTAAAACATTAAACTTATATATTCTAATAGGGAATAAAAGTTTTTATTATATAAATTTGAGTTAAAGGAAGAGGAAGTGGTGAAGATTATTTAAAATATTAATAAGTTACCATTTAGTGAAAAATAATATCCATGGTGTGATAGATATATAGCTATTGTATAATCATTGTGAGAAGTATGGTGGTTTCCTAGGTTTAGCCACTAAGTACAAATTTTGGTTATATGGGTTACAGATTCCCATAATGTGGCCAATGGTAAAGAACCAAGAAGTCGATGTATTTTCATATTATTATTTTAATAAATGAATTATTATCTTTTTTTAGTGAAGATATTTGAGATTTTTATATAATGTTACACATTTTTATGGCTTAATTCGTGATTCTTTCAATCCAATATCTCTTAAACATCTTAATGTGATTTATCCTCTATCTATTAAGAGATAGGTTAATTTTTATTACAATAGATAAAAATAATGAGTAAATCATTTTCCCTATGGGTTTCTTTAAATACATGAATTTCTAGATTCTATTGGTGCTTTATTCTTGTTTTTTTCTAGTTGCCGATGGACTATTAATATCTGATGGAAATAAGAGAAATTAGGATTCCAATCCTGATATGAATTATTGAAATATAATAAGCTAGGAGGTGTTGTCCTTCTATATGATTCAAATTAATTAATCAAGTATATTATGGTTAATGTGTTACTTGAATTTATTCTTTTTTCTTTGAATTATTTGGTATGAATTAGTAAATCTAGAGGGAATTAACAAAATAACATAACATGGATTATTAAAAATAATTATATTTGAAATAATTCTATGAAAATTTGTTTCAATGATGAGATAATGTGTATGCATTAGTTCATAAGAAAATATTTTTATTAATTTTTCATGATGAAAACTGATTTTGAATGAAAAATTATTGCATTTATGTTTATCTAGAAATATGTTATTATTGGGTAATCATTAATCATTCTATGTGGATTAATTGGGAAAAAATTAAATAACCTAGAGTTGTGGAAGGTATTATTTGTTGAATTAATATTATTAAATCATATTTATGGTGTTATAATATTTTTATAATGGTGAAGGTTATATTGTAATTAATTAATTATTTATTAATAATTATTTTCATAAAATCTTATGTGGTATAGTGATATGTAAAAATTGTTTTACATTTTTAACATTACTTGTTTTGGAAAATTATTTTAAGTTATTCTATTTAATTTTACAAATGTTTGATAGCTATTTATTGTTTAAGTTACTAATCACACATGGGGTTAAAAGATAGAAATATGATTTTTAAGGGTCATAGAGGGAGGTTCACTAAGAGGTTTAAGGTGGTAAATTTTTCTATATTGGGTTCTAGAAATTATAAATTTAAATCCTTTAATTTTCTATGAAATCTCTAGATAGACCTTTTTGTCGAAAATGTGTTTTTAACAAATGTAAATATTTAAAAACCTAAATATAATTGGATTTCGTTGAAAATTATAATGGTTAAGGGATGAATGTGTTTTTTTGATATTTCAAATATTATTTTCTTGTTACGAAACCATGTGTTTGGGTTTTTTATGTGTAGTATAATAAATATGTTTGTATTTAAAATTTGTGCAACATTGGGTGAAGTTAATATTTTGGGCTTGTTTTGAAGAGGGAAAATATTGTGGGTGATGTGAATTCTTATTTCTTAAACAAATTGAGTATATAATAATGATTCCATTTGTCATAAAAATGATGAATTTAAACATGTTGATTTTAAATTTGATAATGTTGTGAATATCATGATGGGAATATTTTTATAAATATTAGTAATCGTATTTTTGATTCTTTAGTTTGATGACTTATTGAAATTATGTAATATCAGGGTTTAGTGGTGAAAGATGAAAAAACAATGATGGGGTTAATGTAAAAGAGTGGTTTATTATATAATTATTATTATAAAATATTATATTGGATAATTGTGTTCATAAATATTGTTCGTTGAATGTGATAACTATTAATAATTGTTATTGAAAAAATTATTTGGGAAATTTTTCATGGGTTAGTGTGTTTAACTTGTATATATATTTATTGGTAACATTTAGGAATAATATAAGTATTTTGATATATGTATTAACAAATGTGATATGTTTTCTGATATATATATTTTTATTTAATTAATATTTCAATAATAAAAATGTATGGAAATATGGGAAAAAACTTTTGAATAATGATAATTGTTTTAAATTTAATGAAATTAAAGTAAAAAATTACAAATTAATGAATTATTGTATTATCATAGTGTGATGTTGAATTTTTTGATCTTGAAATGGAAATTGCACTGAAATAAAATTATTGAACGTATGATAATGTATTTCGATGAAATGTTTTTAATAGTACACATTCTAACTTATTTTATATGTAAAATAAATGAGTTATTCTATGATATAAACATGAGTTTGGTTATTATAAATGATAATACTATTGATCAAAGAGAATGATATTGTTTTTTGTTTGATAAAAGAAGGATTATTCCATGGGCCTAGTTATTATGATAGTATGGAAACTAGGTAAATTTTTCTTTTTGTTAAAAATGGTTATTTGAACTAGATCTTTGGATATGATATGTTTTGGATAATATTTCATTTTTCATAACATAAATGGATGAAGAAATTGTGTTATGAAACAAAAAATAATCATAATTATTTGATAATTTTTGTTATATTGCAATTACTTACATAAAAATTCTGTTATACATTTTTGATATATGCATGTCACTGTATTAGGAACTAATAGATATTTCCGACTATTGTCATATCCATCTAGGATTTAATTCTCATATCATATATTTTTAAATCTCATCAGCATTCATTTATATAGATTTTCATTCAGGTATGGGAAGAGACCATAATAATCTCAGAGTTAGAATATGGGATCACTATGATGATACTAGATAAGTTTAGTGGATTTTATTGAGAGTTGTTCTCCCTTTTATATCAAATTGTCTAAGTTTCCTTATATTTTAATTTTTTTGGATTTTTTATCATGGTGTTTCATTGTTACACATGAAGGAAATTAATGGCATGTAATTCAACCTTTTTAATTGATGTCACTTATATTTGTATTCTTGTTTTTTTTCTCATTGAATTTGTTCATTTTTGTAAGTAATGTTTTATTAAAGGGTATATTAGTCCACATGAAATACTCATATACACTCACTACAATTTTCTAACTTGTAGTGATCATGGAGTGACAATGAAGACATGTGAAGTGTAACAATCTAGTATTTTGGGTGTGATAATGTTTTTTAAATAGTTGACAAACATCATGTAATTAGACTTGTTTGAGGAATCAGAGGGTTATGATAATGCACAATAGTTGAGTTCAAGAAGTTAGACCACATATTAAGATCTTCAATTTGATGATAAAGTGAATCATGTACCCGGTGTCCTAGTACTAGGTCCCTGAAAATATCAATTGGGATGCATGATGCCCTGTGAGTTCCATTGGCCACTTAGTGTACCCAAGGTGGGTACTTGTTTGAAAACATGTACTCAGTGGCTAGTGAATGAGTACATAAAATTCCTTTTGTGTTCTTTCAAAATTTTAATTATTTTATTATTCAAGAAAATTGTTATTTGTTTAAAATAGGTGGATCCTTCATTCATCCAACAGGTCACCCCTCTCCCGAATTCTTTCCAACCCATTGGTGGCACCCAACTAATTATCATCCATTCTTTAGGACATCATTATATGAGGGTTGTTGTGATTAAGGACTGATACTCATTGTCATCTATTTATAGTTATATAGAATATTGGATGTGGTTCAACTTAATTCTCTATTTTGAAATAGTCTCTAATTTGATGATTTTTCCCATTTGGTATTGAGTAAGGGTATATGATTAGTTGATCACGGTCAATAAGATAAGAGGTGAAGTGTCTAAGAAATCATTATTTCTTATATATATATATATATATATCTTTGTGTGTGTGTGTCTGTGAGTTTATTTATGCTTTCTGTAATTGTGGGTGTGTACTGGTCTATAAGAGTGTCTATGTGTTGGGACCGACCTAAATCTATCATGTTCGGGAATGTTTCATCAGGGTCATATTGGTTGAAAAATCATGGGGATAACTATTTTTGGTGTGACCATTATTCTTGAGGACTGATGGTAATATTTTTCCTGGGGTGAAAAATGGTTTTCTTCCTTTAGTTATTGAATTGTGAACTAATGGATCAAATGGATAGTGGTTTTATAGGATACTAATGATAATTGTTAGGAAATTTTCATCACTATTGAATATAATTGTGATAGAGGTTCATCAAGATATGTTCGTTGTTTTTATGCCTCTCAACATGTGGTTGAGGCCTCTCAGGTTATGTAAACACATGACAGGGCGCATTAGGTTTTTTTACCATTGGATCATTACAATATCCCTTAGAAATTAGAAAAATAATATTGTGACATTAACTCATAAGATTAAGGAGGTATACATCAGAAGAAACCAAGAAAATAGAGTGGTGATTGTGATAATTATTTGGTGGATTTGTAATCTCATCATGAATTGGATTTTTCTTTATTTTTGATATAATAAATGTAAAATGGTTTTCATGGCTAATTGAATCGTGACTGTAGGAATGATGTGTCTATGTGTTTTAGGAATCACTATTGGTTTTCATTTGTCAGATTATGGTTTTAATGACTCGTGTCTTTGTGTGTCTTGGAAGAATCAAGGTTCTAGTGTTCCACAAGGTATGTTAAACGTTGGGTATCTCATCCCACTATAGCACTAGCTATAGAAAGAACAAGGCTTACACTTGGATTGTCTATATGAGGTGGAGTGAAGTTGGTTAGTGTGTATGTTTTTTTTCATACTCATATTTTATGATATTCATACAACTCTATGAATTTGGAAGTAAATTTGGTACACTCGTGGAATAGTCCTGGTGATTTTTGTACTCTCCACACTTTGTTGGACATTTAGGATGGATATAGATACTATATCTCATATATTATTTAAGGTAAAATGTTTGACTTCTAATGAATTATAGAAAACAGTATAGGGTAAACCTAGACAACTAGTTCTGTTTTAATATTTTGAATATGGTTTGGGTATATTTTTTATGCACTATAGTAGCTGCATAATTTTTCTCATTTTGGAATGTGTATGTATTCGATCTACTTATGGGATATCCAGTGATTTTTTATTACTTTAATGAAATTTTATATGTTCATTCTAATAAATAATGTTGCTTATTATGGGTTCCTTCTATTGATAATATATTTCATCTTACTTAATATTTATCCCACCATAATGATATTATTTTACACAAAATTCAGCTACCCCACAATAAACTCTTAGACCCTCACCACTAGTAGAAATACTTTACCATATCATGTGGAATACCTAATCTATGTAAAACCAAAATTTAATCTTGGGTGAGGTTTATTTTTTTTTGGGAATTATTCCGGATGGTTCACTATAATGGTAAGACTATAACATCGCATTACATTTGTAGTTACTTTTGATGTTTCAAAGTACCTCTGTTTTGGAGTAGTGACTTAGGGTTCGTTTGGGTGAACTTTTAAGGAAAATTAAAGGATAGTGAGTTGGGAACGGTTTGCGCACAGTTTGACAAACCGTGAAAAATAACCCTGCCAACCATGCAGAACTGGACAAAGAGGTATGTACGGTTTGTGCATGGTTTGACAGACCATGCGACCAAACCGTGCCAACCTTGCAAACCTTGACAGTGGGTTCCACACTATTGGCACATGGTTTTCCTGACCATGCACCTCTATCCAGGTAACCATGCACGCTGTTTTTTAATTCTGAAAATCCTTCTTAAACTGACATGAACCCTCAGGACTTCTAAATTTCTCACCTTGGCTTGGGCTTAAAATATTATATGTGTTTCTAAAGACTCCCAGGGAGATTCCAAGGTGATTAGAACTTCTTACTTCGAGATTGAAGGCTCAGGTTAAGGATCTACTCTCCTCTTGGTAAGTGGACTTCAACCTGTTACTTCTCACATTCTATCCTCTATCTTCCCTTGATCTTTTCATGGGAGATTTCCACTATTTTCTGTGGATTTAAAACTTTGAGTTGAGATCTAGATCTTGGATTGGGGATCTAGATCTAGTTTTACAAGATATTTATTCAATTGAGCTTATTATTTTTGGTTTTATGGATTTAGATCAAGAACCTGATCGACGATGTTGTGCCGCTCGATTTTTGGGGTTTCTCGTTGGGCTAACTCACTTCAATAAATCGAGGTAGGTGCTTCTATCCCGACATTCCAAAATCATTATCCTTGTATTGATGGATTTATTTCAATTTTTGATTTAAATTCAATTGCTCAAATTTTCTTTCAATTAAATTAATAAAATCTATCTTCTAGTGAATCGAGAAATTTAAAATGGTTTTGGCATGGAAATTAGGAAAACCTCAATTCCACTGAATTGGGTGTGTTTATGGAAATTTTCTGATTTTAAATGTTTAATTCAAATTGTGGATTTCATGGAAATGATTTCAATTAAATTGTTTAATTTAATTTTGGAAATAAATTTTGTGATGATGGAATTAGTTCTGATTGGATTTCAAACTGGTGAAAATGGATTAAAATGATTTGATAGAAACACATTGGTTTTATCTTGTGAAAAAGGACTATTTTTTAATAAGACCTATTTTGGTTTTAAATGGAATGAAATTGGAATATTTGAAATGAAATAATGGGATTGATTGTATTATTAAGAAATCTTAAAATAGTTCCCCCACCATGTAAGAGCACATGAAAGCCTCAAGTAGTTAGTGACTTATTTTGATACACTCTACGCTACGACAATGTTCTAAAACATACTTGTGGCAGGTCACATCCCTGATAGGTTGGTGATGAGTCTTATTTGGCTAGTGTCATAGGGAAGTGTGTATACACATTTTTATGAGTTCACATAGAGAGTTCAGAATCCTATAAATGGTTAATAATATCACACTTTTTGGAAGATGACAATGTTTCTCGCTTGTTTATTTATATTTGAGATATAACTGTATGAGAATACTTTTTAAATTCATTACATGCCTGCTGAATTTATATAAACAGTTTTATATAAAGGTTTTACTTAATCCATTAGTTTAGAAATATTCCATAATTTGTAAAATCATTGCATAAAAATATTTATTTCCATCATTTGATAATGTATAGCAGGTTTTTTGAAAATATTCTTTTAAATTTCCAAACCTATTTATTTGAAAAGTGAATGATTTTCTTGGGATAATCTATATTTTTCATCTATTATGGAATCTTTGGTGGTATCCTACTAGGATTAGGGTCACACCCTACTTTTTCCTTTGGGTGTTTGTAGACTTTATTCTTCTAGGTTCGAGAAAAGGGAATGGATCTCTTGGTGGTGGATCCTACTATTGATCTTTGGTCTCGGTGAGTTGTTTCCATAGAGAACTTAAGGCTGGTTTCCCATTTTTAATACTTGGGTTGTAGTACGTTGGGATTTTTATGCCTATTTGTATTCTGGTACATTACTCTCGGTGGAGTTTCTTTTGTTATGCATACTGTCCTATTTCTTTTCATCTGCATTGTTGGTGGAAAAATTGTTCCCACTTGCATGTTATGTGATGCTAGGTGCTAGTCGCCGACCCATGGGGATCGGGAATGCCCTTCGGGCTATGTCAGGTTTGGCTTGGTTATAGGGTTACCAGGGTACATGGGTTGGTTCTTGACAAAATGGTATCAGAGGTGATGTTAAGCATGTTGCCTTGATGACTGTATGCATTTGAGTATTATTGTCAGGACTAATGAGGTAGTTGTGATGGAGTTCCTGGCCAGCTCTCACCACAATGAACCTTAAGTCACCAGTGTTGGCTAAGGAAAAATGACTTATGTATTAGTTCTAGTATTTTCTCTGTTTTGAATTGGATAGAGTGGAATCCAAATCTTGTTTATCCCTTCTATTATGAATAGTTTTCCTTGTTACTCAGTTTGAGTGTCAATCTAATGTATTTTTATGTATTTTAGAATCATGCCTCCAAGATGACGTTGGAATCAAATCCAAAATGAGGATGCTGGTGAATCTCAGCAGGCGAGTTCTATTGTGGATTCGAGTCTAGTAGAGGTGATTGTTCGCACTGTCCAAGCTATGGGTTAGGCACCACCTCTAGTTCTAATTCAGGCTCCAGCTATAGACCCTCATAGTGATATTCTCCGAAGTCATTCTCAATAGTTCCTATTCCAGAGGCCACTAGTTTTCAAAGGCTCCACAGACCCTCAACATGTTGAGGAATGGTTGAGTAAGATTGAACTTCTGTTTGGGTTCTCGGAGACACATGATGTGATCAAGGTGAAGTGTGCCACATTTGTGCTGGAGGGACCAAGTATGAGATGGTGGGACATGATGGCGATGGTTGGGAAACTTGAGGGTTTGGAGTGTAAAGACCTTAGGGTTCTTTTCACTAACAAGCTATATCAAGAATCAATGTTTTTGGCCAAGGCTGTGGAGTTTTCCAAACTTGATCAGGCCAAAAAAATCATGACTGAGTGCTCAAATCTCTTTTTTTGTGTTGGTATAGTTTACTCTTGAGATTGTATCTAATGATAATATGAAGGCTTAGCGATTTGATTTGGGACGTCGATCAGATATCTATTCTAAGGTTTTCTTATTGAAGCTACCCACTTATACTGATCTGTTAGATAGGGCGATGATGCTTGAGATGGACCTGGAAAGAAAGTCTGGGTTGAAGGAAGTTCCTTTCCCTCCTAGTTCCAGTGTTGGTTCCTTTAAAGGAAAACATAAGTGGGATGTTTCTCATGGTAGTTATCGACAACAGAGTCATTCCAGACCTCCAGTAGCAACAGGTGGGGCTTCATTGTCTTTCTATCAGTGTGGAACACCAGGAGATTCTAAGAGGGTTTGAACTGAGGCACCCGAGAACTGTAGCTCTTGTGGACATTTCGGGAATATACAGAGATTCTTCCATCACTTCTGTACTCTACGTAGTGTAACATGATCACCATTACCTCCAAAAATAGCATGGAAATCAAATTTTTCACGTACAAAAGGGTTCCATCCACAGGCATCCGGAACAAAGCTTCTTCACGCAGTGGAGGAGTCGCTAGAGGTAGCTAATATAGGTCCTGCAACTGTGAGAGATACCATTACTATAGATTCATATTTAGTGACCGCCATTTTTTATACTAGTTCATTTCACTCATTTATTTCAACCCATATTGTTAATATGATTAATCTACCTATGGAGATTTTATCTTGTGTGATGGATATTACTACACCCCTTAGTAAAATGAGAGAGAAGGGTCTTCATTGTACTGATTTTGTCTTCTCTCTATCATATGTTGATCATGCTTGGAGTTTTTTGGTTCTCAACATGAAATATTTTGACGTCATATTTGGTATGGATTAAATAATTTCCAATAAATACCGGATCGATTGTTATCTTTGACCGGTCTACCTTACTACAGACAATGGTGTCCCTCTTGTTTTTCAAGGAGAATGGGACCCAAGGTCAAGCAGAGATGTACCAACTTATCTAGAGTTGGGGAAAGTTATATCTTTGTTTCATTTTTATCTAGATGGAGATTCAATGTGTGGTGATCTTCCACCAATCGTCACTGTGTTTCCCGACGTGTTTCCTTCTGAATTCTCTGGTTTTCCACCAGTAGGGGAGGTTGTTTTTTTCTATTGACTTAATGCCTGGAACTCAAACGGTTTCTATTTCCTCTTACTGAATGGATCCAGCAGAACAAAAAGAACTGAATTCCTAGTTATAAAATCTTCTTGAGAAAGTATTTATACGCCCAAGTGTGTCACCTTGGGAAGCACCAGTTCTCCTCGCCAAGAAGGCTGATGGTTCTCTTCGCTTATGTGATGATTATCGAAATCCCAATAGAGTTATGATAAAGAACAAATATCCATTACCCCGAATTGATGTTTTGATTGATCAATTGAAAGGGTCAAAGTGGTTTTCAAAAATTGATCTTCGATCTGGTTACCATCAGTTGAGGATAAAAGAATCTGACATTCATTAGACTACTTTTTGGAGTAGGAATGGCCATTATGAGTACCTTTTTATGACCATCGGCCTAACAAATGCTTATGCAGTTTTCATGGATTTGATGAACATGGTTTTTCATGAGTATCTAGATACATTTTTGGTAGTCTTTGTGGATGACATTCTTGTCTACTACAAGTCTGAGGAGGATCATGTGCATCATCTAAGAACAGTTCTGAGTCTTCTAAGGAATGACTGACTTTATGCCAAGCTTTCAAAGTGTGACTTTTGGATCTGGGAAGTAAATTTCTTGGGAAATTTTGTTTAAGAACAAGGAATATCAGTTGATCCTGGGAAGTTGAAGGCTGTTATGACTGGGGAACAACCACGAAATGTTTTCTAGATTCAGAGCTTCTTGGGGTTAGCAAGATATTATCGTCGATTTGTTAAAGACTTCTCAAAGTTAGCTTCTCTAATGAATGCTATGACTCAAAAGGGAGTAATGTTTTCTTGGAATGATAATTTTCAGAGTTCTTTTTTTGAGATAAAGTGTCTTTTTACTACTGCACATGAGGTTGGTATAGGTTACGTTGTCTTCTATTATGCATCGGGTTCTGGTTTGGGATGTGTCCTTATTCAAGATAATCATGTTGTTGCCTATGGATCTCATCATCATAAGCCTCATGAGAATAACTATCATACTCATGAACATGAACTTGAAACTATAATTCACACACTAATGTATTGGAGACATTACCTTTATAGAAAAAGGATTACTGTGTATTCAGACCCCAAGATCTTGAGATACATCTTCTCTAAAAAATATTTGAATCTCTGCCAAAGGTGTTAGGTGGAGTACCTGAAATCATTCTACATTGACATTTCCTATACCCTAGGGAAAGGGAATGTATTTGCAGATGTATTAAGTAAGAAACATCCATCACAGGCTGTGAAATAATCCTCAGAAGAGTGGAGTTTGATGGCTCTATTTGCTCAGTTGCATATTGGAGTTCATTGGAAGGGGAATGAAGATTCTTTAGCCAGTATCCAATTGAAATCTGCTCTTATCGAGTTATTTATTCAGTAACCACAACAGGATGATGAATTCCATAGCATTAGGGACTCTCTTTATGGGGGGGATACCGAAACCCAGTGGTCGTTCTCTAAAGAGAGTGTTATGTGTTATCGAAACCGTTACGTTGTCCCGCTATCGGCAATGAAGGATGTGATGGGGGATTTCCATAACTCTTAGAGGGCTATGCACCCAGGAACCACGAAGATGTTCTATGACATGCGATGAATGTTCTGGTGGCCAGGTATGAGACAAGACATTGGTGAGTTTGTATCTCGTTTCTATACATGCCAGCAGGTGAAATCTGAGCACCAAAAACCACCGGGTTTGCTTCAACCACTTACAGTACCTATATGTAAGTGGGATGAAATATCTATCAACTTTGTGGTTGGGTTACCTCAAAACCAATGGAAGAAGAACGTGATATGGGTTGTGATCGACAGGCTGACCAAGTCGGCTCACTTCATACCTATTCGAGATACAACCAAAGTTGAGGTGTTAGGAAATATCTATGTCAAATAAATTGTTCATTTGTACGGAGTTCCGTCTGCAATAGTCTATAATAGGGATCCTCGGTTTACTTCTCTCTATTGGAGAGGAATTCAGGAGGCATTGGTATCTCAGGTCCTTTTGAGCACGGCCTACCATCCACAGTCAGATGGCTAGACAGAGAGATCTATTCAGATCCTTGAGGATATGCTCCGTGCATGTGTTCTCGACTTTGGTGGGTTTTGGGATGATCATATGGGGATAGTTGATTTTTTTTATAAAAATAGTTATCAGTCTGCGATCAAAATGGATCCATTTGAGGCATTGTATGGCCGTAATTGTAAATCTCCTTTATGTTGGTAAGAGATTGGTGAAAGTTCCTTGGTAGGACCGAGTTTGGTCCAAGAGATGACAGCAAAGATCAAGTTGATTCATCAGAGAATGTTGACAACACAAAGTCGGTACATGTCTTATGATGATCAGCACTGTAAACCTTTATTTTTTCAGTTGGTGACCAGGTGTTATTGAATGTTTCACCCCGATTAGGTCATCAATGGCTTGGGAGGCAAGGGATGCGTGCTCCTCGTTTTGTGGGATCTTTCGAGGTTGTTGGTCATGTAGGGAAAGTTTCTTACCGTCTAGCTCTACCACCACAGCAGACATCGATACATAATTTGTTACATATATCATAGCTGCGAAAGTATCTCTCTGATCAATCCCATGTTTTGAGCTGGAGTGATCTCGAGATTGAACCAGATTTATTTGTGACTGAACAAACAGTCAGGGTTGTTGATTCTGAGACCAAGGTACTTCGTGGGAGAACGATACCTCTGGTTTTTGTACTATGTCAGCATGGTTCTGATTCACATGAGATGTGGGAAAGGGAGGCACTAATGAGAGAGCATTAGCCTCATCTTTTTGATGTGGAGGTTTCTTTCTTGGGTTTTGGGGACATAAAGATCTTATGGTGGGAAGGTTATAACATCACGTTATGTTTTCAGGTACTTTTGGTGTTTCTAAGTACCTATATTTTGGAGTAGTGACTTGGGGTGCGTTTGGGTGACATTTAAGGAAAACTTAGAGGACTACGAGTTGTGCATGGTTTGCACATGGTTTGACAAACCATACGAAAAAACTGTGCCAACCATGTAGAACATGATAGAGATGTCTGCATGGTTTTGCGCACATTTTGACAGACCGTGTGACCAAACTATGCCAACCTTGCAAACCTAGACAGTGGGTTTCACACGGTTAGTGCATGGTTTCCCTGACCATGCACCTCTTTCCAGGTAACCGTGCACGTAGTTTTTTAATTCTGAAAATCCTTCTTAAAACCACCTAAACCCCCCGGACATCTATATTTCTAACCATGTATTGGGCATCAAACATTTTATGTGTTTCCAAATCCTACTGGAGAGATTATAAGGTGATACTAACTTCTTCCTTCGATATAGAAGTCTCGGATTGAGGATCCACTCTCCTCTTAGTAAGTGGATTTCAACCTGTTACTTCTCCGGTTCTATCCACTATCCTTCCTTGATCTTTTAATGGGATATTTCTACCATTTTCGATGGATTTAAACCTTTGATATGAGATCTAGATCTAGGATTGTGGATCTAGATCTAGTTTTACAAGATCTTGATGCTGTTGATCTTATTTTTTTTTTTGTTTTAAGGATTTAGATCTAGAACATGATCGACAACATTATGTCACTTTGTTTTTGGGGTTTCTCATTGGGCTAAATCCCATTAATAAATCAAGTTAAGTGGTTCCATCCTGATATTCCAAATTTATTATCCTTATATTGCTTGATTTATTTCAACTATTTATTTATATTCAATTGCTCAAACTTTCTATCAATTAAATTGATAAAACCTCGATTCCATTTAATCGAGATATTTTAAATGGTTTTGGCATTAAATTTGGAAAACCCAAATTCCATTTAAATGGGTGTGTTTATGGAAATTTTCTGATTTAAATTGTTTAAATTAAATTGGGGATTTGATGGAAATGATTTCTATTAAATTGTTTACTTTAATTGTGGAAATAAATTGTGTGAATATAGAATTAGTTTTGATTGGATTTCAAACTAGTGAAAATGGATTAAAATGATTTGATAGAAACCCATTGGTTTTATCTTGTGAAAAAGGCATGTTTTTTAATAATACATGTTTTGGTTTCAAATGGAAAGAAATTGGAACATTTGAAATGGAATAAAGGGAATGATGGTATTTTAAGCATTCTTAAAATAGTTTGCCCATCATGTTAGATCACATGCAAGCCTCAGGTTGTTAGTGAGTTATTTGGATACACTCTACACTACCAAAATGTTCTAAAACATACTTGCGGTGGGTCACATCCACGACAGGTTGGTGATGAGTCTCCTTTGGCCAGTGTCATAGGGACGTGTGTATACACATTTTGACGAGTTCATATAGAGAGTGAGGAATCCTATAACTAGGTAATACTATTGTAACTTTTGGCAGATGACCATGTATCTCACTTGTTTATTAATATTTGAGATATAAATCTATACCAATACTTTTGAACTACTTCACATTCCTGCTGAATTTATATAAACTATTTTATACAAATTTTTTACTCGAGCCATTGTTTTAGTAATATTCCATCATTTGTAAAATCATTTCTTAAAAATATTTATTTCCATCATTTGAAAATGAATAGCATATTTTGTTAAATTATGCTTCTGAATTTCCAAACTGTTTTATTTGAAAATTGAAAGGTTTTCTTTGGATAATCTATATTTTCCATCTGTTACAAAATCATTGGTGGTATCCTACTAGGCTTAGGCTCACACCATGCTTTTTTCCTTCAGGTGTTTGAACACTTTGTTCTTCTAGGATCGAGAAAAGGGAAGGGATCTCTTGGGCGTTGATCCAGCTGTTGATCTTTGGTCTTGTTGAGTTGTGTTCTTTAATACCTTGGGGCTATTTTCCTATTTTTAGTACTTGGTTTGTATTACTTTGGGCTTTTTAGGCCTCTTTGTATTCTAGTACATTACCCTCTGTGGAGTTTATTTTGTTATTCATACTCTCTTATTTCCTTCCATCCACATTGTTGGTGGAAAAATCCTTCCCACATTCATGTTATGTGAAAACAGGTGCTAGTCAACGACTTGTAGGGATCGGGAATGCCCTTCGGGCTATGTCAGGGATGACTCAGTTATCGGGTTACTGGGGTTCCCGGGTTGGTTTATGACAAAGACCATGTTGGTAAGGAAGTTACACAGTGGGACTAATTAAAATATCCTCCATACTTATTTATAGGTTTATGGTTGGAAGTTCACTTAGAAAACATTACATCAACCCCCATTATCATTAAATAATAAGATTGACAAACATGCAATTTCATTTAATAATATGTTGGATGAGAATATTTCCTGTAAATACCACAAGATATGACTTTTCTAGTGAATTTATATTGAGAAGATGAAGAGTTTTTAGATTCCGTATCTACTTGTGATGTCATGAGCTTAGTGGAATAAATTATTCACTCAACCATCTTATTTTATTCGATTGTTTAACTATCATGGGAATTTTTTACATGTTAATTTCATTGAGTGTGGAGTTTATACATATTTTTATACATTTAAATTATGAGATATCATAAAACATATCGAATTTTATATACAAGTGTAAAAAATATATTTATAAAAATTATAGTTCAGTCCATCATCCATAACCGTCATTAAATTATTAAATTACAAGTTGTTTATAGATTTCTTATTGTGGAAATGAAGTACTATGTGTCTTGAACACTTTGTTTCATTAATGGGGTGATTTATTTGGGAATTTTAGAATTTTACTAATTTAATTTTGGATTGGGGAAGCTCAAGAAGTAGGGTAGAATGTCTCTAAGAAGAGTTGCATTAATCCATCCCATGGATTTTGAGAAATCAGAGGGCATTATTAGATCCATTATTTGGAATAATCCGAAATTAAGAAATTCTATTTTCCATGATTTATTTATTCACTATGAAAATCATAATACATTATAATAGTTAATATTTTTTAGAACTTGTGGATGTAAATAGAAGGTCTCTCTCCATCTATCCCATTAAAATGAGGCATAAAATGAATTGAAACTAGTTTTCATGTGAAATATAATTCTATTTTGGTATATTGGAAACCAATGGGTATGTGATTCATATTTATCATAAAAGTTTGTTCTTTAATATGTTTTATAGTATTGGATATTTTAAGATTTGGATGAG
This sequence comes from Viscum album, assembly GCA_963277665.1. NCBI lineage: Eukaryota > Viridiplantae > Streptophyta > Magnoliopsida > Santalales > Viscaceae > Viscum > Viscum album. Next base: position 2,052,190,837 of record OY728153.1, on the reverse strand, counting down.
AAATCTTTAAAGTCTTGGGCTTTATTTGATTACGCCATGTGTTCCTCATAATCAGACATGTGATAGTTTCTATTTATGGCTCAAAAGATCAACAATATTATTGGATTTCTACTAGTGTAACACCCATCAAAAATCTTACTTGTGTCATGTTTTAATTTAATTGTTTTTGGTTTTTAGTAGTTTTTACCCTATTGAGGGGTTGGTAGGTTATCCAATAAGTTGTTGAGAGATTGATGAGACAACATCAGGTTATTTTACATCCACCCGCTAGCTGATGGTCTCTCTTAGGGCTTGTGAATTCATCCAAGAACCACTATATTATTTGTAGTGTCTAACGACATGCTGATGGATCCTTTGGCTGATTTTTTTATAAAGGTTCATTTTCTAATTTCACTAAAAAATACTATTACACCACTACCTCCTATTCTTATATATTTAAATATATGATACCTTGGTCAAAGACCAAGACACAAAATATAATAATAAAAAAGGTAAGGATTACTAATGTCTAAACAATATAATCTTTTTACAATCATTATCATGAAAAGGAAGAATATCATCTAGAAGGTCAACTGACCAGGTAATGTCATGGTTTACACCCCTATTAGAAAGGACATTTGCCACCCCGTTGGCTTCGCGGAAGGCATGAGTGAATATATAACTGATCTCCATGAGTGATTGAATAAAATTCATCAAACGAGCTGTGAGTGGCCAAACATGATGCACCACTCCATTCCAAATGGGATAGACAATCATGGTTGAATCATTTTCTATCCAAATAGTATTTCAACCCTGTTTCATAGAAAAGGAAACAAAATGTATCACAATCATAATTTCGGGTTCCAGCGATGATACGATACAACAACTTCCATGGAAACAACTAAGGCATTTTCCAAGGTGCTCTCTAAAGATTGCACCACAAACTGAGGGACCTAGATTTACCTTAGAGTCACCATCCATATTCACCTTAATCCATACTGGGAGTGAGGATTGAAAAAACACATCAAAAGTATACTAAGGTTGATGATAGATACCGTCAACCCTAAGACGATGAAGAATCTCAAAGTCTTTGATAGAGTTGTCACAACAAGCCTTATGAATCGAGGCAGCTTCAAGAATAGCAATGGGGATCTGCATCTGATCTTCATTTAAACTAAATGTGGAATTACAATTAATGAGATCATTTCTACCATACCAAATCACATGGAGGATATACACAACATCAACTAGGAAATATTTAGTGATTTCATGGATGATTCAATATCCACAAAATGATTTAGATGTAAGGTGAGAGAGTCAATGAAAATCAATATGTAATAAAACATGTCAAAGATGTATTTCCAATGTGTAGAATCTATAGAATAGTATATAAAAAGATTGTTAGTATCATACCTATGATGGATACATAGATTACAATTATAGAAAAGATGAATCCCAAAATCTTGGAGGCAAACATCAGTGGGGACTCTATTGTGATAATTACGCCAAACAAGAGTGAACCAAGAGGGCATAATCCAAGGCTTATCAAAATATTTTAACCAGATGAAATTGAAATCAAAATTTTGAAAGTCATGATGGTAAACAATTTGGGAGTTAAGAACACCATTATGATCAGGTTCCCAAAGAAGGAAATGATCATAGTTGGAATGGGGATAATTATCAATGATATCCATAATGTTATCAGTAAGGTTAGAGATCTAATAATTTAACACCGCTCTGATAATACAATTAGTGTTCTCTAGAAAATTATTATGAGGAATCATGGATATTAAAGGGGTAATAGACTAGATGTCTAACCAAAAATTCAAGGGAGATTTGTTACTAAACATAGGTCTCAAATTAATCATTATGTTAGAAAAGTTCTGTCTAATAGAAGACCATATAGAAGAGCTAATATAGCTCGAATTTACCATATTTAGCATATCCAGGAATCAATTTTTGAGAAAAACAATTGACGATGAATTGTTATGAAGAATAATTCAGGTTAATCTATCTTGAAATCCTTCATTAAAAACATTATGGTTCTTAATTCCAAGGATTCCTTTTTTCCAGAGGCTTATAACAAGTTTTCCCAGGGATGGTCACAAGTTTCATAAACAACATTCTTATGAACCAAATAAAATTTTTAATATATAAATTTATATTTTTGAGGAGACCATCATGCCATTTTTATACCATCAAAGAGTATAATATTTTAGAGAAAATAGTGGACTTCACCAGACAGGTTTTTCCAGCCACGTGGAGGGATTTACCCATCTAAGAGGCATGATGACTGCAGATTTGATCCATAGTGTTGAAAAAATAACTAGATTTAGGTAGACCCCAAAAAATGGGTACTCCATAGTAATTTAAGGGAAAAATACTTATTTGATAAATAAGAGATTGATAATGGAACTCATTCTCATAGAGGGAAATTTTTTTCCAAAGAAAACAATGAATTTTTCCAGCTAGTGTTTTTCCTAGAGATATATTCATAATGGGAAAATACCTTTTAATGATTTTTAATGTTCCATTAATCTCATTTTAGGAATAGGATAATATCATCAGCATAGAGGATATGTGTGGGAACATTTTTGTTTATGGAAACATTAATAGTTTTTAGTTTACTTTGATAAACATGGAGGGTAAGTAATCTACTAAGGTAATCTTCCATGATAGTGAAAATATTTTCTGAAAGGGGTCACCTTGCCTAAATTAATCGGTGCATTTAAGGTCACCTATGGGGGAGCCATTGATGAGGATGGAAATAGTATCTAAATTGAAGAGAGTCTTAATCTTACCAACGAAGGAGTCATTGAATCCAAGTCCATGAATCACTTTGAAAATAAAACTCCAGTCAATGGTATCAAAAGCCTTCTTAATATCAAGTTTAATAGAAATATTGCCTCCTCTGGTAGACCTATTTATGTCTCTTGTATATTCAGAGGCAAGAAAAATATAGTCTTGAATATACCTGAACTTTATGAATCCAAATTGATTCCTGGAGACAATTCTACTTCTTATCTTAGTGAGCCTAGTGGCATAGAGTTTGGTGATGATTTTTTTAAGGTAATTAATGAGGGAAATATGTCAGAAAAGATGAATCTTAGAGGCATTTCTCTATTTGGGAATTAAAGACAGAAATTGTGAATTCAATCCATGGGTAATCCAACCATTGAAAAAAAAGGTTTTAATAATTTTTCAAACATCATAATATATTACTTACCTAAATTTCTAATATAACCCATTGTTAAAACCATCAGGGCCTGGGGCGCTATTCGGATTGAGAAAAATGACAGTGCCTTTGAATTATTGGTCAATAGGAATGTCTAAGATGGTAGCATTATCTTCCCCATTAACCAAAATAAGAATGAAATAAGTTAATCTATCTTTGGTGATATTAGGAAAATTGAAAATATTTTCAAAATAAGTGACAATATGATTAGGAATACCTTTCTCAGTGTTAATGAGGTTGTCCCTATCTCTGAGAAAAGTAAGAGGCCTACTAAATTTTATGATTCTTGGAAGAGAATTGTAAAATTTAGTGTTACTATCACTATAAAAACCCACTTTTAGTTTTGAAAACATGCTTACATATGTTATCCTTAAGGGAATGCAAATAATTAAGTTTCATAGAAGTATTTTTTTCATGTTGTGGATCCATAGTGAAGTTAGAGATAGTGCTAGTGTTTTGAAGTCGGATAAGTTCATTATTAAGAGAGTAAATGTTATTGTCATTATGGTTGGATTTATTAATGCACAAACCTTTATGGTACTATTTAAGATGTTTGAGTTTTGTAATACAAGCAAAATAGTAATTGTGATGTTTCATAGACATGCAAAAAAATTATAATTCTAAATCACTAAGGATCAATGGAAAAAGAATTAATACCTATAAAAGGTTGAGAGTGATTCTCGATTTTAGTATGATGAATAAAAAGTATGGGATGGTGATTAGAGTTCATCCTAGGGAGGGTTATTCTAGATATAGTGTTCCAATTATTCAAAGAAGATTCATTCGTGAGAACTCTATCTAATTTACTGGTGACCACCCTATTGTAATGTATTATATACCATGTGAACATGGAACCCATAAGGTTAATTTCCACAAGGTTACTATCCATGATCAATGCATTGAACTATCGTGAAGAGATAGAAGAGTGAGTTGGGCCCATTTTCTCACAGGAGTTGATGATAGCATTAAAGTCACCAATTACAATCCAAGGATCCGGAATATTGCTAGACCGGGAAAAAGGTCATTCTAAAGTATCCTTCTATCTTAGTATTTATTCTTAGCATAGACCATAGATCAAAAGATGCGCGAACAATCAAACAAGAAATCACAGGTGAACATTTTCTCTAAAACATGGAAAATATTCACATTTTTAAGTGACGAGTGATAAAAAACCAATGTGTTTCAATCATAGTACCCTTTATGCAAGAACCTAATAAATTATCACCATCGGAGCAAAGATGCATTATTTTTGAAGAACATTTATCATTAGGTTCAGCAATAGATAAATATTAGGTTTATGAGTCATAATAAATATTTTTAAAATAATAAGAGTGTCTGGGTTGGTGATACACTAGGAGTTCAAAAAAAGAAGATTCATTGGAACATGGATTTGGAGGAACCCATATTTTTTTACTTCCAAATCCCTTTCACCTAGTAGATATTCTAAAATGGTGGGTGAAGGCCGAGCTAGGTTTTTACCCTATTTACCATTAGAAGAATTAGGTAAAACATTAGCAGCATCATCAATCTCATCCTTATCAGTTTCATTAGGTTGAAAACCCTTCAATAGAGAAACCATTACACTGCCACTAAATACAGTAGACTGGATTTCATTAATGTTCATGGTGTAATTTATTTGGTGTATGCCAACTATCTTAGGGATTCATTCAAGAAGAACATTCAAAGGATTTGGAACCCAAATAGAATCCGGATTTAGAATAAATGAATCTTTTTCATCAGCTGAAAGAGCTGATTTATCAGCACTATTTTTTGGAATTTAGATCTGAAGGGGGAAAAGGAATTTCTATAACTATAGAGGACTCCTTCACCCTGGGTCTATATGGGCCAGGAAAAATCAATAGTAAGATTTGGGACCCTCAACCTGCTATAGAGTGGGACTAAGCAGTTAGGGAAGAGGATTCCCTGTATATTTCATTTATCAATGTGGCCATATCACATTTATCTTGATTAACCATATCAAATCTAGTGTAATTAATGACCCCAAAAAATTGGTTCCCAGTATCACTAGGGGAGATCTTATGGGACTCCTCCAAAAACAGCTCATATTGGGACTGTTCGATGGTCAAAAAGATAATGTTTTCAATGAATTCTAATATAACCTACTCATCATTACCGTACTCCTCTTCTTCCACATGGTCAGCCTAAGATTTACTACAGTTTTCTCTAACCTGGTTTGGGTAAACTAGTTTCTTTAACTAAACATCATTTTATTCTTGGGGGGGGGGGGGGTCAAGTTTAACAATGACAATACCCTTGTCCTTATATTTCCTAACATTTTTCTATTTATTATCCTCAGGAGGGAAAAATTTACTTTTCACTACCCTACAGTTTAGGATGGAATGCCCCACAATCTTACATAGCTCACAAAATGAGGGAATTCTCTCATATTTAACTCTAACTTCTATATTATAAACATTTTCATTAAATATAATAACATTTGGGAGTTTAGAATCCATGTTGAATTCCACCATGACCCTAGAAAACATGACTAATTCATCATTCATGGTACACTGATCAATTTTAAGGGGTGTACCTATATAAGAAGCTATATCATTTAAGATCCAAGGATGCCAGAAAAACCTATTAACACCATGCAGATGAATCCAAACCTATTCCAATGTATTCTTATGTGTGTGAGGATTAAAATCACAGTCCCATTCTGACAGTTAGTGGTGACCAAGTTTAATATGAATATTCCCAAACTTCCAAAGTCAATCAAAACACTACTGAGATTTTAATAGGATATGAAAATACCCATGACCAATTGGAACCAACTTCCAATCCGAGAAACCCCAACAGTGAGTGATTATCATTTTATGTTCAGTATACTTCCATTCGTAATCCCCCTTAAAATATGAAGTACAACCCAAAAGAGAGAATTTACATAACTGCGCACGTTGTTGAAGGGTGTGAGGATCTTCCTCAACAGAGAAACAACAATTATCCAATTTCTTGTATAATGGTGGTTTCATAAGAGATGTTTTGGAAATGTTCATGCCTTTAAGATCTTCATAGAAATAAATATGTCTTTCCGATCTATATCTCTGAGGTATGCACAACACGAAGGTTATATAGATTTGGGTTTATTGGTGAGAAGATGTTTCTATGCTCAATAGTTGGCCTGAGGAGACTCTCCAACATATATATTTTCCTCTGCCTATATTTATTATATGGTTTTATATTTGTGTTTGCATCCCTGTGAAGTATTTATCTCCCAATAAATCATCTCTTTACTAATTTGAACATCGTACATTATGGTGGGTTCCTCAAGATAATTATAATTCTGTTGTAGCTTTGAATAATTGATTCTCCATTTTTTCATTTTAAATAACCATAATTCATTGAATTAGGGGATGAATTCAGTGTTTTAGTGTTTTAGGATTGTTATAGATGATGTTTTTTTGTGGTTTTGTCTCTCCACACCTAATGTGGAAAATCCCATAGAACTTTTTTGGGTTTTCATAACATTTCATTTACTATTTTGAATGTGGGTGTGTATTTAGGCCATGATACCTATGCCTAAGGTAATAATTTATCTGGTTAGGTCTTTTCGGGTCTTGTAGACCCTTTAAATGGGAAGCATCATGTTAATACATGGTTATATTTGGAATTACACCTAGAATTGTGGATGGTGTAGAATTTTTCCACATGGGAACCTTGACCTCAGGGACACATTTGGGGCTCAGTTTTGGTGGGTTGGGATCATATAGTTGATAAATGGGATGGGGTGGTGTTTCCCAGTGCTTATGATATTTTTATTGATGCACATTGATGTAGTTATACCTATTTATTATGTTTATCTCCAAAAATTCATTAATATGAATCATGTGATATGATGAACTCCCAAAAAACATTGTTAAGGGTTGGAGGGAAATGGTAGACCTATTGAGAACCTTCAATTTGGGTCGGTGTGATGTGATGACCTATTAAGAACCCTCGGGATGGGATAGTGTGTGCAAGATTGACCACCAAATTTTCCACAATATGGTTGATGGTGATATTGAAGCCATGGTCTCCAGGACTGACACATGTCATGGGTTATTCCTAGAAATTGTTGTTCTGACAGGCCTTCCTTTAGGAATAGAGACAAAGCATCAATTTCTGGGATTATGGTGGTGTAATCAGTTCCTAATGGCCAAAATGATTTTTGAGTCAGTAATTTTTCTTATTTTCTATCAATTCATCCACATTTATAAATTTACTACATTTTAATGGTTATTCATTGTATTCAATTGATATTATTCTGACACACTGAATGATAGTATTTATTTACTAGAGGACATAATCATTAAAGAACCAACCAAGGACAAGGACCCTATGATAGTTTGTTGATTTGGAGTTGGTGGCTGTAGAAGTAGGTGATTATAAGACATACTTTGGCACTTATGTAGTGGAAAACCTTTTATATTTTTTCTCTTTCATTTATTTTATATGTTTATCCACCACTTTTGGGGTTCCTTGTTTACTTAATTTATGATTTGAATGTTGTGTTGATCTAATTATGACATTATATGTTCATTTTTTCTTTTGTTTACTTGATTCTTTCTGAAAGTTCATTGATTATTCATTTGTACAATTATTTTAATGTTTACAACACTATGTTAGTCAACAATTCTAAGGGAATAGTCTCCTTAGGTTTTTATTATGCTCTCTATGCTAGATGGGGACATCTTTCACACAAGGAGGTTCAAATGAGGTTATTTACCACCTCATCCAAGACTGGGTGACAAGGTTGGGGTGTTGCAAAATTATATCAAAGACCATTATTCTTGACTTATTGTTTGGGGATTTGTATAATGGAGATAGGTTGGATGGGGATCAGGTAGGGGAGTTAATATTTTTCCTGGAAAGATATTGATTAGTGGACCTCCAAATTATTAGGGGAAAATGATATCGATTATATTTGATGTGGTGTTATAGTTTCACATTCTTCATGGACAATGTTTTTATGGGGGTTAATGTGATTTTCTCTTAAATTTGTGAAAAAATAGAGAAAGTTCACACATCATGAGTATTTGTGTGGTTTCACATGTAATATTTCTAATTTCATGTAAATTATATTGGGCTAAATTAATCAAACACCTGTAAAAAACATATTCAATATTTTTAAAAATATATTTTTCATGACATATAATTAATTTAAAATAATCATTGATATAATTTTCTTATTATATGACTGAGTCTAATGTGTGGATACTATAATTGTGGATTAATAATATTTCAATTCATAAGTGGGATAGTCTTAGTTGTTGAATATAGCTCTAGTTTGTGTTCCCTTGGACTATTTTTTTGTGTTCACCTTATAACTTTTTTATATGTTAAAATATTTGTTCAGGTGAAGGTTTTATGAGATATTTTCTAGTATTTTAGATAAAACCACCCCATTAACACCTTATAGTTCCACCTTGGAATATGGGTGTGGATGGTTGACCGTGGTGTATTTTTACAGGGACATCGCACTAAAAAAAACTCCAGTATTTCCGTGCATGTATATTTTACAAGATTTATAAGATTATGTTGGTATCATTGAGAGGTTATCATGGATTCTAGAGACTATATCAGATCAACCATTGATGTTTTAATATTTTATGTTGTGAGAAACTTCTGGGAGGTGGTGGGGTATGATGATCTAAGCTCGTAAATTTGAGGATTTGAAAAAAAGGATTTTATCAAGGAAATATTTTTAAGGAATCATTTGCTAATGATTTGAGGCTATATAGTCCTTATCAGTTTATGGTACTTCAATATGGGATCACATGTGTGGCTAATTATGTGAGCCATTTTGGGAATTTGATTCATTTCTATCCACAATTTCTATCTGATGAGGCCCGTAAGGTCAGAAGGTGGTATTTTGGTCTTCATCTAGATATGTGGTGTGAGAATAAAATATTTTACTCAACCTATTATTTTTATTTGGATTTAATGTCTCTTACCATATAAAATTACTTGGCTAAAAAGAGTCCAATGGGTTTTCCTCCCCCTTTTAGTAGAAATTTCCCAATGGTTTGTGTTATCCTTCCAATGGTAGGAAGCGGAGATCTGTTGAGATTCACTAAGGTGACAAGAGATGTCATTGTATGTGAGGGGTTATCCTCTCCCATATCACGGGGGAATTATATTTTCTACTCCCACAATAGAAAAATAGAGAATTATTATAGTTTAAGTGTCATTCAGATAAATAAGTGAAATTACTATGGAATGATGGGGATCCTATAGTGTTTTTGTATTAATTTTCCATAGTATAGTGGGGATAGAGATTCATTGGAGACTCATACCTCATGGTATTCAATAATAGGACCTTTAGAGGACATTCATGCTTCTATGAGGATATTGGATTGGGGACATGGATGAGGATCTCTGCTACAGTGGTTACAAATTCCACCTGATTCAATTTCTCTCATGATATATAGATCATGGGAATGGAAACATGGACAGGAGGATAACATGGTGTATGTGATGGATAATTTTCCAATATATAGTGGGGAGTGACCATCAATATTGATAGGTATGGTTTTGTTCACCTTGGAACATTCCATTTCTTTATTTTTATACTAGAGATTTCTATTCTTTATTTCTTAACAAGTAGTCTCTAGTTTGAAATTTAATGTTGCAATTTCCCCCATTTGTTTTTCTCCTGATACCCATGTTTGGAAATGGATAAATCATGTGTGGTGGTTACTCACGTTTGACTTATTGATTGAATACTATGTGAGCATTTTTTATTTCATAGTCCTTTATATGGTGAGTTTTGATGTTATATTTGGGATGGAATAGTTGGACCATTTTTTGAGCTCACATTAATTTTTATATGAGGGGATTGGTTTTTACCAATATTAAGGGAAGAATAATTTTATCACTAGGGACGATAATTTTGAGGCAGTAATAACAGTGTTAGACCATGGCTAGATATGGGCTATCCTAGTGCAGGTGTTGTGTTTGGTATTCACCGTAGACCATGTGATGGATCGGACTATTTATCATCTCATGGTGGATCATTAACTAGATTTTTTATCTATAGGATCTTTAGGCCATCCAATTTAGAGAGATATTGAGTTTTATATCGAGCATATTCTGGTTGCACAACCTATATTTATTTCCCAATATCATATGACACTGATCGTGCTGAGAGAACATAATGTTGATATAAGGGATTTAGGGGTGAGAGAATTCATTCACTTGAGAATTTATCATTGGGTTACACAGGTTTTATTCATTAAGAAATAAGACGGAGGCCTTATATTGTGCATGTATTTCAGAAACTTCTAATAGGTTATGGTGATAATTTGATACCCGCTACATAATATTAATGATTATTTTGATTATTTGAGGGTACGTTAGTGTTTATCCAAGAATAACATATGATTTGGGTATCATCAGTAATATATTAGGGATGAGGATGTTCTAAATATGGTATTTATGTGTATATATTATTTACATGAGTATCTCATGATGTCATTCAGTTTAATGAATGGTATGATAGTGTCTGTGGATATCGTTGGCCGAATTTTTCACCTCTATCTAGAATCTCTAATCAACATCTTTATTAATTATATATTGTCTAATCATGTTCCTTTAAGATTTATATCAAGAATATTGAGATCAATTTGATCAAAATCTATTCATATCATCTTATTCCATGTTCTCGATGATTAATTTCTTGATCAAAGTGGTATGTTTCCATAATTATATGATTTTAAAAACAATGATTTATAATGTTCCATTAAAAGTGTGGGTTGATATGTATAGGGATTAGCATTGCAATGTGTTCATGATCACGAGATACCTCAAATTATCTCGGTATTATAGGTAATTCAACCAAGACACTTCCTATTTGGTAGTGGCAATGATATAGATGACAATGAAAGGGGTCACTTTTGAGTAGTTTAGAAGGTGTGAGAAGGCCTTCAAAGAGTTAAGTGGGATTTTCCTCCACTCTGATTCTAATTAAGAAAAACATACTGATTTGGGTATATTTTTTATTATGATTATTATATTGTTATTCTTGACACTTTCATGATATTGGGTGATCAGATAGTAGTGTATGAGTCACATCTATTTTGGAGACATGAGTGGAACTACCCTACTCATGACCTGGAGTTAGCTTTCATGGTTCATACCATAACATTTCCATCCATAATCTTATAAATAAGAACATTTAAATCTACAATGGCCAGAAAATAATATGATACATCTTTTTCCTAGAGATTCATAAAATAGGGATAGATATGATGGGTCATGGTCTCAATGAATTTCTATTTCTAAATATCATATTCCATGAGAAATGGGAACACAATTGAGGATAACCAATATGAGAATTCATATGAAATGGGGATGCATAAATCATAAGAAGAGTGGATGATCATCCATCTACATTACAATCGTAAGATGGATATTCTATAGGATTTGAAAATATTTTATTTTTCTCTATTAGTTAATGAATTATATTTCATAGACTGGGATAAGGTTTGAATTGAATCTAAACTATATTTTCAGATGATTTGGTAGAAATTTATGGATATTGAGCCTATTCCCATGTACTCCATGGGAGGTAATGACATACATCATGGGTAAGGGTGGTTTTTTTAACATCCATGAGAGAGGAAATTTTTATACACTCTAATGTTCTATAGTGGTTGGTGAATATGAGATTGACAAAGATTTTCTAGGATAGGAAACATTATATTTGGTGGACAGTCATGAAGAAGGATGTAGCAGGGTTTGGCCCTCACTACTGTACTAATTACATGGAGAAGGTGGAGCGCTAGTGACCAGGTGGATGGAATCAATATCTTCTAGTGCTAGTTCGGAAATAGGATAAGGTGGTGTTTGGAAAATTTATCATGTTACCTACAAATTCGAGGACTGTAGAATGGATGTGGGTATTTGTAGACCATCTATTAAGGTTACACAACTTTTTCATATTCAAGACATTTATCAGTGGACGAGCTTGGAAGGATTTGTGTTACATTGATAGAGAGGCTTCACATAGTGCCTATGACTATAATTTTGTATCAAGATTATCATTTTAAATTTCATTTTATGCAATCCATTTAAAAATAAAATGGGAAAACAAACAAAGATGACAATTTCATAGCACCCAAATATTGGTGAACAATATAAAAAGATTATATGGAATATATATGATATACTCATAGAATGTGTGAATGGATTTGGAGGGGCATGGGATGAAAACATTTACTTGGTAAAGTTAACATAAAATAATATATTTTATATTTGATTAATATGGAACCATTTTAAGATCATTATGGTGAACTATATCGATCATTTTTGTGTTGTTTTGAGATATGTGAGTTGACAGTGATCACACCAAGTATGGTGCATGAGAATTCTATGTAGATGTAGCTAATTCATAATTAGTTTGTTACTTCATGGTGTAGGAAACATGTATATGTATATTAGAGGTGATGAACCTTATAGTTTATCATGGGTTACCAAGTATTTTTTTAGATGACACCCGGGTTAGGGAATGGAAGTTTATGAAAATGAGGGAAGGTATCACTATGATTCTGTTGGTCCATTTGGGGTTGTAGAATGATTTGGCAGGGTGCCTAATAGAATGATTCTCCCACCATGACATTGAGGTATGAATAAAATGTTTCATGTGTGACAGCTTAAAAAGTATAGGATGGGAAAATACACACATGATTGATTGTGAATATGTAAAGATAAAGGTGGATGGTTCATATGAGGAATGTATGTTGTATAATGTGTACGAAAGAGATACGTTTCTATATGATTAGACTATTCCTCTTGTTATATTATTACGGTATCATGTCTGGATCTATGTGGATATGTGGGAGAGGCGATACAATGTCCTAGTGTAGTGTCCAAGTCTATTTTTCCATGACTCTAAGGGGGAATTCATGATGAATCGAGGACCTTAACTAAGATTTTTAAAAATACCTCAATAATTCTAGGTGCATTATATTTGAATTTAATTTAACTTTGTGTGTTTTAGTGGTTTCCCTCCAATTAATGGACCAAGATGTGGTTCAAGAGCTCATTGAGAAGGGGATAAAACTGTAGAATTCTTCTAAAATTCATTATGCACATTGATATAGGACCACTGACAAGATGATCAACTATTTAGAGGCATGATCATTTTTCCTAGATCCACTGGTGAGATAGTGTCACCTAAAATCTAGCTAATGGAGACTTATGTATGATCTTTATAAAGGTGTTTTTTCAATTTAATAAAATATTCATATTACACCTCATCCTCATCTTCCCCAATTCAATATGTGATTTTCTAGTAAAAGATACTTAATAGGGAAGTATTTGTATCTCTTCAACTCATTTATTCACCAATTTAAATGTTGTTCATTTTAGTGGGTTTTCCAAGGTAAATATAACACTTTTAAATCTTTGAACCATTGATTCTACTTAATTCAATTTTTAATAACCCAAATTATTATAATTTGGGGCCAAATTTAGAGTTTTTTGTGTTTTGATTATTGAGGAAGATGATTATTCATAGTTTAGTCTGTCCAAAACTATGGTAGGAAATCCCTTAACACTTTATAGAGATTTAATAATGTTTCATGAATCATTTTTTATGTGAGTGTTTGTTTAAAACATCGGACCTCTACCTAAGGTATTAAAGAATCTGGTTCGATCAGTATGGGAATAGTTGATCCTTTATAATGGGATTGTTTGGTCAAACCATTTTTATGGTGGGAATTCCACTTGGGATTATAGAAGACGTAGTGGCTGTCAAATTGGGAATAATGACCTTAAGAAAACTATTTTTGCTCAGTCTGGACTGGTTTGGAATAGATAGATGATAAATAGAATGGTGCGCTGTCTTAGAATTCTGTTGAGACTATTATTGATGAATATAAATGTTGTTATACCAATTTATTGTAACAAACAATAAATAACCCTCGAGTTGGTATGTTTGATATGATGAAGTCCCAAAAAACTTTATAATGGGTTGGTGTGACATGGTGGACCACCCAAGAATCTTTATAATGGGTCAGTGTGATTGAATGGCCTCACAAAAACCATTGGGATGCGTTGGTGTGTTCAAGGATTGACCTACCTAATTTCTTTTGGATGGTTCATGGTGTAGTTGTTTTAACCCATGGGACATGATAAGGTCATTTTTTATTCATTATTATGGTTGTTTTAATTTAACTTCCTACTATCATGGAGTTTAAATAGGTAGGTCCATGTTTCATGGCGACTTTTCTAGTTCTTTATGACTTGATAAATTTGTAATTCAATTATGTTTTTATAATATTTACATATATCCACCATTAAAAACATTATATATTAATGTCAAGGGATCATTGTTGGGGTCATACTAAGTGTATTATCTTATCCTAAAAGAGAATATTTTAGTTCAAGTAGAAATGATTATCAAAGGACCTAATGAATGGAAAGGTGCCAATAATAGATTTATGGGTAGGTATTGTTGTATATGGATAATTAAAACAATGATAAATGATTCAATACCATATATAGTGATGTTGTTTATAAAAATATTTCTATTTTCAACTTTTTTTACATTTATTGACCACTTGTGGGGATCTATGTTTACTACCTATATAAAATTGACACTATAATTAATATCATTAAATAATTACATGTTTAAATTATTTCATCATTTAATTTTAGTCCTTGTACATATTCATTGAGGCTTCCTTTGGTTGTGGATTCTAATTTTTTATTCCACAATGATATTCACAAATATAGGGGGAATAATATCCCCATGGGTTTTCGATGCACAAGAATCTTGGAGATCTTTGGGAAAACAATTGATCCCTAGGTAAAATTAATGGGGGAATCGAGTTATCTCTTGGAGTGGATAGTGTTAATCTCCTCAACTCATCCTATAATGGATTTCTGTTCCATCGTAGGAGTTATTACATCAAAACAAAATAAAACAATTTGGGAAATTAAGATGTAAAAACTCTGGTTTTTTTATCATAGAATTCCCAAATTCTCTAAGGAACCCTTAATTTTTTATAGAGAAATATTCAGATCTCTTCAATATTCTTTTTTTAGTCATATGATCTGAATGATCTTCCATTTCAACAAAACCAAAATTTATGAATTATTTATCAATTTCTCATCCCACTAAAATTTCTTCATATTGAATCCATGCACATATCTCATTGGTTATGATTTCCCCAATTCAATATAATTGGATATTTTCTTTTTAAATATTCTTATTCCTAAATTGAACTCTATACCCATTCATAAAGGGGAAATGATAAATTATTTTCAACACCATGACATTCCTGGATGTCGCATTTTAGTTTGATGAATGAGAAGTGGTATATGTTGGATTGCGATTTTTAGTGTAATTGGATTTTTAATTTATATTATTCATATATAAGTCCACGATTTTGGCTTTAAATATGAATTGGTGATAAAATGGGTTTGGATATTCTTTATAATCAATGAATTCTTCGATTTAATTAGGATTTGTTATTTTGATTTTTCCTTCTACATAAAAACTCTTGTGGTACCCAATTCTAATAAATTATTCAACTTGGGAGTGTTTTTTCTCATTCCATTTGGAGGTGGATTAGAGGAAAATGTGGTCTCATCCATCTTTAATTTGGAACCTGAAATCAATTTCAAGAACATGAGATCGAAACATCATCTATAGGTTGTCAAACATTCAGAAATGATTCCTTATCAATGATCCCAGAAACATACACACATTTATTACACAGTATTCACACATTGGTAATTTTTTCTCCTTCATGTATACCAAAGAAAATACATCATCTTACAATCTAGTTCCAATTTTCTATTAACTTCACAACATTATAATAAAACTCCAAAATTTATCCTCAAACACTATTTAGTTTAGAATTTAATATCTAGTGTGTCAAACCCCTAGTCTATGATTAGTGAATTGTAATCTATGTTGGCCTCAAATTATTAGGTGAATAATTTCAACCACATGGGGTGAACTATTCTTATAACCCATAGTAGTATCAATGGGAGAGATGGTGTTCCATTCTACTTTTGTGATACCCTATACAATGATTAAAAAACTATCAAACATATTTCAAATTTCCATTCATTCATTCTTAAATCTCAATCGTCTTTCATCCTATTTCATTTAATTTTCCCCAATTACAGTAAAAATGAAGATTTTTCCTCACATTGATTAATCCTTACTCAAGACCCCTTAATTGAATAATTAATCTTAATAAAGTGTTTCCATGGAATACTGATCTCAATGCTCGATTGTGGGAGTGGGATTAGGAAGGTTTTTATAATATTTAATGTCAGGACACAACGGTTTTTCAAAAACCCTTTTGGTTGTTTTCCAATGGGGTATCTTTATAGAACGCGAAACACCCCACAATTCCTTTATATAAGATATTGACATTATTTGTAATGTTGGGTGCATGTCGAACATTACTCAATGTATTATTTGGTTCTCTAATTAGTAAAGAGGCAGGGAGTTCATGCTCATCACACCATTGTGGGAATTTTTCATACTCATGGAATATTCTATATATTTTAGTCATATTTATTAATCCCTCAAAAACCCTAATATAATAATTGTCACCTGTTACATTTGAAATCAATCAACATATACATAAAATAGTAACCATATATATGTATCAAATAATATAAATAATTGGAATCATTTGTATTTATATGATTTTATCCATTGAAAGAACAATTTATATATGTTAGAGGTTTTACATATGATCTTGGTATGTATATATTATTACATTTCATTAAATAAATATTATTTAAATCCTCCTAATTGGGAGATTTGGAATATATTTCTATCCAGGGAGGCAGTAAGAGTTTTATATCAGGATTGGGACCATGAGAATGTTTTCCAACATATCATTATAAAATGAATCATAAAAATAGTTTAGTGTCACTTAATGGGACATTTCATATGTTTTCTAGTCATGTGATAAGAGCTTCCCCTGAATTTTAATGTCTTGGGAGAATGATGTATATGAAAAGATTCTTATTGAATGATGGTGTGGGGATTATTCATGGAAATCCCTTGATGATATACGCATCCTAGAATATGGCCCTTTGATGTGAGGACATCCACTAGAAATTTGGTCTCGTAAGGATAAGATGGAAAGGAGATGGAAGGAATATAACCTCATTAGTGTTGACATGATCTTACAGTGAATATGGACCAAAAAATATTATGGAAGATTTTAGGTGTTGGGATTGAACCATGGGTAGGCTTCCAGTGTATCTTGTGAGTAAAGGAGTCATGTCTGAAATAGTTTAGAAATTTTAGGGCATACACCTATGATGAATTCCAAAATTTAATTTGTCGAAAATAGTTCCCTCTAAAGGATTGCCTCATTTGGAATATGGACCTTTGAAAGGATGGTAATGTGGATTTAGTTATTACAGCTAGTGTCAGGCCCAAAAGGTTCTGTAAATTATCTTTTAATTTTATCAGTAATGATCTCTAAGCTCAGGAATTTCATTCTCATTTTGAGAAACAAGGGGAATTGGATGATCTGGAACTTCACAAAATATCATTCATCGCGTGGTGGATATAGATGAATACATGGGAGGTAATATATTTCTTTTAGGAATATTAAGGGGATTTATCTATGAGATTTGACTTATTATTGATATTAGATAGGTGGAGATGATGGTAAAACAACATCCCCCATTTAAGGTAAACACAAGTGGTTCCAATCACTGTCAAAAATGTGATGGTCCCTAGCACTGCTTCCAAGGATGGGGTCCTCATTACTAGGGTTGACCAATTATAAGCATCTCAATGAATGTCCCTATTATGTAGGTTATGTAAATGATATCTTTTACTGAGGAAATTCAAAACCATGTTAAGGTTATGTTGATGTGTCTCTTATCTGTCACAGATAGATCTTATGGACACATAGGAGGTCTCCCTAATGGAATTTCATGGTTTGGCATTGGATAGAGGGATCCGTATTGAATGTTAATAAAGGGGACAATACCAGGCTGAATACTAGAAAGAAGAAGGATATAAAAAGTGGAGGGGTAAAATACACTAAGGGTACCCCATTTAGAATATCATTCTCATTATGTGGATTGGGATAGCATAAAGGGTGTTCTTTTTCAAAATGTATTACTTTATTTTTCATAGGGTCCACTATTCGGGTAAGTAGTAGAGTCCCTTTTCTCAAAATGGATATATTTTTACAAGTGGGTCTATTCATTGAGGATCCCATTTTTATAGGGAAACATTTACATTTTGGTATGCAATAAGTGATTTACCAATATAAATTATCTCACTATGTATTCTATGATCCTCTCCATTGTCCCTATGTCTTCTTTGTCTAGCTAGGTTGGCGAGAAGAAGGGGTTTTTATAAGGCATGGAATAACTATTTCTCCCAAAAATAAGGTTTACCACATAGAATATGCACCACTATGTAGTATAAAATAAAATTATAGCCTTTACTATGAAATATTTTGGTTTGGGGGAGGCTAGGTGACTACTTATCCCGTCAATGAAAAATTCATTTACAAGGTTCATAGAAGAGATAACTATCTCTTCAAATGTCTTTGGGGAATGAAAATGATTCCCTAGACCATAAATGAAATTTGTTTGTGGGGATAATAATTTCCACCTCTCCCTATAAAGTATTTCATTTTTGGGAATATCTAGTGAAGCGGTGGTCCTGTATTGAATGGAACTATACTGAAGTAGCTGAATACATTGTTGTTCCCCAAAATTTTAAAACTTTAACTCTATTAATAGTTCCCATCCAATTTGTTTATAAATTTTATTAATTCATAGTAACTTCCAAACATTCATTTATACCTTTTCTAGGTCCAATATGTTCCCCATTTAAATGGGGCTTAATTAGTACAAAGAGGGGAAAATTCTAAATAATTGAAGAATTTTTAGTATGCATGTAGACCTATTTGACGACCCACACCTATAAAACAATGTCAGGATGAACTCATTTTTCATGTAGTGAACTACATGTTCTCTATCACTTTCATGGAGCTTGTGGTATATAACCCATATTGCATAAAGATTACCTTTACGATCAGAAGTTTTTGTATACTCAATTATTAACATCCACAAACTAATATTTCCATGAACTACATATCATGCTTTTTGATAGAATAATTTATACATGGAAATGGGAAAATCCACATAGTTGAATGAGTATCCTCTGGACCACATTTTACATCATGCGTTCAACATTATGTTTGGAAGACTTTATAGAATTCAATACATTGGAAAATTTACATCCACTTTTGATTCTATTGGATATCACATCTTTTTTTCTAATTTTTTATATAGAGACGATTGGTTGTGATCAAAATTATTTGTCTACATTGATGACCATGATTTATAGGAGAGTAATTTTCCCTTCTAATCGTGAAGCTAACCCTTAATAAAATATTATTATTTAGGATGGTATCCTATACAATATTATTTTTCATAGTTTCAGGACTGTCCATTGTCTAAAAGAATACCTCTATACAACATTGGCCTAAAATAAAATGTTCCTGTTAAATTAGTTAATAAAAAATTTATGTCTAATTGGTTCGAAATGTCTTCAAATCATGTTCATGTTACCATCTCTAATTTTTGTCACATAATTGTTTACATAATTAATGGAAAACTATTAATTTTGAATGGTTCCTTATAGATTCAAAAAAACCAAAATAATCATGACATATCCATGCTATACACTATTTAGTAATACCCATTTATTTTTTAACACTCAGAGGGATATTATACTTAAGGGTGAAGTAAAACGTGAGATTGTTATTCTGTAGATAGATTCTCTAATTAATGGGCCTGATAATTCTTGGTGTATTATCATTTTATGGAATTTATTGAATGGTTCATGTATATTGGTTAATACTTGGTGGTATATATTTTCAAATTTTAAATGAATCTTCCATCAAGGATCTTTCCTGAGTTGATCTGTCTATAGTGTTTGTGTACCAACACCTTTCACTTACCCCATGGCGAAGTTGTGATGCTTTTTTGGGATATCTCCAAATTTAAGGGAATTCCCATCCTTGGAAATATGTATGATGAATTTATTCTTAGGGATAACATATGGCCATATACCAACAAAATTTATCCACAGTGAGAGACCTTATTGATTAAAGTAGTGATATTATTGGGTTATCCTTTTCATATATGTTAGCATATTACATTCAGTGGTTGAATAAAATTATTCTTGATAAATAATGGCTTGAGGAAAAATATTCAACATACGTAGAATCATCCAAAAATAATCATGATATGTTATATGTTCATTCTCATATAACCTTGAGGAGAGTTAACACACATTATGGGATTATCATATCAGTAAATATCTATATTCAGACATTGTAATAAATGGTTTTTTTATGTTTTTAAGTTGATATATCATTCCATCTAATCATACATACACTCATATTATCTTTTTCACCTTGATGATGGAAACAACATTGTCAAGGGAAAATGATCAACCTTGTTTTACCCAACTTTGTTCAAATGTTAGTTTGGTTGCCTCATATACCGGAGGCAAAGTCCATGCACCACCTGAGGGTTCCATTGAAATATATATATGGTTGGATAATATAAAAAATTCAATGTTATCAGTATTAATATAATATAATCATCCATAATTAATTGTTTTCAAACTTATCGACATTTTTAATATTCACCTGATATACCTAGACATATATAGTGATATTTAGCTACTAAGGGATACCCTCCACTTTACATTTGTTACCTACTAATCAACTTCTGGAGGGGTGATGCACATTGTTATAGTAACCTTGGATGAATGATCCTATATCATCTCATTTTGAGATTGGATTATGAAATATTAGATAGATAGAGTAAACACATCTAAATGTTACATTCCTTATAGGTTTTCAAGGGAATTCAGATTTCTAAAAGAAGTTACATCATAACCCCTCCCCATGTTTTTGATTGAATTATTACCCACCATCTTCCCTCTACTTTTGTTGATGATGATGTGTAAGGATTCTGGAAAAGAACTTATTTCCTTCTGCTGATGTTCCATCCATCATTTTATGGGGTTATTCCAAAACATGGGTGTAAAACTATATATATTACATGTTCTAGAATCTAGTTAAATATATAAATAATCCATTAGATTCTCCATGTTCCCTACATATCGTGTTTCCATTTCTAGATTCTAAAGAATATAATCATATTTCCTGATGTTCCTTAAATTTTGATATATATGTACTTCAAATTCCCTTGATATATAAAGTAGTAGAGACCAAACATTTTTTCCAATGGTATTGGTTCTTTCACTAAAATTAGTCCAAGGAAAATGGATATGAGCACTTCATCACTGGATATCACTCTTATTAGATTAATCCATGAAATTAAATTAGAACCAATGATGAATTTTTTATCTATGATTGCATCACTAATTGGATTGATTCCATCTATCATGGAATTTATTTTTAATTATTTACCCATATCTCTAGGTTAACATCATCTATATACCAATGCTTCTCCTCATAATCAGTCTCTGAAAAAATGGGATTCAATCAAAATTTCCACTATTATCTAAGAGAGTCCTTTAGAGATTATTTTTGAAAAGGTTAAAAGTCTTTATCAGCTCTTCCTTATATTAGGAACATGTGCATTTGACAATTTGAATTTTCATATCCTTATCCATCACGTTATCATATACTAATAGAATTTACTGTCTCGTGAATGAGTCATCTCCCAATTTAATTTTTTCATCAGTCATGCAGAAGCATTAAGAGATTACATAGTGGAGATGCACCATTTTGTTACTGAAGAAACATAACTCCATGATTTTATTTCCATAAAAAATAAATCTATATGAGAATATGATTTTGGGATAGCTATAGGTAAGGCATAAAAATCGTCATAAAATTTATTCCTAGAACTAGTTTGATGAAAAATATTAATTCTATAATATTATATTTAAAAAAACACGACTATTGGCTGAACTGGAGTCTGATTTGATAGAAAATAATGACTAGTCCCTCAATGCCTCTAATCTATTGTTAGTATATTTTTTGATATAAATGATTGATAAATATTGTAAACATACGATTTGTTTCTCTTTTCTATATTAGTTAGAGAGATACTTCTAATTATTGATGTTCCTCCATTATCATTTTTTGATGAATAACTGAAAACTTATTTCTTCCGGTTGTTTTTTATTAATATATTTTCGATCGTCATCTCATAATAAAATTCAATTCATTGAATGGTTATCCAAAATAGTTCAAATAATAATACCCCCAAATAGAAATATTGTTTATTTTTATGTACAATTAATTCTATATTTATTTCTTAAGGAGTGTCTCCTAGACATTTATAGGTATGTCGATCACCATAAAAAATTATTTATCATGATTTGATGAATGATCATGTGTCATTATTTAAAAAGATTCATTTTTTAATATCTAGACTAAAATGCTAGGAATAGATAAAACATTTCTCGTATGTTTTTTGAGGAAAAGGGGAATAATGAGAAGATCTTGAGTTATCTAGGTCCTTTAGGTTGACCCCATAAGATTTGTGACTTTTATATTTATACCCAATGTTTTTTCCACCTCTAATCGAAGGACATACTGGGAGGGGGAATTCCCAATACCTTCTGAATTTGGATGAGAGATGTTGTAAATAACTATTTTTGGGTTCTCAAATATAAAATAGCGACACGAGATAGATATGTAATGAAGGACCACAATACATGATCAAAATTAATCTCTCACCATGATACCATCATGACATATGAAGAAAAAATTATTTTCTCATGGAGAAAACATTTCCTCTGGTTGAGAGGCTCATTGGGGGCACATAGTATACAAATCCATATTAGGGGTAGTATGGATAGTCAAAATAGGGGTTACCTTCATAGTCAATTTTTTCACCGATAAATTTGGAATATTTATGAATATATGGGTTTTGTAGAACAATGATGTTGTATTTATTGATAAATGGAATTTTAGAATTATGACAAATACATTTATCATTGAGTATATCCGAATGGGGTATCTCAACACCCAAGACTGTGTTTTTCATTGTCCACTTTAGTATTTCATTTGATGGATCCAATTTAAATTCAAATGAGTTGCTGAATTTTCATTACATTGTTGTTGAGTTAGGATGTGAGATCTATGTTTCCTATTTATATCTTTGGAGGGAGAATCAAGACATACATAGATATAAGGAAACTTTTCCTTACAAAGGCATTGGTCATGTGTAAAACATGACATACCTTGTGAGGAAGGACACTCTAAACTATTTAAGGTCATGTATGAAGGACCAATTTCTTATTAGGTTATCAAAATGTTTAGTTCTATAGATTGGAATCATTTTCTAGAATCTTTAAGATCATGTGAGTCATGCTCAATATGATATGCAAGAAAATCAAGGGTTTATGGAAATAGCATAATGAAGGACAATCAATGGTAGTGTATGGAACTCACCAAGGGATATATTGTTCTATGACCTGAATATCTCATGGTCTATAAAACTGCTAAAAAAATCTATCATATTTTAGAATATGGTATGGGTTAAGTATGTATGAAAAGATAACCTACCACATTTGAGAAGTTGTTTTTATTATGATTTTTAGGGAATATGGGTACAAGATCATTTTCTCATGAAGAAAAATCATCTTTGGTTGATGGGCCTCATTGGGGGTGAACATTATAAAGATCTATGTTATGTATCGAATGCATAATCAAAATATAGATATCGTTAAACGCAGAAAACATTTTTCACCAATATAAAGTGAAGTTAAATTAGGATTTGAGTTTCTCAAGATATGGAGTTTGATTTATGAAAAGAAGGAATCCATAGAATTTGAAGAAGAGTTTTTTATTGTGTATAAACTAAAATATGATATCTAGGAACCATTTCAAATCTCCATAGAATGGGGATCATTCCTTATATACTAATGGTACGAAGTTCCCTAAACTGATCTTGTTTTCATATATGGAAAATGCATTTTTATCATGTGATGGATAATACAAGATAAAGGGTTTCAGAATCACTATAAATCTTCTAAAGATAGGAATCAAGACACATGTAGTTATTGAAAAGGAAGCTACTATTTTAGGAGTCCAAAATATAAAATAGGAGGGGCATTTCATGTAAGTTCCATGTTGGGAAATGTTTTATTTTGTGTAAAAGGGTTGACAACCATGCGGTTTAATCGCATGTAGAAATAACTACATGTCATTTGGTTAAATGTCTTATGACATGCATGCATTCTTGAAATTTAGAATCATTTGACTATGACTTAATATTGATGAAATTTATAGCCATATATACTTTACTAAAAATGGTTTTTGAGGTAGTCGATACATCTAGGTAAAGGAAAATACCAAACAAGAGAAGAGATACAAACTATAGCCTTGAATATTCCATGGGTATGTTCACATAGTTTAATTTCATAGAGATAAAATGGATGAGTGTCTATAGTTTAAGGTTGCACATGTTTTACCAATGGTTTTCCTATGAATTTATTTCATGTTGGACTAGTAGTCACTTCTAGGGATGGAATATCATAACCATGAATTTTTTAATAATCACTCAAAATCAATAACAACATTTCTGTCATTGTTTATGTAAAAAAACATAATTCAAAGAGTTATAGAAAATTTACAAAAAAAATTGAAATAATTTTTTGTTTTTGAGGGGAACCACATGATTTTCAATTTCATGGTGATCATGTCAAGAATTAATTGATATTATTTCAGCATGAAGGGGAAATTTTGTTATTTAAAATCTCAGCGTTTTCAGATCTATGAATCTTTTATGGGACAAGTATGTACGGAATGATCTTAGACCATATCCCAAAATTGGGTTCCTTTATGATTTTTTAGGGTGTATATATATAGAAGGTACATCTCATAATGGGAGAAATTACATCTAATTGACACACCGAATTGGATCGAAAATTTTGTCGATATGTATTGGGAATAATATTCATAGTAAAAAAGGTATCCTTTAGATTTGAAAACCTTTTTCACTGATATCTTGGGAAATCATTTGAGTTTCTAAATTTCCCAAGCCATGGAGTTTGATTTTTTATTGTAATGTTTCTTGGTATGAAAGGACCATTCATAATGGTAATGGCCATGAATTGGTGGAGTGTTACTTTCCAAAATCGTACTCATATGTTTGTAATGAAACAATTTCACAACCATGAGTTTCTGAATGGGATAACCCATATTGGAATATTTTAGAAGAATCAATGTGGTAAAGAGAATAATGGGGTATGTTCTTATCATTTTAAGACTGTGACAAATATTTTGGATTTAGGAATTTCTATGTTTCATATACTAACAATAATTAGGCCACGCAAACTTCTAGATAAATATCTCTACATAGATCTGGACCATATGTAGGGACTTGTTTATTATTTGATTGTATATTCTTGCACATGAGAGGGACCTCAGAATCACTATGTATCTCTTAAAAGAGAGAATCAACCCACCTGTAGTTATGTGATAGAGGTCATGTAGGAGACTAAAACGAGGAATGATGGTATTACAAAGAACTTTCTACTATAATTTGATGATTTAAATTGATTAATAGGGTTATTAACCGCGGATTTTATTTTTTTTGCGGAGTTGATGTTTTAAACCTGATATTAAAAGTGGGAATATGATATTGTATCACCTAAATTTTTTTAGGATGTTCTATGAATAATTTAAATTAATTTTTCTTTGGTCACAAACTAAATTAATGAATCCAATCCATGTGGTCAGGTCCCTATAAATATTTATAATTCCACATGATCCATGCATAGTGTGAGAAACACAGAATGGTGAGGAAAAACCATATAGTTTAACATAATATGGAAATGATGTTGGATACACTATTTAACATCTTATAGTTAGTATGTTTTCATTCCTTTTATGGTCCTCTAACTAAAAACATTGTGTAGATTAATTTCATACAATGTAGACTATTATAGGTAGTATATAAACATTTGGTAAATATGATTGTTTTATGAAATTAGATACAATAATTGATGGTATAGGGATTATAGATTGAATTTTCCCATATGTTTTGGGGGATCATCTCAATATAAGAGTCTAATTATCATTTCATGAGGCTTACTAGTCTTTTCATCCTGGGTATCATATTATTAGTAAATAGTGTAAGTCAAAATTTTACAATCCTTTAAATAAAATATTTTTTTATCATTTAACATCATCAAACATGGATGGTATGAGTTTCTTATTTTATATACATTCAATAAGGAACACTCCATGTAGTTTAATATTATGCGCTAAGCATGTTGGTTTTTCATTGATCCCAAAAAATATTTCCTGAGGAACATTGCATTAGTAGAGGTATAGGTTTCTAACCTTCATCAGTAATTAGTGAATAGAACCATAATTGTAGAAAATATTTCTGAAAAAGACCCCTTTTGGTTTTAGCATTAGAGTTTTCTTCCCAGGAATCAATGAATATCTATGGACATGTACCAAATCCATTTAGATGAATGAGTGAATGTGAACTTTCATATCAAATTCACGTGATATAAAATTTTAATGGGCCCCCAAATGATTCATGGTATGTATTATTTTCTTATATTTACCTTCTAATTTATCTAATAACTTATAATATTGGTATTCCATGGATAATTGATCAAAATCTATAATGTAAAGTGAATGAAACATTTCTTCAGTGGGTAATATTGTTTGCATCCCAAGTATGACTGATATGGGGTTTCTTATATGTCATTTTTAGTTATAGTATGGTAATACCACAATGCATGAAGATTTTTATCAAACCAAGAATTATTATTTTACACTCTATTTTCTCAAGAATAATAGATAATGTTTTATTGAAAGCTTATTCCATTTTATACCTCATAAAATGGGATGAATGGTTTAATTAAATATTATACTCCAAATATAAACCTTTCATTTGTGATGAAAAGAAATTGGAATTTATTACCATCAATATTTTCTGAGGGCCACCAAATTTGGTAATAAATTTTCACCTCAAATGATTTATGATGCTCATCATCTTGACTCCTTGATAGGTATTTCCTCAGCCCATTTGGAAATATAGTAACTAGTTTTTGAGTATATTATTTAACATCATGGATATAGTGGTAGGGTATGTTCCCATGATTTCCACCTACCATGCGTAAAATGTCCAGGAGTGTTTGGCATTGTGTAATAACTCTTAGGGTTGGTGATTGATTATTTCATTCACTTGATATAAAGAAATATTTTTGTGAATTATATGAAATCATGTGTAATTGAATTCCATAAATACCCTTGCTACCTTATTTTGTTGTAAATATTATCTCTATGCTTATACGAACCACAAGAACCAATATTCACTTTATTCATGATTGGAATAATTTTCTATTTATAAATACACTTTAAGAGGATCACATGAAAACCCCATTTCTACATGATCTTATGATGATTTAACTTTTCAAAAAGGGTGAAGTTGACCTATCATCATCATATTATTCATTTTTATAATATTTATAGTAATAGAACCCAATTTTTAGGGTATTCTAATATTTCTGTCATCCAAAAATTTATATCACCTTCATGTTTAGGGATATAATTGACCTAATGGACCTCTTTTTGGTTTTAAAGAACAAATCATGATACAGTTTTGTAGTTTCTAATATTGATGACCGTTATGTCTTGAATTGAATCTACCAAAGCCATAGTTTTTTTTTTCAATTTTATCCTCCTATAAATTCTTTCAATATAGAACATGAGTGAACATTATCTTTGAGGGGAATTACTCTATCAACCTTTTTACATAGTTATCCCAGGGAATCTATTCTTATTTTTTGATAGGATAATATCCATTGTTATATTTGATCACCAAAACTAAATCTACATTGAACCTAATGTGGCTCACTATTATTTACATCACTAGTTCTAATACATCATTGGGACCTACGATAGTACATCATTTTTGGTGAAACATTCTGATAATAAAAAGGAACAAGAGAGAAAAGACTTTGTTGGAGAGGTAAGCATAACTCCCAACCCAACTTCATTATGCATTTTTTCTTCTATTCTACTACCTAATGGGATTCTATACACACAGTAAAAATACATATCCTAGTCCTTGGGGTCATCCTGAATGGAGAAGATATCCTCATTATAAAATTCAATATTTATTAGCGTTGTTTGTGTTAAAGTATTTTCTAAAAGAAAATCTACTAGATCTTTCACTTTTATTACATTCTAAAACATGATCTAAATGTCAACATGATGGAGTATGAAATCCAATCAAACCAAAAATCTAGTCAATATGGAAAATTTGAGGATATATTTGAGTGGGTTTTGATGGTATACAAATGTACCTCATAATGTTTTTGATTAGTTTCTAAACTAGGATTTTTGTGT
Source organism: Viscum album (assembly GCA_963277665.1). Classification (NCBI taxonomy): domain Eukaryota; kingdom Viridiplantae; phylum Streptophyta; class Magnoliopsida; order Santalales; family Viscaceae; genus Viscum; species Viscum album. The sequence continues at coordinate 2,052,162,241 of OY728153.1, read as the reverse complement.
GATAAAACACTTATTGATTTTTGAATGTTGAGTCTCAGTATCAAGTGTGGTTATACATAGATAATATATGGAAATATCTCTTATGAAATCTTTAATATGTGGTAGGAATGTTTCTAGCGATTGTTCAAAGGTTGTCACATATATATGGAGTGTATTTCCTTTGACAGAAGACATTTACATAGGTGAACACAAAATTACTTCTTGAGACTTTTAGAAACTTATTGATAGTAATTGATAAATTGATAAGAGACTAATTTATTTTGAATTTTGTTGAGAGGTTAAAATTTACCTTCTAGATTCAATATAAAGAGATAGATATAGGCCCAGTACCTATGTAGTCCTCTGACATCCTTGAGGTTTTGGTATTCTTAAGGTAAACTTCAATGTTGTCATGGAGTACGACAAAGCTAAGAAATATTTCATAAGTGAAACCAAAATCTCATTTTATGGGATTTATTTTTATGCTTTTTTGTTGTATAATGTCACCAATGATTCCAAGATCAGTGAGATGATTATATCACTACTATTATTTCAGCGGTATATTATTTATGTAAAATTTTGTGAAAATTATGAGGAATAGTTTTATAATATGGTGAATAGAAAATTGGTATGAATCGTCATTATGGTACATCCAAATATAGTTTTATTATGAATATAAATACATAAATTATAGATATTGACAGCTTTATGGTTCATCAATTAGAAGTACTATTGTTGGGAAAAGGAATTCATGTTTTGGAAAATTTTGGTTGAGACCATAGAATTCAATGAAAACATTGATATTTTCATAATTATATTTGACTTGGAAACTATTAACTATCCTTTTGGGTACTAAAAATTCCGATTGAAATTTTCCTTGAGGATTTTATCCACTCTTTCTTTGACATTGGTGGTGTAAGGTAGATGCATTCTCCTGTCCATCATCTTGTGTCTGAAATGATCAATTGTAAAATCCAAGTGGTGGGAGACCACATCAGGGATAAAGGTCGACATTTTTGTGTATTTACTGGGTAAAACCACCTAATGATACTTCATAAATGAGGGGTATGCCAATTTATCTTTGTGATACAAGAAAATACTAATTTATGTGGGTCACAGATCTTCTTTTATACCTGAAATGATCTAAATTTTTTTATTTGTGGTGGCAATGATTCCTTCTTAAAATGTAAAAGAGTGATTTTTGAGTTAATTAACTTCTTTTTCTACCTCTTCCTTCATATATATCCCTATGGGAGTTGGTGATTATGAGGAATACTTATAGAATGTAGAGGAATCTCGATTTTCACATCTAGAAAATGGTGTGTCCGTATTCTCATTCCCAATAAATGAGATAAGGGAATCTTCTGAATTTCATGATGATGTTGTGGTATTTTAGAGTTCCAATGGGAAATTGGGGGAATTTTTAGTTTTTGTATTAGTGTCACTGTAGATGTTAGGGATTTATCAAATATTGTAGGGATTAGTTCGAGTAACTGATAGCATCTATGACGATGCACATAAACCCAAATATGAAATTTCACTTTTTATTTGGTTGATTGTAAGTTCATATTCTTCATTGTTATATATAATGTGTTTCTCTATTTTTATTTCCATATGGCTTGTAGAAGTAACCCATGAAACATAATTAGACATGGGTTTTTCCATTCTCATTAATAAAATCACAAGTCAATATATTGAGATAATTAAGACTAAAACAGTGCTCTATCTCCATGAAATTTTCTAATATGACCATTGATACCATATATGAGGCATTGGTGCATTTATAAATGGATCATTGCATGATGATGAAACCAAGGCCTTCCTAACAGAACATTCAATGGGTATCCTATTAAATAACCATGAATCTAGAGTTAGATACAAGCTCCATGAAATGATTCCAGATCTTCATTCGACTAGGGGGTCCTATTTGATCTTTTCAAAACCATAGAGTGCCAAGGTAGATATGGAAAATCTTATTTAGAAGATCCCAATTTATAGAGTGTTTATATAGGAATTCGGTGGACTCTTGAACCATTATCAATGAAAGACCATAAAAATTCTATGCCATATACCCTTTCAGTCACATAAATGAGTCTAATGTGCCCTATATAAGAGAATATATTTCATTTACTATGAAAGAGATGATATTTTGGAATTCAATTGGATCAATCTTTAAAATATGTACTTAAATAGAAATAACCTCATCTAAAAAATATGATGCCTCAATAAAGCCACTATAAGTGCTTCATGAATATATTATGATTAATTGAGGGCTTCCATAATTGACTACTTGGTTGGAACTAGGGATAATTTATTCCATATGTCATATGTATGAACTAGAGGTCTAGATTTCCTATCATGATGTTATTCATTAACTGATTCCTATGTATCCAATGTATTTGAGGTGGGAAGGATTCAACATTGAATAGGGGTTAACGACTCCCTTTTCTTCAGTGGGGTAGGCTAACATCACATGCCTACTCAGAATGTTTTGTGAGATAGATACAATACCTCCCGATAATCCTCTAAAATAATCAGATATGGATGACTTCTAGTGAATGTGGGTGCATTTTCATGCTCTTTATGGGCTCATAAGAGGGTTCTCCTTTGTATAAATATCTATGGAAGGAATTTGGAAAGAGTATCAGGCTTATCCATGACTGTACCTTTACCTACTTCTTTTCTGTATATGTCATCTATCTCAATTTCTTTAACCAAGAATTGGAAATTGAGTTTCAAATCCATACTCCTAATTGGAAAAGGGTTCCATTAGATAAATCATGCAAATAGATCTGAACACTAATTCTGCATATAATGAAGATCCCATTTGGTTGGGGGTTATAGTTTCATTGTTTGATAGGGTGGTTCTTATTCCCTCGGGACAAGATGCATGAAATCTAAGAGGTGTAGGACTAAAATTGGTCTTGGCGAAGCTCCACCTTTCTATTCTTGGTATTTTCTTATATTTAACAATTTCATGGAAGATCATCTATTTAATGATTATGGTGCCGATGAAGTTGGTTGCATAGTGGAAGAGTATACAGAATACACATCTTTTTGGTTCAACTGCACCTTTAATATGCCATAATTTCAATTGATTAACTTGCAATTAATTCAGTCAAAAACATTTCTGAACACGTTCGCGAGACTTTGTTCCATTCAGTAGTTTCCTCTAAATGGAGGTAGAACTTCATTCCACCAATGCATGCAACATACCTAATTTTGATTTCTAAAAATCAACTAATTTATTTAAAATTTCATTAAAAATAGTGAAATACTGAATACCATGGCCCAATATTATGTGAAAGTGGAATTAATTTTGGTATGTATCAAGATCAACCTATTAAAAACTCTTAGGATTTGGAAATTATAACATGTTATTTTACATGGCCGCTATATACTAGTTTTGAACATATGCATATTGAATGGAATAAACCTTATTATTTAGTTCTAAAATTAAATAAAACTATTTTCCCACTTCTAATCTTGAATGTTATGTGGTTATTTTCATCTATTGGGAGGTAATTTTGTACAATAGGGACTAGGTTTTTGAGTTGAAGTTAATTTAAGAGTGATAGTCACAGATTTCATATTACCTATTTCCTTTCCTTATGTTTCCAGGACATGTCAGGACTTATATTTTATCACACAATTGAGTATTATAGACATTGTAAAAAATTTGTAGTCCCAAAGCAATTATTTTATAATTTATAGGGATGATTTCTATCTAAAAATATTAACAAAGATTGTCTATATACAGTTATAACAAATCTTCATATGGAAGCTGAAAGATCATAGAGTAAGTCAAAATATTCCACTAAAAGATTAATATGATAACCTCTCATATTATCTAGTTTTTAAAACTTGGGATGGAACGTATCTCCATATTCTATAGTCTGATTACAAGTTATTGAGAAACTACCGATGTAGATATTATGTACCATTGATTGAACGAGTTGGTAAAATGGTGTAGCATATAAATGTGAGTCCTTCAAAAGTTTGTAACAAGCATCATCATTTATCCACTTCATTCTATAAAAGGGTCCCAATCATTGGACTATAATAGGACACAAAGGAGATCCAGATGTTACACTAGATCCACTAAACCATTAAATAATAGAAATATAGGGATTCCAAATTCATGGAGATGAAGTGTTATATCCACCCATTTTGGTTAAGGCTTCCTCTCTAGTATTATTATTGTGCTCCATCCTTCCATAGATTCCAATAGAGTTTCCAACTTCTCAATAGTGTTGGTGATCTATGGGGGTGTATGAATTAGAACATGAATTGGGGATACAATGGGAAGGACCTGGTGTAGGGTCACAACCAGTATATGCAGTTGAAAAATATCATGGGATGCTCTATGATAATGAGAATTACATGGGTCTCATTGATTCCCTAATGGAGGAAAATATAGGTATCCCACTATCATTAGTTACAAATAAACTGGTTCTCTATCCTCCTTATTGAGTGACTATTCTAACTATATTCTTGATTTCATGACAATATCCTCTTGTTGAGAGATGTCAACTAGGAGAGTAGGATGTGGATATTCTCGATGAATATAATGAATAAGGGTATTTTCTTTGTGTAGTTCTTCATTCAATGTCTTCAACTCTCGCATTTCAGCCTCATACTATGAAAATAATTCCTTGAGATTAAGTACCTAAAATTATTCTCTTAAATGGTGGGATGTTTCCACATCTTTACCCTTATCTTTATATGAATCATGCTGAGGGGGAAGAAGTGGGGAATCTCTAAGAGTCCCCGATTTTTTTATAATCCATGAATTCCAAGTACACACACCTTCTTAGAGAACTTCAATATAGCCCATGCTTCCAATAAAAACTTCTTCCTTTTATTCTTCGGCATTGGTTTCACACTATGTACCATTTTTAGGGTTAGTTATAATGTAATTACCGAATGTAATGAATTGAGTGTGTCACATTACTACAAGGATAGTATGAGGATCATTTTTTCCAGATTACAGTAATAGAAGAAACAATATTCAGAAGTGGTTTCTTCATTGATAGACTGCTTTAGCTTGCAACCTTTAGAGGGCTTTATCAAATCTTGGGTGGGTCCTCCCAAGGTTTTTTCTATTGGGTGACCTTTATAGAATATCTAGATACCATTATTTATGCAAAAACCATTAGAGATGCAGTGAACTAGTTTGTGATATGTATCCTAGTAAAGAGAAGACTGACCACCATGGGTGAGGCAATTCGGATAAAAATATCCCCAACTGTATGGGATATGTTTTCTCTTAATCCATTTTTAAATCACATTGAATTATATTTTGTGATCTTGATGGAATGTTTGAAGTAAAAAATACCCTTCCTTAAAGTATTGGAATGATCCTATATTATTTTAGCTATGTTTATCATAGATTATGTCTTGATTTTGTGGATCATTAATCCAGAATGAGTTGCGTTCAACATAATTTCTAAATTTGTGAAACTTATTTCTAATGAAGTTGTTGATACATGATGATTTTATCTTATTAATCAATAGGTTTGTTTTTTATTTCTATATATCTCATGTTGAATTATTTTGATGGCCTTCTCACATAACTCCTAAAGGATATTACATTTACTCATGGTGAAACTTGAAATGTATGCAATCTATTGTAGAGAGAGCCCATTAATGAGAGTTGACTTGAAAAAATAAAATTCAATGAAACCACTTCTGGTGGGATTTTTTGAATAAATATTAATGTGAATTGTAGTTATCCATACTCAACCCATCCTTTGATATAGGAACCAGGTGGGATATCAGTGTTTAATTGGAAAAACATGTGAAAATCATTAAAACATATACATTATAGTCTATGACACTAATTTCCAAATTTCATATGTCGTTTTGCTTAATGTGCTACTAAGTCAATCTGTAAACTAGGTTATTCTATTTCTATAACATGATTACTATATCCTCAATAAAGAAATAATGTTGTTTTATATGTATAGGAGTTTTCCATAAATTCAAACAAACATCATGTATGCATAATTTTGTAAAAAATTTAATATCATATTGACAAGTGGTCAGGGTCCAAAACATGAATTTTGTTATATAGTTGGACAATTTTTCCTCATTAGTGACATATTCTCTCTAACTTCTACATGAGACTCCTCCACATTATATGACCAAAGTGGATGTATCCCAACTGTATTATTAAAACTAGTGGGATAGTTACGAATATCCTCTACTATGTTTCAATATAAGGGATCCCTAGGTGGATTAAGGAAATAACTTTTCCGTCGGATGTATTTAGTTTGTAAAATAATATCACTTTTCAATGATAATGGATTAATAATTACTAGTCACATCTTCCCAAGAGCATCATGTTAAAAGGGATTTCTCCAAATTTATTTCGCAAGGTGAATACCGTATTATTCAAATGAAACTTCACTATGGTGAAAACATTCAAAGTGAACACCATCATGGGGAGGAATATCAATATGGTTATGAGTCTATCCTTATAGAGGGTTCCTATGGAACATACCTTGAGGAGATCCATCACGGTAAAAATTGTAAACCAGACGACATTCTTTTAGTTTAATCTTCTAACAATGAGGATGGGTTTTTTGATACTCTTCAAGAGGGAATATATCATGATAGATCATAGTATTTCCACAAAGGTGATCATTGTGGTGAATAGTTTGGGGAGGACCTTAAGTGTTTCTTATAGTGAAATTTTAGGGAGGTCCTTTGATACTATAGCTTCTATTTCCTTGAATTGTTTAGAAACATGACCATTGGAAAACATTAATTATTGTTCAATGACATCAATAACACCAATAGTAAGAAGATTGTGTTTTTGGGGATGATTTTGGATTTTTTATTGAAATTATTGACATTTCCTTTTAGATGTTCTTCATTGGGGTGTCAGAGTCACATATCATGGACATCGATCATTTTGTACTGAAGGTTTCTTAAGTGAATCTCATTTTACTAACTTGATATTCTAATACTTTTATGTTTTTTTAAGGATATATTATTTCCCAGTAATTATCATTGATATAGTATAATAATCTACAATAATAACAGGTATATGTGCCTAACCCTATAGTCTATTTATGATGGGAATATATCGATGACCCTCATAGACCAGATTGAAAGAATTTATCCAATCTAAATTAACCCTCACACCATTTTGATGGGTTATCCCAATTTTAGGGTTGTGGTTTTGTGCTCGCCCCATAACCTCTACCATGGATATAATTATATCTTGGAAGGGATGTAGAATGTGGTTAGGGATAGATGCTTGAACTTCATTACCAACAGAATATACTAAGTGGAATTTGTTGTTAAAATGGGGATATATTCTCATAAAATTGTTGGATAAGGTATATGTGAATGCTCATGTTCTCCATTTACAATAATAATATATTGGTAGTAGTCTTTTGAGGGAGTGTATGCTTGGGCTCCCACTATTTTTCACTAAAATATTTCAATGAACTTATCCCAATGATTCCAGATTATGCATTCAGGATTTATAGATGTGGGAAGGGATATATGCATTCTCAAAAATTGGCTTCATATATTGTTTGGATACCATGGCCATTATGGGGTTGTTTTCTCACTCCTGGATGATTTCTTTCCTCCCTTGGATAACCTCCATGGGCACTGAAGCCTATGTGGAAGAATCTAAAACATGTGGGTGGAATCCTCAACATGTTTGGGAATTGACGTCCTATGACATTGGAGTAATAGACTACTAGTGTGATTCTATCTGAGTAATTCTTGTGTTGTGGTGTTGAAGTTATTATTAACCTTAGAATCATCCTTTTTTATGTAAGGTATTAAAATTTTGTAATGTTTCATGGAGACGTTATTGAAATAGTTTGAAATTATGGTGAGCTCCATCTGTTTCGTAACCACATATCATAGTTGAGTGGATGGTTGGAGTGTCATAATATCTAGTAGGGCTTCACATGTGGCCTCTAGGGTTGGGACTATAATATTAAGTACTAATCCCAGATCTATTCATTGTAAACATACTGTTAGAGACCCTGGGTGGGAGGAAACATCCTCTAGATGTATTAGGATATGGTCTGTACAATGGGGGATGAATATACTTTTTATTGAAGGAAATATTCCATTTAGTTCTGAATGGAGTTTTGAAAATGATCCTATGGAGAGTAAACATCAAAAAATAGAAAATTCATCATTATAGAAACCCATGTAGATAATAAAATGGTGATTGATTTCCTTAGAGATACATGTGATGAAACTTTTCATCCCATTTAAATGCATGAGATAAAGTGTGAGGATATATTAGTGGAACACTGATTTTTGTTAATAAAGTGATTAATGACTGGTTAACCATTTTTTTGACATAAATTTGGGAATGATGAATTATTGTGACGATTCGGTTATGGGTGTGGAATATTTTATTGGGCCCACTACTTTTGATTCATGTCCCCTTTTGGGGGATTTCAATGAGTTTTATTCATGGAACCATAAATACCTAATGATTCCTGCATCTGTGATATGTAAATTATTTTCAAAGGCTGGTGATCACTGAACATTCCTCTAATGAAACTTAGGGACTCAAATTTTTTGAGGGTATGGGAGTTTAGGCTCATCACACCCTATATATGGGGGAATTATTTATTACTATATGACTCACATGTATATTTATTTGTTATTCATTAATCATTTATAAAACCCAATATAAAACTAGTCAACTATTACATTTTAAATCAATCACATAAATGTGATGGAGTAATAATATATATGAATATAATGTTCTTTATCTATTAAACAATTTGTATACATCTATGGTTATCTATTGATAGAACCATCTGTATGTATTTGTGGTTTTTAATCTTATCTTGTAATGTATCTTTTAATGATTTACATTAGTGACATATATTAAAATTCTCATAATTGGGAATTTTAGAATTTATTACCATATAATGAGTTGGATGGAGTTTTATATCTAGAGTAGTCCCATGAGAATTAATTTTTACATATACATGTGAATAGACTAAAAAAACATATACTTCGGAGTAACATAATGAGGAACAATGTACCTTTTATGGTCATGTGATATGGAACTTTCTATGTAGATTAATGTAATTTGGTAACGATGTATAGGTGAAGATCCCTTATCTAGTATACTATGGGAATTACACCTAGTTGGACCATGATGGTTGATCTGGAAGGGAATATGGCCATGTGATGAGAGGACACTCACAGTGAATTGGGAGAATAAGAATAATATGGAAATGACCTGGAAGGAATATAATATCATGGGTGGGGACAAGATCTTAATAGTAATATAGACCAATAAGAATGACTATGGATTGGATTTGTTGGCATTAAACCATGGCAAGGATTCCAACGTGCCTCTTGAATACATGAATCAAATCCGAGATTCCTCAGAATTGATTGGGCATACCACTATGAGGGATTCCTATAGTTACTTGAAAGAGAATATGTCCCTATAAAGGCTTTTCATGAAGTGAATATATCTCATTGAGAGAATGGTAAAGTGGTTTTTGTATTATACCTATTATGAGGCCCAAATATATATTTTATTTTTCAAAAGATATGATCATCATTGACCTCTACGCCCACGAGACTCAATCATAGTGTGGGAAACAATAGGTAGTGGAATATATGAAACTTCAAATAGTATACTTATTCATTTAGTGTATAAGGATGAATATATGAGTGGTAACATATATACTACAATAAATTCTAGGTACTTACTCAATTATGGATTCCTTATTATTGATTTATGAGAGAAGGATATGATGAAAAAATACAAGAACTTATTAAAGGTAAAATAAAGTGGTTACCCTCACTATCTGAAATAGGGATATCCCTAGAACTATGTCCATGGATGGGTTCCGTATTACTAACGGGACGTATAATTATAAATATCCATAGGACCTTTCCTAAAATTTATTTTTGGTATAGGACATATTTTACTAAGGGAATTCAAAATCGTTAGAGGGACACACAAATGTGGCTTGTCTCCATGCTAGATGGATTTGGTGGATGTTGGACGGTCTCCCTGATGCCATTATTAGGTTTTGAAATTGGTTATAGGGATGAATTTGTGCAGTTTGTTAAGGAAAAAACATGATTCCAAACACAATGTAGAAGGAGGGTAGTTAGTGAAAATTAGTAAAATACCCTAAGGGTATACTATTTTTCATCTTTTTATTAATTTATGTAATGGTACACTATGAAGGTGATTCTTCCATAAAGGGAATTACGTAAATATAGAGTTCCATTGTGAGTGATAGGGGTCCCCTTTTCATAAGTCCAAGTGAGTCCCTTTCCACATAAGAATATCCCTTGGTGGGGGGTCTCTTCATTAAGGATCCCATTTTTAAGGTCACCATTCCTTTTCTGCTATGTGGTAAATAAATTAACTACCAAAAGTCTCTTTATTCATCTAGTATAGTCTTCAATGCTATCTGTATATCCACTCTATCTATCTACTCTTGGGTGAATACCATGTATATATAGGGTCAGTGAAAATTTGTTTTGGAAAATGTTCAATCATCTATATAAAATATCCCCAACTATGATATAGGAAATAAAACCATCACCTCGTCCATGAAATATTTTGGATTATGGGGGTCATAGGGAGAACACATCCCACCAAAAATGAAAAACTTAGTAGTAAGGCCATGTGAAAAAAAAAATCTCACATCACAAATCAAGAAATCATTTATAGACCTCTAGAATTACAGTCTCTCACCACATAGGATTTTCGTTTGTGATGATGCCATGATAAGCGGTGGTCATGGAGAGATATTTTCCATATGGAAAGAGTTGGATACTTTTTAGAGCCTTGTAATTTTCAGATTTTAACTCTATGAAAAGTTTCCTCTGCACCATTTTTCTTGTGTCTAATCTCTATTCATAGTAGCTTCCTGAGATTCCTTGCAAATGTTTCTAGTCCCAACTACAGGATTCGATTAGGTTTAGTGAGCATTAAAGGTCCATTTCCAATATTCAGCATTATTTCAACTAAAATAAAACTCTCATGGACAAATTGTTTCTCAACATCAACATTAAATGATTGTATAATCCATTACATAGCTGATTTTAGTTGGCTTCAGTTGGGACATTGAATTTTCTTTGGTATCATAAATTCTAATGGTTCATTAGTGATAGAATATTCTTATTCCAATTTCTAAATATCATTATTTATTTATTATCATATTCTTAAAATATAATACATCATCTTAAGAGTTTTTTTTAATTCTATTTTTAGCATAGAACATGGTAGTACAACAAAATTTGGTTTCTTTTATAGATCGACCTCAACATCTACAGGTGATGTAGCTTCATTTGTCTAGGTACCGATGTCTCTCTTCAACTAACCTTCTACTTGAGCTCAGAATCAGGGATTTTATTGGGCTCACCATTATTATTCATTGGTGATAACATGAAAACTCTTCAATTAAGATCTTATTTTGTGGATTGGGAACATTCATTTCACCTTCTCTTACAAGCTACATGAGTTCAAAAGGGTAGTACACATTCTCATTTTCTAGGGAAAAATCCCTATAAGGGATTCAGTTTCATTCATGTTATATTGGGGATATATCTCCCCATGTAAAATAGGTGAAGAAAATCCCTTCTAAATATCAGCAGGCAAAGTTCTTCACCTCTTTCATAGTGAAAAGTTTGGATATCTTATATGGGTTCCTCCCATAGAAAGTTTCAATTATTCAATGGAGTATGGTGAGTTGGGATGTGGTTGATGGATTTTTCGTGGTTTATGGATTTTCTAGGGTTGAAATTGAATAAGGTATTGAAGATTGTACTTGGGATTCTATGGTCAATCTCCATGATTCTCCTATATTATTCCATGAAAATGAAGGGATTAGTGTGGTTTATGATAATGTTGGATCATATAATCAAATTCCTTTGCAGTTTTTTCCTTGTTATGGATTATTTTGAAAGAGGAAAGTGCAGTATTTGGGGCTTCAATGGAGGTGTCATGGTCAACCATGAAGATGTTTTGTGAAGTCTTCATATCAAACATGAAGTGGATAGTCTTTTTCATCTATGTATTTGGAAACTTTTCAAGAACCAATGGTCGACATGTAAATGGAATAGTCTATTATAGACCTTTTCTAATTCCAATTAACTGTAATATTTGATATAAAATGGGACATGTAGACACCTCAAGACATGGAAAAAATTCCAGTTAGTCATCCCTTGATCTTGACATTGTCATGTAGTTTCTTTAGTCCTTTCAAAAATTTAGGTTCAACCTACATATAACAAAATCACATTTTTATTGTCTAAATTTTCCTATTCAAAATCCAATAATAAAAATTATAAAATGAATTTCAAAAATTCTATATTAAATCAAAAATCCATTTTTGGTATTCAAATAATCCAATGAAATTTTATATCTTTAAATTTTAACACTTCAATTTTAAAATGGATTTAAACACCAAAATATCAAATAAAGAATCTCATGATTGGTTAAATTTAAAAATTTTGTCTTCCTCAATTATTTCAGTAATTTATTGAATAAATAAAAATAATTATTAAATATGTTTAACACATCAACTCAATTCCAATAAAATCAATGTTTGATCATTCAATGTCAAATGTATAACACAATAAAATTTCACAATGAAATCCATTTGACATTTTCATTTCAATATTTAAAAAAATAAAATTCATTCAAAATAAAAAAAATCAACAATCAAAATTAAATACATTTAATATTTTAATTTAAAAAATGACATAAAATTATAATAAAAAAAATTATATTAAAACCATAATGTATTAATTTTTCAAATTTAACTAAAAATTGAATAATAATTAAAATCCAAAATTTTATTTAAATTTAAAATAATTTTAAATATCTCACATAGTATACATAATAATTATTCTGAAAATATTTGAATTTATTGTGGGGTATTTTTCAAGTAAAATATTTAAATATTTAACTTTTTTAGGATCTCATCACTCCTACACAATTGAACTTTTTACACTAAAACCACAATTTTCAATGAAGTACAAAAAGGTTATTGTCCTTCCCATTCCTAAACAAACTT